>JAVTVJ010000489.1:0-1200000 GCA_034509425.1 Eopsaltria australis
TTGAAAGTAACATTAAAGCAGGAGATATCCTGCACCCCACCCCTTCTGTGCATACAGCTTTCTGAAAGAAAATAACTGATAAATATTCAAAGCAGATGTAACAGTGCACTGTATGTAAGCATGGACATTGTAAAGCATTCTTGTGTCCCAGCCTGATGCATAAGCATAACTAACTTGCCACAAGAATTTAATACTTCTGGTAAACCTCAGGGTGGGCAAGATTTAGTCCACACTGACCACTGGAGATGAAAAGGGGACTGTGTTTGTGAAGAAACATGCTCCCTCTGGAACTCCTGATGAAGTAAAAGGGTACTGGTGAAAGGGAAGGAACAACCATTGTGCAGGGCAGGTCAGCCTGCCTGGATTTAAACTTTCATGTATAGATCAAAAAGTCGAGAGGTTAAAGACTGAATCTTGCATTGTTTTTTGAACACTTGCTTTCACGGCTCTTGAGCATATTTGTAGTTTGTGCCCCACCTAACTTCCTTCAGCTGTTCTCCCCGATGCAGAATACTTCCCTTTCCTGTGTGACTTTTCCTCTCCTCATTCCATTTCCACAGCAGTCGAGACTTTATGAATATAAAGTCTTTGGTGGTCTTGCTGACGTTCCCCCAAAATTGTGTGCAGATGTCTACATGGACTTGGATTTCAGAAAAGAGTGGGATCAGTATGTTAAAGGTAAGCTCATCTAGACAGTGTAAAAGCAAGCTCGAGTCCACATTGATTGTTCCCACTAAAACTTTCCAAAAGGTATTTTGAAGTTACTGACTCCAAAGACTTTGGGTCAGACTTAAATAACTTTTGGGATAGGGTTGCACTCTGCAAACATACAAGTAAACACTGGTATGGAACAGCTAATGTCTCAACAGCATTTATCTTTCCTCTGGAATGAATTCTTTCCGTGTTGATTAAAGCATATGATTGGCATCACTGGTTATGCCGGAGCACATTGTAACTTCTGGCTGTAATGCTCAGTTAAATTTGAGTAGATGTCTTGGGGAGAAATGGAGGTGGTACCTTTTGTGCACGTTTGCATATGGCAGTGGAGCAGAATAACAGGTTGGAAGGGACTTCTGGGGTCATCTGGTCCAAAATTCCTTGGCAAGAGCACAGTCAAGACAAGATAGCCCAGCACCTTGTTCAGCTGAGTCTTCAAAATGTCCAGTTTTTTTCCTTGGGAAGATTATTTCAAAGGCTGATTGTTCTCATTGTGAAAATTTTTCCTCAGGCTCCCACCAGTTTGGTGCATGATGGAATATCTTTTTCTTGAAAGCATGGATTGTTCTTGGCACCTTTTACAGTCAGGAATAAGTGTATCAAGAGAATACTCGGTAACTTCAGGCTTTTACAAAGAAAGGAATAACTAATTTAATTAAGTTTATTTGATGTTGTTTTGAAAAAGGGCGTTGAACCTGGATATCCATATGATGTTAAAACATATTAAGTCAACAGTAACAAGGTAAGGGTTCAGCTGACGTAGACATCCAGTAATCCATTATTTTAAAGATGGGGAGCCTTTCCTTTTTAAGCCTGTACTTGAAGTCAGTGAAGGCCAGTAAAACTGAAAGGTGGTTGAAGTGTTTTGCTGAACAAAGAGCAGTGTTAAAATCCAAAGCCTCATTAAATGTTGTGCTTGTTAGGTTTAGGACAGCTCCACAGTGAATGTTTGCTGATAATGCCAGTGAATGTATTGATACAGAGAACCATAAATTTAACTCTTGTCAGCACTTGGTCAAATTTAAGGAGTTGTGCCTTCATTAGGAAGTGTTAATTGTCAAAATGGTCAGTAGCTTTCTTGTAGTAAAAGCCATTTTGCCATTAATGAAACAAAGAGGCAGAGTGGGACTCAGCATTATTGTATTGGATGTAAAAATATTCTGTTGTTACTTCAGTCTGTTGTTACTTCAGTAGTCTTTAAGTGCATTTAGGAGAAATGAGTGCTTCTTAAATAAACACTTTTTTTGTTTAATTCCTTCATAGAGAAAAGAAAGGAAGCCGCTGAGGGAAGCTACACCCTTAAACTAAAAACTAGATAATGTTGCAGAGCTGACATTTATATCCTTGCTGACCATGGTTTGTTCATCTGTTAATTTGTATTTGTGCTGGTGCTTAAAGTCCAGCATTTCACTGAAATTAACTGTTAAAGGGCATAAATATAACGTAATGCTTTCCTTCCAGATTAAAAATTTACACAAGCCCACC
The DNA here is from genome assembly GCA_034509425.1 of Eopsaltria australis. Classification (NCBI taxonomy): domain Eukaryota; kingdom Metazoa; phylum Chordata; class Aves; order Passeriformes; family Petroicidae; genus Eopsaltria; species Eopsaltria australis. Next base: position 2,203 of record JAVTVJ010000489.1, read on the forward strand.
TATTTTGAGGACTGCACATAGAATGAAATAATGCTAGCCTATGTTTTAAATGTGACTCCAGTTCAGCTTGGGCTTTTTCTTTCACATTTAGCAAGAAACCCCAGAAAATTTCCATTGAGAGCCTTCGTGCTCTTAGTGTTACTGTCTGTATTCCTCGGTGCCCTTACAGCCATGCAAGTGGCAGTCCATAGGAGAGTTCTCTGCTGAGCTGCTGGCTGGCACTGAAATAAAAACCTGACCAGAGCAGAAGTACCTGCCTTTTTAGCTGAAAAGGCAACTGCTCCTGAATGCTTCTGAGTATCCACGAGATGTGGACATCCTGAGGCCTGGTTTGTGCTGCAGCTGCCAATTCAGCAGGGAAGTTGTGACTAAACTGTAGAGTAGTGGCTGAGGTACCACATGCTTCTGTGGCATGATGCAAAATGGTAGGGCCTGAGCAATACTGAAACTAGCTACTCCTGATTGCAGCACCTTCCAGATTGAGACCAGACTTCCCAACAATTTAACAGTAATAACTGTTGAAGCAGCTGGTGCTGCTATGCCTATTATGGACTTGTGATGTCTTGTAGTGATGCTAAATTAAATCAGATTCTTGATTAAAATGCACTGTATTCTGCTTTGAAGTGAATGCAGGTGAGATGTGGTTTACCTATTGTGTTTTTCCTGTGCTTGCAAAGAAACAGGTAAATGAGGTAGCTAATAATAATTCTATTGGGGTCTTTAAAATAGTGTCATGGTGCCTTTGAAAAAGGAAATCTCTGTGGTTAGAAGTGAAAGTAAAGTGAATACTCCAATGCTCCAGTGACCTCTGGTGGAAAGCATAAATGTTGTGAATTATTACAACACCAGGTGCATCCAGTACTGCTCCAGCTAAAGAGGAGAAGCTGTTTCCGTGGGTGACAGCTGATCTGCAGGGCATACTAACAGAATCCTGGTTTGGAATATGTTACACAGGGCAAGAACCTCCCATCAGGGGCACTGCTCTTGCCTTATCAGTGGGATTATCAGTATATTCTGGCCTCACTTTCAAAAACCTGGCTCTGGAGAACATAGAGCACCTCAGGCACAAGTCTGCTCTAAAGGAAGAAAAGACCACTCTGGCTGTTAAGGTGCACCACCTTGCTGGATCACACTCTTCTTTAGTCCAGGCCCTGAGCCAACAGGAGTTCACCCTGGCTCAGCCCCATGGCTTGTCAGGTCCATTGCTCTTGTTAGTGGCAGTTGCTGCCTCAGGGAAAGAAGCTGTACTGTAGATAGGTTTTCAAACTCAATTATGTGGTTTGATTTGAGCTAATTTTTCTTCTTCATGCCACGCTACTTTCTGACTGAGTCACTGCCATGTTTTAGGCACTGTTCTTAGGTTACTTTTTTCCCCATGGTCTGCTGCCTTTTGATTTGAGTTTCCAGGCAGACTAAAGGTGGTGTAACAAAGGCTCATAAACTGCTCAATATTCTAGTTTGCTGTTCCATGCACATACAGCTGTGAAATTCCTGGCAGCTTTTCCAAAAGTCTGTAATCCCTCATGTAAGATGTCTTCAGGTGTTAGAAAGCTGCACTCATCCTAATTCCATGTTAACTCAGTATAATTTACAAGGGTAATGACATGCCTGTGAAAAAGCACATTGTACTTGTGACTTAGAACTCCGCAGAGTATGCACAGGTGAGGAAAAAGCTTTGAGATGGAAAGGCTTTGAATGAGCAATCTGTTGGAAAAGGAATTTGACTCTGTTTTCCCCAGAATTGTTCTGCTTTTATGTTCTGGGGTTTTTGGTTTTTTTGGGGCTTTTTTCCCACCAATTAATCCAACAGCCACAGAAAAACAGGCCACCTGTTTTTGTGTATGTGATTCCTGAACAATCCTGGTACAGAACTTCTTAATGTCTCTTACTGCTAAAATTGTACATACAAATCGATTTTAGTATCAAGGTTACATGTCAAATGTGTTCATGTCAGAAATCTGAGCAGTTCTTGATGCCATCTATAGTTCTGTTGCAGTAGAAATTAAAAATATCTAACAATCTTCTTCCTTCAACCGTAGAACTGTATGAGGTAACATATGATGGTGAAAAAGTAGTCTACTGGGAAGTGAAGTACCCTTTTCCTCTCTCAAACAGAGATGTATCCTTTCAAGCTCTTGTTCCTCTTGCAGTTTTTGCCACTTGGTCATCCAGGAATCCCAACAATGAACTGATTCCATCACTGCTGCACTCGCTATAAGATCTTGCAGTCCTCGTGTTACATGAATATATATGGCATGAAGAGGAGTGTGTGTCCCTCTTCCCACACAGAGCCAGAGCTCACATAGCTGAATTACTGCTCTGCAGGATTGAATCCTGTAGGGGCATGAGAAATAACTTGAAGGAGCTTCTGTTTGTGATGGAATTCACTTGTCAGTTCCTCATCCCTCAAACTGACATTGTTTTGACATGCCTCCTCAACTTGCAATGCAGTATGTCTTTATTCGGGAACGTCGGGAGATGGATGTGGATGGGAGGAAGATCTGGGTTGTGTTAGCAAAAAGTGTGGCGGTTCCTCAGTGCCCTGAAAAGCCTGGTATTGTCAGAGTGAAAAGCTATAAACAAAGCCTGGTACTTGAAAGTGATGGCAAGGCTGGATCTAAAGGTAAGAGGTCAAGAAAATGTGTGACAAGTCATGTAGCCAGGGAATGTATGTATTAGCAAAACACACAAAGAGGGGGACTTGAAATTTTAAGCCAAGGGGTACTTTAAAATGAATGAAACGTACGGAAATGTGCAGTGCTGTGTACTACTGTGGAGAATCTTTTTATTTAGCAGTTGGGCTGGGTGGTTAAGAATAGTCTGCTGACCACTTCCTTCTGCCCTCCCATCCCACCCCCAGTCTGCACTGCTTTTCCTGCCAGACAGTTCAGCTGGAGAGACTCTGCTGCAATTTTCTTAACTCAGCAATGATTCAAGTAGTGTGTTTGACAGATGTATAGATTAAAGGGTTTGCCTAGAGCTTGACTCCTGTCTGAGATTAGTCTTTTAAAGACAGTGTTATTTTATAAGACAGGGTGCCAAAAATGGTTTGCAACAATCTAAACTGCTGTTGTGGCTCTGTCAGCTTCCCAGAGGTTAACCAGGAATGCCTCTATTTACTTCACATTTCAGGACAAGTTGACTTTTTTGTGCAGAATTTAGAGTAGAACTGTTGTAGTTGGTGCTTCAGTCATGCACACGGACAGCTTCTGTCACAGTGTGTTAGAGCTGAGCCTCAGGTAACTGTCTGGTAACTTCTCTCTCCTCTCTAGTCTATCTGTACTATTTTGATGATCCTGGTGGCATGATTCCATCCTGGTTGTTCAACTGGTTTGCCAAGGTAAGGAAAGGTTACAGACAACGATCTTCGGCCAATCTGTTTCAAACAACGAATTCACTGCGTTCATACCCATCTTCTGCATGTTGTGCAGAATTGATTTTTTCTGTAACAGATATATTGGCCTTCCTAGCTTTTACAGTCCCATATTTACAGTCTCACTGTTGTATGCTCTCATGACAATGGTCTAATGTAATTTACTTATTTTAATTCCTGTCAAATTCCTTTGGTTTGTCAACCAGGCAGGTAAATTTCTGCAGCAAACCCCAAATAATCTGTGTTTCAGAGCATATATGAATATCCTCAAGACAAGGAAACTGCAGTAATGCAGTTTGTTCCCGGAGTATACAAAGAATGGTTTGATGCTATGTACCAGATCTTAGATTTGTATCTTAGACAGTTGTATATTAGATCTTAAAACTGTATCTGTTTGAAGGCCTTGATCTGTATAATGGGAATTCTCATCTTGCTTATAGTTCTTACTGATTTAATTATGCAAGAATGACTTTTCTGCCTTTCTCTTTACAGAGTGGTATGCCTGCTTTCTTGGAGGATATACAGAAAGCTTGCCTTAATTATTCTAAGAGCACATAGGTGTTGAAATTGATCTTAATTGTTTAATTCCTATATCTCTGCTCTTACAGGAGTGGCTGTTAAATATTACACTGGATAAAAATCTACCTCTAATAGTGGAAAGAATTTTGTTTCAGTTGAGTTATGTCTTGAGTTGTTTTAGATTTTTTTTTCCATCTCCAACTGAAGAGCTGACCACTGACAAGGTAATACCAACATCAGCTGCAGCTTTTGAAAGTACTCGAGTTTAGCCTTGTTCCCCATGCTTTGCTTATCCTGGTTTGTCAGGTGTCAGCTAGAGGAGTTCTGTGATGGATAAGTTACATCCTTGCACAAGAGACAACAATCTTACTAGAAGAAATGTCTGAACTTGGACTGCAAATTGTCTGCATGTGTGGATCTGCCTTTGTTGCCTTGCAGGTTGGCTTCCTCCTGAAACTCAGTAATGGAACTTGCATTGCATAGGAGGAACTGCTTTTGCTACCCAAGTCATTCTTAAATTCTCAGCCTGATGCTGAGGGATGAGGTAAATTACTAGAAATATGCAGTAGGAACTAGAAGTCTGTGATGCTAAGCTCCCTTGAATTCAGATGTAAAAAGATGGAGCCTAAAGCCTTGCATTCACAGCTCTATTCTTCTGTATGAAAAGTAAAAACCCATAGCTGTGTCCAGCTAGAAGAAAAAGGAGGAGGTGACTTCCTGCATGTCTGATTTAAGGGGAACAAATTTTATCTCCAGAGTTAGTAGCCTTATCCATAAAGCAGCTTGGATACCAACTTGAAACTGGAAGTAATTTTTAATTGGGTGCCTGCCACTGAATGTGGATGAGCTTGATGTGGAACTTGGGCTTGATTGCATTTTTAAATTTCATGCTGATATAAAGAATAGATGATGACCCACTAAAAGCTTAACTGAGCAGGAAATTAAATTTCCAGCATCTTTGCAGGGGGTGGGGCAGGGAGTTCATAAAAGAATGACAGGACATCATTCTCAGGGATTTAAAATATTCTTCGGTGTTCCTAAATCTAATCCTGTTTCTGAAGAAGTCTGGTAATGGAGTAGCTTTGTCTTGTTAAAAAATAAACAATTGAAATGATTGCCTTTATACCTTGTGTGAATATTTGCTTCCAATAAATCATTATTTTGTCCATGTAGTGTTCTTGTTCTATCTCCTAGGTTTAAGAGCGCCATGCTGGGCAGGTCACAAATGACAGGGTGCCTTACTTTTAAAGGATTTTGAAAGAATAAGTTGGGTTAGAACTAAGCAGAATTCTTGTGCTCTGCCAGCAGTTCAGGCATTTTTCAATGTCTTTGACTTGGAGACTGTCACTGGATTCAATATTACAGAGTTACACAACACGATATAACACAATTTTAAAAGGGGTCTATCTGAAGATGAATCTTCACGGAACAGTGATGCCAAGTAATTTATTTCCAGTTCTTTCTGAACAAAACTGACCTCTGTGCCACAATAGTCCAAAACTTACCTGTAATTGTAAACCTACCTTAAAATTTGAGTTGAAATGTTTACAAGCAATGTGCACCTAGTGAGCTGAGTATGTGCACAGAGATGAGTCATGTGCAAAAGAGGTCATTTTTTCATTATTTTTCTCCAGACAATCTTTAATTTTGTTTAGTCTTTAAGGAAATGAAAACAGGAGAAAGACTGAAAGCATTTTATAACCATGAATTCACTTTGTCTTAGTTACTTGTCACCAAGACAGAGTGTACATGTGTGTGCAGTGTGCTGAGACACTGAGACTGAGAGTTCAGGAGGCTGAATGGCTCCATTGTCAACCCTGCTGAAAATCTGATTTCCTACAGGCCCTGCACTGAGCATGTAGAATACAAGGCCTTTGCTCACATATCCATATTGAAAGCATTGCACAGGCAGCTTCTTGTGCTGTACACAACTTTCTAAATTAAAATATGTTTGATTTAACAGCAGATACTAAAACCAGCTTTTCCACTGTTTACAAGCACCTAAGCAATGATGTGAGATGAAAGCAACATCAGATCTTGTCTTTAGTTCCCTGTGGGCTTTTAAAGTAACATAAATATGCAGTGACACTTCAGTATAAGTCTGGGTTACTACACCCATCTTGTATTACTAGGGAAGAAAAGTTCCAGCTTTGTGTGATGTGGTTTCGTATCTAAATGGAAGAGTGTGACTAGAAAGAGTTGGTATTTTCAGTCTTTGGATATAAAGACATTCTTAAATCATTTTTAGAGCATTATTAATGACTGATTAAATATTGATCTTCCATAAATTATACATATATCATGTGAGCCTTTCTGGATAAGTTGAGCAGGGATTTACCTGCAGTGAAAGTTGTGCAGTCATCATGCATTATGAGTTCTGGTGCACAGGGTTATATATGCAACCCCCTTCCCATGCTATTTGTTAATGTAGCACCTCAAAGTTGGTTTTGTTTCACCAGCTTGCCTAAAATTGGAGGGCTGAGTTAGTTCTTTTAGTGATCTGTTGTAAGCCAAGGACTGTTTGAATAAAAAATGAACATTTCTGTTAGGTGATAACTGAGCCTCTCATCTTCTCTATCCCACCCCAATTAACAGATCAGTAGGTATCACACTACAGGTTAACAGGGACTAAGGAAGTTTTCCCAGCAGCCAAATAGAACTAGAAAAATGCTGTAGTTCAGTCAACAAACAGGCTCCAAAGTGCAGTATCAGAGTTTCCATAAATCATAAGCTTTGGATCTATTCTCATATAGAACTTGTTTTAAATTTAGCAGCTCTTACTGAAACATGTGTTAGCATGTTCTTCACAGAAAGAAGGGGTGGTTTTTTTTGGAATAACTGGTTCCCCATCCTCTGTTTCCATAAGGAATAATACTGTAACAAAATGAATATAAACCATTCTTCCACAATGTGTTCCAACCATTCAAACCCATTCTTTCCATGTGATCTCTCTGTAAAACTAAAGTATTTGAGTTGGAAGGTAAAGTAAGGGAAAGATTCTCAGTAACCCAAAGTCAACACAGAGAATGATGTCAGATTCACAGTCACTGGTGCTGCCTCTTAGAAGATGATGTGCAGAGGGAAACACAAGTTGTCTTTGCTCAGGAAACATCTGATTGATACTTCACTTCTCAAGAAGGTTATTGTCTGTTTTTATAATTTAGTGGAACAGAAAATGTGGGAAGACGGGGATAGACTTCTCATCCTAGCCCGTGCTAGTAGATGATGTATCTTCCCACCAACAATTTTGTGTCTCATTATGTTGGTTTTCTATGTACAAAGAACATTTTCAAAAGGGATCTAATGGTACTTAAATTTCTTAGCTGAGAGTGATTTCTCCTTGAGCACAGATTTGCCTTCCTCTATAGAGAGGATAATTCATAACCAAATTTACTGTCTCACTGTACTTCTCTGATCAAACTACTACACTTTCAGACAAAAAACTTCGTTTTCACTCATTCAGAAGGCTTATGGCAGGAGCAAAGTTGTTATAAATCCAGATGGACTGCGTGAAAGATAAATGCTTTTTGAGGAGCAATAAAAAAAAACCAAATCTTTATAGCAAGATTAGTTTTGCTGGGTTTTTTTCATACCATTCTCAATTACAACTGCAGACTCGGGAGGAGTCCTGATCAATAAGGTAAATAAAACTGATGTTAAAGTGTCCTACTAATTCTTCTCTGCAACTGCAAGGAACATATTAATTAGGATTACATGTGCACACATAAAGAGAATGTCATCTTTCTGTTAGCTCAGTATTCTCTATTCTTTGAGAACTTTACCATAGACAATTATTCTCAATTGGAATCTGAATTATAAATGTATCCTGGAATCCTGCTGTGAGACAGGAGCATTTTAAATGGGAACAACTCTCCACTGGAAACCTTAATTTCCAAAGTAAGGACTGCATCCTGTGAATAAGAGTTTCAGTGGAACCTGCCGTAATAATCATGTTGAAAGGCCTTGAACATATGTATTTATTTTAGCTTGTGAAAATTTACTTCATCCTAGCTGTGAAACAGGTTAAACTGAAAGCTGTTCCTGCAGTGTAAGCACAAGCACCTGTAATATTAAGATTTAAGTGAGTTTGCCTTTATCTGTACTGTCTAGATTCCATACAAAATATAATATTTTTCTAAGGCCTGTTTCAGCAGAGGCAAAAGAGATTCTGTGATGGACTGGAAGAATCAGGTTTTGCTCCAAGCTTAATTGTCTTATTATTCTTCATCTATGGAAGAAACCCATGGGAATTAACCATGTTATTCCTAGAATGACAGATTGGGATTGAAGCAGTTCTTCTACACCACATAAAGCCTAGGGTTCCCTCTGTGCTGGATATCCTGTGACCAGAGGCCTGCTGTGAAGTCACAGGGCTCACTGCATTTCTGCCTGAGCATTCCGTGGAAGCTTTTAAGTCTTTCCCTGTTTCGGTCCCTCAGAGCCATGGGGGGTTTGGCTTTTACTATTCATGGTGCATATACGTGTCTTCTAAAGCATGATGGAAATTGTGTGTAATTGCCTGGAAATGGATATTTCATAGTCAGCTCCAACTTGGAGTTACAGTTTAAGAGTGGATTTTAAATATTATTTTTATTGAGACCAGGCTGCTGCTGTGCATTTTAAAGTTAATGTGTTTCCTCAGCATGGAAGCCATATAATCAATTTGTACATTTGAGTGGATCTCACAAGAAGCCAAAATTGCCTGGCCAACCATTTACCCTGTGAAAGGATCATGATGCTGTTCAGCTGTTAAAATTAAAACAAACAGTAGGAACATGCTTTCAGCAGGAAATTACTGTGACACTAGAAGGGCCTATTGTCTTGGAGTGTGAGGTGGGTACGTGAAAGACTACGTTGCCTTCCACTCATTTTTTTCTTATAACATGGGAACAAACTGACCCTTGATAACATTTAAGGTGTGGTTCTAGGAACCATGAAATCGAGAGCATTATCACTGAATAATGAGCTTGATTAATTCACTACAATGACAGGCAGGCATTTAGAAAAACTACTTTTAAATTCATTTGAAACAAGTTAGAGAATAAGAATAAAGAAGTAATCTGAGGAGCTTCTAAGGTCTTTCAGCAAAGACAGGCCTAGAAGTACCTGCCAGGCCACCAAATGCAATTGTAGGCATCACATAATGTAAGTCCTTTCTTTGCATAAAGTATGCTTCACAATTTTGTGCTTAACCCGTCCTCTCTTTCAGACTTTTAATTCTGTATGCTCAATATCTTTGCTAGTAAGTTTGTTGTGAAAATACGACTTAAGTAGAGAACTAGTGTTTTGCTCTTAGTCTTTTTTTTTTTTATTTAATGGCCAGTAAATATCAGAATGTTTTATGCCAAAATAAAGGAATTTTTTTTCTCAGTGATGATAATCAACATTGAAACAAGTTGCTTTGAGAGACTCTGAAATTTCTGTTTTTGGGGAAACTCAAAGCTGAGGTGGACAAGGCCCTGGGTAATTTATCTGACCTTCAAATTAGAGCCAGCTTCAAATTTGGAGCTGCTCTGGTCCGTGGGTTTGACTGGGTGATGTGATCTCATATTCCAAGCTGAATTGTTACAATAATTTTAACATTAATAAATCTAGGAGATTACCACATGAATCCTTCTGAGGAGGGAGCATTATTTTCTTTCCAAATGCAGTTGTTTAACAGACCAACTTCAACTGAGATACGAGATGCACAAGTGTATGAAAAACGTACAATCAAGATTTGTATTAGAAACAGGTACATAGACATTTTTGGCAAGATGCTTGTTGTAGGCTGCTTTATTGCTTTAGTTTCTTATTTTAAATAAAATTATTGGTATGAGGTTGGTGAGAAATCTAGGAAATTCAAACTAACTTAAGTGAAAGCAGACTTTCTGAGTCTTTGTTAGTGAAACAATATAATAATAAGCATTATGTTCCATTACATAAGCAATAACATTATTGAGTGAAAGCATGGTGATTAAGTTTGTAAAAGGACAGCAACAGCAGACAAACTGAGGCTGAGCTGCACACTCCCAGAAGTGTTACTGGTGCCAGTTGTTATTGCTCATTTCCTGTTGCATCCAGCTGCAGATCGTATCTGAAAGGTTAACAGCTGGGAAAGGGCCAACTGGGCAAGGTTGAGATGCAATCAAAAGAGAAGATGAAACGCAGATTTAGAATATCTAAGCATTCCATGATGATCCTGGAGTTTTACCTTAGCTATCACGGCAGTATTTTTAAAGACAGCATGCTGAGCCAAATAGCACTCACAAAATTTTAGCCTTATATATGGTGAGACTCTCTTTTTGTCAGATGGGAATATATAATCAATCACATTTCATTAAAATTAAATTAATATTAAAGGATATTTGCTGTTAGTAAGTAGACTCTTCTTCACCAGATCTGGTGCTTATTACTAGCCCAATTAAATATTTAGCAACAGAAGAAGAAGAAATCTTAGTGTTGATTCCATAGTGGACTTTCCTGTCCCCAGCCAATGATGGATATTTCCAATGGACGTTCCTGCTGAATACAATGTCCTTTACTGTCACATGTCTTTCCCTTTCCCTTCCCCTTTCAATACTGTGTCAACATTTGGGATGAGCCCAAATCCCAGTGTGTGATCTGACCTTCTGACATCATAGCCCAGTGAGCTACCAACCTGGCCCTGCTTCCTGCTCTAGAGAGTGAGCACAAACATCACTCTCAAGGATCATCTTCTGCCCATCTATTATTTTTATGTCTGTTGCTACTTGTACATTTTAATGTATTATAAAAATCTTCCATGGGTTCTTCGTTGCCTTCCCAAAATATGTATGTGGATCTGTGGATCTGTATTTATGTGGGGATAAGAATTACGTCTTTTGGAACTTGTAACTTGAAATTAAGAAAAATGAGGGGAAAGAATAAAAACTGGACTGAAAAGACAGTAATAAATATTAAATTATGTTGGTCAGGGTTAAGCAGGGCAAGCAGCATTCTGAATAAAGACTATGACTATGGTTTTTGTTTAAAATTATGTAATAAATTATATTCAGTATATTTTATAATAAAATCTTCAATTAAACAAGAGGGCAGTTTTTCAGGTGCATTAGTGTCTTTTTTCATTTAGCAGAGACATATTTTGAAATGTGCAAATTGCATGCTTCTGTTTGCTGGGCCAGCTAATGAAGGGACACAATTGTTTGCCAGAGTCCCACAGAAATGGGACTGTCTTCTGATTTGTAAAGCTGCAAAACTGTGTTAGTTTAGCACAGTGGCACTAATGGAAGCAATCAAGGTCTTAGGGCATTCTAGATAAGATAGCTTCGACTTTTGCTGTTTCCTCCTGATATTTTGAAAGATACAAAAAATATAATAATCTGCATTGCTCCACCCTTGCCTTGCACAGAGGCTCAACTCAAACATGATTTTGTTTGGGAGTAAGTTCATTCCTTACAGCTGCAACAAAGGAGAAAACCAAAAAAGATTCCCTTTTAACTCCTCAGAATGGCAGTTTCAGTAAAACACCTTCAGTGGTTTCCCAGCAGAGATCAAAGGAATGAAATCCCAGCAGGCTGGGACAGTGGGGTCTATTTTTGGTAGTGAAACATTCACACAGTTCCTCTGCTTTACTGGGGATATCAGAGGAAATTGCAAATGCTGTAGAAGCTTGTTCTGATGTCACAGGCTTTTGGGTGGGTTAAAAGGACAAATACTGAGCCTTTCATTTTGGATTCCTCTCTGTTAGCTGCTGTTTATCAAGCAAAATTGTGCTTTTGTCTACCTCACCTACATTGTCCCACAAACAGCAATTACGTTTTTTCAAGTACTGGGGAAATCTGTAATATGGTAGACTAGATGAATAAAGAAGTTCTAATTTTTCACTTGGTTTTAAAACATACATTAAAAATAGTTATTGGATTTGTTTCAAATGCAAAATATTTAAGCTTTTCCCACCTCATTTTCCTCCCACTTTTCTATTATTAGTTACTAAAAATAAAGTTACTAAAAATAAAGCTAGCGAAAGATGCTCAGAAAGGTATAGCAGCAAGGAAGATAAATCTGATTTGGGGAGAAAATGGGCACAATGCTCCAATTGTCATTGAAAAATGAGAAAAACAGTATTTTTACTTTTGTGAAATAATTTAGCATTTTTCAACTACTATCAGCATTTTCTACTGCTGCAAAGCAGTTAATACTCTGGATAAAACAGAGGCAAAGTATGAAACCTGCAGAAGCAAATAACTCCCCCCTCCTCTCACAGCTGCGTGGTGCAGACAGCACTTGATACTCATCCCCTCTCCCGCTGCTTAGGAGTTTTAACACTGGCTTTGCTCTGTATCTCTACTTCCCTCTCAGCAGAGCCTTTAGAAGAATCCTGGCTCATTCCCCCTGGATTGATTCTGCCTGTGTTGAGGAGTGACTGTACAGGGCAGGACAGCCCAGGTACAGGAAAGATACATCTCTTCAAAGTATTCATGATGCTGCTTCACAAGGGAGTAAACTCTGAATGAGTTGAAACACCACAGTTTGGGAATAAAGAGGCCCTGCAGAATAGAAATAAATATATTTAGTATTATCCTAACTTTGACTTCAGTAGTTACCCAGAGAGCCAACCATGTCTTCACAGGGAATACAATCATTATTTAATGGACTTCAGACAGCAGGTACTGATAACTTGAGGATGCTGACAAACAAAACTGCTGTGTTCTGATCCAGTGGGTGATGTTTTAAATTGGCAGCCTCGTTGTCTTACAGCATGACCTTGCATCCGCAGCCTGGTGAGTCACCTGGCAGCAGGATCACTGACTCTGGAATGTGGCAGAGGGGAAGGAAAGCAAAAATACCTCGGCACAGAAAGGCATGCATGGGAAGTAACTGAGGGCAAAGCAGCACCTGGAAAAGGGCAGTAAATAGAGCTTAGTAGTGAGGAAAGACTGCAGGAAACTGGGTACCCAAACACAGGAGAGCCAGGAAGGAATATCAAAGCATTTGCAAAGGGCCACAGGTACCGTGTGACAAACAAGGGCACCACCAGGCGCACAGCGCTCACTGGTCTGTGCAGGGACAACAGCAGCAATGGAGACACAGTATCTGTGTCACATCAGCATTTGGTTTCCTTTTTCCTGATACTTTCCTGATGTTTCATGTAGCTTTGGAAAAACACCGTAAAAAAAATTGAAAAAACATATCTTATTTAGCTATAAAAAAGAAGTGTTTTCCTAATTCATGCTATTCAGAGACTAAAGTACATCTCTAATACTTTTGTATATGAAAAAAATGTAGTATCTGGCCATCACTGAAGAAAACACTGAGGCAGATTCTGAGTTGGGAGTATCAGTTCCTAGGAAGGACCTCACTCAGGTTTATGTTAGAATCATTCATGGTGGTAAATTCTGGTGCAAATATTATACAGAATTTTTACCCTGCAATTTTTACTGTCTCAGTGAATCAGAAACCTCAATGCAATACCTTTAAAATCTCATTAATTCCCTCCTTACTCCAACACATATGTGCATACACAAAACACATCCCATCTGATCACAGGCATCTTTGAATATTTGTTTACTGGCTCCTTAGCTGTGAGGACTGCAAAAATGCTTGAAAACCAAGTACACACTGAGATCTGGCAGCTGGAAGTTTTAAGTCTTTCCCAAATAATGAAACTCATCAAAATTATTAACTGCCAACTTTGTTCTTAGATGTATCAATTACAGCCTGCAATTGCCTGCACTAAGATAGTGGGAGCTTTGCTTTGCTTTTCACCTACCCAGGCTTTTTTCAGTTCCTGTTCACTTCCAGTGTGACAAAAGAAGTTAATTTTTTCTATCTTCTGAATTTTTCCTGGTCAATACGTGAGCAGTTTCATAACTTGTTCACTACTAATAAAAACAGAATGGATGAAATGCCATTTTTTCTGTTAAACTTCTACTTGGTAACATCTTTTGGATTGCTAGTCGAAACTGCCTAGATAAATGTAAAATATTCTTTCTGATCCTCCCCAAATTCAAAATTAGACAGTTTCAGATAGGCCCATTCTAACACAAATTAAGAAAATGCAAAATCCCCAGCATTGTAACTGCAATTCACTGCCCTCTACTTTCTTTTGTAGAGGCAGATATTAAAGTACATTCAATTTGCATATAATTAACTGTGATCTAAGATTTTTAAATTAAAAATGGTTTCTTAAAATTAAGGCCTAAACCAAATCTACTTAGGCTGTGGACATTTGATGACATAAATCTTTCAAACTGTCTGTACTTCTACGGGCTAATTTTTAAAAGAATAGCACTAGATGGATTAAAAGCTTGGAAATTTTGCTAATCCCATGTAGGGTTAGAAATCCAGATTTCAGATTCAGCAGGGCTGAATGGGATTATTCACTCAATTTGATTACTACTTTACTAAGTCCCCATAAAGATTAATTTAATGTTTGTGTGCTTCTCTTTACACCATCTTTCCTATGGGTCTAATTACTCTGTAGAAGATTGGTGATTTCAAGGAACAAGCCTTGTCCAAAATATCATTCACAGAAGTTTCTAACAGTTTGCTGTTTCTCACTGAGACTTACCAAGGTATGATATCACCAATATCTCACACAGAAGGCTTTCCACTTCCATCAATAACTTGGCTCAACAGATGGATTCTGGCATTAATGTCTTCATTTGAGGAGAAGACGGTCTCTCACCCTCTCAAATATATAAAAACATAACATTATATGTCACTACGGCCTGAGAAGGTAAGGGCCCTGCCAAGCGTCTTTCGGCTGAAGCATTGCTTAGCAGCACTTGGCGCCCGGCACAGTGTTCTGGGTGAGAAGTAGAGAACAATTCGTCTCACTGTGAGAATGAAGGTACCACGGGTCACACAAGGTGAAGAGCGAAGCCGCATGGAAGCGGGCTGGTGTGCGCAGTGTACTGACAGCAAGAGGAGCGTGTCTGCCACTGCTCTGCCAGTTGAATTCATGTTGGCAGTGGTAAGGATAAAGTTCAGCGACAGCTGCATTCGCCACTACCTGTTTCTCTTCCAGCCCTTTGTGGAAACAGCTGCTCCTACCTTAAGGCTCTGAGATGCAGAGAGCACAATGGTAGATGCAGTGGAGAAGGGAAGGACAGCGTGCACAGGGTGAGCTTCATGTGGCTTACGTGGGGCAAGCAGAAGGTGCAGCCCTGCACTTTCTTTTACTTCTTTGAAGCAAGAGAGCATTCTCAGCTGACTCTGATTATGAACGAGCTTTTGCTAGACTTTTGGAGTTCGCTTCACTGAGCAAAGAAGCCCAGTTCCCTGCGGCTTCACTCTTCGCCATGTGACTTGGGCAGAACTGGTACCCAGTGACGGCATTCCGCTTTGCCGCTTTTCAGCGTCTCCGTACTGCACACATCCACAGCGTGCTGTGCACGGTTCTTCCTCAACTCGAGCTACAGCAGTACACTTTCTGCTTCGCAGTGTCCAAACTGTGCATGTAGCTCTCGGTCAGAGAGATGTGCCAGGAGAGAAGCATTTGCTGCGTTATTCTTTCAACATCTGTTGCCAACAAGGTGGGCAACGGGAAGAGCCAATGAAAGCAGACGTTTTAGTCCTGGCTCATTTTCCTGTGCCAGACTGCCATCCAGATCTTTTGGTCTTTGCGAGGCTAGAATATGCACGGAGCTCCTTTGTGCTGAGAAGGGTCATGCAGGAAGGACCAGGCTGTGAAGGCAGTAAAGGAAAGAGGAGTGCCTCTGTAATGTGGTGCAAGTGCGAGTTTGCACAAGTTGCAGGGGCGAGCTGCGAGTGGCCTTGTTACCCTGTCACAGGTCTCCGAACAAGCCCCAGCTGAAAAGCTTTCCCTCTGGATTCAGATTTGACTTTCCCTTTAGAGTCTGATTTAAATTCGGCAACATGGCAACAGCATATAAAGGTTTGGCCCTGAAGAGATTTATGCTGTGAGGACCCTATCTGTGATAAGTTAGAGGAAAAAAAGGAACTAGCGTGAAATTGTAGGGGCTTACTGGTTCTGTCAATAAAATATTGGTTCTGCTTGAAGGAGCATGGGATAATGAAGTGCAAAGAATGGGATGGAATCCTCATTATGGCTGAAATGAAATGAGAGGAAATGACTGAGTGGTCAGTAGTAATTGCAATGAGAACTTGTTTTCATTAGTTTATCTTGATGTGCTTTCGTAAATATGTGCATTATTTACACACTAAAGACAGAATATGAGAGAAAGTGCTTCACTGAGCCAAAGGCAGAACAAGAAGTGAAACTCGTTTTCTGGATCAGCCACTACAAAACTGTGCAAGACACTTTGACTTTCTCATGAAATAAACAGCTTATGGTCAACTCTACAATGCTCCTTTGGGTTAAACTTCAAGACCATCCAAGTTCACTCCTACAAACCTTTATTAGTCAAAACCTTGCCTCAGCAAAGAAGTCTGCTCAAGTCCACAATCAAGAGGGATTCTGGGGAAAGCAAGAGACAAAAGTTTCTCTTTGAGAAGATGGCTTTGATATTCCTGAAATCATACCTCCATCTTCCATCTTGCTTCTCAATATCAGCACGTTACCAGCAGGAGCTTCTGCAGGGAAACCAGGCAAGTGTTCAACAGTTCTGCACCTGTTCTGAACAGTAAGAACAGAGCTTCTTGTACAGTTACTTCAATTCACACCCTATGAAAACCCTCCATATAAGACCAACTGAAACCATATTTTTGTACACTGTCCTTGACATCATTCACATTTATCTAATATTCATTGCAATTTCATGATGGCAGATTTGTCTAAATGTGACAGGCATAAAACACTTTAATTTTGCTGGTGTCTGAACTATCAGTATCTACAGTTTCTTGGCAGACACAAAAAGAGCTTAATTAGCTGGCCCTTGCCGGGGAGGGGGGGCGTCTGCAGCTTCCGATCAGCTTCAGATTGGTGACTGAAACAAACTCAGAGAAGAAATGCGGTTGTCTTTTGCACTTAGTTTCCATTTCCCGTCCGGATCAGCATTGCCCGTGAGGGGATGGTTTCCCTGGAACTGCAATGTGGTACTGCCCTCTAGTGCTGTGCGCCAGAGCCAGCATCGGCCATACAGCTCAAACACAGAATGCTGTTACCACATATGGAAGCATTAGATTAAAAGATTACATTTCCTATCTGCTGCTCTCTGTATCTTAGGGTTCTGTGGAGTGACATGATGACTTTTGGTCAAGCCCTGTGATCTGTTTGCTGCTTATATGGAGTAAAGTAAGAATGCCACAATGAAAAACTCCAAAATCAGGCAAGAGGCATGAAAGAAACTATGCTAAAAAAGTGAAGACTGTTATCTTCAGAGACAACATCAGAGCAGAGGGGTTTTTCAATGAGCCAATAATCCCCAGGCAGGGTAGGGTTGTCTTACCCTCTATTAAATAAAACCCCCAGAGCTCTCAGGTGGCTTACAGATGGTTTCCCATCAAGGTTTTCCTGAGATCATATGGGAAAAATTTGTCAACATTCAAGACGAAGGCAATTTCTTGGTCAATATTTATTCCCTTGACTCATAATGAAAAGAATTATAATTAAAGTTTTGCTTTATAAGACCAGCTTCTGGATGCTGATAAAACACTTGGTGGGAAATGATTCTGAACCACAAAAAAAGGCTGCCAAAGGAAAAACACATTGGAACTGCACAGACTCTGAGTACAGTTAGGTAGGATGTGACTAAAATAACTTTGGCTGTCAGCACTGAGTATCTCATGTTTATTGATGGCTGTAATTGTTACTGCTGCAGTAGGAGGAAAATTGAAATTTAAAAAAATACTCAGGCTGAAATAGTTCAAAACTTGGTAAAAAATTTATCAGAGTCCACAAGACCTTTGTTTTGAATTTTGGGGTAGTACTTCAAAATGTGTAAAGAGAACTTCAAGCATGGCTCATAACTGGCATGAACACTGCAGAGTTAAAATATCTGCAGGAGAAGACTCATGAAAAAGTCTTCTCTGCATTTCTGTCATTTAAAACCCATTAATTTTTCTCCAAATAGAGATGCTGCTCAGGAACCAGAAAGGTTAGGATAATTATTCACTCAATTTGAAAAGTATTGGGAAAACTCCCTCAGCTATAGTATTGTTTTTAAAAGTATATTCTATAGCAAGGTGATAAACTGAATGTAAGCAGTGTGAGCTTCATTCAACATCCACTGAAATCTTTAAGTGTTCTCTTTTTACTTCAGTAGTCATCTGACTAAGCCCTGAAGGTAAAATTATAAGTTTAAATTAAAATTTAAAGTTTTTTAAGGTTTCAAAGTTTTTCGGTTTTTGTTTTCAAACATGGGTCAAAGTAAAAATGAAACAAATGACATTTTATCTCATCTCTATTTTGGATCAAACACATGAGTTCTTATTTATGCTTTCCTTTTTACTGAAATAACTGAATAGTCACTTTGTGGTTTGTCTCACTGAGATGAAGTAGTTTGATAAATTCTGTATCATACCAAAACGTGATATTGTAAAATTGCTTTCTTTTATTGACGAAGGATGAAATGTCACACCAGCTGCTGCCAAATGCAGTCACTCATATTTTTCTAAGACATTTGTGACAATCTCTTAGTATAATCAGTTTTATATAATTTAGGTAGCTGTCTTCATTTCTCTGTTTGGTGAAAGTACACCATAGGAAGTAATTTCTTTTTGTCATTTTTTCCAGTTAATTGAAGGGCGTAGCTTGCAACTAGAGTAGGAATAATACTTCAGAGTTATTTCTAGGAGAGCACAGAGGAAAGCAACACATTGTCATAGTTCAAAGCAAATATTTTTCTATTTTTAGGCACTTCTACCTTGCAACATGGAGGAATCTTACAATGACATCTAGCCAAGTACACTTTACCCTATAGCAAATGGAATGCTAAAAATGGTAAAATTCAAGTCAAATTTGTAACATTTGTTTCTTGAGTTTAATAAAAATACCAAACAGAAGTGCTGGTGAGATCTGCAAGAGCCCTCTGGTGTTACAAGAAGCAGAGTAAAGATCAAATCTTCATTTTCTTTTGCCTTTCATTGGGCTAGCATTTTATGACCTTTATAAAACAACAGAACCAGTGGAATGCTGTCATTTTGCACTGCTGTGTGTAAGAAGAGCCCAGAATCAATCCTGTCTTGGATTTACCATTCAGCCTGCAAGTCATCCTCACTGCTGCAATGATTGCAGGAACGAATCATTTACTTCTGTGTTATCATCATAGGATGTAGCAGTGGTGTACCTATAAATGATCTTCTTGGGCAAAGGCCTGCAAGCTTGGCTGCTCCCCCCACCCCCGCCCTTTCTGGTCCCTCTCCCATCTCTGTGTATATTCAAATCATCGTTCAGGCTCTTGTGGTACAACATTTTCCAGCATCAGTGTCAGTTCCTTCTCCCGGCATCTGCCCCAGATGGATGACCAATAACATAGGCTGGGAATGAGCTTTTTATTGCTGGAATTCCTTGTGCAGTGCAGACCCACTCAGTCGATAACTCAAACCAGGCATACAAATCTCCTGGCTTGGCAAAGAAGTCATCTTCCCTCAGACTACCAAAGACTGAAAAGAGCATCTAAAAGCCTGGCCATTAGCTGGCTTTTTTTCTTTGCAATGTACATAAGGCCAAAGCAATAGCAAATGGAATTGTTTTCCACTGAAGAGAAACTATTTGTTTTTTCTAAGCTGCAATCAAAACAAGATTGATAGGCATTAGTACAAGAATATTGCTTTCAAGTCAAACATTTTCCTATTGTTGAAACCATGGCAATGGAATAAGAAAACTGAGTGACAGAAGTAGCAATCTTGGGAGCTGTTAATGATGGATCTGAAGCTGGTTTTGTTCTGTGTCCTTAATGAGAGGTGTGATCCAAGAAGGAAGGCTGCTGAAGCATGTGGGAAACAGCCCCCTTCACAAATCAGACTTTGTTAAAACCAACTTCTAGAAAAGATTGAGTCAGACTAATTCACAAAGTTAAGGCCATTCCATCAAGGAAATAGAAAACAAATATTCAATTCCTGAATAAGCAGCACTACTCTACTGATCCGTCAGACTTTTTCCTATGTCCTCTTTGGAAAGACCAGCATCTTTCTTCTTCAGTGATTGATGTCATATAAACTTGACAACACAGTGGTAACTGCAGAAGCTGATCCAGAAGAAGAACATCACCAGAAATGGATTCAGCTTGAGAAATCAATTAAGCAAGGACTTAACTACAAAAATGAAATTGCTGCTCTGAAGTGTAAAAACCAGCCAGGAAGATCATAATTGTTGATTGTAAGCTCAGTAAGTCTTACCAACCAAATATGCAAATACTGCACTATCTGAGCCTGCAAAAACCAGGGCACATTGCGACAGTAGGATGACTTTCCTTCAGACTATATCAAAATGATGGACAGGAATGATTTGTGGCATGGGAAAGTTTGCTCTTGTCACAAGGGAAAGAGCTACTAAAAAAACAGCTTTGGGTTGTCTCAGGGGTAAAGGTTTTCCTGATTGAGATTATTTATAGAGAATTCATTTTTATGGTGGGCGTTTTATTATTTTCTTTTTCTCTTGAAAATTCCATCCGTTCCTTGTGATTCATTTCAGATGTTCCAGATGAATGAAGCATATCAAGGTGTCCTTTGTAGAAAAATTCCAGCGGCAACTCAGTAAACTCACCATCACTGTAAGTAAATTGTAAACAATCAGAAAATTACTAACACTTGTCAAAAGCGTTGTGTCTTTTCGCTCCTAATCAGCTAAATCCTGGAATAAATGGTGTACTTTGAAGCGCATCCTCCACATCTCAGAGTGTATGTATATGTTATATATGGTGTAATGAATTTCTCTCCAGGCAGATGAGAACTCTCGTGAGCAGTCTGCATATTTAAAATATTTCCTGAGCTGTATCTACCAGGAAGAACACTTTGCATGGGAAGCTGATTGCTACTTCTGCTTTATTGTACTTGAAGAACAGGCTCATTGCCATGGCTGTGCTGTACCAGGGTTAGTGCAGCACAGTGTCTGCTATACTTCAGCAGTTCTATTGTATTGGCATGATTATAATCTGAATTTCCATTCTCTGGAGCATTTATTCTTCTAAATTTCTCATCAGTGATTCTAAGGAAAATAACACCTTTTTTTCCCATTAAAATATCCCATGTTCATGCTTTCACTGATGAAAAAGGCTCTTTTAAATCAACCTTTAAAACCATGTCCAATAATGTCTGTTTATGAAATCCTAAGCCACTTTAGGATGATGATTGTATGATTTAAAATTCAGATTAAAAAGGAAGATACAATCACATACCATTACAATTTCAGGACACATGCTTAGAGAGCTCTATTGATAAATTATTGTCTTGTCTATCTTCTAAACTCTTCTTCAGATCATGCTGACTCTTCTCTGGACCTCTGATAGTTTCCTCCCCAGAGAAGACTGCTGGGAGTGAACTGGTGCACCATATCCCACAAAATGCTTTACATCTCCAGCCTCACATTGTCTCATGTCTATTTTATGAATACAAAGACTGCTAAGGGTTGTCAGGAGGCATAAAATCTATGGGAAAACTGTTTTCTGTGCACGGATCATATGGATACAGCGTCTGTTACCAGTGGGAGTATGGCAGTATTCGCTTTCAGGTTGTTTCTCAGCCAAGTCTACAAACAGAGGATGAAATGATGACATACTCAGTGGTCACAGAAAAGCTGGTCAGTAGTTCTTAGAATCTGTGCTGGGTATAAAGTAGAGGTTTTTTTGGCTTTTTTACACCTAGGAATGTTGCTTCTACACAACTCCCCACTCCACTTTTGTGAGTGACTTGGATTTATGTTATTTCATTTCTCTGTGGCATTCAGCACCAGGCAAAAAGGCAATTCTCCCTCTCTCCATCCCTGGTCAATTTTAATAATTGCTATGGACCCTTGGCCACTATGCAGTAACAGATGCTCTGAGTCATGAAACTGGACTGAGATTCTAAAATATAATCCTGATGAGTACTGAAACAGCCAAATCCTCTCAAAACAAAACAATAAAACCAAACAGACTAAACCCCCAACATCATGGCCTTCAAAACAATCCTAAGGCTATTGTAGATCATCACTACCTGCTCTGACTCCCATGTAATTCTGACAATGTCAGCCATATGAGACTGGTCCTCCCCATGCAGTAATGTGGAGAGTATTACACTTTAACACAGCTCTGAAAAAGGGCAGTTGTCATTTTGACTGCTCTTCTCCATTTTTAACAGGACAGTAAGGAAGGAATGAACTTTTTCATTTATTTTAAAAGAAGTATTTTCCTTCAATCCCCTCTTTTTGAGAAAAAATAGGAATTGTAAAGGCAGTTTTAATTTCCACAATTCTTTTTTCTTGAAAGATAATATTCTTTTTTCAATGAAAATAGAAATAAGCAATTGAAGACGGATCTTTCTCCAGAGAAAATATAATTAGAAAGCAGTTTCTTCAAGGAGGAGTGATTCAATAAATGACATTCATCCATTTGAAGACACAGGATCTTTTAGCATAATTAGAATGGGCTCATTTTACAGCTGAGTACTTTGTGTCTCTGCCCTCCCACCTCTGGGTATTGTATTTCACCAGGCTGTCCAACGGCTGCCTAGAAAACACTGAGGCCAAGTTTGAGACACTGCATGTCTCAGTCTTTCCATTTTCAACCATTTGTAGTTCTGGATCATTGAAAAGTGCGTGCTTTAGATAAGCAAAATTTATTCATTAATCAAATCGGCAAATCCTTGCTTAAGAGGTTAACATTCTTCCTACTTCACATCCTATCCAGATCTGAACTACTGAATAATTCCTTGCTTCAAATTCTAAATACTGAAGTCTATAGTTCATTGTAGAAAAATGCTTGTACATTTTCTTCCAGAAATTACTGGAAGTATGAGTTTGATCTTTGTATATTACATATGAAGTGTCCCTTTGATGTGTTTTAGATTGCACAATACCATATAAGTGCAAATTCTTTCTGTATAACTGCAGCAATTGTCAGACACAGCAGACCTTGCAATAAACGGTTGGAGGTGGAAGAAATCTCTTCTTGCAGGGAACAGTTAATTTGAATTTGCCCCAGAGGAAATGGAAGGATCTACATGCTTAGCATTAAAGAAATGATTGCAGTGATTATGGACTTCTTAGTTATAGAACTCACAAAACAAATGTACCTCACTGTGTATTTATTCCTGTATTTAAGACCTTTTCAAATGTGTTTGTAATGCAAGGGATGGGAAAGAATGAACTGAAACACTTCTACTATTTTAAATAGACCAAGAAAGACTTACTTCAACTGAAAGTCTGATTTACTAATTCTAACCTTTTCCAGGTTGGAGATTACATCCAATTCTTTCAAATGATTTATTTGCCTGTCTAAAGACCTTTCCTAAACAAAATAACTGTCAATCAAAACAGTTCAACTGATTTTTCATTATATCTTTATTGTGAAACTGAACAGAAATGGCTGCCAGGGGATTTTAATCTGTTCTGGCGAAGTTTACACTTTTCAAATAGTATACAGCTATATGAGCAGGACTTAAAAGAATCTACTTGTCCCATAGAAAGATTAATGATTTGTTTTCCATTTTAATACCAGAAATCAAGGCTATTCAGTGTCAAGAAGTTTTTCTATACTGAAAGTGTACAACTGTAGGATGTCAGCAAGCCCACACACAACTCATGGAGTATGAGCTGGTCAGGGTTGGATCCCTGATATCCAAAGGCATACAACTAAGGATACCAGAATTAAGGTCCTTTCTTCCAGTATGAGTACAGACAGATATTCCAGATCTTGATTTCTCATCTGGGAAATGAAAAGCAATCTTTTGTTCCCTCAGATGGAGTCAGTGTGTGAGCCAGAAAACCTATTCCCAATTTCAGCAATATGAAGCACTAAATAACTACTAACTGTGCTGCAAAAAGATGAGTTTTTCTGTGTCTTAAGTAGCCTGGAAGCTACTCAGCCCTACCTCATTAATAACAATAATGATTTACTCTGTTAGAATCTGAAATGTTTTCAAATTTTCTCCCTGTCCCATGAAACCTAAAGATCAGGTCTGACACAAACAAAAGGCTGCTGCTACAATGCACGGAGAGGTGCAGGAGCCCCAGCTGGTGAACATTTCATTTATCAGCATTCACCAGTGAAAGGCCCTTTTTGTCTGCAGTACATTAGAGCAAGTAGGAAAAACTAATAGCTTTGACTTCAGGAGGCCAGACAGTCTGTAGACAAGCACTGTGCAGATCTCCAGACTGCCCCACGAAGGCTCCTCAGTTCTTGCCCTCAACACTCCTATTATTCCCTGGCAATTGCTGCCAGTTGGCTTGGTAACCATGGACATATTTGAACAGCTGAATTCCTCCCTCAGTTACACTTGGCACTGCCACGGACTTCAGGGGAGCTACAGGGTGTAACTGAGGGCAGAACTTGGCTCCTGGCATCCACTACAAACCAGGTCAAGGCCACCAGTTGCATTTTTACCCTTAATACTTTAATCCATAGCATTAGTGAGAGGAACCTAAAGCATCCACTGTATCACCATGCCTGAGAAAGCCCTCCATGTGGACACAAGAAAATGTTGTGCACGAAGCTTTGTCCGTGTGCCAGCCCATTTCTGTGACAGATGCCCATTTCTCATACCTGCAGTGCAGGCTCGGTGTCACTCACGCTGCACCGATCACACTGAGCTCAGCCAGCATCCGGAGCTGGGCTTGAAACGCTGCTTTGTTTTAGTCACATATTTTTATTTCATGAAACAGACCTAAGTATCCTGAAATTAAAGGAGTGTTTTTTCATGCTGCTATAATTTGTGAAATAATGAGACATTTTGGTCTGTTAACTCCTCTTAAGTCTCACCACAATGTTATGCTTTGACTTCATTTGTGGTTGCAAAATATTTACTTTTCTCTTTAGCAGATTATATGAAGCTGTGTATTTTGTCTTGGGAGATATATACATATATTTATATATATATTTAATCTCAGTAGAAGCTGTTAGTAAAGATACTTTTGTGCTCTGATCTGGTTTTGGATCCTCTTTAAAAATATTTACCAGGATAATGTGGATTTATTTGCTGATGATCTTTTCTCAAAAAATCCAAAAGGTTGACATACTAATAATGTGGGGTTTTTTCACCATGCAGGTCATACATATACAAAGAAGTCCTCACTTGTATGGGGAACAAATTCCCCAAACAATTACTTAGTAATATTAAACCTTCTCTCATTGGAGGTTATTAATGGAAGGTGGTATTTCTAAAATTGCCAGAGGGAGTTAGAATCTTAAGCCTTCTGAAAAGTTAGGTCAAGTTTTTACTAGGTCAAACTCCAGAATAAAGGAGGCAGTACTGTCTACTTAGGATTTAAACTACAGAACACCTGGGCTTACTTCCTTTCCTTTTCCATCAACATCCAGTCATCAAAAATCTGATCATCACTCACTTACCAACTGAGCTGTTAGCCAAGTAGAATTCAGACAGTGAAGATCCGATGCAAATCTGAACAGCCACAACATTCAGGACACTTCTGATTCCACATTTGAGCCACCTGTAGTTACACTGCTGCTTATGCAATAAGACGGTGAAGTAATTAACAATTTAATTAAAAGTTTGTAAGTGGCTATGATATCCTTTCAGAAAAACAACTGTGTATCTAGTCATACTTCTCTGTTCCCCCACCTCCAGTGACAATTCAAATCTGACTTCCTCAGTGCCTGGGAATGCCCCTTTGCCAGGTTTTCCATGGTAATTAGAGACCATCTCAGCCAGTTCCTGTCTCTCTTCATGCCCTATCAGCTTAATGCCTTGATGTCTCCATCAGTGTCATTATCTTGGGGACTTCTCTGGTTTCCCTACAGAGTCCCTGCATTTTCACAGGTAGCTTTTCCCACAGAGGGTATTTTCCTTGCTTATACTGAAAGGCAGTTTAATGTTCTCACCATAGTGAGTGTTGCAGACTTCTGTCAGGGTCTTAATTTTTCATGGCTTGTCAGTCTGTAGGTGATCTGCAATTCCTATCACTTAGCTTACATTTTCTTTCTGCATGACCTGAAACCCTAGACTTGAGAAAAGTAGATTTTCTGAAGCCTTTAAGCACCTAAAGAAAGGCATCTTTTTACATTAAAAAGGGACTTAAAGAAATAAGGTATCTTATTCCTGTTGACTACCAATGGAAAAGTACTTAAAATATTTAATAACTTCTAACAGCTTAATTAGCTGCTCCCAAATGTTTTAAAGTCCCTAAAACCACTTTTGAAGATTACTACCTTTCCTTTTAACTTCTGCAATTTTTCCAGTTGTGAAAGTAGAGAAACGACCTGTAAATAAACATGAGCTATACACATTTTAGAGCCTCTCTCTATTGGAGAAGCAGGATAAAGGGGGGATTTGTTGTAATTTCTGTTTGGGGACCTGTTCTGTCTTTGAACCGCAATTCCAACTATCAACAATCTGAAACCGGGAATCTTTATACTAAATATCTATATTAAGGAAGAGACTCCTAAAAAGATAATAAAGTAATTAAAACTGGGCCTAAACTCCACTTTTTTTGGTTTTTTGGTTTGGGTTTTTTTCCCAGAACTCAGAGATTACATGAATGCCTGACCTTTGTTTTCATTCTTAAATGGTTTTAAGGCAATCTGGGGAAGGAAGGGAGGTGAGGGAGGAGTGAAAGGGAATTTTTAGTTTTTCCATGAGACACATCTTGGAGAAAGATGGATTAATTTAGGAAACAACAGATATATATGTTCTCCAAATGTCTTGGAGCTTTTTAAGTTTATGAGGGAAAATGTGTTTTATTGTTGTCTTTGATACCTACAACTTTCTCCTACTACAGTCCCAGGATTTCTGAGACTTATTTTACATAGAAGCCACAGAAGTTGGATTCAATGGGACAGTCTGACAGTGATATTGCACCTCCAGACAACAAAAGTCTGTTTTGCTGAGAAACCTCAATCTGGTGATTCTAAAGCAAAAATTAAAATCTACACTATAGAACTTGAATACAAGCAATGAGGTGATCCTACAATAATCACTTGTATTTTCATCAAAGGCTTTGGGGTCTTGTCAGGGATGAAATCCTACATAGTAATACATATCTTGTGAAAACACGCCCAAAAAATTCTCGGCTATGTGAAGTGAAACGCTGCACATTCATCCTGCTTTTCAAAGAGTTTAGCCAAGTCTTCCTTTTTTCCACTGATAATTTTCTTGGATGCAAAGAAGAACAGCAGATGCAGTGATTTGTCAGTGTACTCCAGAGGGCAGCATGGTAATTCTGCTGAAACTGTCTATCGAGTCATACAAGATTCTTCTGATTTTTCACATTAAAAGTAAACCTTAAATTATTTATTAATATTTTTACACAGAGAAGCCATCAAATATATGAAAGCAACATCTGAAGAAGTGCTGTTTGGTCTTCTTAGGTAACTATATAAAGAGATTTATATGGAGATGAAGTTTAAACTAAAAATATTAAAATAAAATTAAATAAAAATAGCTTTCATTATCTTTAAAAAACGTTTATTTTTTGATGATTTTCCTGTGCTCAGCCTCAATTTTGGATGAGAAAAATGTTAATATACTAACTGCAACTATAATATATTCTGTATTAAGTGCTTTCTTCAAAGTCAAAGATGTATATGAAACCTCTGCTTGATAGAAAATTTCATCATTTTTAATATCTAAGTAAGGTAATTAAAAAAAGAAATCAAACTTCTTAAGAAGTTTTACTTCACAAAATGTTCACTGTGCTCTTGGTGCTTCTAGATACGGCAGCCTAAGAATTCATTTGTTTTGGTGATTTATATTTAAGATACATCTTAACGAAAATCACAGTTGTTTACAGGATGGAAAAAACCTGCCAAGGGTCAATTACAATATTTGACAAGGTCATATTATTGGAATAAAATGTGTCCCCCTTATCATGGTCCTTAGTTTGTTAATCTAGCAGGTAGCCAGGCTCCAATTAGAAGCATGCATGTGAATATCTGTAAGAAGTATGCAGGTGTCAGAATGACAAACAACTGAGAATCAACTGCCACCATCAAAGTACCATTAGAAAACTATTCCTAAGGAGAATATTATATAAAATTACAATAGGGTCATATTACAAGTGTGTTAATAAAGGGACTACAATATGGAGCACTGTTTAGGTTTGTCAGGATTGGCCATAAAATGCTGAAATTAAGCCCCAACCTATCTGTAGTAGAAGGCTTCTTATAAATAATACCAGCAAGACAAATGGGAATCCCTATATATTGTAACAATTAAAAAGCTTATGGTGTGTTGATTGTCTTGTTATGGATTTTATCAGGGTTTTGTTGAGTGAAGTTCTGCTTCAATGTTTATCTTTGTCCTGCAGGTCCAGCAAAGCTGCTTTCATTTTCTTTTGTCCACTTGCTGCTGTGAAGGTAGATTTTAATAGCCCAGCCAGGAATTGTAATTTATGTCACTCAAACTGCATACAGCATTTGCTGTCCATGTATAAATATGCATCAATCTGGGCAGCTACAGTATTGCTTCTCCTTGTAATAATTCATGTCTTATCCTTCCATGGGCATCTACAATAATCACAGTGGATATGTAGACATAAAAAATGTGGCAGAGACAAACTGTGAAAAAACTATACAGTAAATATGTATTTAACTGACCCCTTCAGTTAAACAGCAATAAAAATATTCCATTATACAATAAAAGTAACAGTGTGGGTTGTCACAGAGAGTGTCAAGAAAGAATGCTCTTAAAGGCATAATATTCCCTTCAGACATGAGGTCTGTATTCAGCTCCTCTCATAAATGTTTTTTGTTTCACAGAGGAATAACCACCTTTTCTGTGCTTTATTTCTCCATGTGTAAAACTCACCCTTTGTCTGTTACACTAAATCAAGGTTGTTTGGGACAGAGGCTGTGTAATTGCACTCTTTGGAGAGCCTTGTAGCAGTATTGGCTGATGGCAGCTGGAGCTGCTGAGTGCTGTGTGTAAAACAAACATTCTTGGGTTTGGTTTGATTTCACTGCCAACACTTCAGGTCAACCCATAAGCTACTTCAATATTTAATTAAAACACATCAATAATACCCTTTGCTTACTTGCTTCTCTGTTGTTTCCAGCTACATGCTAATTGTTTTTTGTCTCCATTTACAGAAAATTTAATTTTCTGGAGAATTTCCATAGTTATTCTAAGATCTTTTTTTCATTGCTGCCGTGGGTATGCTGACTTTCTCCAAAAGACACCTGCACTGAAGTTAAATCAGACTCTTTGCCACCTTCTTACCCACTTCCCCCGTGATTTCCACAGAATAAAAGCATTAGTCATTGGCCTGTAATTATCTTTAATTCACTGGTACTTTCCTTGGACCAGCTGCAGAGGGACTGAAAATGGTGTAGTGAAAAGACTGAAGCAGACACATGAAGCATCAGAAGAGTGAGCTACACACACTTATGAACAAATGCACATGCATCACTTAGCCACAATACATCCAACACTCTTGCCCCAAAGAAATTACGATCCAAGGCATTCTGCAAACTTTAAACAAGTCTTGTCTGTGGTGCTAATTCTCTCAGTTCCTGCCAAGAATCCTACAATGTATGACATCTGCCTAAAATCTCATCTCTGAAAGGTATAATTCTGCATGAGAACATCCAGATTCATTTTAAGGGGAAAAAAATAGTTTCTATCATTGCAAAGAAAAGGACTGGAAAACATGACATAAATGTTTCCTTAGGGCTCAGTAAACAGAAAGCTAAGTAAAAAATACCTTTTAAAAAAGTTCTTTCATTTAAAAATCAGTTTTTTAAAACTTCTTTTAAATGGCCAGCCTGATGATGTTTTAGTACTTCAGGCTGACAGAATTGTCAGTGGGACTATTCACAGAACGTAAAGATAAAAATGTGCAAAAAGATCTTTGTCAGATCTGGGCCTACAGCCAGCCTCTTACTCCCCAAGAGCATGTCATATGGCACTACTTCTAAATTTGGCTCAAATTTGTTTTGGTGAGTGCAAAATTTGTCTAGATCCAAAGCTAGTTCTGCATCTACCATTTAAACCTCCAAATAAATAAAATTTACAAAGAAGCTTTTATCTGGATGTGGATGTGTTTAAAAGTAAGAGTGAAAGCAAAACAACACTGGGCAGGGATCCAGGGGCTGATACCTGAGATATAAACTACTATTGATCACAGTATTTAGTAAATTAACTAAAAATATCTACCTCAGTTTCACTGCCTGAAGTCAGATATCATCCTCCTTTTCTTGCTTTGACTACAATTTGCCCCCATAAAGCCCCAGGGAATCAAGATAAAAGCAATGGCAGAAACTAAAAGGGATAATTTCCTTCCTCTCCAGTATCTTCCATGTAATGTCGGCAGCTGAATCTGCAAAGCAACAATTAGCAAAAGAAATCCTTACAATGACCACGTGTCTCACATTGCGGCCCCATCCTCCCCCTTTATAACTGTTTATGATAAATCACTTTTTATTTGCCTCCTGGAAAAAGCCAGTGCCCAAGATGTGGATGCACTGTGCATGCAGTGCCTCCCTTAACCCCTTTCAAACTCCAGAAAACACAGAAAAAAGGGTGGAGTTTGCTCATCTCTCGATAAAAGCACAAAACGTAAAGACCAAAAGAAAATAACTGCCAAGCAGAAAAGGGTTCTTTCCCTTAACCTGCTAAAACGCAGAATATCACAAAAACAATCCCCCTCCTCTGTCCCTTCCTGAGGCATTCTTCCTTCTGTGAACACATTTTGCTCTGAACAGAGGGGGGAAATGACATCAAAATAGGTGACATGGCAGTAAAATGTCAATCACCCCGGTCCCAGAAGAAACTTTGGCTCTGTGAATTAATTCCACATTAAAGGAATTTTCTAAGCAAGGGCCTTCAGACCAGTGAGATGGCAAGGAAATGGCCTTCCTCGTGGGCTCAGCGGCTGAAGGCACAAAGCAGATTCATAATCAAACCTATCTGCACAAAGAATGGGGTTTGTGGTCCCAGCTCCCCTCAGCACAGCCCTGAGGTGCTGCCAGCCCTGTGGCCATCACACGGGACCCTGTGGCCATCACACCAGGCCCTGAGGGAAAACTGCGGCCACCCGAGGCAAGATTGTTGTCATCTGAGGGAAAAATGCTGGATCCTGGGGGGAATCTTCTGTCACCTGAGGGAAGGCTCCTCTTCTGTCACCTGAGGGAAAACTATTGTCACATGATGGAAAAATCCTGTGCTGTCACCTGAGGGAAGGCTCCTCTTCTGTCACCTGAGGGAAAAGTGTTGTCACTGAGGGAAAACTGCTGTCATACAAGGGAAAACTACTGTCACCTAAGGCATGTGCTGGAGTGCAGGGAGAGAAATGCTTCTGGCAGGCCACATTCCCAGTAAGATTCTGAAATATTTGTCTCCTCTAGGTGATAGGGTAAAGCATAGGCAGGGAGGATGTAGAAAGAGGATGTATTGTCAAAAATAAAATGTCATTCTGAAGGTGAGAAAGCTCAGGAGCCAGGGATGGAGCTGCAAGCCCTTGGAAAGCAGCGTGCTCTCCTGGACATTGATAAGCAGGGCCTCAGCAACCCAAGAGATTTGTTTGGGACAGCAGTGAGTCTTTTGAGGGTTTAATGGTGATAGAGCCAGATTTCAGACATCTTTCTTCTTTCCTGCACTCCTTCCTCACAGCTCCACAGTCCCCAGGTTTGAGGGCTGTGGATGTTGGTGGAAGCTGTGTGGGCTCCTGGGTGAGCTGGGACTGCTGAGGCTGCACAGACACTCCTACAGCCTCCACAAAAATATCTGCTTAAATTTTAAGATGCAGTTTTGAACTTCAGCCACCTGATGGCCACATTTAAAAATTCAGTTCCAGATAATGCTGGTGGTGTAGTGGCTGAGATAATGAGACCAAAATGTATGTGGTCAGAAAACCCTCTAGGCAGCCCCACACAGAAGGATGTTTGTGTATGGAGCTATTTTGATTGTGTGAATATTTATTCCGATACCTCTCTGAAACAACTGTATAATGTAACACGGAGAAGAGGCAAAGGTTTTATTTTGAGTTTAATGCTCTGGTCCCATGGCCTGGGGTGTGGTGGCTCCTTGGCATCCATGGCCTTGGATCCCAGAGCCTCAGCTCTCACTGCAGCTGGGATGTGACCACTCAGAGGCTTGGAATAAATGTAGCTTTGCCTATCTATATTGTACACAACATAAGAATATAAAAATAAAAATATTATAATAACATTATAGGATATAATAATAGAAATATTATTTCACACAGTTTATGAAAGAACTAGCTATGGTGTGGGACAGTGGTTAGACAATCCACCTCCTAATTTCAATATTGAAAGAAAACACATTAGAATATATTTTGAAATTTGTTAAGTTTTTAGAATTATAAAGAAATGTGGAAATTTAATGGTAGTTTCAAATAGAAAAAGTAAGACACTCCCTGTGGAAAATGGATGCAAAATTGGCATTCTGAAATTTGTCGGATTTAATTTCTTATTAAATAAAGCATTAGATAAATCCAAACTGTTTTCTTGGCTCTTGCAAATTTATGTTTTGAGCCTCTGATTGAACCCTAAACCATTCTGGCTGAATGGCTCACAATCTGAGCATTTTACCTGAGAAATGCAGACCCACAGTGCTTTTGACCTTTTATTTATTTTGAAAGTATTAACCTTCAAATGGTTCAAGAATATAATCTTAATGGATGCAATTTCCTCTTGCAGTTTTCTTCTGACATGGCACATTCAAATGTTGTGGGACTGACTGTTATTGTTTGTAGTAAAGTTCTTTTGCTCCTACCATAACTTCAGGATTACAAGGGCTCATTAGCAGGATAATGGCGGTGTTACTTCAAACAGCATGGTTCCTTTTAATTGTCTTGAGACAATCTGACCTTTTTTTAAAAGGAAATCAAATACATTTATTGTTGTCAAAAGATCTTGGGGAATAAAAGGAAAAGAGGCTGCAGTAGTACTGAATTTAAAAAAAAAGCAAGAAAAAACCCAAAAAACCAAAACCAACATATATGTTACTGCTAAAATTTGTTTAGATCTGAACAATTAAAAAATCATATCTCTTTGGATTACTCTGAAGTTTCTTGGTGGTATTTTTAGACACTGGAATATTTATTTTGAACTTAATACAAAAAGTCTGTTTCATATTTTTTTCAGCAGAATGTATATCAAAGACTTTGGGATAATCTCATGAAAATTCACAAGGATCAAAAAAGTTAAAAACTTGAAGGAAAACTACAACTTAATTTGTAGTGTTTCAGAAGTTTGGGGTTGGTATTTGGTTTTTCTAAAAGCTGGTTCATTTGGCTGACTATTTCTGTTCTACTCCCTGTGTATGTGAAATGATGGACAAGAAGAGCTATTTATTGTTCATTCCTAAATTTTAATATCTTTGAGTCTTTGATCAGCAGAATCTAAAATGATCTGTCTTCACTTTGGTCGCTATGAGTTCTACTAGTTGCTCATACTTAATGATGAAGAAGAAGAAAAAGAAAACGTGCTGCAATTATTCCTAACTGTTGCTTTCTTCATTCACTCCTTTTTTCCCTTTCCTCACCCTCCAGTGTGACTGTGGCATTGAATACGGCTGAGACAGAGCTGATTCCAAACTCCGGTATGTATTTTTGGTTCATTAATTTTTGGAAAGAAGAGACACCTAATAGGTCTGACGTTCCCAGCTAGGTGGTGATTGATCAAAAGGCAGCACAGTCAATATTGTTATTTTTTCCAAATTTGTAAGTATGTTATTCCCTAGGAGCCCACAAAAACAAAGCAATTAGTCTGGCTTGACAGGAATGATGGTGGCTAAACCAGTGTCAGAAGTGAAGGGATTCCGTGGGATTACCTTTTCCTATCTTCATTCTGCTGCAGTCTAATTTACAAAATGACAAGATCATGCATGTTGTATTAAAGTGCATTATCTGCATTATACCAACTGCACTCTTCAGGAATGTGACATTGTTAAATGAGATTTCCACACACCTATGGGAATGAGCAGACACTGTATTTATTAGCCTAGTAAAAATACAATCTTATATCAATAACACCCAATCCCTCTCTCCATTTCTTCCTGTTTATGTTGTGTGTCTGTGTCAGCTTTGTTCTGAGCCAGTGTTGTCAGGTGAACTCTCCAGAGTCTACTCAGTTGGAGCTGGGAATACCAGCCAAAAATAGCCAGCCCTGCTGAGATGCCTCAGCAGTCAGTAAGTGCCTGCAGAAGGTACACACAGCTATTGGCTGCCAGGGTTGAGCTTCTCCACTGGAGATGAAGTTATAACTGGCATGGGGCAGTGGAAGGCTGTCAGCTCTCTGGAGAGGCTGCTTAGTGAGGGACTGGGTGGTAAATTCGAATATTCAGGTGCTAATCCATTTAAGTCACTGAGCTACTGGGTACTTTTAGATAGTCAGTACCTTTCCTGTGACTTGATTTCTCCATTTCTGAAGTAGAATCATGCTGCTCATGAATTGGAAGGATCAGATATTCTTAACAAAAAGCAGTATTGCTCTTATTGACAGAGAAAATATCCCAGATGGATTGATTTGGGATTTCATAATGTTGATAATACACTCCTGAATAAGGCAATGCTGCAGGTATTCAATAGGTGACATTCACCCTGGCACAAACTAGGTTTATGTGAGAATGTTAAAATTGACAATATATATTTGCTTCATGCACATTTCAGTAATTCCCCTTTGAATCTGTGGAAGATTCTCTGTGCATGTTGATCAGGTCCAGAATATTGGACACCCACCAAAACTCTGGCAGAACTTATTTTCCTTCATTTGCACAACATGAACATGTACATGTACAACAACTCAGAAAATTAAGAATATCCATTTTGGTCTGACCTTAGTAGGTTTGGTGTCTCTATAATTCTGATAACTGTATTTTGAAAATATGAGGTTTTGAATGAGCCCTGAGAAACTGTGCCTCCAGGGTTCGTGAAAACAGTAAATGGGTCTGGTCTAGTAACCAGCAAAGCAGCTCTGGATTGCCTGCTGCAGTTGGTAGACTTCCAGGAGGAGCCAGAAAGGGAAAACTCTGCTTTGTTTAGGAATACAGTTGGATGACAAAGGCATGGAAGCCTAGAATTTCTACCCTAGTTTTCCTGCACAGTGATAGACACAGCAGGACATTGCTTTCTTTGGATGTCAATGTCTGATTCATTCTTGTCTGAGCCTTAGTAAACCTGAATAATTGGTGCTTCAGAGAACCAGGGAGCTGAAAGTTGTCTGCTGACGTTTGATCTTGAAAAGAGTGAAAGACTGTTTGTGTATTATTTGAACTTCAGGAAGAAATGGGAAAAATATTATCTAACTGTAGTGCTGAGTCATATGGGCCTGGCAAGTGTTAGGAGCTGCTTGGGTCAGCTGAAAGATTGGGAAGGAAAACACTGACTCAAGAATTTTCTTGTGTCAGCAGAGGGTGTCTGCTGCAGTATGGGCTGGGATTTAGAAGTGGAGATCCGAAGGGGAACATTATAAACAGCAACTGCTTTAAAAATAGCCTCATTCCTTTGCTTCTGACAATTGCATAAAGTCATAGGAAATCCTGCCATAGCCATCCCTTCTAATTTTTCAAGGAGCAATAGTCACATCTCTGTTATTTTCTAGCCTAGTTACATTACTTAGTACTTGTTTAGTAAAAGCTTGGTTATGTATTCTTTCCTTAAATTGGCTTCATCTCAAGCACAAATTTCAGATGCACCCAAGTGTTTGATAAGCCTAATCTGACTGAATCACTCCTGAACGTTAGACCTGACAGGTTTGCAAGTTTTATCTGTGGGCTATTGCTAAAAGGAATCAGAAGATAATTTTTCAGCTTCTTTGGCTGAAGGTCTCAAGGACCTTGTGAACTTCCAAATAAATAATTTTATTCTAAGTGTGAATATATTTACTGATCCTCCCTTCATATGATGACATCGGTATGGCTTGCCCTTGGTGATGGGAAAAATCTGGGAGTTTTTTGACAAAAAATTTGTAAAAGGTTTCAGCTGGGGCTCTCAAGGCTTCATTTATTGCACATTCGACTGTAATTTCTGTGAGGTCCACTGACCAAGACCTTTGCCCTGGGCTTTGAGCACAATTTGGAGGGTGCCTGAACACCTTGTTTCATTCTGCATTGTAAAAGGGTCTCCAAGAGGCAACTACTTCAGTCTCTTCTTTGCTTTATGCCCTCCCCTGAAGTAGAAGACACACCATGCTCCATTGCTTCTTCCAGATATACAAGCTGCATCTCCAGCAAGATCTGCTCTATTAATAGTTGTAAATAGCTCGACTGTGGGAGGCTTTTCTTTACCTGAGTTGTGAAATGGTTTGTCTTCTATCAGTTCTCTGCATTAAGCAAAAGAAACAAAGATTTACAGTAAAATAGTTTCTCTTTAGAGTGCACTAGAAGATCTTCTGTTCAAACAAGGGATAAAATGAAATTTCTACCAGACTCCTTTCTCCTCCCTTCTCCTTTAGCTTATTACTTATCCAGGGGATGAAAACAGCCTTTTGCTGACAAGACTTGTCCATAGAAGGTCACACTTAAACCCTTGTGACCATAATTATTTTGTCTCCTTGCTCTTCAACACTGCCACGTGAACTAGGTCATGGTATTAAGTGATTTCTAGCTGCTTAATATCTTCACTTTATGTCCAAAAGGACTTCTGGCACTTGATCACTGTGTTTGGGGACTATTAGATAGGAATATTTTCTTGAGAATTTACTGACATTGTTGGATTTATATCCTTACGTGTTTTCTGCCTATAAGTTATTATTTCTTCCCCATAATACAAATGATCTAAATGTCAAGATTCTGATTCTGTGTATTCTACCATGAGAGTGCAGGGCAGAAATCCCAGCTCATTGATTTCATTCAAAAAGGTAATACCCTCTTATAAGGGCTGTGTTATCTCAGTCAGATTCCAATGCAGAAAAATTAATCAAAGCACTTAAACTTTTCTTTTGCCACTGTGTTTAACATTTCTTTCTTTTTTCTCTAAAGTGTCAGGAAGGGGTGCTGAGTTGGCAGCAGTAAATACCATCCCAGAGGAGGCTGTAAAGTAAGTGTTAGAAATGTTTAGTCCTGTCTATAAAAATGAGTTTTACTGAACTCTAAAACAGTAGTAATAGAACTGCCTCTGCTAGCAGTTTTTGTGGTTATTAATATATGTTAGTGCATTAATTATGTTCCAATGGAGATTTAAATTCTAATCTGAACTCTCCATCCAAATTGAATGCTTTCTTAACCTTAGCACTATCTGATAAATTTTCTGTGAACGCCTTTACATAGAATGAAATTTACCACTGTATAAATAAGGAAGGTGTGTGGGAATGATTATTGATTCATATAACTGAATTTTGAGGAGACCTCTTTTTGATGGAGACCTTGCCTTGAAGATTCATGTTACAATTCATCTGTTCACTGGTTTCACAGCAGAAGTTATTGTAATTAAGGTATCTCATACACTAGAATAAATTTAAGAGACTGTGTTTAAAAGATGGCCCTTCATCAGAATATCGGAATTATTTCTTCTTATTCCTTCAAAACAGAAATTTTATCATTTAAATAGTTACACTGCTTCTAATCCTCATGCAACACAATTGTCAACGTGATGGTGCTAATATTAACAGCCTAATTTAACTTATTGAAGGGAACATAGTATCTGTCAGGGGTATTTCAGCCTTTGCTGCTCTCCTGGTAAAGAAAAATTGATAATTTTTTCTTTTATTAAGACATAATTTCACTTTAAAGGAACATCTACTTTATGAATATAATGATATTCATGAGAATGATTGCTTTAAAATCCTTTTCCAGTGTTGCTGTGCACCCCCAAGTTTATTATTAGTATTTTACCGTTTTTCTGAGGGTTCAAAATGCCACCGGAGGACAGATGACACACTTCAGTGTACCCTTACCTTCTAATGTGTTACTTTCTGGTCTCAGGTTGCTTTTCCTTGCCTAGTTGGACACTATCAGTTGTCGGTTTCTCCTCTATTGTTTCTTTGCTGCAGAAGCTCAGTGAGTGGGAGATGACAGAGCGACCGTGCTGCCTCTGCTTGGGGAGCAGGAGAACTCTGATAGGGATATAAATTATTGGGAGAGTGTTCATCTCAGGAATTGCAGACAGACAGAGCAGCTCTGAGGAAATGCAAACTGTCCAAAGACTGTTCCAGCTGAGGCTTGAATAACAGCAGAAGTGAGAAGGGGAAAGCACACTGGAGTCACTGTATGTAAGTATTCTCAAATAATTTCTTAGACAGTTCACTTATCTGATGAGCAGATTACTACATGCATTTCTAGGCACTACTTTTCATCTCTGAAAAATGAAAATTGCATTTTGTTTAATGTGATGCATGAGCAGAGTATTTCTTTGCTGTTCTCTAAATACGTAGAATATTTTATATGAAGAATGGAATTTGAAATATTTATTGGGGCGAAAACACTTTTGTTATGCCTTCCAAGTAAACGCTACTATTTTAAACCAAGTATATACTGGTACTATGATGTGTGGTCAATACCTTTGAATGGATGTGCTTATAAACAAGTAATCATATTTAAGACTGGGTGTTCATAATTTCTGTTTATGGAACTCTTTATATTTCTACTGTTTTCTTCAAGAGTCAGTTTATGGGCCAGTGTTAATAGCAATAACTTACCTGCATTTACACATGAGCAAACGCAGTACTAAACCTGGCAACCTGGAATGAGTATGCATAGAGTTTATGACAGTCCAAGACAAACTAGGGTTTATTTTTAAGGAAAAGTTCTTATTTCCTTTGATTCTCTGCAGAAAGGTAGGGGGGTGGGGGTGTGAGCGAGTGTGTGCATGTTTGTGATAACTACAGAATAAGTAATTCTGGGAGTTATCAAAAACTTTAGGGGACCAGTTTTGAATAGAGCCAATCAACTCCAACCAGTGGAAGATAAAGGAAGCTAATTAAGATTAGGTTGCATTGTACTGCACACTCAGACTACTATGACACATGGAATAAAAGAGAATCATTTGGATTTTCTGAAACCTGGTTATTAACCTGCAATTATTTCTCTGTTTTCCAAGCAGTGTTCGTTAGCAACAGATTCAAAGCTCATGTGCTTCCTATAGCAACAGCACTTCAGGTTTTTAGAACGTTTATGTGGAACTGCAACAGGCTGGATTTTTTTCATGTTTCATAAACTGATTAAGATGCCTTTTGGAAGTGAAAAAGAGGGATATAAGTTTGTATGAGTCTGTCTTCTCTGAAAGAATTTGATTTGACTGTATCTTGTCAGAGGCTCTAGATAAATAGTGATTCATGTAACTAAGTAGTCTCATGGAGACTCCTCCTTCTGATGGAAGAAACTTGG
Organism: Eopsaltria australis; assembly: GCA_034509425.1. Lineage (NCBI taxonomy): Eukaryota > Metazoa > Chordata > Aves > Passeriformes > Petroicidae > Eopsaltria > Eopsaltria australis. The sequence continues at coordinate 41,354 of JAVTVJ010000489.1, forward strand.
CCTGCACATGCATGTTACCATTTAATTGACTGTCTTGGAAGTACCATGACATTCTTGTCTGTACTCTTTCCACATACGGGATGATGATGTCTTGGTTTCTTTTAATAAAGATAGTTTGATGATTTTAAGCTGGTGATAAGGAAAGTTTCCATTGAGCTTACCTAAAACTTTCTACTGAGGTCAATGCAAGAAATGACTGAAGGGCAGCCAGTAATTCACTGAGGAATTAATACCCATTTCCTTTGCTTTCAATGTGATGGCATGTCCAATTACACCGAGTCTTTACTGCTAATCTCAACAGGCCCTCTCTTGCACTTCTTTATTGTTCCTGCAACTTTCCTAGTGTAGACTTAGTGGATGATGCTATTAGATGTTGTAAATATGGGTTCTTACAAGTATTTTCTGCATTTATAGAATAAATTGAGGACTCCTTGTTCAGCCAAACTGAATGATGACAGAGAATGTTCCCTATTATTAGGGCTGACTAGAAAGCCTTTCCCCTAAAATCAAATCAGTTTTGGTATTTTTACTATGAAATCCAAAAACTACAGCTCTTTTAGGTTTTAGGAGAAACTTGGTATCCCTCTCAAATAAGACAGATTTTTCTTTTAATGGCAACAGATTTCCCCACAGATTTATGACTGAAAAAGTTCCTATATAAAATAGTATTAAACTTTACCTGTTAGCTATATTCAGGCCTTTTTGCAGAGTTTAGTCCATGCAAAATTCATGTTGAACTCTAAAGTGGTTTTTTAGTGTACACCTATAGAACAAATAAATGCATTTGGTGAAACTGTGGAATACATATAAAAAGCTTTTTACAACAACTGTGTTAATTCTGTGTTAATCATAAACTCAGTAATACTTCATGTAGAAAACTAATTGCTCTCTAAGGTGAAGGACTTTGGAATTGCTAATGTTTTGTTTGCAAGTTCTACTATTCATTATCATTGCAATAGAGTTCTTGTGGAGTCTGTATTTATAAATGAAAGAAAATATCCACAATGATGGACAGACAGGTTGAACTCACAGCTGAATAAATTAAGTAAACTCTTTCCAAAATTTAAACCCATCTTTTCCCTGTCTCTTTTCTCTTTCCAATGTGTGTCAATGCCCTTTCAGTATCTCTGCTAGTGAGGGAAAGTCCTTCTGTAGGTGCTAAGTTTGGGGATGTGTTTACCTCCAATTCCCGTGTTACACATGCAGCTAAATGTACCTTGCAGAAACACTTCAGAGATTTAAAAGTTTGTTTGTTACAGAACTGAAACTATCAAAACTAGCAAACCATTTTTCATTTAGTTTTCCCTCATAGTTTTGGGGTTTCTTCTTTTTTTTTTTTAAGGTTTATTGCAATCTGAAACAATCATATAATGTAGGGGAAAGTCCAGATCCTCCATGAAAGCAAAGACAAGATTAGATTAGATTAGATTAGATACCTGCACCAAAAAACCTTTGTGGAATATTTTTATTGGGAGATCAGGTATTTTGAAATCACACAGCTAATTAATTTCTCCATTTTAATATTAAAACCTATGCATCTGGAATATGATGTCTCTCTAAGAAATAGGGGGCCTGGGTTTCAATCTCTTTGAAAAGATCTATTTATTATAAAAAGTATTGCATTTCCCAGGCATTATTTTTGAAAACAGGATTCAGGTCAGTTAGGTCATTTGAATTGTCAGGATAATGATAATTCTAAATGTGTTTGTGTGTGATTTTGGAATAAGTTACAGGCTTTCCCTAAACTTGGAGAAGCATTCTTGTGCTTCTGACTGTTTCAGCAGCCAGTGGTTGTGTGGCTCAGTATTAGCCAGCACAGGTTTGATGTGTGGCTGGACAATGGTGAGAACAGGAAAAGGGCAACCAGAAAACACTGATTGTAAATTTATTCTCTTTCAAATAGTTAAAGCTACATTTTAGTTTGCTTTATTTTTAGGTGAACAAAATTTTATCAGCTAGAAACCATTTGGGAATCAGTGCGAAACTTCCCTACAGTTTATCAAAGAACTAAGCAGAAATGTTGTTCTGCTGTTTCCCACCCACTTATGCAGAATTTCTGCTTTGCAACCCAAAAGTACTGCTTAAATGGCCAGCTGATTATATGATACCTCTTTAAGTGGTATTGGAAAAAATGCAGGAAATACTGGAAAAAAAACAAGCAAAGTAGCTGTGTTGATGTTTGATAGACACAAGGAAATTTTGTATTTAAAACACAGCTTTCAATCCTTTTATGATATCTCTTAGAGCCAGTCTCCAGCATTTGGACATATTCACGAGTCCTGTAGTGGATCCTCTGTTTTCAAATTTGAAAAAACAGAGTGGAAACTCACCAGAAAGTCAGATGAAAACATTCTGCAGCCTACAGCAGATTCTGTGCTACATGGCCTTTGAGCTGCCTGAAGAACAATTGGGAAGTGTGGGAATTGCCCTAGAGAAGTCATGAATTGTTTTGGGATTTACCCGACATATTCTAATTTTGGATGAAAGATGTGATTATGGAAGCACATAATATGCATTCTCTCCTACACTCACCAAGAGTTTGTTTTCAAATCATTCTCTGTTATACATGCTCAGATTCTGTGGCATTATGTGAGACCATGCACTTGCTTCACTCAGGTTCCAGAATGGATTCCTAATGATGCAGTGTTTTTTTCCTTCTAAACAAATAAACAAACTGAATTCCTAGCTGTCCTACAAGTACCACTGTTCTTGTGACAACTGCTGTGCAGTGAAGCTGGATTTATTTCAAGTGCACTGCCTTCTACCCCTCCTCAGTGCACAGAAAGGGAGTGAAGAGCACAGTTTATTTGGACCTATAATCAGGTGGAACCTGTTTCTCATGTTCTATGTAAGAATGAGCAGAGAAGACCTCATGGCAGCAGTAGGTGGGGATGTTTGGCCAGCCTTCACCCAAGCAGACTGACTAAGACATTGGCTATGTTGAGGCTCCAGTCCATAAAAAGGGACTTGGTGGCACAACGGGATGAATCTAAATCAAAGTGTGGCAAAGATGAGAACATGTCCTAAAAATTTCTGAGCCATGGTAAAACCCAGAGGCATTTTTCTTAGCCTAAGGGAGTAGTTAAAAAGTTTATTGCATGTAACAATTTTCTGAGCACTTTTGCAACCATGAGCAGTTGCTTCTTGGTGTCCTTCATTGTGGGCAAAGAGGCATAATAAAAGCACAGAATAAAGCTTAGCGACCCAGAACACTGATTCTTATCCTTTACATGTAAAAAATTATGCCTTCAGAAGTTCAAATTTATAATTTTTGAAAGCATAAATGACTATTCTGCTTCTATCCTTATCCTTGTATTTTTCAGAGGCTATAAAATGGGGTTATTAAATTTAGAGTGTGTCTTCTGCAGTGGTTTCATTGTCCATATATAGATATCAAGACAGCTACAGATTACTTAATGACAGCCTTTTGGTCCAATGAATGTGTCAGTAAAGGAAACCAAGCATTCCTCTTCATAAAATGGTTTTCAGCATCCTTGAGGACTCATTAAGTGACCTCTTTAGAAGTCATATTCAGTGAGCTAATTAACCTGATCAGAATGTGCATTCCTTCCTTATGATTAACTCCATAGCACTGAAAGGAAAACTCTAGGTAAAAGTCTTACAGTGACACTAAATACATAGATCCTTATATTCTGTATTGGAATGCATGACACACTGGCTACAGTTTGAATAACTGTTTAAAGTATTTTGAAAGCAGCAAGGACATAATTCAACTTAAGCTCTCACTTTCCCTCAACAGAAATACACAGGGCATTAAACAGCTTGGGCAAACAGTCTGGAAAGTTACATTGCGGTTCATCTTGTTACACTTGGTGCTTTATATGTAATGGTGGTTTTTACTCCGAGTTCCACTCAGTAAACCTGGGGCTTCAGCTTTTTTATAGAGACCTAAAAGTTTGCAATGCCTAATCTTCTTTATTGTGATAATCTACTCACAGTGAAGCAAAGATAAAACAAATGTGAGGGATAAGGATCACTTTCATCACTCTTAAAAGTTTGGTAGCTCAGAGATTAGGGATATTAAAATATTAGCCACAGGAAAAAATGTCACTGATGGCTCTTTAAAATTTTTAAACCTGAAACATGAGTGACATGGCCTATTCCTGAGGCACTTGCATTGGAGTTTATTGGCACATGGATGTTTTTATAGCATCCACATGAACACTGCTCTATGGTATTGTCCTGTAGGGTGTAAGATCAGTAGTGACACTCAAGTATGGTGTTCCCAATGAACCAATCTAATCTTGGTTTAGTTGACTGAACTATGCTTGAATTATTGGAAGACAATATCCTTTGGTGAAATAATTTGATTGTAAATGTTGTATTCCTTAGTGCCTGTGACTGGAACAGATGAATGGGATGGAGTTATTTAGCACTGCCTACGCAGTTTGGGCAACCAGTTCTTCAGAGAATTGCACAGCTTAAATATTCTATTCTCCTCCGTGTCTGATGTGTTGCACTGACTGCCTGCCCTTCTTACTTTGCTTGAGCAGACATCTTGTTTCAGCTATGATGAGATACATCAGTGTAGCTCCCACTAATGTTCTCTGATTTCTATTTTATTGCTGCTTTATGTCAGTCTATCAATCTGTCTCCATTTGGAGCTCTCTCCGTGTTTGGAGAGTTGGCTGTTGAACCACTTCTAGCTGAAGTCATACTAATATATTTCTTTAGATTAAACTCTTAACTAATATTAAACCACCAGGTTCATATGAGAATGAATGGCATTTTGTAACTGAAGGAGCTTTAAAGGTCATCCTTGGGAAATAAGTTTTGCAACAAAAATGTGCAAATTAATGAAATTAATTATGCATTATAAAAAGATTAGCTTTCTTAAATTAGAAGATATGGATCAAATAGCAGACTAATGATGTTCATTTGCAAATAATACTAATTATTAACTACTTAAAAGGACTAAATTGCATTGTTTTTAGTAATAAATTATTGATATATTTGGCATTATGGTACTCTAATTATAAAAACAAGATTTTAATGAAAATACGGATGTCCATTTAGACTCCTGGTTATTGAGTATGTTCTGCCTGTAGTCATGAACATCTCTTTAAAGGACTAACACACTTGATTAATGACCACCATTTAGGTGTTAAAGCTGACAAATGAAAAAAAAAAAATAAGCCCAACCACCAGATCAGTACACCAAGGGTGGATTTGCTATAAAGTTAAATCTGGGATCAGAAGAACAGTCCTGATTGTTTTCAGCACTTCAGTCATTCCATTTCTTATTTAGAATGCTACGTTGTCTGTGAATTTTATCAGAGAATGCTACTTTATGGGACATTGTAGTTACAAATTACTGTCTCTAAAGTTCGTCCTGCAGAGCATAGGAGGGGAGAATTCAGCTGTATGTTCCATCTTTACTACTACATTCCTCGGAATGTTCCATGTTTACCTTTATCTGACTTCAGATTTTGTGCCTTTGTGGTTGCTGGCAAGAGTAGTTGAATTCTTTCATGCCTGTTGCTTTAATAAGGAATGTGAAGCCACATACACAGTAACATGAGAACACAACAGCATGAAGCAGAAATAATCCCTGATGAGATGCATATCTTAAGCAGGGATTAGGAATGCTTTGCACCCAGTTCTTTATTTGGACTGTTACTCTGAAAAATTCCAAAAGGGGGCAATCTTACCCTCTGCCTGGAAGTCTATAAATATAATGCAACTGAGAAAATACAGCACACTACTTTCTAAGTTCTCATTTACCTTAGAGAACTGAATGTTAGTGCAATGGTAAAAACAACATTTAAGGGTTTGGTTTTCTTTTTGAAAAGCAAATTTTAAAAGTGACACTGGATTTTCAAACTTTATTAAGTGCAGCAGTGTGGATACATGTGGTCACTTTCAAATTGTGATGGTAAAAATTATCTGATGCCCTTACTTAAGAGTGAAATATCATGTTGAGAGGGAGATACATTAAAAAGTAATATACTTAAATTCCTTCTGGACATAAGGCAAACATGCTATGCTGGAGATTTAGGGGAAAACAATCTCAAAGTCATCTTCCTTTGCCAAATGATTGGTGCTTATGAACTTGAGACAAAATCTCTGTACTAGCTTGGAGGAATGAAAAATTTGTTTTATAATTTCTTATCTTTCTGTAGTGAAGTAGAAGAAATAACCTGCAGCCATGTGCTTGTCATTAATTTGTAGTAACTTTTCAACTATATAGATTGTTTTCTGTAAAAAGAATGCCTGTTTTCTTTCTTTATGCTTCCTCAGCAATGTGTTGTTGACCCATCTTTTGTAATTTGATGGCAAGAATCATTTAATTCTGCAAAAAGAGAATATTTCATGTATATGATATATATGGATCTACTAGCCCCCCAAAATAGTTTTAACAGATATTAGAAAGCCAACACCAAGCCAATATCCTTTGGTTGAACCAAATGGATGTTCAAAAGGAAGGCTGCAGGAAGCTGGTGAGGAATGTTCTTGCTCTTGACTGTGTGGAACAGGATGGTGCAGTTTTCTCCAGGGAGTGTGAGCATCTTGCTCTGCTCTCAGACTGAACGTCTGCTACATGTTCAGAACTCTGGTATCTCACTGATAGCTCCCTGCCTCAGAAACCAGGGAGTTATTTCAGGCCTCTGTCGAAGGAGGTCCAGCGTGCTGCAGGGGCAGGTCTGGCACTGGAATGTGCTGTGTGTTATGGGGCAGGTGAGAGCTGTGCTGGGGGAAGGAAATGGACACATACAGCTCAGAGGTACAGCTGAGCTTGGCTTTTCTTACATGTAGAGAATGCTTATGGTGTTTTAAAGATATTCAACATTTGGAGAAACTTCTGTATGCTGACCTTTATGAACTGTCCAATAACTTCTCTTTTTACCTGCGGTTCATCCCCATGACACTGGGGCTGGGTATCCACCCATGATACAGCCAAATCCAATAATGAGTCATTACTACGTGGAGCCTGGCTCAAGCTGATAGATTACTTGTAGTTAAACGAACTTCAGTTTGTGATGTGTGGATTCTCGGGCTCCAGTCCATATAGTATGAATAAAGAGGCACAGACTATCAACCTGGGTCTGCTGCAGTGGCTCTGACCTCTGACTCACAGCCAAGAGGGAGGCTGGTACAGTCACAGTTCCATAAAGCGTTATGGTTAAATATGTTTTCATAAGATGTATTTGAAGCTAAAATAAATTATAGCACCACTTTATTTTTATTGTGTTAAGCAGTATACATAATAACTTTTTTTTTTTGCCCTGCTTCACATTCACTTGATGTAGACTATTTTAAACCCAGCCACATTTTTCTCCCCTCTAGAGAAGATGACCATACCAATTGCCTCACTATCTGTTTACATTCTGGAAAGAGTCATTTGGGATTTTCTCTTTCTGAAATAAACGTTTGCTTATGGATTTTTTTTTTATTGTCACATCCATGGCATTTTTAAAGTAAATATGAGTACAAGGTTTATATTATTTTAAATGTATATTGTATTTGTCTTCCCAACACTGTGGTTTTTAGTACTGTGAATAACGTAGTATGGAGCCAGCCTATTAAACAGCCTGTTTTTGTAAGGAAACTGTTAGTCCACCTACAATATTCTATTGCTTACTGTGTTCTTCCAATATGCTTAGCATTCCACAACCTAAATGATCATTTGTTGAACAAATTCATGCTTTTATTAGTCAAAATACAGAGAAAACAGAGCCCCCCTGTTTCAAGATATTTGCTAATGCACGGTTAATTATCACGTATAGCTTACTATAATTCATTTTACAGGGAGACCTCCTGCAGGTAACATACTAGCAGTTTATGAAGCAAAATAACCTCACTATAGATTAGAACTGTTTCACTACTGGTCAGACAGTTGCTGCTTCTAGGCCTTCTCACTTCACATTGCTAATTTGAACAAGGCTTTATTTTTATATTTGTCAGCAGCAAGACTGTAGCATGGTTGTTAAACCTCTCCCAGGCCTAATTAGAGTAGCAATGCTAGCATTCATAATGAATCTCGTGTCCTGGGTTGGAGGAGGTAGCCGTGGTGCTACAGTAGCTTCCTGGCAGACAGTTGCTGGCAGGTTTAAGGTAGCTTGTGGCTTGCAATATTAAGTGACTGTTGAAATTCATTGACTCCACTGCGGCTTATGTGTCTAGATGACAACAAGTTTACACGGTTCTTTTATAGTTACAGCAAATGGGTCCATTTAAATATTTATTAGGTGATTATGGTGATGTGAAATGGAAAAAAATTGCAAAGTACAGTATTGCATGTATAACTGTTTTAACTGTTTGTACAAAATACGTCTGTGGTATCATTTGAAATTACAGCATCTTTTTTTCCTCATAAATATTTATAGCATATCAGTAGCTAGGAATGCTAATTTATTTGCATTTTGTTTCTTATTTAATTTGACAGCCTTTTGGGTAGCCATTAAAGGCACTCACTCTGATTTGAATGAAGGACATTTCAATCAGCAGTTGAGTGGCATTTTGATTGGAGTGGGTGAAGTTCAATTTTAGGAGTTCTTTTCACTTTATGAGACACAGAAAGGAGTATTACCTGTGTGTGCTCAATGACGGGAGCACCCCCAGAAGGCCTGCTGCTCTGAAACTCCTACTTCTGAGCAATTTGTCATAGTTGCATTAAATGTAGTCAGTTTGGTTTGTTTTGCTCTTTTTCTGGCTTAATAAAGGTGAAAGTAACACAAGGGCCAGGTATAAATTTCTGCAAAAGTTTGTGCAAGAGCTGTTGTAAAATATGAATGTGGCTTGGATGATAGAACAAGCTATTTCAGGTGTAGAGATAAAAGGATTGAAAGCAGAAAGAGAAAGAAATCCAATTCTTCGACAGCTTTGTAGCTACTGTTTATTTTGTCACAGCAACAGAAGAGATGTGAGTCAATCTCACTCAAGGGCATGAGAGAACATGATGATGATATCTAGAGGTGTCAGAGCAAATATATACATTGGAAATGCTTTCAGTGATGGCACAGAAAATAGTTGAAGAGAAATCAAGCATAGTGCAGTAAATTTAGTCTGAATATATATGTATCTATGTCTATGTGTAAACTTACACAGAGTATGAGAGACTTGCTCTTTGTAAAGAGAAAATTATGCTTTAGCAACTTCTCTCACAGTGGTATCACTGAATTTCACTCTTGTTTAGAAATTCAAATTTGCTGCGAGTGGGTGGCAGAACTTTATGAATCTGTATTTTCTAAAGAACAGAAATAAACAGCAGAGATAAATCTGAAGTCAGCTCTTGTCAGGGGAGGTGTAAAATGTACATCATTGTCAAGTAGAGGCAGTGAACACCAGTTGGAGTTGTTTCACTATTTTCAGATATTGACCAATGTATCCACAGGTCTGACTTGTGCTTTGCTAATTCTGTGCACATACTTTCTTTGATAGTTTCACATAATTTCAGCAGGCTTGAAATGCTTTCTGTTTTCTTCTGTTGAAAAATTAGTTCATTATTTGGGCCAGTTTTGTCAATTTTACTTGTGGAAAGTGGTTACACAGCCTAAAAATATTGACAACTACTTGAAATGGAGATGGAGAATTTTCAAACTTTTGAAAATGAGGTGAATTACTCTTCCAAACAGAATAAGAAATTCTGGGAAGTAAAATGGAGACATGAAGTTGAATTAACTCTGCCACACAAAGCTACTGGAATGCCCAGAGGCTTCCTGGAGACATGGTGTGCTATGTCTAGGATTGGGGATATGGTCTACTGTATAGAGCTCAAGCTTGAGTGACACTTTGTTACCGCATTAATGCTCATTTCATTGCCAGTAGGAAAAAGCAAAATAGAAATCCTATAGGCATACAGTTAATGCTGGTTTTAGCTCGAATTTGGTGCCTCTATTCAAAACTGAGAGAGCTAGTGACCAATGGATACTATTACAGTACCAGTACTGACAATTATGTATTAGAGCTCAGTTGAGAATTGGGTGTTTGTTTTCTTTTCTGCTGTGAGAACTCAAAAGATAAGGGGGTGAATTATTGCATTAATAAACTGCCTTTATGATTATAAAGTTATTTATCCTCAGGCTGAAGAATTCTGGTCTTATCTGTGCACTAGTTTTGGGTGAAGTCCTATGATGCCCAAGATGGGAAGTTAAACTTGCAGCTCAGAGTGAATGTCCATTGGTGTGAAAGGAGGACAGTGGAAACGTGTCCTTGTGTGTCCACAACAGCCCTGGTCCTTATTTTCCAATTATTTTCACAAGGACTAAATTAATTTAAAAGAATACGAAGTGGGGGGCAGGGGGGTAAAAGAACATTCCATAGCTTTTTGGGTCTGGAACTTCTGTCCTATGCTTTGCTCAGAGTTTCCAGTGAGATCACTTCCTGAACAGGGTGCAATATGAATAAGTGTTCTGAGAGGCAGGTTCAAAAGCTGAGCAAATGGAATTGGCCCAGCTTTGTGGTATCCCATCAGTGACAAAGCCAAATTTGGTCCAAGTTTTCCAATAAGCTCAGAATTGTCACTCATGCAGCTTGAATAAGATGAGCTAAATTATATATATTGCATGCGCATTTTTGTGTCAAAGGATCTGTGAAATCAAATGTTTGAAGTGTGCATGAGTGTGTTGTATTTGCATTCAATATAGAGTTGACTGTTCATCCAGTGCTGTAGCCTTCTCTATCTCAGTTTTCTGCTGCAGCTTTGTGCCATCTGTACTCAATATACTGTTAAATACTTTATTTTCAAGAGATTTCTGCAGTTTAGTAGTTGAAGCTACTATATTTTATACATTTCTCAGAACTGTTACAGGTTTATTGTTATAATCTGTATTTATGAATTTCAGTAACACTTCAAGGTGGAGATGTACTGTTCTTCCTACGGAACTAGTACAGAAAGTAAGAAAGAAATCTTGTTCAAGAGATAGTTATTTAAATCTGTCTCTGAGTAAAAAGCGGTGCTCTCACCACTGAGTCGCTCTTCTGCTGACATTCCTTCATGTGATCCATTTAGATGAAATAAAGAAGGGTGGGGAGATGGCAAAAAATCGTGGAGTCGTGAGACATCAACACTCACTGCAGGTTGCAAAATATAGCTTCTTTTTACAATATCAGGAGAAATAATTTCAGACAATCAGTAGTACAGTAAACTACATTTTTCTTCCTCTGCATGACACCAGTAAATAAAAATCTATTTTTCAGTTGAATGAAAAATACAAGGTCCAAGCGTCAAGATCTTAGCACTAGGACAAATTGGAAACTTTCCAGTGGAACATTTTTCTCTCAGCTAATGCCAGTTCACCAAAACCTAACACGTTGCATGAAAATGTCTATTCCAATGAAATTTTTGATGGAAATGTTCTTGGTTTGCTGCCAGCTCACCCGCTTTTCCCAGCTCTCAGCTCCCCGGCATCTCAGGTGGAACAGTGCCAGAAAGTCAAGTTTCTTCACGTTCCTGGCCTGTTTGGCAGACTGCCATGAGGGATGGGAGTCTGGGCTCTCGAAAGTGGACAAGAAACCTTATACATGCACATACAACTGTACACATACTCTCACAGGTCATTTAAATCCATGTCAGTTCATTCAAAGTAAAGGGGTTTTTTTATATAGAGGGTCTTTTAAATATGACCCTCCGATGGAAAATTTCTCAGGTCGGAATTTTAATTCTGACTTGCGACTGCAAAAAAAAAAAATTGGGGAATATGAAAAATTCTCCTTATAAGGTGAATACGGGTTCCTGTGCAACAGAGTGTTGCACTATTGTCACTGAGGCTATCAACAGCTCCATCTGCCTTCTCTCTTTCACTGCAGAACAAGAGCTATATTTGTAACAGGTAGGGTGCTTACACACTTAACCTTAACAAAACAAGATAATATTTTTAGAGCTTTGTAAATATTTGTTTTAAAAATTCCTCCTATGCCATTTTATATAAGGCAGACAATCTTTTCTTGCTCACTAAGTGGACTGAGGGGATAGAGTTTCAATGTTTTTGCCTGAATGATAAACAAAAATTAGGCACATATACTGAAATTCTGACTGAGAGGGCCCTGAAGTAGGAGCACTGTAATGTACTTTTCCATAGCCTCACTTCATGCACTGCAAGCTGCTCGGTTGCTTATTATATGTAAGTAAATAAATAAGTTTCAATCACACTGTGTAGGTAATTTCTGACTGGGGGGATGTGTTCACATTTGGGACAAAAAGCAGTTGATTCAAGTAGCCACTAATGGATTCCTTTTCTGACTATTCTTAATATTTTGGATTAGCATAACAAAGTCAGGCTCTTTAGGACATTAGTACGTACTGCAGTTTATTTTTCATTTGAGAAGATGAGATTTACAGTAATAGATAGAGTTCAAGATTTCACTGAAGAAGGGTTCCTGAGTAGAGTTTCACTTAAAAATTCTCATTGTCCTCATCAAATCTGAGCCTCACTGCCAGTCTGAGAAAAATTTATTGCTTTTGTAATATTGGGAAAATAGCAAACGTCCTGAGTAGGATGCTAAAATCTCTATTAAATGGAGAAAATACCTATCTTTGTTAAAATAAGGGGGAAAACATAGGTGGTTTGTTTTATTTTGGTTTTCTTGGGGCATAATGTGTAGTAATACAGGAGGATACATTGTTGCTGTCCCTGGCTCTTTCACAAATGTGAAGTTGCTCCCCATGTCTTTTAATTATGAAGTGATACAATGGGAATGATCAGCAGAATGCTCTTGTATTAACGATAGTATTATGTACTCAAACACTTGTAAAAGGCTTAGATAAAGTGCACTCTAAGACTCACTAAGCATTGATCTGTGACATTGAAGAATTTTATTTTGGTGAGAATTAACTTTGCTCTAAACATGCATGGGTTTGCACTTGACATTGTAATTACATTGAAGAAGGTTCCATGGGTTGCAAGCAGCAGGAGAAAGGAGGTATTTATTGGCAGAAATTTTAGTTCAGTTGTCTCCCTTGCTGAGGCTGCAGAGAATCCCAAGACCTTTTACCTGCATTCACCTTGACATCAGTCTGTCCATGAGCAGGAGGAAATGGGATGAGTGTGTTTGTGTGTACACACACCAGCAGGACTGAGCAATTCAAATTAATCCTCTGAAAAAAAAATAATACATAAAATCACAGACTTTAAAACTTGTTTCCAATTAAATGTTTCTTGATAAAAATGATGCAATGGAAACCTATTAATGGTTGCTTTCTAATGTCCCTAAACTGAAGAATCGGTTGCACTCTCTAATCTCCTAATCCTTTGCAAAGGAGAGCAGAAAGGCCTATCTACAAAGCAATCCTGACTGCTTTATTTGACTCATTGGGGTGAGAGGAAGGGTGGGTGTTGCAACTCATCTGCTGCAAATACAATTCAACATGTGCAATGAAGTGACAACTGAATTCTTCATGTCAAAGAATCAGTGCTGGACTGTGGTATGTAAGCAAAGACATCTTATTTCTCTTATCTGACTAGTGCTCTCTAAGAGCATCTCTGGTGTTCTCTAAGATTATACTCTAATCTGACTGAGGGGAAAAAAGCTCAGCTCCCTGGAAAACAGAACACTGGCACTGATTTTCCTCAGCAGCTACCTTGCATTAAGTGAAGCTCAGCTCTTTACTGTAAGACTGAACTGATCCCCCTCTGCTGTTCCAGGCACTCACAGCTGCTCTCTGGTGGAATAAGAAAATTCTGCTTTCCATACGGAAGTCCATCATCTAAGATCTGGAACTTTTGTCTATTTATCCAAACATAATGTAACTCCTTTCTCTGATTGTTCTCTGGATATGTTAAGAGCCTTAAATAAGTCTATGCTTCAGAATTTGTATCTGGATCTATGTCTTTGACCATTTTTACTCCATAATATTACAGTACTGAAACAGGTAAATTCACAGAAAAAATTGCGCTGACAGTATTTTGGGGTACTGGCTTTGGCATCAGCTGAGGGACAGCAGGATATGATTGTGTTGTGCAATGCATGTTGTGCTGTATATTGTCAGAAAGAGGCTGATTTTCTTAATCCAAACAAAATATTTGAGGTTAGACTCAGGGAGTTTCTGTTCCCAATGTGCCAATCTCCCTGGCAATTTCTATTAGTTCTTCATGTTTTAGGACCTCAGACTTGCAGTGAAATCACCTTTATCCCGAAGTACACATCCTACTGTGTTCCTTAATACCATGGGTGGTAAGATAAGAAGCAGGGATTCCTAATTCCATGTGCTGAATTGACTGAGCCCAATGGGCCTTTCTAGAAGGTAGATTCTCAAATATTTGGGAGTTCAGAAACACAGCCAGTGCTGGGTCTGGGGCCAGAGAGGTAGCAGGGCACAGCAGCTACAGAAATCAGAGTTAAGGATTTGAGCTTGGATTTTTGTAGGAGCCTATGTAAGTAAAGGTGCCTTTCTTCTACAGTCCATCATGAATACCTGTTAAATGCTTATATTTCTTACTATTGATCTCTCTCCATTTGTTGTAGTAAACTGGACCTGATTTCTTGATCTATCCCTCTGTAATCAGCTATCCTCTTCCCCAAAAGCTGATCACAATAACTAAACAAAAGTGTGTGCAGTGGTGTATTGTCCCATCAGATGGCACAGAGGAGTTCTACAGTCTCCTTAGAGTCACTCAAATCAACTATTAATAGATGCTTTTAATGTAAGAATTCCTAGGTGATTCCCTTTTTCTTTGGTTGCAAGATATTCTGGACTTTTTATTTTCTCTCTGAAATTATTATGCTGTTTTCAGTACTTAAGAGACAGACTCCAAATGAAGCAGCCATTCCTAACCTATGCAGACAAAGGGAGTGGTTCCCTTAGCAACAGGAACCATGTGGAGGTTCTCAGAGAGCTCTCTTTTCCCCCTACTCGTGTTTTCTTTTAACTCAACATTTTGCACAGCATCTTGCATGGAGACTCCGACAGCTGGGCTGGAGGCAAGCAGCTCTTCTGGCTCTGGCTAACCCGTGCTCGAGGGGCAATTGTTCTACACTCATCAGACAGAAAAAATGATAATCATGGGTAAGTGAACTGGCACTCAATCAGAGTTCACGCTGAGGAGGGGGAAAGTTTACTGGCTGGCAATCAGAAGTGTCCGGCACTTCCCAGTAGGCATGTATGCTTGAAGCAGGGGCACTAGTGTGATGCTTGCCTTGTTTGCTGGTGGGATTGCATGTCTGCATTTAACATTTCAGGGGTGGGAGACATTAGTACAACTGGGTTCTAGTCCTTAGCATGCTACTGACTTCCTTTATAGTCCTGAACATCTCACCTCAGCTCTCTGTTTTCTTTTCTCATCCATTAAAATGAGAGGATATGCCATGAGGATCTCGGAAGGAGTGTAAAGTACTGTAGAAATGGATTATATTGCTTGTCAAAATTGTATTTGCTTTTGAAATTGATGATAAGGTGTGCAGAACCTGAGATAAAGTATTGATCTTTTATTGTGAATTTAACTGAATTAACTTTTCTGTAGATAGATCTAGTTGCTTTTCTTCCCAGTACGGAAGAAGAGATGTGTGCATGTAGTGTTTTTACAAGTATGTGCTTATGTATAAGAATTTGGGTCTGCTGGTGTATAAGTAACAGAAATAGAGATGTTTATTTCCCTCAAAATAGCTACAGCATGGATAAAGTAGTTGATGTGATTCAGTGAAATCCATCTTATTATAAAATAATGAAATTTAAGCTTGGTATGTATTGAAGTTAACACTTGTTCTGCTGTCCCTAAAGTGTTACGTATTACCAGAGCTCTAGCCAATCTCAGTTAGAAAAGCCTAATGCATAAACTCCCTAAGTTTGTAGTCATTTTACCAAAAGAGAGGCATCTGAATTATTCTAATGTTAAGCCAGTTTATTTTGTGGGGGACTTGCATAAGGGATGAATTTGTCTCTCAGTTTTTCCTAATTTGATGTAGAAAGTTCCTGTGGTCACAATTTTTCATCACATTTGAATTAAAATTCAAGCACTCGAGTTCATATTTTGATAAATCATGCAGCATGCTGATACTTGGATGCAGGCTCCCTTTGATTCCACACCTACAGTCTCAGAGTGTCGCAGTGAATGCATTCACCACTACAGGCAACTTAGTTCTTGTATTTCAGATGTGATTTGATTACTGCAGGCAAAATCAGTTGCTGGTAACTGTATGCGCAGAGCAGCTGCAGAAGTGTCACGCACCAGCTCCCCATAGTCCTGTCAACAAGGAACTGGCATTGCTCTTCCTATTCCTTGCTCTGCACAAACCTACAGATCCCTTGCCCTGTGCTTGTACAGCATCCAGCAGCTCTGAGCTCTTTGTGGGGGATCACAGGTGACAACAGTCACAATACTCCTGCATGCGTGGGGACTGACAATTTGTCTCTCAGTTGCAATTTAAATGAAGGAAAATTGCCATGTTTGCACCTTTATGAATAATATTAGGTTTTGTGTCTGAATACAGAGGAAGGCAATAATGAGTCACCGAAATTAGTTGGTTCCTTTTTCTGTCTGGGATTGTATTTCCATCCTTTTATACCCTACTTCAAACAATATTACTGCTTGGATCAGTGATGCTAGCTAAGGTACAGGATTACAATACTGTATATTTAGTGTGAAGTGTTTGCATTTCTAATAACAATTTGGCTTGTACATTTTGCAGTATGTGAAGAAAATCCTGGGTTTAGGGTGTGGGATTTTTTTAGCAAGTATTTTAAGCCATTGCATATTGATCTTCTTAATTACTTTCCCCATCCCCATTTGGTATCCAGTTCTGCAGTTTTAACTTGTTCAATGTTTTCATGTAGAGTTTATTTCAATTTTCATTCAGATGAACAGAAGTTTTATATGTCTTAGAAAAGAAAGTAAAGATCTAATGTAGAATAAGCAGAACAGATTGATAGCAACAACTGTTTCAGTTTCTTGATGCTTTACATATAGGACATCAATACAGACTAAGCTGAAACAGGAGAAAAAGTGGATGTTAGTCTTAAAGATTAAAGACATGTATGATGACTGACCTATAGGAAGAGGTATGAGAAGCTGATTTATGTGGCTGGCAGCCAAGGAGTTGGCAAAGTTTCATGGTTTTAGCAAGAAGAATAATCTCACACAGATCAAATATCTGGATCTCACCATTTTTATATACTATATGATTTTTCAACACCAAGTAAAAGCCAAGGCTTATAACATAATTCTTTGTTCAATCTGATTTACTCGTTAAAAGATAAGCAGGTTAACTCCTCCAAGATACCTCTGGACACAAAGCAGATCATATATTAGCTTGTGTATGGCTCATGGCCTGGAAAGAGGACTGGTGTGATGGTCTGGAGTGGTACTACCCCTTGCAACCTGTTGTCACTCATCTGATCCTTCTCTAAAATACATCACTACTGCATCAGGGTGGGCAGTGAGCATCCTACTCTGTAAAAGCCTTTCAGCATCTCTCGTGGAAGAGCCAGAAAACCTAGGAATTGTGAATGGTTCTTATGCAGGTGTTTCCAATCCTGAAACTGGTCTGGCTTTTTCAGAGAGTCTTAAAGGATTTAAGAAGCCAGGACCAGTGTCCATATACAGTCTATGGCTGTAGCTACAGTCTTAATACTTGGGTCACATAGGTCCTGTCTCTGGGTATTGTCTAATTTGCAGACTTTGTATAGTGGCTAGAGAGATACATGTGGGTCAAATGCCAATTAGCCCATAGCACTAATGACCCAGCTACTTGCTTAAACAGATGGAAGGTTTGGAAAGGACAAGTCACCCCAAATCTTTCCTTGCTCCTCCTCCCCCCTGCCCTTTAATCATGCTGTATTGCTGAGCCATGCACAGTTCTTGCTGTAGCATTAGGTAAGAGCAGTGTGCTCTTACTGACAGAGGTAAGAGCAGCTGTAAAAACACTGCAGCAATGAACTTATCTTGTTCCAGGCTGATGAGAGGGCAAACTCTTCAAAGACCCATGAGAACACTCTGGTTTCTAAGGTGTACTAAATCCAGTGCTTTCACATCTTCATTCCTAGTGTTGCCATTGCTAACTCATTTACGACAAAATTTGTTATAATCCCATTATGTTAAATTGATGTGTAGGCTTATTGGATGTGGTATAAACTGTACTGAGTAAACAAGCAGAAAATTTTAGAGCCCAAAGATTTATTTCACTGAAAAATACATATTCCCCAACCACTAAGATGTAAAACTAACAATACGATGTGCTGAAAATATAGTGGCAATGAGTAGCACACATATATTTTCTAAAGTGCAAGAATAGGTGGGACATCTGAAAGTGTTCATCAAGGAGTCTGAATAAACAAAACTCATCTTAAAGTCTTAGCGAATTCATAAACATTATGCATATGAGAAGACTTAGATTAATGTTAGATATCTCCTCTTGAATGTTATCAAGAGAGTTTAAATGGACAGCCCTAAAGAGAACCAGTATTATTTCCTTCTGTCCTGCTTCTATTAATTTTTTAGACATGGGATTTGAGGAGCTGTTTTCTTCTCTTCCTATGGCAAGTCAGTTTTCCCCTTTTTTTTTTACTAGAAGTCCATCACTGATTTTGTGGCCTCCTCTTGTGTCATATTCAAGCCTGTCTTAAGGATCATCTCATGTATGATTCAGATCGGGTTTGTTCTGTGCTAATAAACCTTGAGAGTTTGGAGTGCATTTTAGAGGGTTCAAGATGAGCTTGAAGGTGATGTCTTAACTTGCTTTCCCCAGAAGCATGTTGGAAACGCACACAGAACAGCTCCAAGGTCAGCGTTTGTGCAGCAGAGGCTGAGCTAGGAAAGATGGAAATCTGCAGAGGGATCCTAAAACACTCCTTTCTAAATCTTTTAAGGCTAATGTCTCCTTTTCCTTTTGTATCCTGACAATATTGAAATTAATGATCTTCGGATTTAAATTTCACATGGAGTCAAGCTGAGAAGATGTACCTGACTCCAAGTTTCTTCTAAATGCGAAGTTGCTGCAGCTTTTGTTCCAAGCTAATCTTTGTGTGACTCATATGGCAACGCTCAGCAGGCCTGGGCTCCTGAAGATGTTCCTTTGAGGTCAGCAATTGTCTCAAGCAAATATTTGCCACTTCATAAATCTCTGGTTGTATAGGCTGGATTCTATAGCCTCTCCTTTGGGCAGTACAAGATTATACAATAGCCATCGTGCATCACCAGGGGAGGAACAAATTCTTTGGAAAAGGAGAGTAGATACTCAGACTGAAACAATGTTTTTTGTAGCCAAACTAAGTTTTAGATCAGTCAGATTTTCACTTGAAAAAGATAGAAATTTCAAGTCCAACATTTTAATGACCAAAGTAACATGTTGTGGAAGTTGACATATGCAACCAGTGTACGTTTGAAAAGCAAAGGAGAAGTTTGAAATATTTCACTGAATGCATGATTGCAGTGCTTGGGGAAGTTTACATAAGAATATTTAAGATTATGACAAAATTTCAAAAATTGTTATAATGAAGTGTATCAAATTTGTTCAGAAGTCAATGTTGAGTTAGAATTCTCATTTAGCTATTTGTATTCCTTAAATATGTATATCTCATTAGGCTTTTTGTATGCAGAAAATTTGATCCATGGTCATTGCAAAAGAATATGGAAAAGAACTAGCCACTTTTCTTGGATTCTGTCTGGTGTGACAATACTTTTTGGCTCACAAGAGAAAGTAATCATTCAATTTTTATTTAATACATAGCTAAAAAGTTATCATTTAAAAATAATCAACATAACACTTTACTTTGAGTTGGAATTTCAAGCAGATGATGACTGTTAGGGGTTTTGGAAACTGAATGGTCTGACATAGTATAAAATATGCCACATCTAATTAGTTAATGTTGATAATTTTAGAAGTAGGCTCCATTGTCTAATGCCTCCTGATTGCTTTTCACTGCTGTACTGTGTATAAAGAAACCCTGTGGCATCACTGGGCAGCTAAATGTCTCTATGTAGTTTATTTAAAGAGTTCTTTGGTTTTCTGGCACACTGTTACAAAAATTTTGTAAAAATTGACTTAGACTGATGCTGCCCAAACTTGACCATGGTAATCAATTTGGGAGTGAAAGCAAATGCCATAATAATGGTATTTTCTTATGTAAATTACATTTTGTGTCATTATCTGGATCTATTTAGAGCATTTAGGACAGCAAGTGGCTGAGTGTTCACAGGAGTAAGGATTGAGCCTCAGCTGTGACAAGTTTCAGCACTACCAAATTTAATTGAACTACTACAGGTCATATTAGCTAAAGAATGGTTTCTTGCAGGAGTACATGAAAAATAACTCAATTTCATTCACATAAAAAGAAGCTGAGAATTGCAAGACTTGATGTCTTATAGCGAGGCATGGATTTTTACATAACAACATGCTACAGGCATTTTTAAATTCCATAAGTTAAGGGGAAGATGAAGTTTCAGAGAGCATACCAGATTCTGAGTAACGGAAGAGAAAAACAGAATGAAGGGAAAGAATGGTGTGAGGAGTTGAAATTTCTTTCATTTTGTCACTGCTTGTCTGCAGTTTAGGGATAACCATTGTTCTGGACAGCTCCCATCCCATCTCATTATTCTCCTTATCAAACAACACTAACTCCTTGCTGTTTTCTATTAAAGGGAATTAAACAGAATGGCAGAAGCTTTCCCCAGTTGATATCTGCTGTCGTGTTCATAGGGCTCCTTCTTTAAACCCACAGTATGGCACAGTTAAGCTGTGAAAGTGGTGTTATTTACACTGAGCACTGTCAGCCCTCACAGCCTGATTATAGTGGCAGATAGGATCAGATTTAGATTCATCATTCAAGAGACAAAGAAAGCATTGGGATAGAGACAGGAGAGATGCTATAGGAGGATAGTGATGAGAAAAGTAAAATATTTTATCCTGTTAGACCCTAGTCTCCCTGGCTGTCCAGTCAGAGTCCAGGGTGCCTTTCCAGGCGAGATGGCCAAGTGAGAGATAAATGCATGTGGTTTTATACAAACTTCATAACTTGAAGCTGAACATTATTTATAGATATTAAGTAGTTATCTGTCTCTGCTATGTTGTTATGAACCTCTGTCCAGTTTCTGATATGCTTTTCATTAGGTTGATTAATAGTGAACTTTTAAATTGTTTAAAAACTAACTGCCCTGCAGAAATCTGTAGAGAGCAGAGAGGTGATAGAAATGCACTGCTTCAGTGCTAGACAGAAATTGCATGTTGGGAATAACTCTGGTCATTGTTGCAGGGGACTTTTTTTTCCTTTGAAAAGTTTTTCTGAGATTAATATTGTTACTGAAAAAGGTGATGCTTTAGACTTCATATTTCAGCTGTTGACATAAAGAGTGTTGTAAACTGAACAAACTCTCTGTAAACCGCATGTCTCAGACCTTACTCTTGCAAACACCTATTCATGGGTCTTACCTCACCAAAATCAGATCTTTATATGTATAAATGTGCTGATTTGCTTTCTTGCTTTAAATCAAGGAGCTAGAAAGACGACTGCCTTCAGGACACTGATTGGTTTGTGCATGTGAGCAATAAAATATGTAATGTATCAGAGTTCTTTCAAAGTGCCCAGCCAGCCTTGGGACTTTTTGCTGGGATTTTTCTCCTGTTCACAAAGTTTGCCTTACAGGCCCAGGTTTCAACATTGCTAGACTTCTCAAAAAGTGGCTGGATTGTTTATTTCATATTAGTTAGACCCCTACATTTCTTAAAGAGGGTTTTTAGATTTATCTTGGAATTTCAAATCAGTGTTATAAAGGGTTTTTATTGGGACAGAAAGGGAACATAATGCAAAAGCCTCTGAACTTAATGGAAGTTTTTAGCTGATTTCAATGAGCTTTGAGTTGAACTTTCAAGGAATGTTTTGATTACATACCACGTTTATAAAACTGATAATAATTTTTTTTTCATGCTAAAACACCATGGTTTTTAGGATCAGAATCCTGAAATTTTCAGTATCTAGTAATGGAGCTGAAATAGTAGCTCATACTTCATTTTACCTTTGTCGTTGTTGCTGTTCTTAAAGGTAAAAAATTACTTATAAAACCCAAGACACCCAAGTGGTGAGACACAAGAATGGGACTAAGCAGGATCAGCTGCTAACCATGTCTCCACCACTGGTAACTAAACCCACAGATAACTTTCATCTCTTCACCTGGCTGATTCCTCCGTGTCTTATTTATATTGGGAGCCTGAAAGGGAAACTGTTCTCTCTTGCTAACTGTTTGTAGAGGATATAGACCCAGTTTCAGCAGAGGCCTCTTGATACTGTAGTAATAAAAATAAACCATTAAAGCCTAGAATAATTGCTTTAATTAGATGGTTTAGAGCTGACCAACTTCCGATTACAGTAGAAATGTGCCATGCTGGCTGCTGTACTGGGGACAGAATAACTGGTTTGTGTCCTTAAGCTTGCCAACAATCGTCTTTTCAACTGGAGTTACCTCTGTTTTCCCCAAACTGAAATGCAATACCAGTATGGTAACAAATAGAACAAAAATGCAAGCCATGTGTCCATGTATTACTAAATTGTTTTATTTTGAAAAAAACCCCAAACTACTCTCTAATGTATATTCCTTCCCCCATCCAAAATCTATTACATTAGGGATTTCCACAGACCATAATTCAGTCTTTGCATTCAACACATTTTCTATCATTGCCTTAGTATTTCTGTATTGCAAGCACAAGAGCAATTTTGTTCAAATCCAGACTTTTTCTCCTTTCTACAAATTCTGGTTTCTGTCCATAGTTTTCTGTTTTGTAGAGCTGAAAAAAACAATAGTAACAGTTTTTCATTTGTAAAGTTCCAATTTGGATGGAGCTTTGAGAAACCTGACCTAGAAAAAGGTGTTCCTGCCCATGGCAGGGGGATGGAATGGGAAGAACTTTAAGGTCCCTTCAAACCCAAGCCATTCTATGATCCTATGATTCTTACTAAATTTGCATTGTCAATTTTTAATAGTTCAATGCTACAACACAGAATTTGCATCATGTTTGATAAGTTTGGAAAACAGGAGAGAAAGACTCCTTGGTTTTGTCCTAAGATTTACCAGAATCTTTTGCTGTGCTTGTCTCTCTGGCAATACCAGGGAAATTCTTGTAGGCAAAAAGAAAAAAAAAATAGATTCAGGGTTAGAAGAAAAGAGTAAATCAGATCAATTATTTCCTTTCCTTAATGAAACATGAATAGTTTGTGCATGATTCTACAGGTGAAATTCATCATTAACAGTTTCCTGTACTTTGGTTAAATCTTAAATGGCAATGGAGAGCTTCCAGTTCTTACTCATTGTTCTTACAATGGCCACTGATAATGGCTTCCCCCAAATCTGGGGCAATGTTCCCTGTGTATGAGGCAGCTCTGAGTGTTGAGAGACCAGTAGGCATTTCATAAAATAAGAGCTTGTTCTTCTGTACAAGGAGTATTTTAAAACAGTGGCTTTTAGAAATCTGTTTTTCTTGGGAGTCACTTCATATCTTAATTTAAAGGTTGGACTCAGAGATTTGTACAGGAAGAACTGGATTATTAACATGCAAAACCAGGCACCAGCAGACACATAAGATACCTGTCTGAAGATATATTTGAAATGTCACATAAGATAGTTAATAGCTAATAGCTAATAGCAAAACTCTGCAAAGGAAGTTAAGGTGTCAGATTCTGTGTGCTACAGAATGCAGCAACTCTGTGTGGTCACTTTGAACACTCAGTAAGTACCAGGGAGTTTATTCCACTTTATAAAGATTTGGGGCATGGTGAACAGATTAACACAGGGAATTTCTGCAAAGGAATGGGTGTGCTGTAGGTTTGTGTCCCAGGGTAATTTGCAGTAATTTCCTGGATAGACAAATGCAACAGAAAATGAAAGGGAAATAAAGGAACAGAGAAAAGCCAAGAAAACCTCAGCTTGCAATCCAGACTGAAAAGCTGGAAAAAAATCCCAGTTTCCATTTGACTGAACAAAAAGGAAACATGATCCATAAAAGTGGATATTGAGATGTCCTACAAGTTCAAATGAGGACAGTTATGCATCCTTAGAGAAGCCATGACCAAACTTGTATGGCTAGAAATGTAGAAATAGCCTGTCAGCAAGTTTGTGGGTTTGTTTCCATGTTCTGTAAGACAATCATTGGTGGTAGACAGACCACTGCTGTTTGCATCTCACTAATTTGCACAGGAGGTTCAAAAATGAAGTATGGTTTTTGCCTAGTTTCTCCTAGTGAATTGTTTGTGGGGAGGGCTTTTATTTGGTCAGACATGTTAGGAAAAAGTCGCAAAAATAAATTATTTGCTAACCGCTATGAAAATGAAATGCAGCCCCATCTATGAGATAGGTGGAGATTCTTGCATGTAATTCTGTTTTAGTGCACTGAAGCTGAAGCACTTGTCCCTCACAAACTGCTGGTGGTGTAGGAGTGGGACCACCTTTTCTGTCTCAGTTCAAAAATATCAGAAATGGCTCACATAAGCCAGGCACCGGAGCATGTCTTCATTTTAACTATTGCAGTCTGATCTTTTCCTAAATTGTTTTCCAAAGAAATTCCATAGGGACATGACTTTAACTGGAGGAGGGAAACACTTCACAGGTGGGTTCACTGTCCCCTCCTCACTACATCTTCCAACAGAGCTATCAGCATTTTGATTACAGGATTGATTACATCAGCATTTTGATTACAAGATTTTCTGCCTCTCAGGTAAGTATTTATTGCACTTTAAACTTCTATGTCATTAACGAGACTGCATCTATTTAAAATAAGTGCATAATTTAGTATTTTACTGCTTGGGAGATAAAAGGTTTTTCCATACTGATTGAAAGAATTTTAGCAAAAAGACTAATGCCATAGGAGATTCCAGTGTTGTCTTACTCACTGCTCTAGTGATGCTTACCTACTTGATCCATGAAATCAGGATCTGAGCCAAGTTTTGTCAATGTTTTACAGCTTAGATTTTCAGTTTCCAAATGATAGAAATCTGTTGCTCTGAAATGTCTAACTTGTTCTCAGGCTGTCAAAGATCAGAAAGAAACCAAAAACTAAAAAGTCAAAAACTGACTGAGGATCCAAAACCTGAAATTTTCACCAAACTGGAAAATGGGTTGAGGTTCACTTGTCATGGTGTAGAACACTGATAATGACATTTACAGCAGAAAATACTCCTTTCCTGGTTAGAATTGTAAAACTTTTAAAGTAAGGTGCTTCAACTTAATTATGGTGACATCTGTGAACTTCATCCAATTCTTAGTTGCAAAATCATTTGTTCTCTGGAAATAAACAGTACCAGCTTCTCAATAAACCATTTTAGGTTTCAGAAATGACCATCTTCCCAGTAAAGGATTCTTCAATTGGCAGAATAAATTCCCTTTCTATTTAGGCTTCCTCTACACACCAATTTGGTTGACATCAGTGGATGCTATATATGAAACAGGACTAATATACAGTGGAGAAATGTCCTGAACAGCAAGGGCAGGTTTTCAGTAATTGAGCTTGCATATAGAGCAGGGAAGAATTTGCATGGTTACAGATGTTGTAGAAGATTAAATATAAAGACCCTGTTACCTGCAGGAATGAAATCCATCTTGTCAGCTCGTTGGAAGGCTCATGAGAAGGAATTTCCTGTTGTGGCCCATTTCATCCCTCCTTCCTCCGCCCCCATTACGTCTTTGCTGTGCCTCCCTCTCTAGCTCTATCTGAATATATTTTCACTACGGCACATTTAGTTATCAATCAACAGGAATCTCAGCTGCTGTTGTGCTTAAGGGACAAACTGTTCTTTCTTCATACTAACAAGGAATGCCTGAAATAGCCAGACACACAGCACTGATTGATGCAGCTACAGTTTATACACCTAGATTCAGACAGTCTGAAACTGCCAGAATTAATGGCTTGTTATTAGAAAAATACTTCTGCTAGACTTATAATTTAAAACCATTTAAATGCCTCAGGCATAATCACTGAAGTTAAAGTTTTAGCTCAAAGTGCTTGATGGTGTGAATTCGATACATCTGCCTGTCTCAGGTGCATTTGCTCTTAGTGTTTTTGCTTTTTAATGATTTTTTTTTATATTTCTCTGATGTGATACCTGGGATGATCAAGATTGATGCACATCTTTTTATAGATTGAGGTATGTCCCCGTATTAACAGTTTAATTTGGGGGAACTTGGAAGAGAGATGTTGGGATCCCAAAAGTTTAGGACACTTAATGTTTCTGCATGAACAGAAAATGACCAAACATTTTCACTTGACAGCCTTTAGCTGTGTGGTTTGCTCAGCTTGTGGATGCCACTGCTCAGGGAAAACACCCAGAGGATCCTGAAGGATTCCTACATTTGCTGTAGTGTTGGCAAAAGCAACAACTGCTGCTTCTCCTGGATTTATTCCATGACATTTGCCAGAATTAAGGGCTCCAAAAAGAACCTGTTGGCAGTGAAGGGAAAGTACCAAGTGAGGTGTGACAGGAGTAAGATACTACACAAACAGGGTCTATGGGACAAGCTGCTCAGTTTTGCCACACACATGCTTTTTACCTCTGCCTGGGACTCTTAACCTAATGGTGAGCCTTTCTAGTTTATACAGGAGAGTTTAGGTTTGTGACTGGCTTTCATCACGAAAATGAAGCATGATTTAAAAGCTATGGCAGCACAAAATGCAGAATATTGAGCCATGGGAAGCCTGCCCAAAGGCTGAATTAGCCTGAGTGCTCAGAAAGAGGGCATGGGTTGCCCAGGAGGGGAAATCAGAAAACATGAGGGACGAAAAGAGGTTTGTGACTCCAACTGAGAGTCAAAGCAGTGTGTTGTCAAAGCAACAGTCTGCGCTCAGAAAAAGCTGTCAGATGTTGGGAGTACCAGGACAGCTGAGCAAGGACAGTCCCTCACACTGTGTTGGGCTGTGAATGGCTGCAGCTTTGCTGCTTGTGTTAGTGTAGTACTCTGAGTTTGTGTTACTGTGCAAAACTGTCAGCGAAAAAGGTCACTGCACTCAAGGAACCTTTTAACTGATGGAATTCTTGTCACTAAAAGAACTTTTCTGGGAATACAGAACTTCAAAATATTTATGAAGTCTGATGGAAATATTTATTTATCACCTGATAGATATATTATTATCCCTATTCTGTTGTAGCCTTGTCAATCAGAACATCTGCTTGAATCATGTAAAACTTGTGAATTGGTAAACTAAAAAAAGGCGCTGTATACTGAGCAGCAGATTTTTTTCATAAAAGGTTTGTGCTTCAAAAACCCCTGGTTCTGTTATTTTAGCAATCCTCTTTTAAAAGGGGATTGTTTTCCATGGTCCACTATCCTATTCTCTCTGTCATCAGTTAAAAAAAAAAAAAAAAAAAAAAAAAAAAAAAAAAAAAAAAAAAAAAAAAAAAAAAAAAGAAAAAAAAAAAAGACAGGACTTCGAGTTGATCCAGGGGGGAACGAGAGCCTCCTGTGCAGCCCTGAGATTGTGTGGGACTGCACCCAGAGCTGGCTGTGTACTGGAGGACAAAATGTCAGCCTTCCAAATCAATTGCAAAACCAGATTATTTCCCTGCTCTGGCAAAGGGCTTCTTTTTTCCTCCCTGTTTTTACTCCTGGTCACTGAGCTCAGTGTGTTGGTCTGTAGGGCACAATCCCCACGCTGGTGGCTGTGCCAGACCATTGTGCCTTGGTCTGTCAAAGCACTGCATCACCCTGTAAGTAAACGTGGGGTGTTCAGTACATGCCTGCTCTCCTTCTACAAGGGCTGCTTCTGAAAAGGTTCTTTGAAGTCAAGCAGTGGTAGGAAAAACACTGTATTGATTTCACGGGTTATCTGAGGCAAAATCTTGTTTTGCGTTCTCTAGATAATTTGAGGTATCCTTTATAAAGAAGACTTTCAGACACCCCTCAGAAAAGAAATCATTCCAGAGCCTTTTTTTAAAAGTTAATTCTGATAAAAGTCATTTATATTTAGCCTGTCTTGGTGACTCTCAATACATGTGCTGTATTTAAATGAAACATAACTTTTCTCTCTATTTATTTACATTTCATTTGTTTCAGAAATAGATTCCTACTATAGTCAGTGACAATATGCAAGTGTTTGTGGGTTTTTTAAAATCTTGCTTTGAATAGTTAATATACTTTTATATAAATTAGGGCTAAATTAATGACATGTTTACACTAGGAACACTAGGACTGTTTGCACTTTCAAAGCACTAGGAAGTTCATGCAAGGACATATTTCTTATTTTATTTAACATCCCAAATTTTGTTGACTCAGAGTCTTAAGGTTAATAGGCATATTTATAAATATAACCACATCAATCTATATTGTGGGTCTCAGTAAGTGCTAGAGAGGAGTTGTTTGCACAGGAAGTTAAGACAAATTAACTAAAGATATGATTTTAAAGTATATTAGTTAAAGTGCATTAAAGCTTGGTGTGAATGTTCTCATTCAGAAATAAAGTGGCTGTAGTTCACTTTACCTTAATGCACTTTAAATTCACACCTTTCAGCTAATTTAGCTTAACTTCCTGTGTGGACAAGCCTTAAGATTGTTCCCATTAAATGGCTCTGCTGAGCTCTATTTTCTACTTCTGAAATCCAAACACGTAAAATAGTCTTACATCTAAAGAGACTATGTTTTAAAAAGAGAATTTATTGTGAGTCTTCCAGTCATTAAATTTGCTTGAATGGAGTTGTAAGTGGTAAATTTTAGGATGAACTGTATTTTGTAATTTTTATTTTTAATTTCAGGTATGACATTTGTGAGAGATAGGATGTATTTATCAAGCAAAAACCATAATACACTATGGGCAGCACACAAAACTATGACAAGTCATACTCAACAAGCCTAGATTATTCTTACTTGGGAACCTATTGGAGCAGGATAAAGAGAGTTTGAACCTTTTTTTTTTTCAGGATTTCTGAACTTTTCAAGCTCTGGAGAAAAGATGCTGCACATGTGCAGATCGACTCACTTGCACATACACAGTGACTTTAGTGCTGTGGGGATGTGAAACTTGCAGTGAGATCTGCACACAGAGCTCTGCCCATGACCCCTGGTCCCTGACGTGGCAATGCACAGATATTTTCTGTTTAAAAAGCTACTTCCTCTCACTGTTGTTTAGCAGTAATTTTGGTAGAGGTTTTCCACCTTAAAGATAGATGTTTGATGATTATTTACTGCAGTGCTTTTGTGTATTTTAGGGTGCTTAAAGTATAGAAACTACTCATCATGTTACTCAGAGTAGATTTTTCATTGGTTTAGGTTTAGGTTTGTATCCTTTTGTTCTCATGCTTATTTTCGGATAATAAACTGCTCCTGTAGTTCCCTGTAAGTTGTTGTCCCAAGCACTGCACAAGGCTGGGCAATTGAAATGGAATCAAAAACAAGGATGTGAATTTGTGGTTGGATCTACAAGGAGTGTTGGTCCCTATCCAATAGCCTACCTGTGCTTCCCCATAATTTCCAAGTATTTAGGTGGTCTCATTTTCAGTGGAATACTGAGACTTTTGAGATGTTAAAGAAAATCATGTGCCTAATGGTTTCCAGGGTTAGAGCCAGAATGCTGACAGCACATCAGTAACTATTGCAATCTGGATTGCCAATAGGAGGCCCAAAGGTTGTGTCTCAGATTTAGCTGAAGCACTTGTAGTCAGAAAAAGTAGCTGCAGAAACAGCACTGAGTTATTTGTATGGGTGAATTAGGGATGAGGGAGGGAAGGAACACCTCAAACCAACTCTGCTGTCACAGAAAGTGCTCCTGACCCTGCAGCCTTCACGTGCTCGATGTAACTACAAGCATGTGTATGAATCCAGCATTGCCTCTCAGAGCAGCAGATGGGGTCAGGGCTGGACAGCACCAGCAGCACCCATGCCCTGGGCTAATGTGGGATACAGGGGTCAGGTTTGCACAGCCCTGAGGATGGACCCAGGCCACAGCAACACCAAAAACAACCCTGCTCTGCAGGCACTCTGAGCACTTCAGAGAGAGCAGCAACTTATGCTTTGCTTGCAGTATTATTTAAGGATTATTTTTCTTCTGAAATACAGAAGAAAATTCGTTCCTGAATTTCCATAGAATAAGAAAGATTATCTTTTTAGGCATGGCAGATTATTTAATCATTGATGGAAATAAATTGCATTGTGTAGTCACTCCTATGTGTGGTTTATTTACACTGCATGTCCTATAAACATATCAGCTTACTAAATTCTCTGTTTACTAAAAGAATGTGGCCAGTATGGTCAGATGTGCCTGGTTTTTACATTTTAAAAACTTCTTTGCTCTTACGAAAATTTATTTGCTTTAGAAATAACACTTTCGTGCAAATTGTTGTCAGATAATAAATACAGCCTGTCAGCCAAAATACACCAAAGCTATGGCTCTCATATTTGCATTCTGTATTCCTTCACTGTCCACTAAGGCAAATTAATTACCCTGTGTTTCTTTTACAAGTCAGCAGGAGGTAAATTGGTATGGTAGAAATGAAAGGGCAGAGTCTAAAAGAAAATTGTCAATCAATTTGTTAAGTTTTAATTTCTCTTTATTGCATTGTTTTGCAACATCAAAGCCTGAAAATTAAATGCCTGTCATTGCTCTGAGCTTTGTCCTAGTGCTGCTGGCACAGGAACTGTTAGCAGTGAGAGAAAATGTCAGATGGCTTTTTGAATTGCAGCTAAAGGGCATCATGAGGACTTTAAAAAATGTGTTTCTTTTAATTTCTAAAAAAACCCATTCATTATTTTTAGAGCTATTGAGTAATATGAACTTAATTTTTTTTATTTTTGAGAATTCTGGTATCTTGGTCTTTCCATGTGGGACAGATTCTATCTCAATTATGTCTTGTCTTTTGCCAGTCTAGGTCATCTTCCATTATATTCAAAGGCCTTTTAGCTTGGGTTTATATATATATAAAATAGTGAAGTGTTGTAGAGTGTGTGCCTTGCTCCTACTCCTTACACCTGAAGGATGAGGCAGAAGCAGTGTGTCTGTATAAAGCAGAGAGGCATTAGGATTGAAGAGAGCTGAAAATATTAGCAAAGTCTATTATTTTTTAAACTTTATTTTATATTTCTATTTAGGGGCAAGTCTGGGGAGTTCACAAAAGTCAAGTGAGTTGGTTCCCTCGTTTAAGGAGATCTGACTGGTCTGAACCTTCAACACAAGTGCAAATTGAAATATGTAAATCTGATCTCACAAGTCTAGACATAACTGTCAGCTACTTTAAGCCATTATTCTGTATTGATTTTTATGTTCTTATTTTTATTTAATGACCAGGTTATTTTTCTCTTCCTCTGTAATTCTGACCTCATTCAGTAGAATCTCAATGTGAAACTCTCCTTTAACTTCCAAAAAATCTCTTCTAAAACAGGTTCAGAAAGCAGTTTCCTGTGAATTTTTATGAGGATGTTATGAAAATTAGGGTTGCATTTTTGACCCCATTTAATCTCCAAGCATCTGGCTTGCACTGTTCTGTTTGGTGATGTTTCTTTCCCCCAATATGACTTTGATAAATACTTTTGGTAGGCTGCTTACCCTTTGCAATTCAAAGCATTAGAGTTATTTACTACACTCCTGCAAACTTTCCTATTGTTTCCACTGTCCTTTGTATCAAATAAGTTGGAGACCAGCACCAGCTTTGCAGGAGATTGATTATGTGGCTGTTGATGGCTGCTTCTTTGGTAGTTTTGAATTTCAGTGCAGAGTAAGAAGAACTGTGCAAGTACTATAAAATTATATCTTTCTTGCTTTTATTTTCCCTTTGCACATGATGCTTTTATTAAGATGATATACTATTTTTATTTGCCATGAAATCTTAGTTCTACAAAACTAATTTAGTTCAGATGGAAATACTTGACATATGAATTTTTAAGAACTTTGATGTCCTACAGGACAAAATTCTTTTCATGTACCTTTAGTCGATGAGCTGTATTTTTACCATCAGTAATATTTACTTTTTTTTTTTGTAGCATTGTAGTACCCCACTGTGAGAAGATACCCATTGTAGTAGGCACTAAGCCAGCATTGATTAACAGAATTCTTGCCCAGAAGAATTTACAGTCTGAAAATGAATATAGAAAGGAGTGGAAAGTTATCATTCTCCTTTTACAGAGGAAAAACTTGAGTGACATAAAGACATTTCACTGTTGTTGAAATCAACTAATTGATTCAAAGTCCACAATCACTCTCTGTATAAGTAACAAGAGGTAAGACACCTAAGTTTAATATACATGTCCAAACAAACATACTGGGAAAAAATTAACATAGTACAAACTACCACCAAATATGTAGGTTTATATAAGGTAAATCAGGATGTGACCATCTGCTGGTGGAAAAGACTCTTCCAGTGGGAGTATTGGCAGCAAAATACCAAATTATATTCATAGAAATGTACAGTTTAGTGCTTTGATGATCAGAGAAAATTAAGAGGCGTCTCAGGTCATTGTGTTCATCCTTAGAAGTTGATGGTAGAGCCTTCAATGATTGTTGACCCAGACTTATCATGGTGTGGTGGTTTTGTTTGTTATACAGCAGGGTTATAAATACAGAGTTTATAATGCTTTGGTTTACTGGGAAATACCCTTTGGAAGCACAGAAAATGTGACATGTGCAGTGTTTGCTTGCAACAAAACCTCTTATTTAGCTGTGGGAGATCTTGGTCTTTGGATCTCTCCTCTCTGGATATCCCCCACACCAGAAGATAACCTATTGAAAATAAAATCCTGAAATGTTTCTAGGTACTTATATAAAAAGCCCTTTGGATTAAATAATCTTAGAAGAAAATGGAGAGAAGACTCATTAAAACTAAACACTCAAAATGAGAGGAATATTTGGGCACCTGGTAGTGTGTCTGGTTATGCCTGCCAAAAAATCCAATGCTTGAAAACTAAAAATTATATATTATTTTTGTTTTTTGTTCCACCACTTTTAGCAGCCAAACTGATGTAAGCCAGTTCATTCTGTGTAAAACAACGTGAAATTCCAAATGGCATCCTTTTATTGAGCTATCCAAATGAATTTTATATTTTTGAGAAAATCAAATGTTTCATAATATTTGAGAAGTTCTGCTTTGGTTATTCACTTGGCACAGATTATAGCATAAAATAATTAGATGATTTGAAGATCTGTGGAAAATCTCAGAAGTTAATTTTCCCTAAAATCACCTCACTTAAGCCATATCTCTGTACTTAACTCACAGATCACTCTCTTTCAAGCTTGGGCAAGGAGCTGCTTTTACATTATCTCACTGGATAACAGACAATCCCCAATAATTAATGCCAGATCCTCAGCTCTGATACTTTCATGGAAACCATTAGGCCAATGCCAGTTTACATCATTTGAAGATCTGACCCAGCAGGTATAAAAATGAAAATGGCAAGGCAAAAAATATGAGCAATTTGATATCAATAAAAATGTGCATGAGGTCAGGGAGGACAGAGCCTTTTCAAGTTTTCCTTTGACTTTTTATCTTTAAGAAGAATGTTGGTTTTTTCCAGTCATTGAGCAAGATAATGCACAGCAAATGATAAATTACAAAAGAAAATAATCTGTTGCAATAAAACCTGGGCAGAGCCCCAAGTATTTGTTCCCAAAGTATTTATTTTTCCCCAGCTGTATTTATGCGTGAATTCAATGATGTTTGTAAAACAAGTATTAAAAATTCTAACATTTTGAGTTATGCACATTTCCAAAAAAAAGTTTTTCCTCTTTCAAAATTCAAACTTTGACCTTTCTGAAATTTCATTATCACAACTGACAAGGTCCAACTGTTTTTTATTCTGCAATGTTTTTTCAGAAAAAGAAATTTCAATTCAGAAGTTTGGATCAAATTTCTAACACAGAAAGTTACTCAATTGCCCAGAAAAGAAGCTACAATAGATCAGAGAGCAGAGAACAAGTTATTGTCTCACTTCGAGTAGCAAATATATTTTGGTTTGTATTGAAATTACTGTTGCTATAACTTATGCCCAGAAAAGATATATTAATAATTATGTACAAAGCAAAAATTGAGTCAGAGACAAATATAGAATTACCTCAAAGAGGGGATGTTTTCTTTTTATTTCACTGTAGCACTCATAGAAAAACTCAAATACAAATTATTTTGAGGAAAATTACAGTTTAAAAAAAAAAAAAAAAAAAAAAAAAAAAAAAAAAAAAAAAAAAAAAAAAAAAAAAAAAAGCAAGCACAGACGTGAGACCTGAATGTAGAAAATGAAAAGTTACAATTTTGCTGCAGCGGAGAGAGAGAAGGGGCTTGGTGTGCGGCCCCAGATGTGATTAATTCGCTGCACGCAGGTGAGATCAAAGAACGAGAAGCGGCCGAGCGGAGAGCGCCGGGAGAGCCGCGGAACAGCGGGAACGGGAACGGGAACGGGAACGGCGCTGCTCCCCCCGCCAGAGGAAGGGCAGCGCTGGGTCCACCTGCTGCGGGGACAGCGGCACAGAGCAGCCAGCAGGTTGTGCTTGAGCTGTTTCCCTTCTCGCTGACCCGTGTGGCAGCAGCAAAGGCGTCCCGTGGAGGAGCGCACGGTGACGCCGAGGGTGTCTCGCCAAAACGCGTGACCGCCGCGCGTCCCAGCGGGGAAACTGAGGCAGGAGCGCTGCGAGGTGCAGTTGTTCTTGTAGGGCGGTGAAACACTGCTCAGTCCCCCTGAGCCTGTGTGTGACTCCCTCTCCAACTCTGCTTTGCCTTTGGAGAGTGTCAGGAGCCGTTCTTCAGTCTCTCACTGAGGATGACTGACAAAGATAACCCCGGCTGCTGGGGAGCTGCACAGGAATCTGGGAACACAGGCTAAAACATATTCTATTCTGGATCCTACAGAGGGGCACTTCCCTCTCTGGAATGGTTTAGGTGTGTGCTGGGGCCTAGCCTCGTTATAAGGAATGGAATATATGGAATCAAATGAAATTCTATATGGGACAAGAAATGGGGTGGTCTTTATAGCAGGGTGGTCTTAAACTGAGGTTTAATGTATGTACAATATACAAACATTTTTGACAGACCATTAACACCTATAATCTTGTAAATATTTGCAATTTTCTAGATCATAAATATAGCTGCATAAGCAGTTCTTTCAGGACATCATTTATACTCCATTAAAGGTTAATTTACAAGTTAGTACCTTATAGAAAGAAGATATGTGTACTTTTATGTTAACTTTCTGTAAAGGGAGACTGGTGTCTCCAGCAGCAATTTGTAATTCTCCTGTGACGCTCCCAGTGGCACTATTCAAAGCACTATTTGAATTCTTTTCATCAGCTCATGTTCACAGCAAACTTAATCTTCTGTTTTGAAGGTGGAGGGAGAAAGAAAAAGAGAAAAAAAAAAAAGTTAAAAAAAAGCAAGCTAGATCTTCACTCTTCTGTCTGTGTTCCCAAGCATCCAAGTGTTTGTTTGAACAGCCTCCCCTGATGCACATTCTCATTTGTCACAGTGCTGATGATACCTGCTGCTGTCTCTGAACCCAACTGAACCAGGCTGGGCTGGAGGCTGGCTGGGGAAAGGGGGCAGGGAGGAGAGAGGTAAATAGTAGAGGATTGACTCTGTGGGCTATGACTTTATTCACTGTAATGGCATTTGCGCTTTCTAAAGATCAAAGGCCAGAAAGAAAAAGGAGGGGGCAAGGAAAGAGAAAGAAAATTGTTCACTGTAGACCTAGTCAGGAGCTTTCAGAAGTGCCTGTGAGAAATTAGGTGCCTCTCTTGCACATTTGATCATCTAACTTTGAAATCCTGGTGAGAGAGCTTAGGGAAGGGAGAATAACCACTCGTAAGTCAGGACTGTTGGGGAAGAACGAACAAGGAAGGTGCCAAATTTAACTGAATTTTGATTTATTTCCTTTTTCTAAATGCCAACTATCCTTGTTCATACTGGTAGTTAAACAAATGAGAGGCTTTAAAACTGGAGTTAGCTGCAGGTTAAAAGGAAAAAAAAGAAATCTGTTGCAAATACATATACTTGGTTGCCAGCTATTGGGATAAAAGAAAGCTTTCTCAAATGGTACGGTATGGGTTCCTAGAATGGTCTCTATGGGTTTATTTGCCTTCCATAGGATTTCCCATGGAAAAAGATGAAAGCTTTATGCTTATTATTCACCATGTAGTATATGTTTATCTTCATTATTCATATCTTAATACTGTAAAGATTACAGCAGCATTTTTCTTCCTGTTTCAAACCACTGTGCACACTGCAGAATGTTCCAAGCCTCTGTATTTCAAATATGGAGTTTCTTTCAGCTGGTTTCATGCACCAAACGGAGGGCAGTCATTATGGTGCATTCACATCATACTAAATAGGAGTTAATTATGTATTCTTCCTGTACTGTTTTCACTGAAAGGTCTTTATAAAAATTGAGGCTTTTCTCAAAACACAATGGTATCAACAGTTGAGTAATTTAACTTAATTTTCTTAGGCTTAGGGATGAATTTCTGACTAAGGGATGTGAGAACTGGGAACTTTGACCATTGTACATTGCTTTTGTAATTTTCCAATCCATACTTAAATTTCTTCTCTGAAAAAGGCAGATCAAGGAGTAATTAGAAACTCATGCAGACTAGTGTGGAGAGGAGGGACTGAGCTTCCCTCTTACCAGGTTAGGGATCTAACTGCTACACCACAGACTCACTCCAGTCTGTCTGAACTACTCCCCTTGTTTCTAACAGTTGTTTGTCAACTCAGAGAAAAACTTTCTGAGATAACACTTTTAACCTCAAACTGTTTTTTCCCAATATTTTTAAAACTGCATCCTTATAAATCCAGTAGCACCAGCAGTGTTGAATGAAGTGACTGCCTTCTTGAGGCCTGAATGAATGGGGATGTATTTTGATATGAAATTCAGTAAAAAGACTGCTACTATGAAAGTGGCTGGAGTTGTACCAAGTTCCAAGACAGCACTGTGAATCCTGGTGTCACAGCCATGCTTGGAAATCTCAGTATTTTGCATGACCAAGGGGGTATCTTTGATTACTTTGACAGGCTCATTGATCTTGATACCAAAGAGCAGCTGTGTGGACGCTGCTGCTGTTTAATGTCAGGTGCTGTGTGACACAAAAATCCCAAAAATAGGTTGAAGAGGCACATACTAAAATGGCAGAACTGCACTTCTCTGTCACACATCAGTCAGTGCCTTCCTGAGGCACAAAGGTTTTTGCTCTGTTAAGTGGAGCACCACAGTGTATATGCAAATCACAAATATGGATTTAATTTATCTTGTAGTAGTTACCATATTATAGTTGATGTTGTAAGTGGGTGGGCAAAACAAGAGTAATCATAAAGGAAAGTCTAATATTATTCATTTACTAGGGAGGTCATCAAAGAACAGTTTCTTCCTACGGTCGCTACTGAAGCGGCTCTGGGGAAGGAACGTGAGGTTTAATGACTGTGCAGGTGCTTTAATATCATTTATCCTGAGAAATCAGTGAGCCTCAGTGTGTGCAAAGCCTCACACTGTTTGGTGGTACTGGGCCTGCAGGTCTATTTGCCATTACAGGCTGAAGGCAACTGAAAGAAATATTAAAAACGTAACTTTAATAAAAGCCTGAAAATGTAGATTAAAGCAAGATTCGTTCTATTAATGATATTCCTAAGATGGAAGTTATTTCAGCTACATTAGAAACTTAAAGGAGTGTCTGTTAACTATTAAATTCACGGTTTAATAATCTAGCAGACTTTAATGCTTTTAATAATCTAGCTTTTTTAATGCTTGGAATTGCATTAAAAACTGTTTTATGTAAATTGGCTCAAAAATACGTTCAATTACCTCATCTTTGAAGCAGTTCTATGTCACACACTTATTCAAGCTTCACAGAAGGTTATTTGAGGACACCATTTATGTGGAACATCTTTCTGCTGATAATTTTGGATATTTTATCATGAATGCGTCTCTTATACTTATCAAGAAAATATCTTTTCCCTTTTAATTCAGACAGTAAGCAATGGATGTAAGAGAACAGTTTTTCTTTGCTGCTGTGAGGGAAGGGAAATGTACCATTGCTTATGAAATTACTACATTATGGTTTGTTTAGGACATAATTAAGACATCAATCAGAAAGGGTGAATTCCTTCACTAGCAAAGTTAATGAGATATTAACCAGCACTTTGAAGCTTGATCCAAGCTATCATTCCACTATTTCACAAGTCCTCCAAACTCCTACCTTTGTGGTCAGTGGTAGTGTGCAAGAAGAGTTTTTAATGTTTTCCTATAATTTTTTTAAATGCTTTTTAAAAAAATTCCAAATGCAAGAAAGCAATTTCATCATTGCTGGGTATGAGTTATCACTAAATTGTTTTACTTTAACCTGCTTGCAAATTGACAGTGCAGTGACTTTCTGGGTGACAGCCAGATTTGCTGAGTAATAGCTTGCAGGAGTTGAAGGCACTGACAACTCTTGCTGAATGCACCACACTTCTGATATTTCAACAGAAGGCATGAATAAAAGGAAGAGCTCCCAGAGCAGTTTATCCCCAATCCCTCTCTGAAGAACTGTATTTCACAGGAACATTGTCACGAAGATGACAAAGCAGTGAGAAAATCAAGATCCTGATTTTCTGATAGCGACACTATCTAACAGTTATCTAAATATTTGCTTTAGGAAACTTGATGCAACTTTTTAAAAGGAGTCTTCAATGACCTTATAACCGGACAGCACAGAGGTGATAAGTGGAGTATCTTCAGACTGTAATGAACAGCTGCTGAATTGCAGCAGAAAACTGCAAAGTTGAACAGTTGCACAGATTTCTTATTTTAAAATACCTTTTCGTTACTTAAAATCTCCTGGACAGCTCTTTATCCATCTCTTCAATAAGTTGATGTCATTCATATTTCCCGGTATAATACTGCATCCAAATGACTGAGATCATGGAGGTTTTCCAGAAACACAAAAAGCTTGAGATATATACCCATACTCAAGCAGAGATCCTAGATTGTTTGCTTATATTTTCAAGATCAAATAAATTAGAGTGTTGTTTTCATTGTTACATAGAGTCCATGTAGTTTTGCTTCATTTAGCTTTTAGAACAGCAGATTCCTATTTCTTCTGGCACAGAATACACCTAACAGAGAGAGTGTCCTGTTTTTCAGCTGTTTATGAACTGCTTCTGTAATTGAAGAACTATGAGCAGAAGTTGCTTTTAGAAGTCCCCTGTATGTTTTCCTTAACCAGACTCTGTCACAAATCCATTCTAAAGATAAGTCTTAACACATCCTGCACCATTTCTTTTTAAGTTTCCTCGTTAGATGATCCAGATACACATCTATAGGGACTTTCAAAATTATTTACTAAAACAGCACCACACTTTCTTCTACTGACTGAAATCATATCAGTTTTAACTGGTGAGAATTATTTATCTAAGAATATGGCTACTTTTAAGACAAGGAATTATTCCATCACTGAACTTAAACTTCCATCTGTACAATCTACCCTTTGTCTGTCTTTTGGTACTGATTCCATTTTCAGCATCTCATCCTGCCTTGAACTTTATCTTAGAGGAAGTTGTGGATGCAAGAGTGATTTCCTTTACAAAATCACTTATTGCTAAGCCTTTGCAAATTTTAAAGAAAATGTGTTTCAGGATTTTTTTTTTTTTAAATCTATCTCCAAACAAGTGATAGGTGGATGCTGCACATTTGGATTGCCTGACAGCTGCTGTGATGGTATCAGTGGATGTTAGAGAGACTTTCTGCTTGGCTGTTCAGATTTCATACATGGTGTCAATACATAACAAAGACAGTTGAGTCGTGGGTATTAGCAAAAAGTTGCAGAATGTTCAGCCTGTGGCTAAGAGAAGTCTTCCATGTCTTCTGTGCTGTCCAGCAAAAGAATGAAACCAATCAAAATGTGCTCCTGGAGCAATTGACTGTTTCAGGGACTGTTGTAGTTAACAGTGCTCAGTAGCTTCAAATGGGAATTTCTGATCCTTGAGTGATCTTATTCATTTCTCATTTGTTGAGGTTTTTTTATTACTTTTTGTATCATTCATTCTTAATACAGTACTATTTTCAGAACAAGACAGGTAATACAAATGTCCTTTTTTGACCCTTTTTAATCATGACCTGTCAATTGTAGAGACACACAATTTGGGATTTTTTATTTCCTTATCCATTTGTTCCTGGATTAACAAAAGTGTAAAATCTGGCGTTATTTGAAATAGATGATGTTGTGTTACAGTGTTCTGCTTCTCTTCTCAGAGACAGAGGTGAAAATGAGTTTATATAGAACCAATATAACATATCCTTTATAGAGAGACAATGGGGAAAAAACCATTGTAATTACTTTCAGATTTCCATTACTTTCATATTTCACTCAGAAGCTTAATTTTCTCACCCATCTGTGTATGCTAATTGGCTGTATTAATTATTTCATGTTGAAAGAGACTACTTCATAATTAGTTGGTTGTATAATTTGAAGCAAATGCTACAGTAGCAAATGCTACTTTTTTATTTGGAAATCATCTGCAAGCAGTTTTCTCAGAAGTCCTATTTACAGAAAATTATTTACCTGGTAGTTACACTGCAGGAATTGCTCTCTAATAATGTCTGAAAACTGATTGTGGGTACCTAATATTTCCTTTTTAAAATGTATTCTAACTGTCAGTCACATTTTTTTAGATAGACATATATGGATGTATTAATTTTCAGTACAGTGATTCCTTAATTTTCTGCATTGCTTTTCAAGGAAATGAAAACTTTTCTGAGAAGACACCTAGTTTTATATAATTGTTTGTTTGGAAATACAGTTCAGATGCTTCTTAGTGTAGGCAGATATATGAAGGAAACTAAAAGGAACTGACTCTGCTATGCAGCATGCACTGGAAAAGCCAAATCTTGCAGGGAGACAACTTTCACTGCAAATTCAAAGCTTGCCACTACAATCCTATTGCATTTTCTTGTATAATCATGATCACTCCTTTATTTCCCACTTCACGTTTCAAAAGTATTTCTGGTATGCAAGGGATATTTAATTCTTGCCCTGTCATCTACTGTGAGCACCATGTGCATGGTTGGAAACACTGTCTGAACTTAGGAAGAGTTTTCTTTCCCATTTAGACAGTTGATTGACAACACAGAACAGCAGCAGCTCGGTACTGCCAAGGTTTGTTAGGGCTGGTGTTTGTGTTGTGATTTTCTGTTTTGAATAGCTGAATCTAGGGTTGAAGAAGGAGATGAAAGTAAGCACTTCTCATGTGCAGTGAGGTTTCATATCCATAACCCACTGGACAGGGAGATTGTCCCTATCCAAACCTAAGATCTGAGCCATCAGATCTGTAGGAGATATGCAAAGGTAACTAAGAGAGATTGTTATTACTTGCTAACGAAATAGGAGCCCCCATTATGGAACAAAGATCATATTACACAGAGCTGTGGAATTTCACATAAAATTAGAGAAGATTCATTTAACTTTTAAGCCTGAACTCCTTATTTTTCATGAGGGCTCTAGAAATGATTCTTGCTGGAAGTACCAGTTGTGTTCTCCATATTATTCTCAAAAGCCTACTGAACAAAATGCTGCCTATTAAAATGCCATCCAGTGGTACATAGATAAGTTTCTGGAAAAACTCTGACCAAAATTTCTGATTTCAATGGTCTGTATTTCTTTAAACTCATATTAAAATTACTTGAAATTCTATTAATCAAGTTTCCTGCTACTTATATTCAAAAGCTAAATTCTGATATAAGTAAAGTGATTTTTATGCAATCTTTGTGGTAGTGGACTGGTACTATTAAACTCGAATCTGTTCTTCTTCAAGTGTTAGAAAACAAAACTGCTTCGCTTGTCTTTTTGTGTGTCTCACAATTTCATGTTCCCCCAGCACAGCTTGTGTGCTGATATATCAGGGCATTCATTTTTTAGATTTCATGTTTTTGGGAGAGGCTGGTAGTTGGTCTTGGATTTCTTACCCTTCTAAAAAATAATTCTTTAGGAACTGCACCTCTTTGAACAAATCTTTTTGAGTGTCTGGGTGTTCTTCAGAAAATCTGAAGAACTGTGAGAATGATATCCCAGTCTCACAGTTGTATTTAAACTGTGAGACTGTGATTTAATAATGGGCTCAGTAATCAAACTTTCCTATGATACCAAAACACTAATACTCTATCTTTTGCTGAAGT
Source organism: Eopsaltria australis (assembly GCA_034509425.1). Lineage (NCBI taxonomy): Eukaryota > Metazoa > Chordata > Aves > Passeriformes > Petroicidae > Eopsaltria > Eopsaltria australis. The sequence continues at coordinate 83,323 of JAVTVJ010000489.1, forward strand.
GCAGGTTCATTTCTTAGTTTTAAGCTGGTTTTTAATATAGACTCATTTAAAGAAAAATGATGGAATCATTCATTGGCCAGCAGCTTTATTCTGTTCTAACTTCATGTAATCTAATCTGTGGACTTTTCAAACACAAGTATCAATGGGGCATGTCAGTAATTTGAAAATTCAGTTCCACGGTAACTTCTTGAAGTGGGAAGGGTGTAAAATAAAAGTCAGATGAGTCAAAATTGGACAAAATTCCAACATTTCTGTTAAGCCATATGATGAGGGATAAATAGGCACCGGAACAACATTAATGTCCAGTTCCAGCTCTCTCACAGGTCCACTGAATAACCATTAGATAAACTCTCCCTTACATTCTCTCTAGTTTCATTTTCCTGTTCCATCTATTTGCAATCCATGGAACTTTTGAGTGTTTGTACTTAGAGCAGTAATTCCAGTACAAAACACCCATTTCTGTACTGAAGTCAGTGAGAAAATATATCTCAGTCTTCTGGAAGAAAATTGTAAAAGGGATTACCCTGTAACTTCTTAGTTAAAAATTTAAAACAGATTTTTTTTTTTCATGGCTCCTCTTTATCAATGATTCAAAGTTGAAGTTGTTCATACCAGCTTGGCTTATTTTCCCCCTCTCTGTAGTTCAATATTTCTCCCAAGAAAAGTCACGTTATTTGTATTGAACATCAGGCAACAGAGCCATCTGCACCAGCGATTCTTAGAACAAACCAAATGATTCATGTTTAACTCTGCTTCTTCCCAAGTGCAGCTGGAATAACCAAATCAACCTCCTGTTATTCAGCCAATTTAGATAAAAGATTAAGCCAGACGACAAATTCACCCTGCATACTGATAGTGGATAATTTTCAAGTTCTTATTAATCATGGCCCCTAATTAAAACCAAACCACACAGTTTTCTTAGAAGGTACAGGCAAGAGAACAGATCAGGTGCTTCCAAACTGCTGGAGCACAAGATTTTCTGTTACAGGATTGTATATAATAAACTACTGTCCACTCATTTTAAAATCCATGGCTTGATTTCCAGCTGAGTAGCAACACTGGATGTTATATGGAATTTGTTGCAATTGTGCCTGTTTGGAAAAGTGGGTAGATGCCCAGAATGAGTTCCCCCAGAATGGTGTCAAAAGATCTTCATTGAGTGAAATGCTGCAGAATATGACCTAAAGTATATTATTTACCAATTTTTAAAAAGTCACAGAAAAGATATTAAAATTGGTGTAATAAACATGCACATTTTTGTGTTTGTGCTTTGTGTGTATGCGAGGGGGTGTTTTTGGGAGGATGGTTGCTGCTGAAACCAAGAACAGCATCTGAAGTAAAACCCTGAGCATTTCTTTCTGTCCGAAGGCTCAGGTGTCACACTGATCAGTGCTATTGGAAGGGTATTTCCCTTGCCAGCACTGAATATCTGTACTCTTTCACTCGTGCTCAGTGTTGCCCATAGCAGAGACTGGCTGCATTGCCACGTGAAAGAATTCTGTGCAGGTTTGTGGGGTACTCAGTACAAGTTTTCTATGACACACATTCATACAGACCATGCCCCTTTAAAAAAAGTGCAGAGAAAAGGTATTCAGTGAGAGGTTTCCCATTGTGTGAATTCAGTTTCGTTTTCCTTATAGCACCTCATAATTTTCCAGAACAGAGATCATTAATCATCCCAAAGTGTGTAGAAGTTTGGGCAATAGCTGTAAGACCACCAAATGCTGACCCTGAAGGAAATTAATTACTAAAGGTGAAAAGAAAGTGTTTTCTTACTTAAGCCACCTAAGCTGCCTGGTTTTGCAAATATTTATTAACACAATTCAGATGAAATCAGATCAGCACTTCTGGCTGCAGAGAGTGTTGTTTCATTGGACCAGGAGTCCTCGTTTCCAAATCCATATTCAATCTTTTAACACAGCAGCAAATTATGTTCCCCATCTGTCTCCTGTGACAGCACTAATGAATGTAATAACTGGATGGTGATGTACAAACATTTTTGAAGTACCTCATTTGTAAAATATAGGTAGTAGTTATTTATAATAATCTGTTGGGGAGTTGAGGTTTTATAGGTTTTGAAGTTTATTTTTAATATTTTCAATTTTCTGCATGTAACTGAAACATAAGTGAGCGTGTGATAACCAAACATTCTTGATACAGGAACCTTTTAGGGCATGTAAGCCTGATAGCTCAAAGGCTTTCCCAGTCAATGTCTCTATTCTAGGACTAGCAAGTGCTTGAAGAATAAAAGGTCCTGAAGCTGAACCAGCTCTGGCTTTGGGTTGTCCCACCCACAGTGGATCTGGGCACTTGCCAGAGTCCTGTTGTGTGCTCTAAGCACCTCCTGCCCTGAGATTAACCAGCATTGTTCTTTCTGATTTGAGGGTGAGTGGGAAGGAATAAAGCACGTCCCAGAGGGTCTATGAACAGGATGGAAGTTCACAGACTTTTGCCAACACATCAGCATTTGGTCTATACCACAACCTTTCCAGAAGAATTGGCCTGATGGCTGTTTTCCAACGACTTTGCTAAGTCAGAGTTTGAGTATGGGAGCTAAAGCCCACAATTTTATAGTTGGCTTTATCTCCAATACTTCATATCAGATTCTCTTTGCCCTGTTGGAAAACAAAGTCATGCTGCAACCAGCCATGAAAAGCAGTTTATTTCAGATTAATTTCTCACCTTTTCAGTTTGTTTATGCATTAGTTTGGATATGATGAAGAGAGAGAAATGGGAAGAAAGGCTGTGAACTAAATTCATACAAAGAGTGCGTGCTCATTAGGGAGCAATTATCACTTTGTATTCTGATCTTGTTTGTGTGGTGGAGATGGGACTCGTGGCAACACAGCAAGGCCAAGTACTGATGTTTATTGCTCAGTGAGAGGCTGACATGACTAATTGAGAGGAAACAGATTCATCAGGTTTAGATTTAAGAAAAGTGATGAGAAGATATTTTCATGAACTGCTATTCTCACTACTACAATTTTTTAAAGCCTTCACTACAGTAAAAAAAGGAATGATTTTTTGCACAGTATGTTACAGATCCGCTGTGTTCTAAACAGAAAATATTTGGTTGCATTTCCTACCCTTTAATTTCGCTTTTATTGAAATGTTGCACTTGAGGAAAGAACAATCCCTAATTTCAAATTTTGCCACTGATTTTGCTGTACCTCACACCCCTTCTAAAGGATAAACAATCGTATGTCCTTGTCTCTATAAAGTATAAAAAGGTTTCAACAAAAACTGTAATGTCCATGTGTATTGCCTCTGCAGTAAACCTTGGATCTTCATGATTTGAAGTTATCATAATTTCTCAGCAAAAAATGAATGTTTAAATGTTCATTTGTACTCATTGTGAAAAAGAATGACACTGGCAAATCCAGAATTACTTCACAGCAATCACTTCTATACTGTTTGGGTTTTTGCGTTGCTCCTGTGATGCACTGGTTTGGAATTCCTCAGAGTTATTTTCATTTAAATTCAAATGTAAATGAACAGCCACATCAGACCAAATGACTGCAGTATGAATTCCAGCCTGTGGAATATTCTCACAGCCAGGCAGGGAGATGCTTCCCTATCGCAAAGATAACCTCCAGGGCTATTCACAAAAGCTGGTCCAGGGAGACAGATCTTCTCATGGTTCTTCCTCTGATAATGCAGACAAATGGGCTCTTGGTTTGAATTGTTGTTGTCTAGAACAATCTGTCTCCATCAGGATGTGGACAAATTATTCACCCCAGGTAAATGTTACCCTTTGAAAACAGCCCCTCTCTTCCCACTCTTTGTCCTCAGTAGGAAAGTTTTCCTGAAATGGTACCTTAGTGTGGGTTTCTTTGGGGTTTGTTTGGTGGGGGATTTGTTGTTGTTGTTTTTGTGTATGTGTTTCTTTTTAAATGTCTGATATTAATATGTTAAAGTCACTAGCTATAAACAGACTTCTGCTTTTTTCAGGGCAAACAAGCTGCTCTTAAAGAGCATCTGCTTAGTGAAGTAAATAGTGCTCGGGGTTCACTGACCAGCAGGAAGTTGTTCTTTATTCAGTGCGAAAAATAATGGCACTTGTGCAGTACTTTATAACAGATGCTCTGATACAACAAGTTTTGAAGAAAAGGGAGATCAATCTTCAGAAACAGGCCTTATATTAATAAGTATACTGCTAATTATGGCAATCATACAAAAGCTGCAATGACACCTATCTATATATTTGTTTTTTCTTTTTGGCCTTTTTAAAAATTGTGTCACAAGCCTAAAAATGTCTTTAGCTTAAAAAAGAAGGCCCTTCTCTGGGATGGTGTGTGTCTGCCTCTGTTCAGCTCTGTTCCATGCTCAACTTTGCTAAATTCTGTTTCTTTCTTTATTCTTTCCTAATCTAGAAATTGGCAGCTATGAAAAGCCTGTTAATTTCTGTTTGTAAAATGTTCTGGTGTAACTTGAATTAAATGTAGTGCAGCTGGGAGTAGTCATGGCTAAACAATACATGGCATAAATTATCTCTGGAGTGCCTGACTAGATAACATAATCAACAGGAGGCTGACAAAACATCACAGCCGCCTGTTGTCGCTGACAGCTTCATTATTTCCATGATGATCAGATGGGTAATTTGTTTCTGAGGAACAGCAATATCTTCAGACACGTCCAATGGCCTTATGTACTTTTATAGGCTTTCTGAAGGTGGATGTGTTTGCACAGATTTAAGGATTTTTCCTAATCTGGGGAACAACTGCAAGAGCCATCAGCAAAGAGCTCTGCTCTGCGTTGCTTTTGCAATAGAGCAGCGTTCCCATCATTCAAGATTGGGGCACACCTCTTGATAGGTAACAGCAACCGCTCTTTGATTCCTTGGTTCAAACAGGAAGGACTTTGAGGCTCTGATGGACTTCTTATACAATTTTATCTCTGTTTCCCTTAACTTACACTCCAAAATATCCCAAATGACTCAGTCGTTTTGTGGCTCAGACAGCCCAGGCCTGATTCTATTCCACGGCAGCCAGAAATTATTATTCTCAGGAATTTTCCAAGTCAAAAGTCTAGCAGGGGTAAAAAAAAAAGCCACTGTGACTGTATGAAAAAAAAATGCCACCTTCAAAGAATTCTGACCAAGTAGTTCTGAGTTCCTGCTACTTCATCTAAAACCATATTCTGAAATACAAGCAGCAAGTCCACAGCTGCCACAAAGCTGGAGAACATCTCCCCTCTGGATCCTTGCTCTGGAAGTGTGAGTCTGCAAGCCCCAGGCCCTGGTGCCCCTGGCAGCTGCAGCCCTGCAGCAGAGCTGGGTGTGCCAGATTCCAGGTTGGGCTGATGGGGCCGTGGGCTGGGAGCCGTGGCTACAGAGGAAGCCTGGGGGAGCCGGGGCTGCCAAGCCCAGTTCCCTTTGGTCACTTACATCACATTGCCTCAAATATTTCAGAATACTTGGGAAAATTCTTTTCTAAGCATAGTCCAAACACAACTATTTTTTCTTCACCTACTATTTCAGAATTTTTCAAGCTTGATCATGTCTGTGACTGATCAGCTGGGAAATATTTGTCTTTTTTATAAGCATACCGAATACTTCTGTTTCTCTGTGGATAATAGGTTATTTGCTATGGATTTGGATCAAGAACACTGGCTAAAGTAACTAGTGAAATAGTAAGACTCAGATCAATGTCCTTGAAGAAACACAAGAAAGCAAGGAATAGGACAGAGAATAAACAAATTGGCAAAGGGATATGTGTGAAAGATGAGAAGTAAACAAGGAGCCAGAGAAGCAGGAATTGCCAAAACCAGAGATGGAATTCACTACAGTACCTTATGTGTATAAAAATGTGCAAGAAAGAATGAGTCTGGGTACAAAGAAAGACACACTTTGATTAGTTTGTTTGGGGGGTTGTTTTGTTTTTATTTTACCTTTCCCACTGAATACTTTTGACAGTATAAAAAAACAACCCCACTATCTTGTTTCAAGGAGAAGAGTCACTTGAACTACCTTTCAAATAATAGATTTTTAAAATGAGAGTGCATAGAGATGCCAGACAGTGTTAGCCAGGTTACTTTGGGAGGGGGGTGGAGATCTCCTGCCCGGCTCCACTGCTGTGACAGTGGATGATGATCTAATAGTTGAGCAATATTTGCTCTTTTAGTGGGATTATGAACAGTCTAAAATACAGCTTTATGTCTTATGATGGAAACAGCTTTGCCATTGACTCATTAAAGTAAATTGACTTAGTAAAGTCAGGCTCCATGTGAGTTTCTCTGCCACGACCTTCTCACCCAGTTTTTAGTGGGAAAAACCCAATGTTTTTCACAGACACGGCACATGCGATATAAAACAGGGGAACGCTGGGTTCTGGGGATGGAGGCATTGCTGCCTACTGGGACGGCCTCTGCAAGGACGCGTTTGGACATCGCGTCCTGGGGACAAGGCGGAGCCGGTGTGGCCGCCGCTCCACGGACCATGCCAGGATTTTGGAGAACTGGGTGGACGCTGCCACCTATCGATGGATGGAGGACGCGAAAGCCGAGACCTTACACGGAGCTCCTCATCCCAGAATGTTCCAGTGTCTGGGAGGAACAAACAGAATTTGCTAAATGGAGTTAATGGCCAACACAACGCTAAAAACACCCGTGGTGTGTAAAGCTGAGAACGACACAGGGTGAAGGTTTAGGGCACTGTCACTGAATCAGCCAACTTGGGTGGCCTCTTTAAACAAAATGTGCCACTAAATGTACATCTTCACTAAAATGAGCGGCTTTAGCAGCAGTAAGAACAACAGCAGCTTGTGGGATCAGCTCTCCTTGTGCTGCAGGTAGGGAACTTCCAGGCTCGTCAGTCACGGAAGGAAAACCTGTCACAATAGGGTAAGTCAGCACTGTAAGTACAGCCAGCAAAATGCTCTGTGCAATTATGGAGAGTGGAATGCAAGTGCAATAGTAACTGGGTGACTTCTCTGGCCCCTAATCAAGCATCAAAGGCCTAGGATGGGAACGTTTCTGCAGGAGATCAGACTAAAGGATCTGCTTCCACGTGGTTCATAATAAACCCAGGGGTTTGTTACTGTAGGTCTTTTAGTCTTCTTCATTTCCAGAACTGGATGTAGGTGCCTCTCACAGTTATTTAAAACATTTAGTAGTCATTTGTAATAATTTCATTTTTTATCATTTGCTAAATGTATGATTACTTCTTTTACCTTACTGAGCATTGTTTTGTGTCTTCTGGCTTTTGAACAGCTTAGTAATGAATTTATATTCATGGGTCAAGAAGATTATAAATATATTTACTTGATACAAAAAAGCTAATTGCATTTCACAGAACTAGGCCTAGGGAAGAAAACATCTTGACTTTTACTATTCTACTAAATACTGTTTGAGTAGGAAAAGGACTAAGCATTAAAAAAATTGAAATGGCACTTGTAAAAGGGTTGCTTTCCACCAAGCTGAAGAGAGAAAGCAGAAGATAGAAGTATTGAACCACAATGAGAAATCACTGGAAAATGTTTAAGAACAGACTAATTTCTGGAAATTCACTCTATGTTTTCCCCCTGAAAACAGCTGGAAATTGAGAATTTCTTTACAAGCGGGTTCCATATATGAGCTCTATACAGAGCAAAAAAAACTTAATTGGGGATTTTGACTCAGAAGAATCATTCCTATTTAGCACAGCACTGAAAATTGAGTTCTTAGGCTTACATTTATTTTTAACTGATTTAGACATTTCAGATTTTCAGCATGCTTTTTTCCAGATAGTATCTCAGTGTTAGAGAGGTATTTGGTGGTTTTCAAAAGATTTCCAATTTCCTCCTGTTGGCAAGGAGCAGTGACCTCAGTCAGCTCTCTGACTAATGATCCTTGGAAGGAGCAGAACAAAAGAGGGAATCCGGTACACAAATGGCCTGTGACTTTCATGGTACAGGACAAGGAGAGTTGTGCATAGATTATTGTAACAGCACTTTGCAATTCTCTGCTGCAGCAAAGCATGTAACTATTTGCATTTGATATTCTCATTATGCCCTCGAAATACGTCTGTGTGCACGATTACACACACGTGTACAGGCATGCACATGTGCCTATAGAAAACCCCCAAAGAATGGTCTGATCCATATCCAGATTTATTTAAAAAATACAAATTAACTTCAAGTTCCATGAGATACAAATATCAGGCCCAGGACTACATTTTAGCTTCAGCTACATGTGAAAAGGATGCCCTAGGGTATGAGGCACAGCATCCATAGCTGAGGGTTGAAGTGTGGGAGAATCAAGCTGATCAACAGATTTTGGGAGGTTTGCAACATTTTCCAAAAATTAAGCATCATGTCTGAATAAAACTAGGGAAAAAATTTCAGCAGATTGTAAGAGTAGCTCTGGTGTCTCCTTAAGAACAATCCAAAATACTTTTTCTGTTGATATTAATGGTCACTGGCTATGGCCCAGGAATTGGTGTGTTTTGGTTCTTTTCTGTTATCCGATGTTGCACTGGAGTGTTCTGGTTGCATGAATTTAACCCAGTGGACTGTCTAGAAGGATAACAATTTTCTAGACTGTTGTTTATGTTTGATTATCACCTTCATTGCTTTTAGAATTCTATATATGGGTATTTGAAATATTCCACGTTTGACTTTGTAGCATTTTAGTGGGTTTTTAGTAGCATTTTTCTGTGGGTTCCAGCATTGCATTTTTTTGCTCTATAGTAAAAAAAATGAGATTTTGAAATATCACTGTTCTACTATTTTGGAAGCTCCTAAAGCAGACATTACAGGATCTGCTTCAGCTGAAACATCCGTAGAGTGTGCTTTTGTTATCCATTTAATAATCTTTTTGAGGCGTAACCTGTTCAGGCTGGGAGCTTTCCAATGATGTTGCAGATGTCCCACAGCTATGGCTATGGTTGCTGCTTTTGTTGCTATGATTGCAGACAGCTGTAGTGGTAGCTTGCTTGGAGAAAGAAGAAACAATACATCACATGCAACAAGCGCTACTGCACTGTGATTTTTTTCCCCCTTCCTTTCACTGTTTTAGCATAAAACCAACTGCTTGAGGATGGCTGCATTAATGTCTTTTTGCTCATACTTCATGGCAAATTAATTACAATCGCAGTTTCGTTTACTCTGGCAGTAATTATTTTTTCTACTTGCATGCTGTGCTGCTGATCAGTTTTAAAGGCTACAACAAGCTAAAAGCACACAGAAGTCATGGCATCTCTCACATGGAGGCTTCACATATTAGTCACTCCTACAGCTGCACAGGTAACTAAGACAGAGTTAAGGCACCAAACATTCTAGCTGTGATACAACACTACTTGCTTTAAATACTGTTTTGCTCTGAGGTTTTAGCAGCAATCTTGGACTCCAGTAATTACTAGTAATAGGCTTTTTCATATCTGATCATTCATGCAGTGTAAGGAAGAGATTTACTCATTCTGCCTAGAGGCTGAGCCAGCAGAGACAGCAAAGCTAATGTGATTCATTGAAGGAAGAGAGTGGACAATTACCAGCAACTTGTTCACATTTTGCCTTGGATAGCTTAAGCTGGTAAGTCAAATTTAACTCTTTAATGCACATATTCCTAATTATTAGTTTCCAGTATGATTTATTCATAAACATTCAGTGTTGAGTGGTTTCTCAGCTGTTGTGTTTTCCTAAAACCCTAAGAGAATGCTTTTACAGCTATGCTGTGCCCTACCAATGCTCCTGTCTGTAGAGTGTAGCATATTTGTACCACAGACAACAGAGAGTCATCTGTAATTTAGATATTTCTTTTTCTTTCTCTGCAATATGTTTTTAAGGGGCATGAATATTAGGTCAGTATTTGACAATTGAAAAGAAAAAAAACACAAAGCTTTTATAAAGGTAACTATTTTATCTTAATTTGTATTTGAATTTGGCTTTTAAAGGACCCTGGTGGTGGGGAATAAAATGGTTACTTCAGTGCTTAGGTGCAAATAGAAATCCGATCACAAAGATGAAGCTGCAGGATGTGCAGCATGAAATGTGCTTTGGGAGACCTTGGTCCCTGGTTTGGTTCATGCTATAGCACAGTGACAGTCACACATACTGCTTTGATGGGTATTTCCAGGGCTGGGCAGTGACTGTTTCCCCAGAGATCTGCTGCGAGACTTTTGTGCTTTAATTCTTGGAAATGCAAACTGCTGTTAATTATGACTGGTTATAAGGGGAGCTGCTGTCATTTCGTCTAGTCCCGCCTTTCTCAGTAAAACCTGGTGCTGTGCTGCCTGTTGCAGTGCTCACCTTGCTGTGGGGATGCAAGTTTGACCACACAAGGCTACTCCAAACCATACGGAGGTGTCCTTATGTCATCCTGACCCGTGTCAGCTTTGTGCAGGGGCTTCCATAGGTGAAAATCTCAAATGCGTCTGTTCTGCACATCTCCTTTCTCTAAATTCTTAGTCTTCAATGTGCCATGACAATTTCAGTTCTGACAATGACACATCCTCAGGCTAAGTATATTTTAGCTGAGGGATTTGTTGTTTCAATCAAGGCAATGCACATTTCAGGTCTTTGCCTGATTGTTGAGGCAAGGATATGGTTTTAAAAGAAATCAAATTAGTAACTTTTAAAAGGAGCCTAAAACTGCTCTAATGAAATAATTTATTTCTGTAAAAAAATGCCAGCATCCAAAAAAGCCTTGTGCTTTCCTTCACAGAATCCTCTGAATTGGGCTGTCTCTTTTCCTTATTTCTTATTATGCTTTTTACCCACGACTTTGCCCGATCTTATTCCCATTGCTCTACTGTGAGTCATTTCTACAGCCTAATAGGATCCCCCTTCCAGAAAGTTTTCCAGAATATGCAACTTGCCTTTTTTTTTCCCCATTTCATACCTTGTATGTGACTAGGAAGGATGATAAGTATGACAATCTGCAGTGGTATTTTGCACTTTACTGTTTCAGTATCCTGGTGAAAAAATGCAGCTCATTTGCATCATGTCGTTCCAGCTATTGCTTTATTGTTCCACATTCATTCCCTGCACTTGTTTGGGATATTGATGGTGAGTATACAGGGAACATATCCGTGTTTCAAGTAATTTGTGATTCACCAATTCTGTGTGGATAGCAAAGATGCCATCTGTTTTATTGTTGAATAGCTGCAATTTCAAGAGTGTTTACTTAGCTTCTCTATAGATTTACCTGCTCCTGACTTCATAGAAATATTGATGAGATTATAAAAGATTCTGTTCTCTACTTCCATCAGTGTCAGACTTGGGATCTGCTCTGGCTCTTTTCTGACAAAGCTTCCATGTGTGACAAGGGCACACTGTGGTTACTGTCCTCGGGAGTCATTGTTTAGATGGTTACTAACACGCTGTTGTTTTCTTCTGAATAGATAAATCCTGGCTCATTGACCAGATCAAGGTGGGAAGGACTCCAGCAACCCCAAGGAACTGTAATATCTGGAGTCAAACTATGTTTAGTCACAGTCCATAAGAACAGTAACCCGTGCCATGGGAAACAGACTTGGTACTTAACTGCTCTGAGACTTCCCTGGGTTGCTGATACAGATTAGCATCCCAGTGACGCCTAAATCTGCTTTGGTTCAGAGCCTATCCCAGCATTCTAGAATGCTGTAACATACCTAGAGACTCCAGTTTCTTTTTACAGTGCACACATTGAAACAGAGAAAGCAGCCCTGCCAACTGTCTGAGTTTTGAATGTGTATTGGGAGAGGTGTCACTAGAACACATCCCCAAAGACTAAGATTTCCTGGAAAACTGTCCAAAACTGAGAGGTACTTTTTCTTACTTGCTCAGGTTAGTATTTTCTCATAAAAGAAAACGCTGCTGTCAAGCTGTTCTCTGTAAAAATTTGGGATTTTGGAAACAACTTCTCTATTTCTCAAGAAAAGCTTGAACTTGATGACTTTCAAGAGATTCTGTGAAAACCACCTGGGCAATTGAGTTTAAGGAGATGGAGACAATTACGCTTTCTGCATTAGTGAAGGCTGGAGAAGAGATAGAGCTTTTGGGTAGTCAGGCTGGCAAAATTCCTTTTCTTGTAATTATTTAAGTCCTTGAGAGTATTAAAGTCAGCAAGCAGTTAGTTTGGTCTAGTGAGTCAGAGGGAGGACTTTATCAGCCTAGAGAACACTGATAGAGGCATAAGCCATATTAACTTTAATACCAGGCATTCTTGTTTTGTTTAAATAATACCACGATAGGTAGGAGTAGATCTACTTCGTAGATACTTAGTAGATCTTCCTAATTTATTTAATGTAAACTTATTCAATATCTACACAGCCCCTCAGTAAATTCCCGTATTGGCTTCATGAAGCTTGTAACCTCTCCTGTGCCACTCAGATAATGCTGAGCCTGTTGTTTTTCAAATAAAAAAAACATAATCCCAAAGCAGACACAGTGCAGTGGGATGACCTGCCTTTGAATTAAGAATTGATTTGGTCTACTTTTCTTTGTCCTCATCTTGAGGGTGGTAAGGTCTGTGTGGCAAATGCAAACTGATCTTTCAGTCCTGAGTTCACTACTGACTGTGTGGTATTTGGTATTCAAAACTTGTAGTCCTAGAATCAAATTATTTTGGGAAATTGAAACTTCCTTTACAAGCGTGCCTATGGCACTTCCTGGTCTATTTTTATTCACTATTTGAGTCTATGTTTTGACCCATACTTTATTGATGGAAAGAAGAAAATTCTTGAAAACAGAGGTAAGAGGAGAAATTTATGTGGGACAATCTGTAGCACTACGTACTAGCAGAAACTGGAACTGTTACTCTAAGTAACTGAGAATTAAATTATTATTAAATTTGGTAACTTGCTGAGTTTCTTTAAAGTACTAATAACGTAGAAAAGTGGGAGGTGGATAATCAGTTTACTCCATAAACTCAGAGAAAATCAGTCAAAAATCTTTGCAGTATTGCTGCCTTCTGAGTCACAGAGAGCTTCTGATCATCTCCACACTTGCACATTCATTTCAGGGGTGCAGCTCACATAATTCCCTTCTGATTGCACACACTGTTGTTCTAATGTAACACAGTATTTTCATCCCCTATGACAACTGTGTTGGCTCTGTCTCTCTTCATACAGAGATTTGGTCTCTCTTCAATACCCTGAGAGCATGAAGAATATGTGAAATTATTTGTAATAAGATGCTTTTATGCTCAGGGTGTCTGCTCACCACAGTGTACAGTGAGAATGGAAGATGTAGAAAGCTTAGGAGGCCTGGGTGGTGTCTTTAATCTTAAGGACAAATACCTGCCAAAACCAGCCTCAACATCAGGGTGAGTTTTTAGTAAAGAATGCTTTTACTGGAAATAGTCATTAAAGTCTGGTCCTGCCATCCAGTTTGCTCAGAAGAAGGTTGAGACCATGACAACAAAAAAGAATTTGTATCACAGTACAAAAAAAAAAGGTTATTTCCAGAAAAGATAATCTGAAAGGGTAGTCAGGTTTCCTATTACAACTGTAAAATCTCCTAGAGAGGGATTCTGTCTTTTAGATGTGTACACACTCTTGTCAGGGGACAAGGAAAATGTGAAGAAATGGTGCATTTTTGTCACCTTTTCACTTAGAAATCCATAGGGATAGTTTCCTATGCCTGCAGTTGGGTCAGATCTGATTCTTACTTTCCCTTCAGAAAGGCAAAATTATTTCCATGTAATGTATTTCCAGAGTTAAATATTAATTCAATTTTTCCCAATACAGAAAAATTACTGTAATGATAGAGCATAGAAAGTATTGTTTAATTACGAGATAATATGTAAATCCAACTAGGTGAGGCAGTCAGAGAGAGGCAGCAGTGCCTCTTGGAAGGGTTTGTACTCTAAATGGACAGGGCAAACACAGAGCAGGATAAAGTAATACAATATATAGACAAAACCAGTGCCTGCCCACGACATGAGGAAGAAGCCACTCAGTATGAAACTGTCCACAGCAACATTTACTTTTGGGTGTCATTTTTTCTGACACCTGTATTACCAGAGCTCACTCTGTAAAAACATTGTTTCCCTCATTAATTTAAACCCCTCCTCCTTATACAAATTAGCAAATAATTCTGGGGTGGTCTGTTTTATTTTTAATTCTTTAATTCTCTGTCCCCATAGATATCCATGGGTCTAATTCTATAAAGAGCAACTTGCCATTAAAAAAGCCCAAAATGTGCCTCTGTGTGTCCAGAAACTGTGTGAAAGTGATTTTAGCCACAGCAGCCTCACTCTGTGTTTCAGTGACACACTTCTGATCAACAATGTTGGTGTAGCAAAACCTCACTAAATGGCTGCTGCTTTCTTTCTAGAAACCCCTGGCTGAGAATGACCCAGCAAATGCATAACTTAAGTCTCCTGCAGAGCAAAAAGCACAGCATGCCATCGTCCCCCAACGCTGCCAAGCGGCTGTACCGGAACCTGTCGGAGAAGCTGAAGGGCAGCCACACATCCTTTGATGAAGCCTATTTCAGAGCCCGCTCCGACCGCCTCAGCCTCCGCAAGGCCTCCATGGTAATCAACTGATCCCTATCACACTGCCAGTTCACTCTCCTATTAACCTCCTTAATCAGTTGGCTTTTAATCTGTACAATTCTCATCATCTCGCTTTGCTCCCTGACCAGTGCCGTATGTTCTTCCCATTTATGATCCTTTGTCAAAATAGAGTTTGACTTCCTTGAAGGGTAAAGACAGGCTACCTGCTCGAGGGATGATGCTTTATTTTAGCAGGAAGGTTGTAACTTGGCGCTAACCTGACAAAATGTGAACTAAATATATAGATGCAAGTGTTTCTCTTACAAGGAAAGAAAAAAAGTATTTTCAGAAAAGTGAAGATGGCTTTAATAGAAGTTCCCATTTTTCCAAACGACAGAGCAAATGGAACTTTCAGGCATGACAGATAAATGCAAGGCTATTCCCAGACTGTGGTGATGGTCAGTAGATAACACTATGGAAGAAAGAGATCACATGTGAGGCAGTCTGGCCTGAGTACCCCAACCAAATCCCAGCCAAGAACTCTGGTACCAGCACAGTAAAACATACAAACACCTGCTGGAATTAACCCTCACAGGGGCTCCTGCTGCTGCCAGTGCTGGTGAAGTTACACAGCCCCCAGTGCACACATTTTCAGGAATGGACTGTCCCTGAAATAATAGCCCAATATAAATTCAGTGTACAACAGAATCTTTTATTTTTGCTGGGGGAAGATGAACCTACTTGTTGATATTGCCAAAACAAAATAAATTCTACCTCTTCCTAAGTAGGAAGAATAGACCCATTCTTCAATTTCTCCTCTGATTTATTTTGAAGGAAAGAGTTCATCTCCACTTCTGAAGAGCAAAGACTAATAATGACAGTGTCTGTGAATGTACCAGGAGATGCCTCTTTGAGCCAGTACTCTGCTGCAGTAGATCAGATGCTCAATGCAATGCAGGACTAAACTCAGAGTATGGCTGAGTCAGATAACAAAAATATTACCTTTTTTCAGAAGGAAAAAGGACACTCTAGACTCCCTTAACACTCACACATTATGTAAGAGACATATAGCTGACACTGTCCCCTAGGATTGTGCATTCCTGAAGTCAGAGGACCCTTGCATGACCCATGGAGACTGTTGTGTCTCTCCTATGAAGAAAGACCACAACCTGAAGGAAGCAGGGGACCATGGCTGCTTCCTCTCAGCTCTTTCAGAGCCAATAGATTCTTGTTTCACAAGAGAAGCCTGAAATTCAAACAAGGCTTGCGAGCACTCTGGATCTGTCAGGCAGAGGGAGTGCCTATTCTGTCAGTCATCATCAAGAAACTTGATTCTATGTTGTGTGGATGGGGATGTAATGGGATACAGATGTACCTGTGCTAATTTTGTTCCCCCAGCCCACTACACTGTCATGTGAGTGTCACAGCTTTTGAGACTGACAAACACCCAACAGAGGAACCTGTAGGTATCACCAGTGTGGGGTCTGAGCTGGTGACCACAGCAGGTAGTGAATAGACTCCCACTGAACCCAAGAAGCCTTGGGTCCCATTCTACCCATTCTACTTGTTGTTTTCCTTGTTTTCCCTAGAAATAAACAGCAAGAAACCATTAGTGAAGGGGTGGAAATACTCCAGGTCAAGTTGCTAGCTCATGTATTTTCTAATAATTGAGTTTCTGTGCAACTGAGCTAAGTCAAGGAGTAAAATCATGTCTCCAGACAAGTGAACAACATTTGTTAGAATTTGTTTTCTTTCAGCTTTGGCTGGTGAAGAGTTTTCTTTCCACTCTCTCTTGCTGTGCAACACTTTCCATTCAGTAAATTGTTGTCTTGCTGCAGACATAGCAATGTCCCAAAATAGCTTTATTCTTGAACTCATGTTTATCAAAACAAGTCTTTGCAGAAACTACTTTACCACTTTTTCCAACTCCAGTAGTACATAGTGGACTTTTTCAGTCAAACTTAGAGCAAATAGCTTGAAAGGGGCACTTCATTTTAATTAAGCTACATAAGATTGCATTTCTAAACACTCTGGCACTGAATCACTTACTGGAACATGGTTATTACTTACTGCAAAGCAATACTGTAGTTCTTTTCAGTATATACATTTGTGCATCACAGTAACACCTAAATAAATTAATCACATAGCACAGCTGTCCAGCTAATGATTAGAGGCTGCAGGACTGAGTCAAGGAAAAAGCAATGTAAAAACTGCTCCTAAACTTCACCCAATCACTTTTAAATGTGATTCAGTTTCTCTTTGAATTTAATGCTTTTGTCCTTCCAGAGCAGAAGAAAGTTACCTCGTAAAGGTAAATGATGGCAGAAATCAGAAAACTCTTGCTGGTATTTGTAACAATACCAGCTGCACTAAAATAGAGCACTGGGGTATAAAGATATTACTCCTTATACCTGTTTGGATTTCTTATCCCTGCGTTGAAGACGTCTGAAAAATGCAGCAATACTAGAGAGTCTTCTACATGGAATGTAATAAGATTTTGCAGAAAACTGTCATTTTCAAATATATTTCTGCTTTCTTAGTGAAAGCAAATAGTTGTGGAAAAGTTGGTCAGGTGTGTAGAATGTTTTTCTGGACTTGAAGAGCTAGGATGGATGCAGACTTCCAAATGGGGCAGTTTGCTAGCATGGGTGAAGATGTAATAGATACTCTGCTGCCTCTCCAGGATGTTTTTGACCATCCAGCACAGTTTGAAGTGCTCTGCTATGGATGAGGGATGCACACATGACCAGTTCGAAAGCCCTCATCACAGCTCCCATGATTTTACACTCTTTGAAGTTACAAGACTTGCCAAAGTATTTCAGCCTATTGCTTGTGTCTGAATTGCTCATTTGGAAAACCTGATATTTGCAATCTGGTCTTGTAATTGTTTGGATTGGATGAAGCAGCTTATAATATTCATGCTAGATTTCTCATTTAAATCAGTGCAGCTTTTTTCAATCAGATTTCTAATGAAATGAAGGAATAGAAATTTGCTTTTATTTTTTCCGTTTTGGTGGAACATTCTTGCCAACAGGTCAGCTGGCAAGAGCATTTATGGCAAATTAACTTACACGTGTGCTTATTCTGCTCAATAACTTAGAGCCAAAATTTCACAAATACTTCAGGCATTTCATTTGGCAAGCAGAAGTCCAAAGATGCATTTTCAAAGGCACACTAGCAGGTCTAAATCATGATAACTGGATCAATCAACCCCAGTTTAAATCAAAGTTTTTAAAATAATTCTACAGCAATCAGATGGGTAGGTAAAATCTGTTAAGGGGTATGAATGTATGTGTGTGTGTATATTTTTAAAGAGCCAAGTGCTTTTGTCAGCCATAATATCGGTTAATTTCAGCTATAGTAGTTAAGTTAGTCATCTCTCTTTTATTATCATGTAATACTGAATTTTTGGTTTATATAATGGAAGAAACTTCTGAGATGTAGTACAAGATTTCCTGAGTTTCTCACAAAATTGGACTTAAAGCCAAATAATGATACTGAGCACTTAGGGTAGTACTCTACAAATGCTAACTCATTTAACTTTTGTGCACATATGTAAAGCCAATTAAAAGAGAATTGCTTATTCTGGTTTTTTAAAAAGGGAAAACCACGTGTGTACCCAGTGCCACAGAAAGGAAAATGTGAAGAGAGAAATAACTACCTTCCTGTCCTGAGTGAGCACCACAGCCTTTTACCCTGTAATATCATCAGCTTTACCTTTTTGTTCTGCTCCCAGACTGTTTCCAATAATAAACTTAACTAAAAGAAATGCAGATCAATGCACTCGTTCAGTTTCCTTCAACCAATTCCCTTTGTAATATGTGCTTGATTAATTCTCTGCTAAATAAGTAGATTTTCATAGCTGTGATCAGTTACAAGAGTAATATGCTATTGCTTGTTTTCTGATTAGATCAAAATAAGATGATTCTGAAGCATAATTATCCTGTACTCCCATAAACAACACTGTAGAGAAAGTTCCAATAATAGTAGAAAAATAATTTGAAATGGACGTTAAGAGTGATGAAATTAATGCTTTTTATAATGCTGATATAGAAGAATTGGTGAACGTATTTCTAGTGGAAGGTGTCCCTGTCTGTGGCAGGTTGCAGGCACAAGCTGATCTTTAAGGTCCCTTCTGGCCCAAACTATTCTGTGATTTTCTGATTTTACATTTCTAATAATTTCTATGAAAAAAAGTCTATCAGTTCACAATTCTGCATTCATAATAATGAAGTTTCATAGAGTGAAGAGCACAGCTTTCTTTTTCCTCTGTACTTCAAACATCAGTGCTCTCTGTATGTTAATTTTGAGTACACAATACAGTGACATACAGCTGTTAAATCAATATCAGTGTTGAGTGGGAGCTGAAGACATACAAAAATATCAGAATAATACCAATAATTAAAATCTTTTGTAATTATAATTACTTAAAAATCTTTTAATTTCTAGCAAGAGCTCTTCATCCCTTCAGGGTACAAGCAAAACACAGAATAAGAGTAAGGTCTCTGATACCAAGATTATGAAGGTGTTACATAAGCAAGACAGCAGTTGTGTGGAGCTACTGGAATGACAAGAAATATTCCTGCATTGCAGTAAAAATTTCTGACATTTTTAAAGTTTTATCTTATAATAAGAAAAATATGTTCTGCCTTCTTTTCTAAATTTCCTGGACACGCGCTCTCACTAATGAGAGTGTATGTCCTGACAAACAATTTTTATCTTGAACAGAGGGGTTGATAAAGAATGACAAATAGAGCTGCTTGCCATTCAACTGTCCCTTTTCCTGAGATTTTTATCTTATACCAACCTTGGAGTGTGGCCTAAGTATTTGATTATAAAATTAAACCTGAATTTTACCATCTGGTGAAGAGTCTAAACCCAAGAACGTGACAGAGCCCCATAATTTGCACTGATGTTTAAGTCATATCTTTTCTTCTGCATGGAAACCTACAGAAAAAATATTTCTCCAGCATGAGCTGTTCTGTACTTCAGTGTCTGCAAGGTAGATTCCCAAGTCAGCACTACTGGCCCAGGTTTGCTTTATTGCTGCATAGCTCATCTCATCCTTAGATTGTCATCTTAACTTAAGTATCTCATTTCTTTATATTGGCACTTTGGAGTCAAGGGCATCTTATGTACATTTGTCCTCCTGTTCTGCTGATCCCCAATATTCAGGACAAACGGGGTCTGTACTAAAACTTTTAGGTAACATCAACTTTGCAATTTCTTGGTGTGGTAGCAATATTTCACATGCAAAGGTAGACCAGAAGATCCCTGTCAGGCCTGAAAATTTCTGAAGACACTTTTAACTTTTAAGTACACTGAAAAAAAGTCCCTGTAGAAGTGATCAAATTCCAAGGTAGAGCTGGGGACTGCAGTTTCCAGAACTTCTTGGAAACCCTTAGTCCATGTGTTTTACGAGGAGACAAAAGATGTTCCAGCAGGTCAGTGCTGTTTGACTGAGAGCAAATTTGGACACAGGTATGCCCAATAAAACTATATCAATTTTAAAAAGAAAATGAAGTTTTAGTGTGGTTGAAGTGTTAACTTCTAATCACAGTAGGAGATGGTTTCAATTCAATATTTATTTCATAGAATAAAGAGTGCATTCCATGATGAGAATTTTCTCAGTGCTCCCTCCCTGTGGTTTTGGGACACAGGGAGCTGGTTTACGCTGTGTATCTGAATCTGTGCTCTGAGCCCTCCTTGCCTTGCTGGGCCTCCTGCTAATTCACTCCAAAGAGGGAAAAACCCTATCAGGTAATTATGGCAATGGGACACCAGGAGAGAATTTAAAGAATCTTGGCAAATAACTTGTCATTACTGCAGGCTCCAGAAGGATGTTCTCATAAAAGAAACCTGCAGGCCCTACTACTCTCCTGCACCTGCTTCTCCCCAGCTCAATTAAGAAACAATAGGGGCCTTTGTATTGTGCCATTCTTTTATCTCCTTGACATTGGTAAGGAAAAGGTTCAGTGGTTCTCTCTGCCTGAGGGTTGGTGCCATGGAAGTTCTTGTGTTTGGCTGCTTGTGCTCTCTGCTGCTCAGACATGCACACTGGACAGTCCATTTTTTCAGCCCTATTTCCACTTCTGTTTTTAAGGCCTATAAATTTCAAAGTTTCTTCTAGTTACAACTGAAATGCAATAATACTGGCACCTAGAAATAACTGAGGTGGTAGAATGAACACACTGGCTCACACTGAAACAGGGAAGGTTTTTCTGTAGAATTTCTTGTTGGATTTGGATTTTCATCACCTGATTGTAGTTTTCTACTTGAAATTTTGAGTTTGAAAAACTCAGTAGTCCAAGGCTCTGCCAAAATTGTAGTGTTTCATCCCATTTCACACTGCAAACATAATGTTTTTCATACAGTTTGATGACAGGACAGATGTCTAAATAAGAATGTGTTCGTTTCATACGGGTTTGAATCTCACTTGAATCTTCCCACAGACCTGAAGCAATTTCAAGCACTCCAGGGGGAGACCAAGCTCAATTCTGATGCAAACATTTGCCATGCTTCAAGCTGAGCCTAAGCTAGGGCTGGAGGAGCAATATTTTATTCTGAGGAGCAATCTCACACAACACAAATTTTCTCTATTTTTAAGGCACTAACAAATGAAATGTTTTACTGAATTTCTGTCTTTATTGACACACAGAATTTCCAGTGCAATGAAGCTATGTTTGAGGCTGTAGAGCAGCAGGACCTGGATGCTGTTCAGATTCTTCTTTATCAATACACGCTGGAGGAACTGGACCTGAACACACCAAACAGCGAGGGACTCACTCCTTTGGATATTGCCATTTTGACAAACAACGTCCCCATTGCCAGGACCCTTCTGCACGTTGGGGCAAAGGAAAGCCCACACTGTAAGTAAAGAACACAAATTGATTTAGATAATTGCTTGTATGAGATCAGTTCTGCTGCTGTTAGGGGAAATCAATTACACAACACACAAAAATTGCCTGGTTTTATCATAAGGATGATTATAACAAGAGTGCTGAGGATATTTGCAGCAATATCTGCTCACTGACTATGTTCTCAGTAGATCTGTTCTGTTCTCTATCTCAGATGCACCAACTAATGAATCAGGTTGAGCTTCTAATGTGATTAACACTGGGGCAGCTGGGTTATTAGCAATTTTGAGAAAAAACTCTTTAAATACGGCAACAGGAACTCAGTGATCATGGTCTGAAATGTAGTTTGTCATCAAAAATGAAAGGATGATGAGTTGTCTAGACTTTGCTTTATTTTGATTATGCTTTTGATTTTGGCTATACTGCCTTCAGAGGCCAGGTATATCGAAATCTATCACTTCCATTACCCATGGAGCCCCCACTGCTGGTCTTCAAATGGCCTAAAATCCCACATAAATGAGAATTTCAAAGTTCTACAGAACCAGAGAAAACCTAAACACAAAACAGACCTTCTTACTTTACTGGAACACCAATATTGCTTATAACTACATATTGTAGTTATAAAACTTCTTTGTATTCCTTCATGGGCCTTTTTTATGCCCAATTTGTGGGTTGGAGGGTGACTTACCAACCCAATTAATCAACCATATACCATGACACAAACTCTGACACCTTACGTGGGTCTAAAAATACCCCGATGTAAGAGAATTTGTTTTAAACTGTCAATGCCTATATTTAGGACATTCCCAGCAAGGCTATAATGAGACTGTGTTTGAGGGGTTCAGCCACTGCAGACTCTGCCATTAATTTGAAGTTAGTTAAATTAACAACATTTAGTGCTGGCATGTCAATCTCAGTGCTCCAGGAAATTGCACCTTGAGGCTACTAACATTGCCAGTTTTTTCACTGGAGAGTGTGTGTGCATGTTCATGTTGAGTTTTTTTGCCAGACCCTCAGTGTTGGTACACCTTTATTGCTTTTCTATATCCACAGCACTTATATTATCATTTATTCTGGCCTCCTTTAACCTTCCCTGGAGATTTTTGCATAGTGTAGCTGCTCAGTGAAAAGAGTTTTTTAGTTTTATATTTATTTGTTTATTTTTCTGTCATGGTTCATGACTGAGGCTTTAAAAAAAAGTGTGACAGCATTTAGAGTACATGATTGACTGCTGAAGCAACATTCATTAACCATGACAAATCTAGAGGAAAACACAGTCTTGAGTGTTCTAAACAGCAGTAAAAAAGACTAAACTAATTTTTCATTGACCTCATCTGTAAATAAATGCAGTCTGATGGCGAGCAGGGGCAATCATAAATTAGTATTCATTTCCTGTAATTAATGCAAACATGCCTATGAACACAGAGAATATGAATATATAACCACCTCATTTCCATTTCAAAATATATCCACCAAATTTCCACTTCACTTATCTTGATTTTTAGTTTTTCTGATTGAAATAATGGATGAAGCATTCTCAGTAAAAAGCAAATGATGGTTTTGTTTAGGTTTCTTACCTGGAGAGCTTGCAGTGGATATTTGAGAGCAAAATGCAACAAGTTATTTTCAGCCCTCAAAACAAGGGTTCACAGCATCTTTGAACGTGGCTTCATTCTTGCAGAACTGATGGCAGTCACTTTCTATTTTCTCCAGACCCTCTGCTCTGCTTTCTGTTCTCAACCAACCCTGTTCAAATTAAACCCTGTTTGTATCATCTCAGGGACATCTGCAGGAACACGATCCAGCACCCAGCAGGAGCATTTTCATTTCTCTGTGGTGGGCAATTGAACAAGACATCCCCAGGCTGGATGAGAGGGTAAAATCCTGACTCACCCAGTTTTGAGACTGGGCACAGCATCTCTTAATGTGATTAAAAGTGTACAAGACAGATGCACAGAGCTAGGAGAAGGCGAAATAGAGGAATTCCTCATTCCAAGTGCACACAAAAAGCTTCCTTCATAGAAAACCTTTTCTCTTCCACTGTATATATTAGCTATAGTGATCCAGCTGAAATCTCATTATAGTCCCTAACCTAACTGTAGAAAAGAGGATCTGGAGAACAGATAGCTTCCATCTGTATCACCTGGATTTCTGCCTGGAACAGCAGCAGATAAAGCAATAGAAAGTAAAACTATGATCTTCATCTCCACATGGAACTCAGATTGTATAAATCGCAACAGGAACCCAACATCTTTTAAAAACAAAGTAACTAAGATCAGAGAGTACAGCATTTAAAATATTAATTTAGTTGGGGAGAAGGCAAAGTGTTATCTTTTCAGTTACTATTATTCATCCTATACTCGTGGTTTGGCTTGTTTATGTGAACCCAAATAAAAATAAGATTAAAATTCCCACTGGCTGATTGGACACGTTTCCAAGACCCGACAAATGTGGATCTGAGTCTTGATTAAACAGATAGAGCCAGGTCCTTAGTGAGAACTTGAACCAATGCCAATTCTCAACCACCTGAAGCTCTGGCACATAAAATCTCCTTCCTCAGTCCTGTTGTGCTATCAGATGTGTTGCATGTTTATTGTAGGCATGGATCCAGGAAAACCTATCACCTCTGGCCTCCCAGTAAACAACAGTTCTGAGGATACCAGCAGATTCCAGGGAGCCTGGCCATATGTCCCTGATGTCCATATGAAGAATGATCAAACTTAAGAAGAACGGCTTCAAGCCAGCTTCTGAAAGCAAAATCTTAGAGACAAACATTCTTCAAAAACAACGCTTTGGATGTCAGAGGTGTTGAGTAATTCTTTGCTCTCCTGTGGCTGTAAAGATCCCAGGGCACTTTTCACATCAGTAGGGTTATTCTTAGACTCTGCTAAACTCTGGCTGTCATACTCCTACAAGAGACAGAGGCAAAAGTTAAAGTGAGAGGTTCAGGCTGGATGAAACAAACACCTTTTTCACTATAAGGACAGTGAAGCAGTGGAACAGTGTCCATCCATCTTGGGAAGTTTTCAGCACCAAACTGGATAATTCCTGCAGTAACTCAGTCGCACCTCTTGGCTGAGCCTGTTTTGAAGAGGATTGGTCTAGAGAAGATCCTTTCCAATCTAATTTATCACATATGATCCCAGTTTAGAAATAACACATTCCTATCCACATACATATTTGGTCCTGTGGTGTTTTGGTGTCAAAAACCTGCCAGTCTTGGTGCTTTACGTGGTACAGTTTGATGTTTTCAGAGATGTCTGCTGCTCCTGACTTGTGCAAGTGAATGATGGGTTCAGTCTGTGTAAGATTCCTACTGTTCCTGTAAAAGAATTGGGGCAACCAAGAGCCTGCCTGTCCCTACTTAGCAATTCCCCACTACTGCTAAGAAAAGCCACATGTGCCAGGGCACTGATTCTGGTAGAGGCCCTTTAAATTAAGGCTATCTCAGAGCTCTTCTGTAAAAACACCAGACACCAAAGCTATTTTCTGTGATTTCAGAATTCCTTCTCTTGTACACTGTTTGCTGCACATTGAACACTACATCAGTATTTGCATTTCTTTTCAAATTAAACATCTTTACAAGTCCTACTTTCTAAACTGCAAGTTGAACAATTTTAGGCTAAGAGCAAGTCTGAAAATAGGATTTGATTCACCACATTTCACTGTATAA
Organism: Eopsaltria australis; assembly: GCA_034509425.1. Lineage (NCBI taxonomy): Eukaryota > Metazoa > Chordata > Aves > Passeriformes > Petroicidae > Eopsaltria > Eopsaltria australis. The sequence goes on from JAVTVJ010000489.1 coordinate 108,250, forward strand.
TCAAGTGGCTTGTTTAGGGACTTGGGCTAAAATCAAACCTATTCTAGTTTGTAACCTATGTGACCATTTTTTTGTAACCATTTTCACCTAGATGTAGCCCACAGTAGTTCACACAGAAAATCTGAACTGCTAAACATCAAATTTAAATTATTCTGAGAAGTGGAGGAAAAAATCTCTGTGTGTCAAGCTGCTCACTGACTGTTAGAGGACTAATTAAGTCTCACATGGACAAAACTGTGGCACAAAAAGCTGGAAAGAGATCCATTCTCTACCAGCCATGGACCTTAGGCACAAAAAATTCTTAATTTTGCCAATTGGATCTCTTCTTATTTGTAGAAGTTTATATATTGTATTTGTAACCAGTACAATTTTCTTTTTTTTATGTGAGTTTACAATATTATGCCAAAGCAGAGGTCAGAGAGGGAGATTATTATTTTAGCTTGGATTTCATATTCCAACTTCAAGCAGATATGCAATTTTTGTCTAATTAAGACATTTTTAAGCATATAAGAAATACCAAAGGAAAAAAATGTGGCACATTTATTCATGTTGTTAATGTAATTTAAGTGGTATAAATCGTCATTGCTCTGACCCACTTGATGACAAGACAACATCTGGAAGGCAGAGTGCGCAAGGGTTTGACCTTACACGTGTTTTAAGCAAATTTGGCCGAAATTTTTTGCCAAGCACTTCCTATTTCCCCCTATTTTTCCTGTTTTTCCTGTTTTCTGTGGCAGTTGTGACCGTGGAGAGCAGGTCTGTGCACCTGAGCACGCTGGTGCAGGAGGCCCAGCAGAGAGTGACGGAATTGTCGGCGCAGGCAGCGAGCGAAGGGCTGGGCACGGAGAGCGCCGAGAGGGAGAAGCAGCTCAAGGGCTGGGAGTGGAGGGCCAGGCTCTACCAGCGCATGAAGGCTGGCTACGAGCACGCCCGTGAGTATGCTGCCTTCTCCTCAGCCTGGAAATGGAACTCGAGATTGTTTTAGTGAGGAGGGAATAGAGAAGAGGATCTTTATTTGAAGGCCTTCAGGGGCAGCTATGGAAAGGTGTCCACAAAAGCTCACCCCTACAGGGATGAGTGCATTTTTATAGGTTTTGGGAAATTAGCATAATTGATAAAAAGCACCAATTAGGAGGACAAGTGGTGATGCAATTCCCCCCCTCCCAGGTCAAGCCCCTTCTCTGGAGTTCCCCCCTCAGCACTGGCTGTATTTTGTCCATGAAATGTGTCCCAAAGAGTTGTTCTCAACCTTGGTTCCCAGGAAGAACCAAGACAGCACTGGGGCCCTGCACCTCCTGGGGCTCGGAGCTCTGGAATTTATTTTGTCTTTCTGCTTAAGGAAAGGCTATGGAAAAGTACTGGGAAAACTAGCTATTAATACAATAGCCTACAGAGCTCCAAATATGTGTGTGTGAAGAATGCAGAGAATATATAAAAGGAAAAAAGGCAAAACCCAAATGGCATCAAGTACAGGGAAACAGCAAAATTCCAGGCAGAAATCTGCAGCTAAGAACCCTCTCCAAAGATGCTCTCTCTGCCTGACCCTTGTGGCCCTGCTGTGCAGTGGGAAAAGGTTGGGGTGGGGAAACTGAGGCACAAAGGTGAAATGGCCTTTCTGAGAGGGAGAAGGAAATGGGTGTTAGGACAATAAAATACCAGATATCTGAGAGCAACAAGCATATGGTACCTTAGGCTGCATAAAATTAATAAGACATCCAACATCCAAACTCTTTATTCAGGATGCAAAGATTCTGCCCTGCTTATGTCTCTTCACATTTATTCCTGGCTCTCATTTAACATGTTCAGAATTTAAAACAGGATGCAATAAAACAACATAGGAATAGTCAGGAAGAGGGATGGGGACATTGGCCTCTTCTCTGTTGTAATTTGATTATTTTTCAAAAGAACTTACTATTTTGGAATGGGATTGTTCTAAATATTTGATCAAGCAGTGAAATTTCAGTTTGCACATAAGTATTGTGAAAATTTAGCCTGAATTTTGGTAACCACTAATGTTAATCTTGGTATCCATTTAATCACCACAGCCACAAATTGAGTCACTTTGAACAGTTGTACAAGTGAGTCTGTACCCAAATTAAATGGGAATTTGGGCCCAAATGAAGGAGTAAACATGCCTGAATTGTTTCTTGACACGTGGATCTTTTAGCTGTATCCTATGTGATGAAATATGATCATTGCCACTAACATTTTTACAACCATCTTTATATAAATGCATTTAGAAATCATTTTCTCAAATTTATTGTACGCTAAAATTACTTCTTCAAGACAGATATAGTGCTCCTTCTCTTAGATACTAAATACTGGAAATACAAAAGTAGTGAAAGTTAATATACTGATTTTTTAAATCAATCCCAGCAGTAAGTCATGACATTTTGTGTTTGATTTCTGAATTGAGTCTGATTGATATTCTGCAAATTAAGCTTTTTTTTTTCCTTTTCTTTTTTTAGACAAAAATGTTAGGCCTCAATTGACAACTGTATTTTGGAACTATTGCAAAAATTGTGGAATTTGCAATTTTTGAATCCAAATAATGCAATATTGTTTTCTGGTTTTTGATAAATTTGAGTTTGTTAGTGAAACCATAAAGGTTTCATTAGCTCTTTGTGGTTTTGTCCTTTCTTTCTCCTCCTATCCACCCCAAGAGATTTATAGGGGCTTTTCATTGATATAATTAGCATGAATCTGTTTTATTGGGTTACATATATGCAGGAAGATATTTTTAACCAAAAAGGAGCCAAAAACCATGATAGAAACAAATGGTGTCTGCAGGATATTGTTAGCAGGGACACTAATTAAAATGCTCAAAAGGCAGAAAACACAAACACCTACACCCCAAAGCTCACAATTGCAGGGTGATTTTCAGTGGGTTCTTTGAAGACTCAGAAACATTGTTTGAATAGGATTTGTTGTGCTGAAGAGCTGATGTTTTCTCTTCTCTCCCAGGAGCCCCCGAGGCGCCAACCAACGTCTGTCTCATGGTAACAAGCAGTACATCACTCACTGTCACCTTCCAAGAACCCCTCAGTGTCAATTCAGCTGTGGTGACCAAGTATAAAGGTACTGGGTCTTTCAATTCCCCTTAACAATGTACAAAAATTTGAGGGCTAAGTGGCAAAGGTATTTATCTAAAAGAAATTATATTATGATGCAAGTAGTGTTTAAATGTAATTATTTTCCCAGTAAACAGCCATAGAAGTGGAATTTTCTTGAAAGATTACCCAAGGACAAAATTTTTATTAAAAAACAAAAAAAAAAAGAAAAATAAATTAACCAAAAGCTTTCTCCATGAGTGCTTTGAAGAAGTTTGCTTGACTCACTGTGGTTAAGACATCAGCTCAATGACTGGGTTGAGATGAGCAGTTACAAAACACAAACTAACTTTTGGTGCCTGTGGGCTCCTGAAACCATGTGTATCCTTGTAAAAGCCAAACCCACACCACCATTCCTTAAAGGAATGCCTCTGGAAGCTGAAACTTCTGGCAGAAGCATCATACAGCCCAATTAATTAGCTATTCCCGGGCTGCCACATCATTCTTGGAAGAGTGATACATTTGGGGTGGCACCAGTTACTTGCAAAGTGGAATGAATAAGAAAATGCTTCCATCTGAATAGCCCTGTTGAATAGGGATGGTTTTAAAACAGAATTTCTGTTCCACAGGAAATTCCAACATTAAGAAAAAAAGCAAGTTTTATTGAAGATTAGAACAAAAATGAGAATTTTTAAAATTTCCTGTTTAAACAAACTTTCAGGTTTTCTGCAGTCTTTGGAACAGTAAGTTCTTCAGTGTTAAGCACAGCAATCCGCAACCTCCAGCTTCCAGTGGGAGCAGGAATCCTCCCACAGGTCAAGGGACTGGGGATCTGAAGACTCCTTGGCCCTGCCCAGGGGGAGTCAAGGACTGGGAGCCTGAAACTCCTCTTAGTTGTTTCCCCCAGTTTCTCTCTTCGTGCTTCCTGCTGTGCTTGTTTCTTTGCATTAATCATTGAAAACTCCTTTCAGAGGTGCCTAAACCTAAGATTTCCATACTCACAGCCAGAACCATCCTGGCTGTGTGGTGGGGAGTCTGTTTTGTATTTCCATGGGTGGATGTCCCAGGGATGGTTTCAATAGAAGACATTCAGAAAGACCCCATCCCTCGAGGGTCCAGCAGCTCCTGGAGCCCTTCCAAAGGTGGGACATGCCAGTGCACAGGCTCCACTGGCATCAGCACAAGCTCCCAAAGCACTACAGGAGCTTATTATGGAAAAGGCACATTCCCTCTTTCTTTCCTCCTCCTGCTTCTGGTCACAGATTCCACTCATCACTGGCTGTGCCCAGCAAAATGATTTCTTTACATTCTATGAAAAAAAGCCCCCAACCTCCCAGACACCACTGAGGCCATCAAAGTGATAATGCCCTGATAGCCTCAGTAGAAGGCAAATTACTGTATTACACTTAGTCAGCTGTGCAGTGCAAGAAGTGTGATTTTCAAAAACATCAAAGCCCTTTAGAAGCCTAAATCTAATTTTTGGCAATGGGTTGTGTTGCCAGGAAACTAAATTTCATTTAAGAGCTTCCCACTGCCTGATTTACTTGTGAAAACAATGCTGGGGCTCCTAAAACACCAAAGTTCTCTCAAAAATATCAGACTGTTCTGGGTAATATTTGTATTTTAAATAACCTTGAAACATTGTCCACCCTCTAATTATAATGATCCTTGGTATTTTCACAGGAAAGCAAATTCCCAGACAGAGCTAATTTTTAAAAATAATTTTGTACAAGGTTGTAGTACTTTTCTCTTGGGTATTCATTTGGGTTGAATCTGGTTTGTACCATGTCAGTGGTGTCCTGTTTTTGGTAAACACAGCATTCAGAGCAAATTAATCCAACCTGACCTAACTTTCTGATCAGACCAGGTAGCACTGCCCTGTATTTTGAATTACCCTCACTGGTGATCATTTTATGCTTTATCAAGTTGACAGTTAGTCTTGCCAGAATGTTCTTTTTAAATCCTTTGTCACAAGAGTCTTGCATATTTATGGTTAGATAAAAAGAAACATCATTAATAGCTCCTTTTGGTGACTTTCAGGAATTAATTAAGCACTGCTTGTGGAATTGTTTATTACATTATGGAGTGAGATTCTTTGTGCTACTTTGAGGGGTCATAAAGTGAACCTTTCAAATGATCACTTGCAAGAATGATTAGTACCAGCTAGCAATTACTAACCCTGAAAGGAGAGCTTGATAACAAAGTGTGAGGATCTTTTTAGTCAGATATATAAACCCCCTGTCCAGAAAAACATAGAAGCATTCAGCTAATCTGGGAACAGAAGAAAAAAAAAAAAAAAAAGACTGTTAAGGTGGGGTTTTTTTTCCCCTCAATACTTTGCCATTTCTTTTTCTAAGCAAATTAAAATTCAGGAGCATTTGCAAGAGTGTTTAGGGAATACCTGCTCATTAACAGAAACTAATAATGTTCTTTTCTCTGGACCTGAACTATAGGGAATAAAAACTGACATCAATTCTGTTCGGTTTAGTTAAATTCCCTAAAAACAGTGAGAAACTGCCAATTCCATTTTTCCTGTGTCATCTTTTTTTTTTTTTTTTTCTTTCTTTTTTTTAATATATTTTTTCCAATTATTTGCCCAAACGTCTTTTAGAAACTGGGCTTGGAACATTATCTGACTGTCTGCTGTTTTCCTGTGTGTGATCTTTTCCCTTGTTAGCTGTATAACTTACAAATAATCATACAGGAGAATAATACTTTGCACTCACTCTCTAACCACTAAAACCATCTCACTTCATTAGGAGATTTAATTTTAACCACACACAGTGAATGGGTATTGACTTTGGTGTCCCAGCTGGATGGCAGCTCAGTGACTGCATTCTGTTCAGCCATTGCTTTAAGGAGCCAGAGTATTCTTTACTTCCTCTCCTGGATTGTTGTTTAATGTTGCAGGCACCATCCTAATGGCTCCCTTCAGTTTCCCTCTGGAGAAGGCTGCAGCGTGGTGGTGGCTGACGTGAAATGATTCCTAAGTATATTGTAACTTAGTAAAGTGTTTTGAGGCTGGAAGCAGACAGGCATGACATAAATCAGTAATAAAAGTAATAATCTGCTCCATGCTAGAGAACGACTCAAAGCCAGAGATACCTCACCCCAGCCAGTTTTAGGAAGGATGTGAAGCATCACCATAATATTGAGAAAAAAACCCTGCCCTTGGCTAATTGTGCCCTAGAGCCAAACTTCACATCCCACCATGGAAGTACTTAGGACCTGCTTTAGTTTTACATCTTTGAAAACACAACCAAAACGTTCCACATTGACACACAAAACAACTTGCCGCAGTTTGAAGCCAGGGAGAGCTTTCTGTTTTCACCACCACACTGGTACTGCAGGATGTTTTGTTATCCCAGAGCTGCACCACTGCAACCATCCCGATGAAAAGTACCCCACAGCAGCATAATCCAGACAGACAGCACTCAGGTCCCAGGAACATCTCACTAGACACAAGGAACAAGTGCCTGCCAGGCCTTTAAGAAGTGTTGTTTTTCACTAATCAGCCTTTCTAGGGTTCACACGTTCCACACAACACATACACATAAAGAAAGCAGGATTTTTTTCAAAGAAAAAAAATTAAAAGTAATTTTAAGTAATTTTGTTGCACTTATTTTCTGTGGAGTTTAAACCTGATCGTTATTTTGCTTTTACAGTGAATAAGTACAGATAAACCTCCTCTTACTGCATGATTTTTTTCATCCATTTCCCATCAGAAATAGTCATAATAATGCTGTGATCCCAAAGTATAAGATAAGGAAGAAAAAGGGACATAGTGCAGATCATTACCTACTGGAAAGGATCACCATGCAATGAAAAATCTCTGTTTATATTTTATTTACAATTTTTAAACAAACATCTATATCCCCTTTTGAAGAAAAAAAAATGAAACAGCTTGTATAACCCAAGTTGAGCTAATTTATTTTAGAGCCTGGGACTATTAATGTTTGAAGAGAGAGGAAGAAAGACATGTTTGATGTAGCAAACAAAGTTGATCTTCTCTGTTTGGTTGTAGCTGTGGATGCCAAGTTATTTTCCAGATAGTGATGCTGAGCGGTCTAGGCCACTTTAGCCCTTGTTACCTTTTTGTTTAGTTTGGTATTTTAGCTGAGTATTTAATGTATGTCAGAACTTCCCAGCTGCGTTCTAGGATTTCTTTTGGATGGGGAGAATATTTTTATTTTCAGTCAGTATAGCTCTTTAAAACACAAAAAAGGATCAGGAAAGAATGAGTTATGAGTTATGTTTTGCTTAAATTTTGAGGAAAAGGTTGTTCTCTGCCTCCTTTTTTCCAAAGCATTTTGTGGCCCACTTCAGATTTTTTTTTTTTAATGAGAATAATATCATTTGTCTTTAAGTCACTGTTTCAGTCCTGGCTGGATATGCAGTAGCCCCAGGATGTTGCTGTCCCATGACTGCATGAAATGGGTCAGCTCTCGTCCAGAACAGACCAGTACAATTTGCTGTTGTCATTGGGAGCCACAGATAAAGGATGGGCAGAGCTGCCTTTAAACTCAGGGTCAGCACCTGTGCTCAGGAACAAGGAGACTGGGCTTGAGACCTTCCCTGGAGCTCAAAAGAAACCTGGATCTGACTTCTCAGCTGCTTGATGGAAAATTTACATTGAAAATTTCAGTGTGAAAATCCTCAAAGATTTTACAGGAATGATCTGTAAATTTTGTGTGATTCTGCACGTTTTATCCTTGGGGGTAATCCTTTCTAAACCAAATAATCTCATCATTTTGTGTGGGCTTCTGCTTGTCCCCATGAGCACATACAAACAGCAGATAGCACATTTTTTAATTATGAATTTGATTTCTCTATCAACAGTCAGCTTTCCATGTTTGACCAAGTTTAGATTTGTTCCATAGCAGGCTCCCTGCAGTGATCCTCACAGTCCTAAATATACAGAAATATCTCTATCTATCTTTATCTCTGCCTATCTTTCTCCACTTTGGTGGCTGCTATCTGCTCACACAGCAGTGTCTGAGTGGAAAGCAGCAAGCCTGTGCTTTCTTTGACTTCCAGAAGAACCCTGGTTAGGAAATGAATGCTTGTGGAAGCAAATCTTGTGAAAACACAGTGCTTTAATAATAATACCTCTGTCTCTCTAAAGTAGATGCAGTGTCACTGCTTGATTCTGGTCCAGTCCATAGTGGAACTGAGCAGCATTCTGCACTTGGTCTTGAAACCCTTTCCACTTATTATTCAAAGTTTCTTTGTATATTTTGAAACTCATTCTTTCTTTCCTCAAAACAGTTCTTGCTCCATAAAAAGAAAAGAGAATACATTTCTTTGTAAGACATTTGAATTTATCCTGCTGAATAGGTGTGGTCTGATATTTTTTACAGTAGTTCATTTATGGCATTTTATTAGGTCTCCCGGGCACTTTATTTGCACGTTACATTTTGGTAGCTAACAGGACTGTGCAATTTGACTTCTATTTTTATGCCTAGCCAGCACAGAAATGTATAAAAGTTAAAACAACCCTTTCTATTTCTAGCTCCTGTCAATGTCTGTAGTATGTGCTGGACTTAAAATTTAAGATCTTCTATTATTTAAGTTTGTTATGTATTTAAAATCACCTTTGAACATGAATCACATGTTAAGTGATGGTGTAATTAACTAATGTAGCTAATCAAACACTGGTTACTCAGCTGAATCATTCTTTCCTCCTGCTTTGTGTTTTATAAGGATTTTGAACAGCAGCTCAGGATAAATAGCTCTGAGAAAACCCAGACATACAGGCTCGACTTTTGTCTGCCTTGGTTTCTAAGGAAAAAGGCTCATATCATGATGTTGAATTTCAGACACTGCTTTGCCTTACCAAAATTAATAAGTTGAGGTCTTTTTAATTGTTTGCATGTGGCTGTTACAGTTTCCAGTTCATAGGTATGGCATAGAAGGGGTGAATTCCTTATAGTCAGTGGCAGGACTGGGGCTCAAGACCTTCAGCTTCTGTCTTGAAGGAGGCCCATGATTTAGCAGATACTTTGATTAATGGATTTGGGAATGAAGACTTGCTGAAGACTTAAACAATACCAGAATGTCTTCACAGGGTTTATGGCAAAGTTTCCCTGCTCATAGCTTCATTTTAAATCTTCTCTGGCCAATCGTGGACTTTCCTGGACCTTTTGCAAGCATCAAGGGTCTACCTCCCCAGCCAAAGCCTGATCCTGTTCTAGTAATCAGATCTGACCCCCAGAACTGATATTTGTAAATTTGGAATCAGGCTTTGGCCTGATCTGCTGCAAGCTCCTACCTTGTGTATTGAGCATAAACTGCAGGGTTTCCTGCTTCCATGCATGAGTGCCCAGTTAGTTCAGGTGTGAACACCCCATCAGTCTGTGCATGAGCACCCAGTTAATTTACTAATGAACACCCAGCTGGCTCACCCATGAGCTCCCTTTTAACTCATGTTCGAGTTCAGTCAGCTCACACCTGAGCACCCACTTGGCTCATTCCTGAGCACAGTGATGGGCATGGATGGCAGGTTCCAGCAGCCAGGGGCCACTGAAGGAGTGGGAGGAGGTCAGGAGAGGCCGGGTGCTGCTCACAACTGGCCTGGCTATGTCTCAGGGTGACAGAAAACCCATCACTGAGTGAAAGCCACAGTGGAGAGAAGGGAAGCTGACAGGAGAAAAGGGGGAGGATAAGTAGATTAAATTCAGCCTAGGAAAGATGGTGGGGAGGTGTTCACTTAAATGGTTTTTTAATTATATTTACTTTCTTCTCACTTTGAATTAATTATTAGAAATCTGTGTTAATTAATAAATTAAATTAAGTAAAAGATCCCCAAATCAAGGCTGTTTTGACTGCAACACCTGTCTGCATTGCTAAGGAAGGTGAAAGTTCTTCAAGTTACTGTAGGGATTAGTTTATAAAGAAAGAAAAGCCTTAAATATGGTTAATCAATATCTATGCAGCAAAGTCCCTCTTCATGTCACAGAAGAACTAGAGGAGCAAGAGTGGAATCCCATTAACCAGATTACTTGAATTAGCATCTGTGTATTTCCTTCCTCTGTTCCCAAACTGTGCAATGTTCCAGTTTGCCTCCTACATTGTGGTAGATTACTTTTTTGTTTGCATTTTCCCAGCTGCTCGTTATTAATTAGATTTTAATGTCATGTTTTGGGACGAAGCTGAGCCTGCCCTGTGCACGCTTCACACCAGCGATCGGTCCTTGCATGCAGGAGCTTCCCGTGGCTCTGGCTGCACAGATTACTGCAGCCACACATGCCCACTGTGAGGAGAAGCTTGCAGAGCCCAAGCCAAGCTTTTCTAGGATGTGAAGCCTTTGCATAAGAACCCCATTTATTCCCCAGTCCCCTCTCATAGTTCTAACACATACTCTCTCCCACTTTTCTTTCTGCGGCCGGAGTGGGATATGTTTGTCATTTCAGGACTGAGAAACAAATTTTGGCTGTTATTATAATCCATTGTAGCTTTCTAACCACTGGCCCATATTGGAAGGGTGAATGTGCACCCACATGGCACATTTTCTTAGTTATTTATAAAATGTTAGTAAGAAATGTCATTCCCACTAACAGAGAGGAAAAATTTCCTTCTTGTACTGGAATAGCTGGCCTTATTGCAAACAGATAAAGAATTGCTGGGATTTAGAAAACGCTAATCAAATACTTGAGAAAAAAAAGATCAATTTTTTAATATATTCTCTTGGTGAGAATTTTATTAAAATTCAATAAAAATAGTATCTTATAAATCATTTATATAATGCAGATTTGCTTTAAGAAGAACTAGTGAAACCATGATCAAGCAAAGATGTGTCTTTGGCACCCAGCCTGCTGTCATAATGGTTCCCATAAATGTCAAGACATAAAATAGAGTATTCTGACCTGGGTCAAAGGAACATCCAGAAACAGGGCCACAAGAAAGGTTATTTAACATCGTTGGTTTATATTAGCAGGCGTAAAACGCAAAGAAGCCCAGAACTGTTGGGAAGAAGATTTACTGCAAATAAAGTATTTGATTATTAAAAAAAAAATCTCTGAAGTAAGTATCGTGAAGATTTATAGCCATGGAAGTTCCAAATGAAGATGTGCTCTCTAAGAATAGTCTAGGGATGCTTTTCTTGGTACTCTGCCTTGCACTGTTCTGTCTTGTTCTGCTGAGAGGCCCTTAAACCCCCCTGCAGCTCCCTGCCACCACACCATGGCTTTCTTTGCCTCAGGTGGGCACAGAGCTGTTTGTTTGCATCTTTTTTCATTCCTTTTCAGCTTAATTGATGCTTCTACTAACCCAGTACAAAGAGCCTTGAGTAGGAAATAACTGAAATGATAGATAAGACCCAAAATAATGAACACTTTTTTTAGGGCAGTTTGGAGCTCAGGTTTTAATTTAAGCTGTACCTAGAAATCCAAGTCCCTGTCCATGACTGTGTTTTAACTTCTGTGTTTGCACAAACTGCTCAGTGCCAAACATTTGTTTTTCCCTAATGGAAGCATTATGCTGTCAGTAGTTTCTACAGCTGGTATGACTTGTCTTTCTCCTATCATTTCTTGGAGGATTTCCAAACATGAGAGAGGCATGAACACAGCCTGAAAATGTGAAAAAAAATGGGTTCCTTTCTTAAATCAGGCTGGAAAGAACAGTTGAAAACAGCAAGGAGGAGCTGACCAAATACTGCAAACAATGTTCTGCATCAGAGCTGGTGACGCTCTACACCAACAGATTCCTGCTTTTCACTAGTTCAGGTCCCTTCACTTGTTTTATAAATATTTGTTTAGGGTCTTTCATCCTGATTCTATTCATATGAATGTCAGTGTTTAATGTCCTTAAATCCAGCTGCTAAGACATTATGAGAGTGAATCATTAAAATTTTTCCGTCAAGATCAGCAAACAGAAAAAGATGGTGTGAAGTGCTTTCTGGTGGTGCTCTCTGTCAGTTTTATATTTCAAAGGAAGCTAATAAATAACACAATTATTTGTTTGGAGGCCCTTGGAAACACAAGATAAGACCACCATCAGCCCAGGCCTTGGACATGGGAGGAGGGGAAGGAGACAGAACCTTTGCTGCTCAAGCTTGCCTTAAAAGCTGGAGTGGCAGAACGCACTGCCCGAGGTCACTCAGCAAGTCAGTAGCAAATGCAGGAATAAAATCCAGAACTCCAGCTCCATACATTACTTTGCAGACCCCAGCAAGCAGCAACAGAACTCCTGTCCCTCGGTCTAATTAATCTACTTAGCAATTCAGTAATTTAAGTGCAAGGAAAAACAAATATCAAGACAAGAAACAAATTCTACTGTGGCTCAGGCTATTTACTTGACTCAGGAGAAGATGCTTTCCTGAATGAATCTACAATAGGGTCAGGAGGTGGTTTGTGCCTTCCCTTTGCCTTTTATCTGTCTGTCCATCTCTCTGGTAAGCTGTTAAAGGCATGCACAGTATAACAGAAAGGTTGTGAGTGGAAAAGAAACAGGTGAAAACAAACTTCTCCCTTTATTTTAAAGTGCGTGAATTGAGTATTTTAAAAAAAAAAAAAAAAAAAACAGAAAAAAAAACCTTGGCCACAAGTAAGTTACATAACTTAAGCCAGTCTAAAATTATGTGCCAGCAATTTACATGAGTTTTATGTAACTGTTTATACTGCTGTTTATTTAAAAATTACTACTTATCTTGGCGACCGCAGCAACACATCGTGCATTTGCTAGCTCTGGAATACAGGGCACCTTCATTAAAACACATAGTCACCAATATATTAAACACACAAAAAAGCCCTGCTCTGACATAACATGAAGTGTCAGAGGGAAAGCCGCAACAGCAAAGACATTCAGCGTTCACAACAAAGCAGCCCTTTGGGGTGTTCAGAACAGGACTGGAACATGCTCCATCCTTAATTCACCCAACAGCTTTCAGGTCCTTTACAGCACAGTTGGTGCAGTCTACAAGACCAGCTCCTGTTCCTGGGCTCTTATAAAGGACCCTCTTCATCCTCAGCTTTCTATACTTGAGCATGCTTATAATTCAGCATTTACGTGCTGAGGTGAGGCAGCCTTTTGTTCTTTCTTAAAGTCCCAAGGACTTCAGCGTGACATAAATGGTTGGTGATTTCTGCTTGGTCTCTGCCAGCACTCTCTCTCTCACAAAGGAGCCAAAGATTTAGCCAAATCTTCATGATGGGCCGCTCATGCAAAAATTACTTAATTTTTCGATCCAGATTCATCACCAGGGTAATGCTGTGGGTGAGTAGCTTTGTATTGGTACCCGGAAGAGCTGCAGATACCCCACAAATCCAGGCAGGGTGAGAAACACTGGCCTAATACATGGATTTTGCCCCTTGTTTTGGGGCCTATTGACTGAACAAGGTGCTCTACCCCTCCTTACTTCATTTTCACTTCCGTAAAATAGGAAAACTGGTATCCACATCCTCCTAGGAGGCTTCTAACCCAATGAATCAGTATAACAGAATAATATGTATTATTTTTAAATGACCATTACAGTAGAGAGCTGAAAACTGGCAATGCGGAGCAGGAGATAAAAACCTAAGTGATAAATTATTTCTGTTTATTTGCATTTCTTTAAAGCTGTATCATGTCATCTTATTCTCACTTGAATCAGTAAAATCATGGGAGGAAAAAAGTTTGTTAAAATTATAAGTAAGCAAGAAAATTCCAAAACTTGTTATGAGTTTCTTTATGACAGATATACTTTGAAACGAGGGGAAAAAGAAGGCACTATTCCAACACAGCTGTTGAAAAAATATTTATTTTTCAGTTATGGAAATTTTTATTGAAACTGGGGGACGGGTTTTTTTCCAAAAGTGAGGTTTTTAAATAAATATATTTGAAAATTAAGTTTTGAGTAACTTTGGATACACCATCTTGTTAGGTAAATATCCTTTAAAAGGGGGGTTCTCAACCATGATAACCATAACCTGATCCACAGGCTAATATCACATTCCTGTGTTTTCAATTCCATGGGGCTCAGCCACCACCAGCTAAGCTAAAAAAAACCAAAATGCTGGCATTGCTGGCTGCCTCAGGAGAAGCACAGCTGAGCCTCAGCCTGGCAGCCTGCGAAGGATGGGAGGGTGGGGGAACCAGGGGGCACCCTCAGCACCTCACAACTGGATGAGCACTCAGTCACTCTCTCAAGGGAGTTGTTGCCCCTCAAGGGGCTGGGACCCAGCACACAGGGGCTCACTGACACAAGCTGGGACAGCAGTTTGCCCTGGAAGATCAGAGCAAAGCCCTGTGATTCACTATCACAAAACCTCTCAAACTTCCCTGCTGCTCCTGAGATGGCTTTGAGGGCTGTGTCATCCTGTTCTCCCCTTGGAAACTCAGCGTCTCTCTCTGAACTCAGCAGTCTTTGATTATTGCTGAGAATAAGCTGCCATGCTGTCAGTCACAACACCAGTATTGTGCTGCTCCTGCTGGTCACAGGCTTGCAGACAGGTGGGATTGCAATCCTGCTCAGATTGAGGCATTAACTCTTCTTCAGACAGTGTGCCAGCATCTCTAAATATTGGGAGCACTCCTCTAAATGCCAAATGCAAGTGGAAGGGGACCCACATCAAGGACAGGGCTGCAATGTTTATTTGTGTAAGCTACCCAAATTTAAATATGCCTCTTGAAGTATCAGTTTATGTCTGGGCAGCCTCCAGTCCATGGAACAGTTAAAAATTTGGGAAGCTCAAAAGCAGCTTAGAGCTACTTTCTGTCACCCTTGGCTTTGCTTTGTGCTGCCTGAAGTGTGACCCAGCCACTGCCCCTCTCTTGGAACAGGACACTCAGGCACGCCTGGGGAGTCCAGTGAAGGCAGGACTTGCTGCAGGATCTGTCCTGAGTGACACTGTCTTGCTTGACATAAAACCTTGAAAGGAAAAGAGGTGTCTGAAGTGACCTCAAGCCTGTTGACAGCATGTTCAGCAGTTTGAACAGGCTTTCTCCTTCTGGTTTCTCCTTCTGGATAACAGCAAACATGTCTAAGTCTGTAGCTTGTGTACAGTGTCTGCAGTGATTTAATACAAGTGGAGTTAGAAACCTTGAAAATCACAGTTTTCAATGGAAACTCTGACAAGCCATCAAGTTCAATGTTACTTTTGAGTAGTCCTATAATTAAACTGTCAACAAAATCCTACAATACGGTACTGCAACTGTCTCTACATTTTCCTACTAATGTGCAGAGATAGCTTCCACTAAAGGTGACAGTAATTAGGTATTTAAAACCCGTGGAAAACTAGAAAAATACACAGTGAAAAAATTCAACAAGAATATAGAAAAACAATCTTCTTTTCATTACAGCAAACACAAAAATGTTGCAGAGCATGCTGTGCATTCACAAACTGCAATCATAGAAAAGGAGTGATTAGGGGAGAAGGGAAAAATGAGTTGTGCTATTGGTACTTGGCTGTTTCAGAGAAATGTGTTGGCAGTTAAATGTTGTATATGCTGAACAAGAAATTCTCTGAAGCCGCTTTCTTTTAATGTGAAAATGCCAGTATGACACTGCCAGAAGATGAAAATTCCACATGCTGAAATTAGAATACCTATATCCTCTGATGGATTCTAAATTATCAATTCCAATGCTAATGAATATACAAATAAAGTATCTAAAAATTATCCTGTGAATAGTTTTTAGGAAATAAAGGAAAACTTTATATTGAATTATTTGGTGTAAATCCAGGAAATTCATGAGATTTCCCAGTTTCTACTGTAGAATAATTCAAGAGATTAATTTCACTATGGTTTTGATAGGTTTTCCTGGAAGTTTGAATCTGAATGTACAAGTCACTAAATCCAAGAGGTATGACTCCAGAATTAACCAGGATGGCACCCCTCATTAATAAGGAATAATTCAAGAAAAAGGGCTGGTTTCCTACCTGCAGCCATCCATTCCTCACTTGTATATATTCTTCTTTATAAAATCACCCAGTAGTTTTTCATGGTCTGAACAATCTGTTTTATGTGCACAATAATTTTTGCAAGTACTGAGGAAGAGTATGGACAGCTGTACTGCTGATTCCATGACTCCTGAGCTCAGCAGGAATAGCAGTGACAGGAGCACTTCTGCAAAGGTGCCCATCACGATTTGGGCTGAACGAAAGATGGGAGGGGTCTGTTAGGCCAGCAGCTCTCAAATCCCTCTGAAAGTGGATACAACTTAACAGGACCTGGTGTAGCTTTGTAATTGCAGTGACCAGAGCAGCAGCAGGCCTGGCCACTGAAACCAACCATGAGGCTCCAGTGAGTGTCTGGTCCAAGGAATATTTCTATCCAAATTAGCCAAGAGTAGGTGATGAAAGTTTTGTGGGCCTGAGGAGCCAAAAGGACTCTCTGCCCATGCCCACCTGTGCAGATCCAATGCAAGTCAGTGTTTTTTGTTGGTTAGGATGCATAAACTGCCAAATGGCATTAACAGATCCAAATCCTCCACCTTCTCTTTTCCACTGCTTCTCTGTCTTTAAAAGGAAATTGTTTAAATGAGGGCAATGGTGACTCAAAGTAATTTGTATTGCAGTCTATTTTTAAGCATTCTTTCCTGAAAAGCTTTTGAACATTTTGGTTTTGTCTCCCATGCACAGAGACATAATTTAATTAGTGTGTATTTGCTATATGTTACTGTTAAACATTACTTTTAGTATCCACATGGACTGGGAAACTGTTAGAAGAAAAATTAAGCTGTGAGTGATTTAAGTCCTTTGACTTCTTTCCTTGGACTGGTACCTGACTTGATTTTCTCCTGCTATTTGTTTCTAGTGGAATGGAGCTCTTCAGAAGACTTTTCTCCGTTGGCTGGTGAAATAATTATGGATAATCCTCACTCTTTGAGGTGCTCCATCACAGGTCTCAGGACGGTGAGTGCCAGAGGACTCATTCAGACCTTGATGGCCCAGTCCCCACAGTGATACAAAGACACGAGAATTTGCATCACCACCCCTTGGAAATCACTGCAGAGCCTTTCTTGTAGCAACATGTTCCAGTGATTGAGCACGAGATCTCTGGTAGCCATAATCCAAAAGTCACAAAGGAATAGACAGCATGAAGCATTTTTTGAGTTATCATTCTCAGGAGAAACTGGGAAAGATTGGAGCAAAAGCTGCTGTTTTCTGGACCACAGGATAATCAGTGCAGATCAAAGGCTCTTGAGAAATGACCAATACCTCAAATAACAACTCTTTCTCTTCTCCTTCTTCCAGAAATGCACATGTTGATGGCAGTCATTCTCATTTTTCTTATTTGTCTTTGCATGTCTCTTTTACACCAAACAGAACTGGGCCTCAAACCTTGTCCTCAAATCTTTGTAGTATGTTTCAATCTATCATGGTGCATTTAAATTATTAAAGCTATATTTAAGTTTCTCACTGAAAAAAATAATCTTTGTGAGGCACTGCTTTGCAGTTGTAACAGCCAAGATTTTGAATCCAGTGATAGTTTTGACTCCAGTTGTTTCCATTTGCAGGGCCAGAGATATTATGTCCGTGTCTCAGCATACAACATGAGAGGATGGGGACCTCCACGCAAATCTACTCCTGAATATGCTTCTCCTTCAAGTAGGTTGGGTTTGTCTGCCCTCCCAGATTGCTCAGTGATGTTGGAGTTCATTATGTAATTGTCATGTCGTCTAGGAGTGAAATAAATAGTAAAACTCAACTCCTTCCAACCCCCCCAAAAATAAGCAAAATAATAAAAATGTATATTTATTTCTTCAGTACTTTGACAGAACACTGTTGTCTAGTCATTAACCCTTAAAAAATTAGAAATATTTTAATGTTCATTTCTCTTGGGAGAGTTCTGATATATGGAACTTCATTTTTCAGTACATGAACAGATCAAAACCTGATTCCAAGCTGCTAGAAGCAAGACACTTACATGTGTCTCATGTAATTTTATGTTTTACCCTGTAGTATTACAGATCCCATTCACTGGACCATTCTTACAGCATCCTGTACATAAAATTCTCCAGTGTGGACACACATGGTGGCAGGATGTAGCCTGTAAATGTTCCAGAAATGTCCAAAAGCCTTTCTTCCTTTTCCAACCTCTGACAAGTTTTCTCAGACTCCATTAGGACTATGATTTGTCATTTGTCATTTTTAATCTATTATAATCACATTGTATTGTTGCTTTTCCAGACTTAGTGTTCCCTGCCAAACTGGCTCAGTCTATTACAGCTCCCCATGTATTGATTAATGCAGTAAAGTGGGACTTTTCTTTTTATTGCATTAACACTAGTTTTTATTAGGCTAATGTAGCAATTTAATAACCTTGCATGCTAATGTGAGAAAATATAACAAGCTGTACCTACTCTCAGTAGTCATAATGGAGAGGGTTGGATAAATAAGGCTCCTGCATTACCATTGTCCCATTTTTGCTTCAATTTTGTTCTTGTGTTTTCGCCAGAACAATACCAGATCTAGGCTAAAGAAATATTCTGCTTGAGAACAAAAATGGGCTACAATCATGGGAAAAAATCTACTGTGGATAACTGAATAACTTGGTGATGTGCAATTACTTTGACTATTGCCAGGTGTAACTACACAGGACTTGGCCCCACAAACCCAAAATTTACATCAGCTGGGGACAGATTCTTTCACAGTAGCTGCCAGTTATTCAGCCAAATATCCCCAAAAAAGGAGCACTCCTAGCAAGACAGGTGGTATTTAAGACTGCAACTTTGTATGATGTGAATTTTGCTTTCAGCACATTGCATTATCTTCTCTTTTTATAGCCCCCTGCTATTAACCTTCTGAAATCTGACATTATGTGCCAGTTCCAAAGTTTTGGGTGTGAGGGAAATCTTCCTTCAGATTTCAGTGGATCAGCACAAAAGCTATGGAGAGAATTCTGTTCATTCTCCTGTACTGTATCTCAGGGTGTTAGAGTACAGAAAGTTCTGGAATTTCTGGGTTTAGGGCCACATGCTTAAGCTTTACAGTGAGACCAGCAGAGTCTAGATGCAAATCTTTTCATTGAGTAATACTCACCTTAGAGAGACAAGATGTTATTTACCATTGCAGTTACTGGGGGCAGAACTTCCCTATTCACATGACTGCCTTCACCACTGCTTTTGAAAAGCAGCAGATTTGTGCTTGGCAGGGAGGCAGCAAGCTGACATTACACCAGTGCTGCACAACAAAATACAGCCCTAAGCTAAAATTTAAATGGGAATACCTTAATGCTCTACAACGTTGTCTGTAACAGCAGCCACAAGAATATGCAAGGGAAAGGAAAGCTTCAGGGCCTGATGCTGATCCAGTCCAACCCCAGAGCATCAAAGGCTGCTGGCACTCCTGGAGATGTGTCTGTGTGGGATGACAGTGAGCACTTACCACTGCCCTCCTGTTTCCCCACCACCACGGCAGCAGCCTGGGAAGTGGTGGCCAACATTGTGCAGCTTCTCTGTGAAATCCCAGCAGACAGAAACATTTCTAGGTTTATTCATTAGCAGGTGAGTGATGGACAATGAGGGAAGCCGGTCTGGTTTCTGTGTCATTCTTAAGGCAATCTGGAGGTTCAAAGAGTTTGGAAACCAACAGGATAGAGGAATCACAAGGTTGTTTGAAATTCTACCAGTCTGATAACACCAAAGCACTTTGAGACTGGTGAGTTCCAGTTGGTCCCTCCTGGCTGCTCACAGGAGATATAAGGACATTTTCCCCACACAGAGCAGTAAATGCAGCTGGCCCTGATGTCTGCAGTAGCACAGAGCACACGGGACAGCCCCTCTGCAGCTGTCACACTGCCCACAGGCTATCAGGATACCAAATGTCTTCTCTTTCCAGCCTTCCATGGGGCTTACTCTGGCTGCTACACTAAATGTAAATAAACAGGTATTTATATCCCTGGCATAGTGAGCCCATTGGAAGGAATGCTTGACTCCAAACTTGCACTAGAAACTGGATCTGTATATTTAGTGAGTGAGCAAACTGCTGGTGGCTGTGAGTACGTACATGGCCTCTGTGCCAGCAAGATGGGAGCATGTCTCCTGTGCAGTCAGATCTCTTAATACCTTGATCCACCGTTCCTCTGGGCCAGGAAACGGGTGCAATGCGCTTTTCTCATTATAATCAAAGTATGAAAATAGCCAAGTCTGGAGTTAAAGAGCTCCTTTCTGATACACACAGCTTCTTCTTCCTATTTGTGATGAGTTTGTTTTTTTAAAATGAAGACTGAGATTCTCATTAGCAGCAAGTGAGTGAAAACAAAGTCTGCTGGAGGTTGAAGGTGTGTGGGACAAACACAGCAGGTTTTTGCCTCAGGAGTGCAGTGCTGCACTCAGAGCAGCCCCTGAACTCCAGGGCAGGAACTGCCAGCATTTGTTCAGGCCTCTGCTGGGAGCAAATCCCCAGAAGTGGTTTTACTCCAAGCATGTTTCTCTGGCTACAGGGCAAGCTCTGGGTGGAGAGAGATGTCTTTGCAGAGCTGTAAGCGGGCTGGGGAGCCTCCTGGTGTCGGAGGAGTGGCAGAAGGAGCAGTGTGTGACCTTGGTGAGGAGTCAGGACAGGCTGAGAGCAGCCCTGACTGCAGCACCAGAGCCCATTCATGAGGAGAAATAGCCATTGTCAAGTCAGTCACTTCAGGAGCTTCTCAGAGCTGGTTGTGAGCCCTTTCTTAATAATCATTTTGATTAATTACCCAGCTGGCACAAGGCAAAGAAAACTCAGTGTACAAGTAACAACAGACTTAAAAACAACTCCTGCCTGCTGAGATGTAAAACTCCTCCAGAGCCGAGAAGTACCACAGGCAAGAAAATATTTTTAGACCCTCTCCTGCACCTTTGTGTTTCATTTCTGTTTATTTCCTTTGTTCAATAGACTGGAAAGATTGCAGTGGAAGAGAGCCTCGGCACAGGGGACACACGGAGGCCCTGGAACGCCTCCTTCAGCAGGTTCGAGCAGCTCATCAGCACTATAATTGCAGAGGTAAGGATAAATATCTATGTGGTAGGGCACCAGCTGAAGCCTCTGTGGCGCCTGTAATTTTAGCAGTTTTCTAACTAGGTCATACCTTCTCATTCATCAGGAAAAGAAAGATATTAATATTGGTCCATCTGGAATCACTTTAGCACACTATCTCGCTCTTAACCCTTGAAATTAGTTGGATGAAAACATCTGAAGGCTACAATATGCAAATACACAGGCACAGTCTTTCTCCCTCCATGCCCTACACACCTATTGATTTGTTTTTCCCTACAAATAAGTCTCACACAGGATTCCACTAAAATGTTTCAAGGGCGGCTTTTTTATTTTTTCATATAAAGAAATACTTCAGACAGTTAACAACTGGTTTGGATCAAAAGGGGGAATTGGCTGCCTCCAAATGGAAGACACTAAGTGGATGTCATGCCAATCCATAATGAAAAATACTTGCACAATGCAATGGGAAGATAACATTGCTACATTTCAAAACAGGATGGATCAAAACTAGGAGAAAGTTCAAATCTCAGCCAATCTTCATTCATGAGAAACAGACTGTGCCTTTAATAGCTCAAGAGCCAAGGCAACAGCTTGGCATATATAAAAACTCCTGTTTTATACGGGTTGTTGAAAAGTACTATTTATTTTCTTAAAATAAACTTCTAACTGGAATAATGCTTCATTGCAAAGGGACTCATTTTAAATGGAAAAGTTAAACTATCATGAAGTTTTAATTTTTCTTCACCTAGTATGACTGCTATGTCAAATTGCATCATTTGATTTAAAATCATAGAAATACTTTGAGCTAAAATCATCTGGTCGAAATGAGAAGATGCAGCCTTTGTTTTTTACGTGTAAATTTGTAACCAATACAATGATCCACAGTCTGACACAACCCAGTGTAACCATAGCAACTTGTACTATTCATCTATGGTGCTTGGAAAGGGAAGGGAGATATTGCAAGAAAATGTTGTTTCTCTAATTAAAATTCATGCAAGCATTATCACTTGCAGGTGGTCTTGGTACTGAAAATAGAGATGATGCATTCTATCTCTTACATGGCTTTTTGTGGTATTAAAGAAGGTTTTTTCTGTGGTACAGTTTTTCCTTTCTGGAATTAGTGCCTATCTCAGATCTTTCAGGCCACCTTCCCAGTCAACAGGGAGTAAGTGATAGAACATCTGAAAATATTCTTAGTATAAATTATTTTACCAACATAGCAGCCCAGAACAGAAGCAGTTATAAACACACAGAAAATCCCTCCCTTTGACATTCTGACACCAGTGCCTGGTTCTTATAAAATTCCACTGCTCCTGAAATTAACCCCAGTCTCAAAACTGAGCACAGACAGCTCTGTTGTTGATTTCCTCACACCTTTTCCTTGAATAATAAATAACAATACAGAAAATGTGTTTAGCTCAGAACATTTTCTCCTATGCCTGAAAGGCCGTGGGACCTCACATGGGGCAGTACCATACTGTGGAGTCAGCTTGAGCAACACCCTTGCCTCCAACCAAATAAAAATCTCATAATTGCTTGTAATGCTGGCATTACACGGTAGTACATTTTGGATAAATCAGCATGGCATCATCATAGGAGAACCTTTGGAACTTGCCTGAAATAAATGATGATGTCAATCCCTTTAATTTCACTCCTTTGGTAAGGAATCAAAACAAAGTTTGCAGGAAAAGTAGAATTATGACATCACTTTGACTCAGAAATTTTATTCTGACATTTATCAACCTCAGTGGAATCTGAGAAGTTTGATCAAGGATCTGAGATAAGCTGCTGTGCATGAAAACCTGTAAAGCTTTCACGTCATGTAATATAGAGACTTGATCTCTATTCTTTATTAATATAAATTCACATGATTGACTGACAGGGTGGAAGTCAGCTTGGCCCTGCTGTTTACACAAAGGCTGAGGACCTGCCCAGACATTTTTCTGCTCTTTGCCATGATTCCCTTTACCCCATTCTGGTTAATGCCAATCTTGTGATCTCTGTTTGCCCCATTTGTCGTAGAGCTGTCAGTAAACAGCTGGACATTGTTTGAGGAAGATCCTTGACTGTGCCTACAGTCACTGATGGGCTGTGAGTGCACAATCAGGCTCTGCATGAATTAGAGCTCAGTGAGAACAGAGCTGGGACCAAACCTGGTGTCCAGGCACCCTGACTGTTCCCACAGTGATTCCTGTGTGTGATGTCCCTCTCATGCTGCTCAGTCTGGCTCAAGCAGAGTGCAGGACAAGTGACAGGAAGGTAGAAAAAATGGAGAGTAATCAATCTGAGAGGTCTGAGATTACTAAACAACGCAGGCAAAAGCCTCAGAAGCCAGAGGAGCTGGAGGAGCCAGGCTGTGTGTGCTGCTCCTGCGGGATCTGGGAGGGGACATTGCCCACATTCCAGGCAGATCCTTTGCCCAAGTCTGTTCATTCAGGCTCTGCCTTTTGCCCTGTGCTTTGCATTGCAGGGGCTGGAGAAAACAAGCTTACAAAAATACCAGGAAGAATACACTGGAATGTACAGTGAGTTTAAGAGCTTTTGGAATTAGATCAGCTGTTGCTTTTGAACCTGCTCTGTGATATGATGAAATCTCCTAGGGAATTACTTAGGAAGCTTTGCTTTCATATGTTTAATCTTCTGGAAAACCCTGATGATTACAAATAACAGTCATCCATTTGTCTTCATAATACCATGCTACAGACTATCATAACTGAGTTACTACAATTGTATGTCCTGGCAACACTTCAAATATATTTTTAAGTATTTTTTTTCTTGTAGATCTTTCTTTCTAAACAATTCAAAGTGGATTAAGTAATTGTGTGACACTTCATTAAGAAAGGAACCCAGCTCTTCAGCAGAATTCTTGCCAGATATTTTTCTTCTGAAATTCAGTTGAAATATATTTTACTAGACAAGTCAGAGGTGAAATAAAAACGTTCTCATTTTAATTTGATTCACAAGCAGAGCACATAGTCTTAATTCCATATAGCAAAGAGAGGGATCTCTGATTCCACAGGACATTTAAGATGTTTAGATTATAATTCTTTTTGAGAATATACAAAAGTAGACTTGAGAACTAAGCTACAGATGGAGAAGTTCAGGTTGGGAATTTAAGAAGAGACCCCAGATGCCCATGAGCTTGGGGGGGCAACTTGGTTCTTGTTCTTGCAAGAGGTTGCTTTTAAGTATGGGTTGTATTTACATAAAAAACTGCAAAGAAATATTTATACACCCTCTACCTTCGAAGAGAAAGGCTGCCAATGTCATAAATACACCCTTTTATTTAATTGCCTATTTCAGTCCAGGTTTGAATGCTTCTGATCTAAATCAAATCACTGGAAATTCTCCCATCTTGGCTGCTATGTGCTCACTCCCAGGCTTCTATTAAAAGAGCTCACAGCTCGGTTGCTGCATCATTTGTTAATATAAACTTACTGTGTTGCTACTGGTGCTTTTCCATGAAGGTTACTCTATGTTATTTATTAGTTAATTAAGTAACAGACAAAGTTCCATTTCCTGCAGATCCAAATTATCCTCTAATCTCAGCTCCATGTTTTCTGCCTTCTAGACACACAATACTGTAAAACAAAAGCAAATAGCAATATAGGAGAGTTTACAGTCTCCATCTACTTTTACATTATTTCTTTTGCTCTTGGCTTCTGCAAAGCTGTGGACTAAACCCAAACCACTGAATAGACCAACAACATATATTTCACTTGTAATGTGCCCTCTTATTTTAATGCTGCAGTCTCTGGGTGTTTTATACAGAATTATGTTGCTTTGCCTTCAGTAATTTCCTTCTCCATTCCCTTTGTATAGATGGAGGGAATACAGAAGAAAATAATTAGAATGAAATTTATATTCCTAAATTGGTCTTAACCTTGGAAGAAGGAAACAGTAAGACAGGAGTTTTCATGTAGCATTTGCTTTACATTACTGCAATACACTGAAAAAGGTTCACAGTAAAATAACCATTATCTGAGGAGATAGGATAGAAATACAAATGAATATTTTTAGAAGGAAAAGAAAACAAAGGAGTAGTCATGGATTTGGATGAGTCTGTTTAAGCTGAAGAGTGCATTGGAGAATATGCCATGGAGAACAAGTTTGCACTGGAAAGACAATGGATTTGATGATCTAATAAGTCTCATACATCTGAACTGTACGATTTCACCCCCAACAGAACCTTGTTCTTTTTGTACTCACTGTTCCACAGAGCAGTAATTATTGCTAACAATGTGTCTGCTTGCTGCAACTTTCAATGTGCCAATCGTGGTGCAAATTTATTCAGCATTTAAAATACGCCACAGATGGGGTTTTGAAAACAGCAAATTTAGATGTTCTTCAAATGTTCAAAATTAGAACTCACTAGGGAGACACAGACTTGCACCTCCTATTCTGCACCAGAGGTAAGTGGGAAATACTGAGAACACCTAAGCAGATGATCAGCAGCTTTCAGCAAGGGGCTCTTCATGAGTTACGTTTTTTTCCCACTGGAGAAGGGAGTCCCTCAAAATGTTTCACACTTCAGTCTGGATGGGGATCTACACTTCATCCAAATAAACAGCCAGATCCTGGAAAACTGAGATGTTCTTTCACAGTTACATTTTTTGTTTTGTCTTTCTTCTCATAGCACAGCAAATATCTGAAGAATTAACTCTATTTTCAAAGTATTTCTGCTGTTTCTCTTACAACAGCATTAAACAGGACAGACATTGCAAAAAACAAAACCAACCCCAAACACTGTTAAAAGTGCCCATTGCTTTCAAATCCACATATGGACATTGCCAGCACATGATAATGTCCTGCATGTCCGTGATTGCCATCTCTTGGTGTCCCCTCCAAACCTGCTCACAGGCACACAGGTGTTCACAGCTGTTACACACAACTCATGGCTCTCAGTTCCCATGGGAAGAAACCTCCTTGGCTTACAAGGCCATGCATGAGAGAAGGAAAGACATTAAGTCAAATTCATCAAAGTGAAAAAGAATGCAATGTATAAAAATTTAACAATATTTTCTTAGAACATTGGGACAATTTTATAAAATTCTTCTATTGGAGAGCTGGCTCAGAGATGCTGGCAGGCACACATCAGGTCTCAGCTTTGACAGGAAGTGAACAAAAGAGTTTAACACCTCTTCCTTGGTCTCCATATTACTAGGGAGCAAAGGTAACTGTGAAAGCTCTGAGGCAATGCATGAGTGGAAGTTGTTGTGATGGAGAAAAAAAAATCCAAGCAAAAGCAGATGCGTTTAATGTGATACACAGAAAGAGGAGGGTTAATCTTGTGTCCTTAAAGCTTTTCCATAGGTTACTCTGGTCATGCTGGGATGTCAGTGTCAGCCAGGACACCAATTATTCACTTCTTAGAAGCTTAAGCTAGATGTGGTAAGAAATTAAGAAATTACAACACCCTAAAATGTTGACTGATGATTCAAATCCCTTCTTGGGTTTTTGAGACCACTTGCAAAATTCCCATCCTTTCTGAGCATTAAGAGTGTGTAGTGCTGGTTCAAGCTTGCCTCAGAGCAAAACAGCTTTATCTTGTCTGAGTTTGCAGCAAGTGAGGAAATTGTCTGCTGCTGTGTATCACTAAGTTAATGAAAACACCATCAAAGGGCTGCATTTGAGCATCTTTCTAAATGTTGTCTTTTGAAAGGAATGTAATGGGCACTGACTGAAATTTAGTACTGTGGTTCAAGAAACAAAGGCTTTTTATGAGACATTTACTGAAATTTAAGAGCTGGGTTGGGTTTGCTTCTTTTTCCCATTTCAGAAAGTTCTAAATTACAAAATGCTGGTCGCAAGCAATCAGTTTCCAGAAGCCTGAAGCACCTTTTCCACTCATCAAACAAGTTTGTGAAGACTCTAAAACGGTTTGTCATTCCTTCCATGTTTGAGATGTTCTGAATTTTAGCAGTTGTTCTGTATTAGAGAAAAGCACCTTAGAAATATGTGTGAATATGCCAGTACTGATGAGACAGCAATTGGTTAGAATAAACTGATGGAATCACAGATGTGTAAGGCTGGTGCAGCTGACAGGAAAATAATGCTCCAGCTCCTACTGAAATCAAACTACAACATTTATTCATTCATAATATAAAGCACAGAGCTCAGATAACATTTGAATAGTCCACTGGCAACAAGCTACACATGTAGCAATCTCTGATATCCTCAGTTGGGTTTGCAGCCCACTGTGACCCAACTCTCAGCCCTGATAATTTCTTTTAGCAAATGGAAGTTACTTATTCTGGATTTCTTCTTTCATTGCCAGGAGTGTTCAATTTGCATTTTCTTCTTTGTATTTTGATAAGAGTTTGATTCTTTCAGAAGAGCTCTCCAGAGTCTTCAAATTCCCTGTAGTAACAACTTAACATATGTAACTAATTGCAGGGGTAAATATTGAAAGGAATGATCTCTATAAAGAGGTCTGCAGATATGTTGGTCAAATTACAGTCAATTACACCAATGTAAATCCATAATAACCCACCTGATTTCAACTGAGTTACTTCAGATTTGCTCTGAAGTAAAGAAGGGCAGAACTAAGCACATTAATGTTAAGTTTTAGTAAAATTTCTGATTTCTATAGGGCATAAAGCCTCCATTGTGTACTATGTACTCTGGTAAAATTCTCACTAAAACTGATGTCAGTGGCTCACACAGATTGATAATCTCTTAGATTCACGTAGTCTCACATCATCTAAAGTGATAAACTTCCCAAATATTTTTCAGAATTCACTGACTGAAGCTGCATGACCTATATTACACAGAAGTTTAGACCAGATGATTCACTTTGTCTCCTCAGAACTTAACATCTATGATTCTTTGACTAAATTTGGCATGGATGTGAGTAGACAAGAAAGGTGTTTGATAGTGTTTCCTTCTCTCTTTAGGGGACTCTACTTATCTGTTATACTTTTTTACAAAGACAATTTGTTAGTAACCAATGAAGATCAAATCCCAATTGTGGAAATCGATGACTCTCACAGTAGTTCAGTTATGCAGGATTTCCTGTGGTTCACAAAGGTAATGGGAGTCTAATTTCATCTACTGCTTCTGCTAATTTGTTGCTAGCAATGCATAGGTCTTAACTCATCACTCTGAATGTATGAAATGATGTCATTAGAAAGCTGAATGATGAAATGCTTTATCACTCATGTTAAAGGCAATTTTCACAAACCAGTCATGTGAATTAAATCCTGATGGGCCACTGACAGTGACACAATTAACTCTTAATGTATGATCCTACATGAGTGATTGCTATGTGGGTACATAAAGGTTTTATAGACATTTAGAGCAACAGCCTAAAGAAATAACCAGGGGTTTTAAATTTGGTATTGTGGTTGTGCCATCTCTCAGGTTGTCTTCACACTACATTTTTTATAGCACAAAGAACAGTAAATCAGTTTTGCACAATAGTCAAAAATTAATTGAAACAGGTTCATGTTTACAGAACACCTTCTGCATCTGAGTCAGTATCTGTGTCATGTTTATCCAGGCAGCTAATTGCTGTCTGCAGAAACACTAAATGTGCAGTATCTACTGATATTTCCAAGCCCAAAAAGCATTTTAGTATCATTTCTGCTTTTGCAAATGCTGAGAACAAGAACTGGTTGAAGCAGATCTGTTTTTGCAGCTGTCTTGCATGTGGGATGACATCAGGTGGCTGAGGCAGAACATGGCTGTGTCCGTGTCCTCCTCCACAGCCCTCCAGGCCAGGCAGAAGATGCTCTCAGCAGCAGCACAGCTACAGGTGGGTCCCATGGCATTTTTCTGGCTGTCAGCTCAGTGACTTTCTGATCTCCAAGGGACAGAGCTGCCAGCTGTCCCTTGGACTGTTCTTTAGAGCAGCATTCTCATCTCCAGTGAAACAAGGCACTGAGCCTCTCCTGACAAGAAGGAAGGAGTTACATTAAAAGTAAAGAGTAGGAATAGAAACATTAGAAAGGAAAAACAAAAGAAACAGACAAAGAAACAAACAGATATGAACCAGTAAATAATGACCACAGAGAAGCCTGTGAGTTTGCAGATTGGGAATTCAAAGTTATAATCCTAATATTTGCTGCTCAAAAGCCTCTTACAGGCCTATTCATTATTAATGACTAATCTATTAATGAAGCATTTAAACTCTCTTCTATTCCAGCCTCTGCTACAGATGCAACCCGAGTGGTACTGAACAGGTCAATTAAATCCTTCTGTCTCTCAGTTCACTACTTGTTATGCAAATAGAAATTACACTTTCCCCAGCAGAACATTTCTACCTTTACTGTAAATCATTGAAGTTGGGTTAAGTTGGGTTTCACAACAACATGGAATCTCTAGATGGCAGGCAGACACTTCCATTAAAATAGTTACTTTCATAGGAAAATACATTTTCAAAAAGCTGTGTGCGTGGTTGTTACAGAAAAAGTACATCCAATTCTCACTTTCTTCTACCTTTTGTTGAAGTCACCAAAGCTCCCCAGAGAATCTGTGGTGCACTCCTGGCATTCCTGAAGATCCTCATTGCTGGGCACTGTGTTGGCTACATGTCACCCTATGGGTGACAATAACCTGGTTTGCAGCAGCTGGGAGAGCCACATACTGTGGGGCCATTATTAACAATATGCATGTGGGGTTTGTTTCACACCTGTGCAGGAGAGCAGCCTTCCTGGGCAACCACCTGTCTGGACTGATTTCCCCAAGTGCCCCCTAAGATATCAATGCCAGTGTGCTGCACTTTTATTGGAGGACCACCTGTGTTAAGCAGCAGCTGCTTGTCAGTCCTTTGAGCAGTCACCAGGGAAAGTTTTAACTGTCTGCTGGTGTGGTTGGCTCAGCTCAGGTAGCACACATTTGATTAGCTCAGGTCCATCCCCCTGTGCAGATCCCCTTTAACAGAGACACCCAACATTCCCAGTGCAGCGTGGTTTTATTTGCTACCAGAGATGCAAAGTGCAGAGCTTGGAACACAGAGACACAGCAAATGTGCCCATGTGGTGTATTGCTTTGCTGAACTTTTGCCAAATTTATTGCCCTAAATGTCTGTTCTGTTTGCTTGGTCCCTGAAGAACACAGGGATTGTCACCCAGCTGCCAGCCTCTAACGGAGTGTGGCCTAATGGGATCCACCAGTGGAAGGATCTCAATAAAGTTTATATGGTTGAATACTTTTTATTGAGGCAGTTAATAGACTGACTCCACAGGAATTTAGGACAGAATGGAAAAGATCAGTGATGACACAGCTACTCAGGGACTAGATCAGTAGATTCAGAGACAACAGGGACTGCAATTTTGCCTGTTGTTATCATTAGACAACTAAAGCAAACACAGCACAAGTGATGGGGTAACAAGCTAAGCAGACACAAAACTTTTTCAGGGTATGAATCAGTCCCATACTGATATAAGTAGGTCCCCCATTCCCTGTGCTGGAATGTCATTCACAACATAGTGACAGTAAAGAATTGTTTGTTTTCATCTGGGCACATTCATGTGCTGCAGTGATTAATATGACAATTAGATGGCTAAGGACTAGTGCCAGGATCTGCCCCAGCTGGAGACACACGGATTAGCATAAAATGAACACTCCAGACACCCAGAGTCAGAGAAGGAGACAAACCACAAAAGGCAGAACAGTTTAAAAAGGCAGAGGAGAGGGGCTACATGGACACCAACAGTCTGCCCTGGAAAGGGATGCACAAAGCTAAAACACAAGTTTTGCCACCTAAACCCAGGCACTCTGCTGACTACTGAGAGTTTATAAACAACTTAATAATATTAAAGTTGATAAGTAAATATTGCCTGCTAAATTCAGATCATTAATTTCATAATAATCTATCAGTTTACAATGTCATTAAGTTAATGTACAGCACTTCCCTAAATATACAATGTGCTTCATTGTGAATTCAAGTTTTCATTTTACACTGCCCTTCTCCCTATCCAGCTTACTGTAGATCTCTTGAAAAATTACAAAGTAATGAGCATATTTTAAATGTTAGGCATTTTTCTTTAAGACATCTGGGAATGTCTTCAGTGGCTGGTCACTGGATTGAGTGTGTTTGCACCTATAAGCAGATGCCTTACTGTGTGAGGAAAGGGATTTTAACCAAAATATGTATTTTATGTGGAGTCTTTAAATTACTTTTCTTTAATCCTCACATGTTTTCCTGGAGAGCTTTGCCCTGGTAGTTTTGTTAGTTTCTGCCTGTTTTGTCTAGCACATTCTTGGTATCTGAAGTAAAAGGGTTCGTGTCTCTTCAAATCCTGTGCTTCTTCACAAACACACTTCACAGTTTAGCTCCAGAATTATTTACATTCAGCACAAACATGAGGCTCTCTTGCTTTTGTTGCTGAAAATAATCCAAATAATTTTAAAACAGAGATTATAATTAATGAACCTAGCAAAAAAAAAAAAAATATTTAAAGTGTCTGTTATCAATGATTTGGAGAAAGAAAAAGAATTTTATATGATCTCTGACATTTGGATCTGGGAAGGTTCAGATAAACACCCAGCTCTTAAGTAAGTTCAAATCAAAGGAATCACCAGCAGACCAACAATGAGTGCTTTCAAAAATTGCATCCTTCATCTTTCTTTGTAGTAAATAAGTGAATTAATTTGCCTTTTACAAAGGCATTAGGTCATAATAGTCTTTCTGATGTTCTCCATTAAACATTGGACTAAACACTACTGGACCAAGTGCATCAGAGGATCCACAACTCAATCCACAAACACAACCTAAGGAAAAACATTTCCTTTTGCCACCAAATGATCTGACTGTAAGGCAAGGTTTGAGAAACAGGGTGTGTCTCATTTTTAATGAAGTCAATAGGACTGATGTCAATGAGCACAAAGTTACATTTCAAACACTCTCCTGATATGAAATAAATAACTTTCATTTTATATTTGTTTTCTAGAATTTGCTGGGAACTCACAATTTAGGCAGAGTGTTTTATGAGCCAATCAAGGATCGACATGGCAATATGCTGATAGTTACTGTAAGAGAAGTGGAGAGTCTGTACTCATTTTTTAATGGCAAATGGATGCAGGTATCCAAACTACAAAGCCAGAGGAAATCCCTTTCAACTCCAGAGGAGCCAACAGCATTAGACATCTTGCTTATAACAATCCAGGTAGTGCTTTGCTTCTCTTACTCTGTGTTATTTGCTTTTGTAAAGCCTCTGCCAGAGCCCTGATTTTTGGAAGAGTCTTGTAGAATTTTAGGCCTTAGTCCAGTGCCCAATAAAATTAATGGCAAGGCTCCCATTGAGAGCAAAGACTTATATTACTTCCAGTGGGTCTGGGATCAGATCCTTAATATGCAAAATATCCATGAGATTCTAAAGACATTACTTCAAAGTCCTAGCAGAGAATAGTAGTTTCTATCGATTTCGGGAAACCAGGCTATGGAATTTTGTAGCAAGGGATATAAAAAGCTTTAAAATTCTCTGGGATGTTCTTAAGCACCTATACAGACACTTAGAATTTCTACACTCCTTAAGATTTTTCCATCCAACCTTGAAAACTAAATCTAGGTTTTAAACTTTACTGTTCTACTTAATAAACTTGTTCTGTGGGGTACAGGATTCCTTGGAGCCTGGTATAGCTGCTAAAGAATTCTTTACTGACCATAACCCTCCTTTAATTTCTGCATCACATGCTCCTAGACTTGCAATTAGAAAAATGCCAAGGTAAGGACTGATCTCAGAAGCTGCTTGGTACCCTCAGCTCAGTTACCATCACTGAGAGCCTTGGAGGTTCAGCCCTTCAAGAATTATCTCTGAACTCACATTAAACAGAGACTGTTTATGTTGAGATTAATACATATTTTCTGTAGGTAACACCAGCCAATCTCCCTAAAACTGTTGCACAGTTACCCAAAATAGAAGACAAATCATTGTCTTAGCCCCTTCTTTAGCACTGTCCATGAGATGATGGCTGCTGTGGTTAATTTTTGAATTAGAGGCACTTTCTTGGGCAGAGACTGCTTTTCATACCGGGAAGTGACAGGCAGTCAAAATATATGTTACCAGGTTCTAGGAACATTAAAAAATTTCCAAAAGACAATAAAACTTACCTGATCTATGCTAGATTTAATGTATTACAATGTGTTAAAGGTGCAGAAAATTGTCAATCTGGGCAAAAGTTTTATATTAGGAAAAGCAAAATACAGGCCTGATCAGATTTCCACAGAGATCCTAGCGGAAAAAATGTTCCCCTAATGGTTTACACATTCCTATCTAATGCCCACCCTTTCTTCTATTACTTGTTTAATCATCGAATGGGTATTTTGTTCATGAAGTGCTTGTGAAAATGAGGGTCTAATTGCACTGGTCAGAGCCAAGCATAGCACTGGCAGATAATTTGATGGTTCCAAGAGTAAAGGCATAGGGCCAGGTGTCTTAATCCTCACCCACTGCAGAAGCACACATTTGTCAGGATGGATGGCAGCAGACATCATTTTTCAGGTAGTTTTGGAAGACTGCTATACATAGCTCTAAAAATGTCTCCTGGCCTCAGCAAATTCACCATCAATACTAATTTCTTCTAAGCTCCATTTGTTGATGAAGATATTTGTTCAGAAAACAGTGCCACTAATTCAATTTTGCAAACTACCAACCCTCATGCTGACAGAGATCTTCCTGTTGACAGCAGGTGATACAGAGCAGGTTTTGGAGAGATGTAGACTGGGATTTCCTTGGGGACAGTCCTGGCTCCTGCAGCCCTTCTCTCCCAGCTCTTTCCCAGTGCTGCTCTGCTCCCTCTGTGTAACCATGAACCAAACCTGAACCAGAGAACTGCTCAGCTGAAAAACAACAGCTCCTTTTCCCAAGTTGTTTTCCAGAGGAATCAGTGCCCTGACCCAGCTCACCACTGAAATGATCAGACAGGAGGCAGAGGTGGGGGGTTATTTAAGCCAGTTTAAACACCACAGTTGCAGAAGATTGAAACTTCAGGTTGTCAGAGCCAATTCCTGCATGACATGGAGACCTTAGAGACCCTGTGTATGGCTTTAAGTGAGAAGTTGTCCAAGTGCACCCAAACTATCAGAGATTATTCATATGCTTAAGCATGTGCTTAAATGCTTTTTGAATTGGGAACGATGGCTTTAAAAACATTTGTTGCTTTTTGCTCCCAAACTCTTCTGCTTATGTGGAAAAAAATATGAAATTTTAATGTAGGACTGTTTCCCTTAAAACAGGACATACTTTCCTATCACAAACGAAGTCAGCAGCGTCTCCCTGCCGGCCTGTATCTGGGCTACCTTAAACTCTGCAGTTCTGTGGATCAGATCAAAGTGCTTGTGTTACAGAAGCTGCCCAATGTCCTGTGCCACGTCAAAATCCGAGACAACAGCAACGTCTCCAAGTAAGTGAATACGTAGATATACTTACACACACACATAGAGAGAGAACAGTTGTTTTAAGTTTGAAGCAATTGATCAAATGTCAATGCCAAGGCAATTCTGTCATTGCAAAATTGTAGGCAGCAGCACGGTTTGTCTCTGGTGTGTGGCAGAAGGGTTTGTCTCCGGTGTGTGCCATCCCAGAGAGCCCTGCTGAGCTAAACAGGTGCACCTGTGTTCTCCCAGCAGTCTGAAGATCTATCCAGAACACATGGATAGGGGCCCATTGGTTCCTAAGGATGGTATTCCATGGTTATTCCAGTTCTGCACAGAGAAGATCTTAGCCTGCAGCCCTGACTCAGCCTTCCGTGGATTCAGTGCCACCCTTTCCAGGGATTTTCACTGACTATGGGGCATTGGTGTGGGAGATTTTTCTGTTCATTCTCTTGTGTGATATCTGGTTTTTTCACCCTGAAGCACAGCAAACACACAGCAATAGAAAACCATATTTATAAATGCAATCAGCAAACTGCTGTGCTCTGGCCATTTTCCCCTTGTCCACTGTTTCCCTCATCCATTGGCAAGGGCACTGTTTTTACTGCCTGGTCCTTGCCTAGTGGGCAACACATTTTATTGACCTTTTCCTGGAGCTTTTTAATCTCATATCATTTCAGCAACCAGCTGAGAACTTTGCATGAGGAAAAGGGAACTGGATATTTACATAGACAACAAGGATATCCAGAATATTGTAGTGAATACTAGCAATGTTGGAAGGAATATAAAGGCCAAGGCTTCAGAGTTTATGACAATCCCTGACTCTTGGAGTTTAAGATCAGATCTTTATTTAGGAACAGATTATACCACAACTATTACTTGTCTTGTAGTGGGGTTTCCTGTACATTCTTTTTTTTTAATGTTTGATGTTGGCTGCTATTCAAGATTGAATACTGGGCAGGGTGAATTAGGGATTGTATCCAGAACTATGATTCCCATGTTTATCAGGTCTCCAATAGAGACATGTGGAGGAAAGCAGGAAGTTCTTTGGCTGCAGTGAGTAGAATATAGTCCTTCATAGAGATCAAACTTCCTGATAATTGTAGCAATTTCCAATGCATGTTTTTTAAAATATTGTGGTAGATAGGGAATGAAGAATGTGAAAGAGAAAACCTGAAGTGAAAAGCCTTACTGAAATATTTCAAAGGCAGTTGGACTTCCAGAGGAATGTTCAGCCTGATGTACGTTAGAAAAATCAAACATTTCAAAGTTAGAGTTCAATCAAGATTGCACAAGTTTAGAATATTTTGGTATATGAGGATTAAACGATCAACAGATCCCAAATGCACATACACTGAATTCCTGCTTGTGCATTGAACTGTTGTTATATTTCTAATTTTAACTTGACTGAACATACAGAGATGAGTGGGAATGGATCCAAACACTTTCTGGCTCGGAATCTGTGGAAAGTATGGATCATACTTCAGACTGCCCTACTCAATTGTTCTTGTATGAGCTCCAGACGGCAGTGAAAGCTCTCCTCAAACAGATCAATCTACCTCTGCATCAGGTATTTGCCTTTGTGGGATTTGTCACCTTTTTCAAACCCCATTCTTCAGAACACAATGAAAACCTACAAACTGTGTCACTCACAAGTAGAGATTCAATGTCAGGTTTGCAAGAAAAGCAAAGCAGAGAAGTTTTGTATTCCATTATTCTAAGGGGGAACATATTCAGTAAAACAGTTCTTGTCCTGGACACGTGAACATTCAAGGATTAAGAGATAAATTTCAACTACCTGCTATTTTTGCATCTTTTAGCTTATTTGTGCAACTTCAGGCAGGTGCAAATAAGCACTTTTGCATGAAAACAGTAGTTTTGAGCACCTTTACCAAGCCAGCAAAGAAAAAGAGGCATTTTTGCAGGCAAGCAGAGCAAGTGACTGTTTTTTGGGAGGCTTCAAATGAGGGTGCAGGAAAGGCCTGGTAACAACACAGCATTTTGCTGTTCTTTTGCACACAGATGAATGTACCCCTTCTAAAACACAAAGTCCCAGACCTCCAGATTGCTGTGGGTGAGGAGAGGTGTCTGGCTTCTGGCTTTACATTTAGGTACAAGAAATGCATATGTGAATAAATAAAGTCAGGGAGAATAATCTACGATGTGAAAGATCCATGAAAAAATAAGCTATGAAGTTTGTTTCTTGTTTACATGAATTCCATTTTATTTTGGTTTGCAGGGGTAAAGAGGTCTTAAAGTAGAAGTAAATTAACTTTATATTCACTTCAAGGTCTGTTTGTGCAGCTAGAATATTGTGGCCTTAAAATAAATTAATCTGGTTCTACATTTCTTGATTTTGAAAGGTTTAGGCTTTGCTTTTAAAAAGGAATCCATCAGTGCTTCACCTTCTAGCCTGTGAAGAGCCAAGTAGGACTCAAGTAAATCCAAAATTAAGACAGATGGTGTGCTGCCTTGTGGTCAGTCACTCTAATTCAATAGGGCTCTGTACAGGTCTCTATGTTACTGCATTTGCTTGGAGGTTATAGCTTTTGTGCAACTTTTTTTTCTCTTTTAGAGTTAGGGACTAAAATATTGAAATCTCTGTGCAATATGTTCCTGAGGCTGCAGCTCAGCCAAGCAGCTGAGCTCATCTATTGTGCCTGAGAGATAGACATCAACATGACCTTGCTGTTAAACACAGATGCAAATGGTCTGATGGCTCAGGACCAAACTTTTATGTTAATGAATTGAATTTTTAATTCCACAGAATTATTTATGTATTTTTATTATTTTTGTGGTAACCAGGAGCAGGGACAGTGGCACTGGGGCACAGCCAGGGCAGAAGGCAGTGTTGCACACAGCAGCTCTGAGCAGCCTCAGGCCACTTCTGCCTGGGCCATTTTCTCTTGCTGTAGCACTTGTTAAACCTTTTCAGTGCTGTGTTGAGGGAGAGCTGCATATTTCTCTTAACCAACCCTAAATTGAATCTTAAAGGTTTTTAATTGAATCCATTTTCATGTTTTCACATAATTATGCAATCATAATCTTGAAAAGCACATGGCATGTGATCATTTTCTGCCTAATAAGAAACATAAATGTTGTTTTCAGGGGGGTTGTGCCTGTGTGTGTTGTTTTAATGTGGAACATTGCAGCTTTAAATCTTTATTTTATGTAGTGACATGAACCCACATTTAGCCACCACCACCCCCCCCCTGCCCCCGCCCCAAATATTTACGTTTTATAAAAATTCCGAGCTTGATGTTGTGCAAATTTTCTTTAATGTTTTATATCATTTGGGGTG
Source organism: Eopsaltria australis (assembly GCA_034509425.1). Taxonomy (NCBI): domain Eukaryota; kingdom Metazoa; phylum Chordata; class Aves; order Passeriformes; family Petroicidae; genus Eopsaltria; species Eopsaltria australis. Next base: position 145,810 of record JAVTVJ010000489.1, read on the forward strand.
TTGTTTATATAAGTGCCATGTTGTAATTCTCTCCTATTCCTTCCCCCGCGCGTGTCCCTGTACAGGCTAAGCACTTCCGTCTGTACACACAGGAGGTGTTGGAACTGGGTCACAATGTCTCCTTTCTTCTCCTGCTCCCTGCCTCAGACGACGTCTGCACTGCCCCAGGACAGAATAATCCTTACACCCCACACTCAGGATTTCTTAACCTCCCTCTTCAGATGTTTGAACTCGGTATAGTAGCTTGCTTCACCTAGAAATATTAACTCAGTCTCCTTATAATAAAATCACAAAGTTGTATCTGTTTTCCCCCTTGTCCCAGTGGAGAGTCAATAAATCACATGATGGCTTTGGCAACAACACTCCCTATAACGGTGTACAAGTTACAGAGGGAGCAGGGCGCTTAAAGCATTTACTGTAGCCATCGTTATTGAAATGCAAAGCAGGGAGCAAGGCCCACAGTTATCCACTATGTGTCTATAAGCTTCTTTGCAAGATGATGTTCCTTAAAACACAGAACCAAGAGAGATTACACATGACACAGCAATGCTGGAGTGTGACAGGAGATGCAAAAAAGGTCTCTCTAAGTTGTCTCTCTAAGGATAATCGCTGGTTTTGTAACGGGGATTTATGCAGATCCTGACTGCAGATGGTCCTACTCAAGGTCTGACTCCTTCACAGCTTTGTGAAAGGTCTGAATAGATTTTCCCATGTGAGGGGCATCTTTGTCCCTTTGATACCTGGAAAAATGCATGAGACTGTCCTATTGCTGTGGTGCAGCAAAAGCCTCTTGTGAAAAATGCCAAAGCACTGGACTTGAATCTCTTTCTTTGGAGAGCACATCTTATGCTGTAGCAGATTCAGCTCTCTTCCACTGCATTGCTGACTGGGTAAGAATTCCCCAAAACAGAGTTTTCCAGCTGTTTCACAGAAGGCATAAGATGCTTTAGCTTCAAGGTCCTCTATTTCTCATTTCTTCTTCTTTGGTCCACAGAGAAAAGGTTCCACATAAAAGCAGCTCATAAAGACTTAACAGTTCTTTTTAGAAAGAATATTAAAATGTGGGGGCTGCTGAGCCTTACGCATCAGTCTGCCCTGTTTCCTTCTGGCCTGTAAAACTGGGGATCTCTTTTTCCTCTGCCTTGGAGAACAGAGAAAGATATGAGCCAAAACTGATGGAGTCAGTATACCAGGAGCCACTGCAGGAAAGGTCTTAGTGGCAATTGTGTCCCTAGTGATGTCCCACTCAGGTGTTTATGTGACACCATTACCTTCCTATCTCCTGTGTATCAGTGCCAAGTGCTGTTCAAATCACTTATGTAGGAGATTAGATATTAATAGAGTGTCTTGCCTTGCCTGTGTTTCTGCAGTCACAACTCCTCCATGACCTGCCATCACCCAGCAACACAAATTCCATTTGGATCAGGCAGGAGCACAGCACTGTATCTATGCCGCATCAGCCACAGCACACTGTGGTGCCTGTGACAGCTCTGGGGGTTTCTGCTGCCTGTGGGAGGACAGATGCCAGCTGAGCTGCCATACAATTATGAGTGAAACAGCCACACAATGCATGGTGCAGTCTGCCAAGGAGAAGTTACCCCTTCAAAGGAAAGCTAATGTAATTGAATTAGAAGAGTTAGCTCAGTGCTTTGGGTCACATGGCCATGGCTGCAGTGCCCCAAAGCCAGACTTTTATCTTCTGATGTGCCACCCTGAAGCCTGTTGGCCTCTGAGCATGGAGCACATCATTTCTGCTGCTGAGAGGGGCCTGCTGCCTTGCTATGCAAATTAATGCATGGAGCATATTAATCTCTGATGCAATTAATCTCCTCACTAGAGGTTGTGCAGACTATTTGATTCTCATTAGGTGGGAGGCAGGCCAGGGGCAGGAGTGCCTCTCATTTCAGGGACACAGCCTGCATGGGTCTGACAAATCAATAGAGCCTGCATGGGATCGTGTGGCACTGGTAAACTTGCAACAGAGCCATCTCCCAAAAGGCATTCCAGGTGCAGCCCTCCCTGTTCAGTGATGTTGCTGCTGTGGGAAAGCAGTTCATGGTGGAGAAAACAATATGGAAAGCTGAATTTTACTTCTGAGTATTTTTTAAAGTAAGCAATCCTCTGGCCAAAGGCAGATGACATTTCAATATGACTTATTATATATGCATCCCTGATGTTCTATAAAGTGACTGTGATTCACATCTCAAATATTAGAAGCTTCCATTCCCCATTAGCTGGTGGCTACCAACTATATAATTGCATAACCACAAAAGACTACGCTGAAGTAACATTTGTTAAAGTAACATTAAAGGGTCTGACTTAAAACCACAAAGGCTCGAAACTTCAGCACTGGAGCCGAAACCGCGGCTGTAATTCACTCAAGAGTCCACCACATATGGCATATGTACTGTAAGACCACACACTATTCACACTGGATCCCTGCAATATCTAGGCATTGCTGAAACCAGAAGGTAGAATTCATTCTTTCACTCTTTTTTGTGAGATTTCTATGTTCAGATTAGGCCTTTATTGTTAATGCTAAAAATGTTTCTGTGATTGGATCTCTTAGTTCAACAAATTCTTCTCAATTATTCTAATCATGTTGTCTTAAAGGTCTAAGTAGACATGGGACACTGTTTTCATGTCTTTTTTTAATATTTGTGATGAGAAGAATATACGCATTTTACACCCAGAACACCCTAAAAAATGCCATGCCCCAGCCCAGAAGAGCAGCAGTAAAACCGAACTGGCATTCACTGCTCTAACAAGATCATGCTGTATGTTTGCATTTACTGCAGCACCAATGAATAGGGAAGTATTTCTGAAAACTTGTTCTCCCTCAGCAAGTTTCAGTATGTCTGCACTGCCATTTGGAGAGGTAACTGCTCAGTTTTGCCTGAGCAGTGGCAGGTTCTGGAATAATGTAGCTTTTACACACCAGGTAAATTAACATTTGCAAAGCTCCATGGCACTGTAGCTGTTCTGTCTCTGTTACCGCTGGTACAGCTTGCATAGTTCTGTGCTGCTCCAAAGTCAAATTACACAAAGCAAGAGGTCATATCTGAACTTTCTGTGTTACCCTTCTGCAGGAGAGTTCAGAGGATGATATGTGATAACACCTGAAAGAGTTTTAATTATTTCCCCCAAACTGATATCACTGCAATGCTTTTCCTGCTGAGTCATTTACATCGAAGTTCCTGATTTAAGCCAGCGGAGCCCAAGAGAAAGTTACCAGCCTTCAAAATGATCCTTTTGTTCCAAAACACTCAATTAAAAAAATAATAAAATATGAGTTTCATTTTCCAGCCATGTCACTACTTTCTTGATAAAAGAAGTGATGAGCTATAAAAGCCTCAGAAACAGCTTTTTTGATTAAAGCTATCAAGGGCAAGATAGCCTCTGGAGCTGCATACTAAGGACCTGATTATCCCTTCACTTGGATATAATTAGAAATGACTCTTTTGAAATCAGTGAAGTTACAGAGTAAATCCAGTGTAAATGAATCCTGTATTATTTATCACTAGCTTAAAGAAACCCATCCAGAGTTAGTTACTATATTTAATAAAATGTGTGTTCTGAAAGCTAAGGATTTCATATTTCATAACCAGAATGTAACAATTTTCCTTTGCACTTGGTCTTTTCACAGTTCATTTTTGCTGTTACAAGGAAAAATTTATAAGCCTGTATTGCCGCCTTTCTGCTGTCATAGAGCTGGACTCTCTGAAAACCCAGCAATCCCTGAGGGAAGCAATTTCAGACAGTGAAGTCGCTGCAGCCAAACAAAGACACCAGAAAGTTATAGACTACATACAGGTAATAGTCTGTTTCTGACTATTCCAAGGAGATTTTAAGGTGGCTTTCTTAAAAATTGCATGGGGCTGTAATTTGAAATCTAAATGGAGAATTATTCACAGACATCATAAAAAGAGCAGTTGTATCAAAAGTGCAATTCTGTTTTTATGAAATTCAAACCCAGAACATGCTTTCCTTAGTTGTTGCTTTTATAGAAGGATTTTTATGGGTAAAATCAAATGACAGTTATACTAGACTGTTATAAAGAAAAGTGTCAGTCTGCTTGTAAAACTCCCTCCCATCTAACGTGAGGTAAGCTAGCACCATGTCTGGGCATTCATTTGTGTAAGAGTTTTTCTTTGTCTGTATTAACTGGGGACACTTTTCACCACGATAATGTGGCAATTAAAAAAAAAATTAAAATGAAAATTCAGACTAGATTGTGGAGACAATCTCCACCAACAATATCACACTCAGGATCACAGCTCTGCATTTCAGATGTCAAGCTGGCCCCAAAAGCAGCTGTGAGCCTGGCCAGCATGATGCAGTGGCACTGCTCCAGTCTCCCAGTGCAGGAGGATCACCAGTGTTACCATACTTGTCTAATTTGCTTATTCTTTATCTTTCATCCTGATTTTCCTGTACTGTTCCCAAATCAAGACTTTGCCTACTCAACCCAGGGTTCGTTGAACTACACTCCATTGTGCAGCATAGCAGAGCCTGTCCTTTTGCAAACCATTTTGGCAATTGGTTATTTATAGATTAAGCTCATGACTTTTGCAGAGTATACCTCTGGGCATGGTTGATCTGTCTTTCTGCAAGAGAGGTGCAAATAACTTTACAGCTTATATTCTTAATATTCAAGATATCTTCTGTTGGAATAGGAGTCAAGACAACCATTTGTCCCACTGACAAGATGTTTGGCCCTCCATAGTTATGAACAAGAGGCTAATATTTCTACTTCTCTTTGTTCTGCATTCAGATCCCCTTTGTCTTGTCCACTTGGAGCTTTTGGCAACCTGCAGCAGGGCAGAGAGGGAAGATCCATTGTACTTTCTCTCTGTCACCTCCCATTATCACAGTCAGAAAATCTAGCTTTCTTGCAGTCTGCAGGAGAATTTGGAAAATTTTTATCCTTCACATCAAACCCAAGCATTTGTATATTAATATGCAGGTGCTGTATAGACGGTTCTGTGTTCCTCTTCTCCAAAGTGTTTGAGTCACATATCTATGCTGGGAAAATATGGGAGAACATTTTAAACTTCAGTGTTTTGTGCTGAATTATTGTGACAGTGTATTAGGCCTGTCAGGTTTCCTCTCAAATGAAAACCAGCTGTATTCCACCTATTGGCAAAAATATCTCTGCCCACCACATACCGCAATCTTCAGTGGAGACCACAAAACCGCAAGAGCATTTGTGTGATCCCAGATCTAAGACAGTGTTGAAGTCACTACACAAACCAAACATTGTAAAGAGCAAGGGAGTCTATATAAATGCAGTTCTGAAAAGGAGTCAGAGGGCAACTGAAAAGTAAAAATGATTGAAAAAAACCCCGACCAGAATATAAGGTATTTGGAGTCTTTACCAGAATGTTACAGAGAAAGGAAAGAAATCTACAGACACTGAAACTACAACTGAAGTGAAGCTGTAATTTATATCATGTAATGCTTCAATTGTTCCTAAACTGTAAAAGAACCACAGTTCATTACAATCTTCTGGAGAACAGCACTGGGGGAAAACCAACAGGATTTGCATTTTAATAAACTGCATGCAGGATGGTTCTTGTTTGGGGTTGAGGGAGGATCACAGAAAGGATATATAAAATCTCTAAAATCAAATAGGTGAGATGTTTGCTAAATGGAATTCTCTTCATGGAGCTATGCTGAAGTCTTGAAATTATGCAGGATTATGAATTAATCTCTGAACCATTTGCTATTCTTATTGATGTATATTCTTAGCTCAGATTAACTCAGTGGCAAGGCTTGCACTGACATCATTGGAGCCAAGATTTCACCTTTACATAAAAATGGCCATACTAGGTCAAAACCAAGATCCAGCTATCCAGCTGCCCTGCCTCCAAAATGGCTCATCAGGAACTACCCCAGCAAACCTGGCCTCTACAGTATCCCTCGGGAATAAATGTCACACTTTGAATATGCATTTTGTGCAGTATCTCCAGCTAAGAGAAGTAGTCTTCGAATATCAGTCTGCAGGCTCCCTGATCCCTCTGTCACTCTCTGATCCCTCTGTCCCTCCCCTATTAGACAATCATCACTGCACAGAGAACCCCTCACTTCTGCCTCTCCATTACTGACACAGACCTCTCACTGCATTCTTGCAGAATGTCGCTTGTGTAACTGCAAAGCAGCTTCCCTCAAACACTGCAATCTTAATAGGAAGGCTCACTTGAAATTCAGAACCTTCTTTAGGAAAAGTACAAGGGAAGTTCTAAAAAGGACACTGCAGCAGGAGGGTATTTACTCACAGCTACTGTCATTTGATGCTTGCAACATTTGCTCAGCCATCAAAGATCTTGAATGCCTTGAAGATGATGTTAAAAGATGTTGAAAGTGTTCCATTATCAAAAGACTCTTCGGACCCATATTAAACAGCATCTTTCTTCTCTGCAGAGATACTTAAACCTAAACCTTAATCCTGTTATTGATTTAGGCACTTGTCTCTTATTGCCATCAACAGGTGTGTGTTAGAACTGCTTTTGTGTAGATTTATAGTTTTAAAATGTATGCAGACTAAAATGGTAAGGGAGAAACTGCAGTTTGGCTCATAGCTGTGCTTCTTCCCTCCATTTATGTACCCACACGTGTGTATGATCTTTGTTAAAAACTAGGTCTGATCTGAGTAATTGCTTTGAGCTGGGTTTGCAAAGATGCTCCAGAAGTCTCACTTTTATTCCAGTACAGAATCATACCAACTTCCAGGTGTGCTACAAACTGATCAAATTTTTACTCCATTAAAATACAATTTTCATTTCCTTTTCATGTCAGACTTTAGGTCTGGATTCACTCCTCCTAACTACACATTCTTAATTGAGGTACCTCTTAACCAAAGTCAGTTCAGACCACCTCAATCTGAACTGGGGGGATTCAGACTGATGTTCTTTTGGGGGATCTTGCAGCTCTCTCTTGGCAGTGACTACAGACTTATTTGGGCACTTGAAAAAGTACACACTTAGGAAGAATTAATACTCAGACTTAACTGTATTTTGTCACTGTTTTTTTCTCCACAGCAAATTGATGAGATCTGGAAGGACATGAGATGGATCACAGAAGCACTGCAGTATGCAAGGTACAAGCAGCCAGCAGCAGGCCTGCCCATAAAGAAACTTGTGGATCTTTCAGAAGAACACTCTCAGAAGAAAATGAGCTCCACCTCTTCACATCTAGACTGTCTTCCTTCACCTCCCCCTTCCCCTGAGCCTAGAATCCAGAGGAGAAAAGCCGTGAGTGGTAAGAAAACTTTTCTTTGTTCACCAAGCACACTCTTAGAACTCACTTTCAATTATAACAGTTCTTGTATGTCTTTTCATAAAAGGAGTAAATATTTTTCCCACACCAGTCAAGGTATTTTAACAATCATTTTACCAGTCATTTGCCACTCAGTATCCTGAGATCTTTCTATAATCTTTACAATAATTTTTACTTTCAGCTACTCAGAATAACTGCTCATCATCAGCCAACTTTGTCACCTCGCTGTTCCAGATCATTTAATGAACAAGTTGGAAGGGACAAGTGCTATCACTGGTTTCTCCATGATGTCCAGAGTTCCAGTAAAATCCATCCATGGTGAAAGCTGACTGCTTCATTTGTTGCCTACACCAACAATCTGCTATTTTTTATGGAGGGTGCTTTCTCCTTGTCCCAATTACAGCTGCAGAGCTTGTGGTAAAGAACATTATGAAAAGCTCTTCACAGCTCTGATGACGGCTGTGTATTAATTGTGCACACGTTCAGGGTTTTATTAGACTGATGAGACATGAGGTACTAGCAAAGGCTATTGACCCATTCTCATCACTCATGTATCTATTATTCTTCCCCACAGTTTTCATTAATTTAACAGAATCTAACTCAGATTTTTCCATAGTTTCCATTTGCCACCTTCTGTTTCTCTGGTATTACAGCATTTTCTTTCCAGGTTTTGCATGTTCCTCTGCTTTGCAGCAATTATTTCTTATGCCCCTCTTGCTTTGACAGAGCACATTTTAGTGCAAATAGTCCAGTTTAACAGCTGTTTTCACACACTTCACAGGGTTCTCAGCATTTTAGACAAGCATTTTGAATTACACAAACAAGTACCCACCTCACTGACTATTATTACTTCTCTGCATAGCCAGAAAATTAAACTGATGAAAGAAATGGATCACAGCAAATAAAGATGAAGCAAATGAAACAGCAAAACCCATTTTGCTAACAGAATAAGGACTTTGGAGGAAAAAACAAATCATCATTCTGATGAGCTGTCTTTAAGCAACAAGTAGATGAAACAGTAGAAACAAAAGCAACAGATGCTGCATTAAACAACTGCCATGACCATTACAGTAATAATAATTGGGGGGTTTTCCAAATTGGCAGTTTTATACAGTTAAGGAAAATGAATAAATCTATTCTGACTGGATTTCATGAGGTTAAAAGAAGAGAAACCTGAAGAGGCTGGTGCTTTGCTCCACTCCATTATACAGTGGTGTTCTTTCTCAGCACCCCTCCCTGAGCTGTTTTCCCCTGTATTACAAGCCATGAATACATAATAATCCTTAGCTCTGGCACAGTGCAAACTGCAGCATTATCTTGTCCTGCACACCCTGGATTTATTAGTGCTAGGCTCTATGGCAATTTACACAAGCTCCAAGTGAACAGTCAGCACTGCATAAAATCTATGTTTAATTCCTGGAATCCAAGATAAGCTATCCAGTGCAATGGAGCATCAATCTATTCTATCACACATGCCACTATTTATTATCTTATTGATCCTTCTGAAGCCAAAAGACAGCAGTGATTTTAGTGCCCAGTGTGAGATTTGGTCCATAAATTCACATTTGAATTACGTGTGTCTGTTTTGGATTTGAACACACACAATGCACCTAATGGCCAAAAGGGCAGTTTTTATTTATCAGCCTCCATGTTCTGCCTTGAGCCTCTTACCACACTTACAGTTGCACCCTACTCACCATTACAGAGATATAAATCTAGAGTAACTTAACTGACGTAATTAATAAAAACAGAACCTGGATTAGAGATTTTCTCTCACACAAATCTCCACTTCTATGAAATTTACCGAAAGCAAGATAAAAGAAAACAGATCCTCTCAGAACTTAATCTCAATTCAAATTCAATTTTTTTCCTGTCTTTAACATAATAAATTAATTATTTCTGGTTTTCCTAATTCTGCCAGCACCTGTCTGTACACATCTGTAACTCCTCCCTGATTGCCTTTGCTGTCACCTCGGCCCATGGCAATTCCACAGAGGAAACATATCCATTTCCAGCACTGGAGATTTAAAATTAAGACAAAAACCATTTAAATGACAGTTAAGCCATTTCTCTGCTGAGCTTGTCTTGTGAGTGTTAACCAGTTCTCCTTGCAGACTCCCAGCCCTGCTCAGATGAAGAAGGCTGCTCCGAGGTGTTCCTCCCAACCGACAGCGACTACGACTCCAGCGATGCGCTGAGCCCCAGGGAACTGGACCTGATTTACTCCTCATCCCAGGACATCTCCCAGCAGGCTGGCAGTGGCCTGGGTGGCAGCGCACCCAATGTGCTCCAAGCCCATGACGTGAAGCCCTTCCTGGCACTGAGAGAGGGCCCGACAGGGTGTGGTGCCTTGGATACCAGTGCTGAATGTTGCACACAGCAGATGAGCAGTCTGACAATGTCGGGGCTTACACCGAAAAGCACGGACAAGTCCTCCAGCTCCAAGCAGCCACTGGGTTTTTTAGGGAAAAAAATGCTGGGAAAACACCAACATTACAACTACTTCAGCCGGCAGCACCGCTGGCTGCGCGTGCACAGCGAGACTCAGGCGGGCTCTCTCTCAGAAGGTGTCTACACCCAGCATCTCATGATATCTCCAGACTTGTCTCAAGAACCTACCTCCAGCGAGCAGGTGAACACTCCCATCGATGGGTCTAGGAGCACTTTTGTACCTCATGCATCCAGCCTTCCAGAGGATGGGAAAGGCAAGTATGAGGAACCAAGGCAGAATGTCCATAGGATACCTGTGGAGCCTTATGAAACAACATTTCTGGATGAAGAGGGCAAGTCCTGTGCGATGAGCACGGAGTCTGTAGAACACACGGATGTGCACAGTGCTATGCAACAGATCACGGGTTCCGATGAGCAGCCGTGTTCTGCTGTCCCAGAAGTTTTCAGCAGCACCCTTTAACCCCAGAATCCTGCACTGCTTCCTGTCACTCCACATGAGATATGAGTGTTGTGATCATAAAGCCCATACTTTCAAAACCACTGGTAAAAATCCAGCTCCTGAAATGGCAACTTGTGCCACTCTAAAGAATCACCAGATTTCTGGTCTTACAGAGGTACCATCTTTCATGAAGTGAACATTATTATTACTGGCATCTGCAGGTTTGCAGGTAGAGTCTTAACATACCAATTATTAACAATGTGCAATTGAGTAATCAGGTTTTGCAGGTCTCTTCATTTCCATGTTTCTCTGAGCATGCAAAATTTTAAGCATGAGTGGTTCTGCCTGCAAGTTAGCAGAAGTTGTAACATCTCTGGTGTCCTTATGTTAGGACTGTGTCCTAAACTTCTATTAACCTGTTTCCTACTGTCTCCTGCAATTTTTTTCTACTTTTCAGCTGTTCTTGAATGGATTTAGGTTGGATATAGCTGAAATGCTCACTGGTCTAGTAACACAGATAACCCAGAGTTTCTAGCTTTTTAAGAAATTAAAATTCTTTCAATATCTAGAGAATGTAGTCAACACCATCTCTGAATGCTGTCAGAGCCTGACATAATTATCACAATTGTTTTTGTCAGGAGCTTAGATTTCGAATTATTTAAGTAGCAAGTTATTTTAAAATCTCAGGAGATGAACCTTTGAGGTCAAGAGCAGGCAGAATGAGACCAGGTTCTAGAGGAATAATATGCAGGGTCTATGTGGGACTGAACAAAGTTTTTCTTTTCTTCTCCCCATCACATAAGAGCACATTTTGTTGTGTTGGTGTCACTCTCACACACCCATTGGAAAGAAACACCCATGTTTTTGTTCCTGAATACTTACCATAAACTCCAGGGGTATTTGATCATATGTCTGAAGCTGGGATATTCTGGCAATTCAGATTAGGGAAGTTTGGGTTGCAGCTTGAATCTAAGATTTTTTTTCTTTGGGTCCCAAATAAATACTGTATGATAAGGAGGCTGGGATCTTGCTGTATTGTGTAAAGGCAAATCACAGTGGCTCAGGATTTTGTCCTTTGCAAGCACAATAAGCCTTGGAGCACTACAGAAGATGATCTCAAAAATGAAATCTGTAAAAATAAGAACCGTAACACTGGAGTCACCAAGAAATGAACTAATGTGTAGAGAAACCCCAGCTGTTGCACAAGCTTTAATTTTCTTAAACAGTTCTTGATGTTTAATTTTATAGGCCACATTCCTGCTGGTTAAATTCCCTCACTCCGTGTTTGTGTAGCCTTCTACCTTTCAGTTTTCCAGCCTCCAGGTGGATACATTCTAAGGCCCCCAATAAAGAGATTTGAGTTAAATAGTTGAGTTTACAAGTCCTTGAGGTAAAGGTAAGGATTTGGGCCCATGATCTGTGGTCCTTATTAAAATAGCACTTCCATAACCCCAGTGCTATTAAAATCCCTGTGAACTCAATCCATAAATTCAAAAATAAATGTTATTCACTATTTTATGCTTGGTCAGTATGTGGAAGCCAAGAAGAGTCTTTGCAGTGATAGGAAGGGCAAAAACTTTCTACAAGGGATTTACATTTGCAACTTCTCTTTTTGGGAGCAGGAAGTTAACGTTTTGCACCAGAAACACTCATTCATTACCTGATCCAAAGTGAGGATGGGAAGACTTCCACTCACTCCCACAGGGTTTGGATGAGACCCACACCGAAAATTCCTGTGGGTGAGAAGATGCAGGGGGAGCAGTAGTGTCAGTGCCCATTTGCAGCTAAAAGGGCATACATTGTATGGAACTGGGGATGGGGAAAGCCTGACTCACCACAGAGCTAAGCAGAGATGTCTGACTCTCACTGAGGGCACTCACATCTGGTTACTTTAGATTCTGTTTATTAGCAGAAGGCCTTCACCAGGGAGAGACAAACAATGTAATGCCCCTTTGCAGAACCAAGATAATTGACACAGTTTTCCAATGTCCAGCGCCTCACCCAGGCTCCCCTAATCTGTTTTTCCTCTAAGGAAAACTGCCGTTAAAACTATTAAAGAATAAAATAACTGTACACTGAGGCCATATGTCTTTGAAGGAAGTGATGAGATAAAGCAAGATGTTCCCAAATGAAATCCACCTCACTTTGCTTTGGCTTATCAGGAACAATGAGGACAAGAAGCAGCAAAATCTCCAGGAGAGAGGCACACACTGCTGGTGAGATAAGGATGTAAAAATCTCTTATCTGCTCCTGCTGCTAGACTTTTCCAGAAGCACTCATGCAGCTAATAAAGAACTGGATTCTTTACTTGCAGGAAGGCCTTGACTTCAAAATAATCTTCTGTGCAGAGGTGAAATTTGACTCTGGGGGTGCAAAATCAGCCAAAATCTACCCTGTCTTGTGATTTTAACCTTGCTATGCAAGTAGTGTTCAGGTGATGGCCAGTTGGATGTGCTTCCTTGATCTACTGCCTCTAGATTGAGGTTCTTCCACAAACTTTAATAATCAAAGCACTAATTGACAGTTCTGGGTTTAAATACTTCTGGTTATAAAGCGCTGACTTATCTTTTGGTAAAAATAAATGTTCTTTGCTCAAAATTGCTATCCCTACCTACTTTGAGTCTCCTTAAAAGAACAGTAGTGAACACCCAGAGATAAATAAATAGTAGAAAGCAGTGCCTGTCAAGGGCTGCCATAATTCAAATCACAATTCTTCTGCAGTTCTCTTAGGAATATCACACACACATTTCACAAGCAACTTCAGCAATTGAAAATGAATCCTGGAAAATGCACAGCACAGCACTGCTAGCCCCACTCCATAGAGTGACTCCACCATTCTGAGTAGAGCTGAGTAAAGGCTCACAGTCCAGAATCAAATTAAGATTAGGATTTTTTAATTACTGGGAACCCTTTCTCCAGGCTGAACTCGAGTGCCCCTCCAGGGATTCCTACACATAGCTGGGCAGTGCCATGACTCAGAGCCTGCACCACACCAGTTTCAGTGGCCAGCAAACATTTCATTCAAAGGAGCTTGTGCCCACTTTGGATCAGTTGAAGCTCTCCTCTCTAAAGGGTACTTGGGCTTTGCAACTTCTGGGTCTCTCCTACTCATCCATATTGCACCAGAACTTTTGTCCTGCATTTTTCAGGGATTGTATTTTCTCCTGGGCTGAACCCAGTCCCTCCTATTTCTAGCCATGACTTGTAGTGACAAAGTGCTTTAATATTATGACTCCACATAAAGAAAAAGAAAATGTTGACCATATCTCCCTGTTTAGTGGTCTCAAACTTTCCTGTTTCTGCTGGTAGGAAGTGAGATATAGGTAAACTAGCAAGGTTTACACTCAAAATTCCTTGCATCCACAGGAAGGCGGTCTGCACATGGACAGTTTGTCCCAAGACACCTGTGGCTCAAGCATTTATCTCCCATGCTTGTACTTTTTACTTTGTTTTAGAGACTAATTACCAACTGGAATTTTTACACAGTAAGACAAAGAAATCTATAAAATAACGCTTTTAAATATAGACATTAAAAGGGGAGAGGGGAGATGGAATATTTTATCCTGAAAATGCATGTGTTTTGGAAAGAGACGGTGCATCTTTAATTTCTCTATAGTATAAAGAAATGCATTAAGTTGCTGGTCAACTCTTTTAAGGTGTTTAAATGCATGGCTCGTGACTGTTATGTAAAATTTCAATACAGCCTTACAAACAACGAGGGTATAGTGTATTTGAAAATAGGGTACAGAGCTTGGAAACTTACTCTGAATTTCTCTAAGGTGTTGAACTTTGCCATCAGCAAAAAGTATTTTTAGTAAACAGACCCTGAATTTTCAGACAATGGAGATTTCATCAGGTTGGGTCTCTGATTTTTCCACTACAGCAAAACATAAAGTAACTAGAATGCGTTATCTGCAAGTATAATTTATCTTTTGATTACATGAAGTAGAATTCTCAAGGCTGAATCATGCCCAGAAGTGAGAAGGGGAGCTGTTGGCCCCATATATTCTTTGCAGAAAGGCAGGGCAGCATTCCCCGAGCTGGACCCTGGCACACTGGAGCTGGCAGCAGGGACTGGCCAGCAGGGCATCCACCCTCCCTGCAGCACCCCCAGAGCCCTCCCTTGGCTCAGACAGCTCTGCTAAGCCAGGAGGAGTCATCTAGATCTGATCAGGCTCTGGAGCAGCACATCCATCGTTGCTGGATGCTGCAGAGATCCCACCAGCTCAGAGACCACCTCTCCTCAGTGCCAGTGCCTGTGAGCTCTGACCCAACAGCTGGTTCTCAGTCTGGGTTTTAGGGTGAATAAGAGCCAGGCTGGAATGCCTCCCTCAGTCTTTTCACACCACAGCATCCTGGGCAAGATTCAGCCTTTACACCAGTCATCCCATAACAGGGGAATGTGCTACTAAGCTTGGCTGTCACTGGGCTACAGAAAACCACCTCTGGAGCTTTTCAAAACACTAGGAATAAACTTTTTATGTTTATTGTTATTTTAATTTTCTTTTTTGGAAAAGCTATGTGAAACCGATCTGACATTGGAGAAGTTAGTGAGGCACTAATCTACCTTATGACTGTGAATGGTAGTAATTTATTAAGCAGATTTAAAGCTGAACACACAGAGTTTTTGTTATTTACTTTATGTAAAGGTCCGTTTGGGCACAGTCCTGTTCTTGGGCCTCACTCCGGGTTATTTTGCACCAGTGTAAATCAAGAGTAGTTCCACTGAAGCTGGGTCAGGTACAGACCATGTACAGACCAGCACACCCTGACTCAGTTCTCTGTCACCTGAGACCTGGACCTGGGGAGTCATCATGAAAACAACACATTTATGCTGGTGTAAAAAACTAAGTGTGCAAGGAAGACAAAAGGGGTTTGATCTCATAGAATATTCCCCTGGAGGTCCCAGGGGCTGCTGGAGCTGGAGTCAGAGTGAGCCCATCAGGCTGGTGTGACACCAGTGCTGGGGGGAAGCCCACACTGCATAATTCACTATTGCTCCTTAAAACAGGGACCAAATTTCTCTCCCACGTTATGCAAGCAAATACCCTTCTGAATGCAATGGGAGTTCCAGTCATTTTGCTGATTAGAAACAAAGACTTAATAGGGTTATTGGGGACTTGGGGGAGGGGAAGAGGGGTTGTTTGTTTTTTCCCCTTTGAGAAAACGTAATTTAAGTGAAATGTGCGAGGCGGTGTTTAATTGCTTCCTGCCTTGTTTGTACATAGCAATTTGGCTGTTTATTGGTTGTCTTTGTTCACATTTTTATTGTAACTTGTTTCTATATATGCAACCGAGCGTATGTTAAAGTTTAAATTTTGGTACAAAATAATGCACAATTTTATGTGCTCTAAAACTTTGTAAATATCTCGATGAACAATGTATGCTGTGATAACTGTGAGCTTGGGACTTGACACAACAATATTTTCATGCATATGTACCTGTGAATGGCTTGAAAAAAGCAAAATATATATTGAGGATGGCCACGAGCCAAGAGTAAATGAGTGCCGTATGACTCATGCTTCTTTAATAATTCCTGAAAGAGGCATGAATAGTACATAAAATAGACAATAAAAATAATTTTCAGGACTACAAATATTTTTTATAACTTCAGATATTAAATACTATTTTAGAAAAAAAAAAAGATCTGTTGGTAAAAGAAATCTTACGTTTATTTGAGTGAATCATTGTCATAAAAATGTTCTTAACATAGATTTTTTGTTTGATCTAATATCATAGAAAATCAGCTCTTTCGAGATTTAGAAGACTTGAATTGCTCTTGCATTCTTACAACTCCTGTGATCTTCTAAAATTATGCACTTCAAGTCTTCTCCCTCATTAACAAAGAAATGCTGGTGTGTACACTCACATGATACTAAATACCACAAGCACTTGTGCATAATCTTTGAACAGTATTTCTTGAAAAATATTCTATTTGATCATCATCAAGTACCCCCATATGTGAACTTTACAATCCCTGGAAATCTGAACATAGTTTGTGTTTTTCCCTGAATTCCTTTATTTTTATTGGAAAGTTACTTTTTCTAAGGCCAAGCTTTCAAATCTGGTCTCTAAATCTTTATTTTAATTCAGAAAACTAAATCAAATAGGCATGGCTTCCAGGTTTGTGGGTGAAAATGCCCTCCCATAAAAGACAGCAGAAGCTGATTTTTTTTCACATGTTCCTGTACACAAAAAAGCAAAGCAAGACACTTCTAATGCAGTGTGGAACTGTGTTACTGTACGTAAGCAAGAGAAATAAGAACAACTCTATTTTGAATACTGAAGTGAAACTGGAAGGGTTCTGCTCTGGGTCACAGTTTATCTGCTTTCACAGACTGACAGGTTGCTTAATGTGCTTTAACCATCAGATGATGCCATAACTGGAGTAAGTGACATGGCCAAGGTCACATAGACAGCTTGTGGAGAGCAGGGACACAATTTCCTGGTGAGCATCCTCCCAGCATCATCATCCTGTGCACAGGCACATGTGGCAATGTCCCCAGTGACCACGGTCTGTATTTCAGCTGTGATTCAATGCAAGCTTCAAAAATACCAAAAATACCAGCATGCCACTGGACTAATATTGGATATTTTCACCCATGGAAAATATTTTAACCAAAACACAGCCAAAGTGGAGTTAAGCAGCAGAGCAAAATAATTCTTAAAATGTAAGATAAAATATGTCTATCATTTCCATTACCTTGATTTTTAATTTCAAAACATTAAGATTGGTATCACATTTACTAAGTTAGTAAAAGGAAAAAAATCCCAAATGCAAGTAATTAGTCATGTACAGTGACCTAAGAAATTAACTGGGGAAAACCCTGCAGGACAAAGCAGGATTTTTGTGTGCATGTGCTTCAGTTCCTCTGGTGCATTTTGCATGTACCATGCATTTTTGGAGCCTGGTTGTTTGTGTGTTTTGCTTGCCCTGAGCTGAGATTTCTCCTTTCTCTCAGAAGATCAGTGAGTGAGCAGTGCAATTCTCCCAGACGTCCCCAACACGTCTGCCATGAAGGACAGCGCTGTTCTGTGCTTGCCTCTGTGTCCTCTGCTGTTTTACTGAAAAGCTTTGAAACCAACTGGAAAGAAGTTACAAACTTTTCTGGGCATGTTTCTGACTCTCTCTTCTGACAGCAAAAGATACCCATTTCACTGTTCCACTCCAGTGTATTGACCTATATAAACTCTCATCTCTCTGAGCAAACTAACAACTTATTTTTTTTTTTTATTCTGTCTTTAAATAAAAGCTTTGGGTTTGATCTGGGGTTTTTGTTTGTTTTGAAAACACACAAAAAATCTTCATTAATAAGCTTCACTGTTCTCTTCCCCATGCTGCTCTTCTCCTTTCCAGACTGCTTTTTTCAATCTCTTTCTTCAAACAAATATATGTCTTAGAAAAAGGCTGTAAAAATGTTTCTATTTTCTATAAGTTTTGAATTAATAAATACTAATTAATTGGTCCTAATTAGTCAGTAGGACTTCCTTGTCTTACCTGTGAGAATAACATCTTTTTATTCTGACTGTCCAGTTCACCCTTATTATACCAAAAACAATCAGGTAGAATCATCTACTCTCTGCTGATACATACACTCAGTTACAGAAATAGTAATAGTAAACGGAGCAGCAACTTTGAAGCCTTATAAAATCATATTAAAGATATTTAAAGACAAACAGTCTTTAGTACCAGTAAATATACATGCTTTTTTCTTGAAATATCAAAATCACTGAATTTGGCAATGTCAGCATTTTTTTTACTGAATCAATGTGATATATTCAAAATAGATTCTTTCAAAATTTCAACCAAAATTTATTTCTCGGGAGCGGGGAAGGCAATGCCAAAATGTTTTGTCTGGCACTGTTTGTTAGCACTTTCTGAAAATCCTGAAGCAAAATATTTCAAGTATGGATGCCTTAAGTGGTGATAAATAATTCTGTAAGGGTTGAAACACCCTCTGCAAGAAACACCAACACCTGCCACTGCTGCTCATTTTAGTGGTACTTGGGAGTGCCCCTCACTTCTGAAAACGGTGTTTTGTTGAAGCCTTTCATCACAGGAACGTGGCTCCTGCTTCCCTCAGCTGTGATCATTTCTGGACCACAGAAGATTTTTCCACTTACATGGAGGTTCTTCACAAGAACCTGCATGGCCTTTGTCTTTTCCCATACTGCTTTTTAAAATGTTTGAGAAAGGAAAATGTTGTTTTGGCTTGGTTTTTTTCACTTATCTTCTCTTTTCCTGAAATGGTCACAGAAAGGAGCTAAATCAGAACTCGGGCTCGAACAGTGGAACGCCCATCACACGGCTACACGTGCTTTGAGCCCAGCCACAGCAGAATGAGGATTTTTTTCAGGCTTTCTTCTGGGGCACACTTGCTTCTTTCCCCCTTCTGTGCCTTGTAGTTTGGTCCTGATCCCCTGCTCTCTCGTGGCTCCATCCTGATCCCCCTCTTCCTCGAGTCTGAGTCACAAGAGCTACAACCCTGCCTGCTCCGACCTACTCAGTGCCTCAGCTGTTAAGGTAAAGCCCACGCTCCCAAGGGACTCACGTTTGAGTACAACCCCAGGATTGTCAGGGCTCTGGCTAGCAGTGCTGCCGAGGGGACAGTCTAAGGCTCTATTTTAATCTTCTGGAGCCCAGCCAAACACTGGAACGGAGCTGCCAGCACGAGGGGGGCCCTCCTGCTCACTGCGCCTGACCTCCCATCAGGAGAGGTGCTGGTGTGTTCCTTCTCAAACTACTAGGGCTCTTTCATTGCGCCTGACCTCCCATCACGAGTGCTACCAGGGATCCAGCTCCGACTACTGGGGCTTAACCCTGGCCCGGCTCCAGCACACGAGCCGCACGCTGCTTGTCTCCAGATGTAAGATGCACTGAGCGTAAATCCAGGCTCAGCTGCACGGGCTGTTTCAGGTACGCTGTAAAAGCAGCCACGGAGCGACGCCGACTGCTCGTTCTGTCTTAGAGAGCTGGATGCATCCCCGCATGCTTTTCCAGCTTTAGTTTGGGAAGATGCAAAGCAGCATTTCACGTGTGTTTGTAGTTCTAGCCTGAATCTGTGCCCTGACAGCTGGTTTTGCAGCTTGGCTTCAGATGCACAGTCCTGTCCCGAGTCATACTGGCTGCACAGCCCATCCCCACAGGCAGTGACGAGATCTGGCTGTGCCATGGCCCAAAGCCCGTACACAAATGCAAAGCTGAGCAGGTCTAACCCTCCCCTGGATACCGAAAGAAGGGAATTTTACAGAAACTCTGGCAAGGTGATGCCCGGTTTTGATGCTCAGCACCGCAGACCTCACCTCCAACATGGGCAGCAAAGCACAGCAGTGCTGTCTTCCTGATTTACTCCTGGTTTGTCCGGAGCAGGACACCAGTCCATCCTGGCTTATCATAAATCACCACATCACCCTGTGTGCCAACGTGACACCCCTTGCGACACTTACTTTTCACAGAAAGAGAAATGCATCTTTACCAGCCTGAGTCAGTGTGTCCTTATTAACTTCACTGACGCCCGCCGGGTCAGCTCCAGAGCTGCGCGGCTTTACACCAGATTTACACCTCGGCAGCCCGAAGCCTCTGATGCCGCTGCGGTGACCGAGCCTGCGGCAAGGGGACAGCGCTTTGTCCTGGGGAGGCTCGGCTGGGGCTCGTACCGGGCACGGGCTGAGCCCGCCCTTCGCTGCCCCGATGTCCCGCCTGCGTGCGGTGAGGCACAGCCCGGGTGTCACTGCTTGTGCCATGCCCGGTGTGGGGACAGCCTGGAGGTCACTGCCCGAGCCATGCCCCGTGTGGGGGCAGCCTGGAGGGTCGCTACCCGAGCCACACCCCGTGTGGGGGCAGCCTGGAGGTCGCTACCTGAGCCATACCCCGTGTGGAGGCAGCTCGAGGGTCGCCGCCCGAGTGTCCCCCGCTGTCCCCTCACGCCCGCCCAACATGGCGTCCCGCGGGCGCCGCCGCGCCCCCTCCTGGCCAGCGCCGGGCAGTGGCGGCCCCGCGGGAGAGGCGCCGCCCTCACGGGAGCGCCTGAGGGGGGATCCCCAAAACCCCAAATGCGAGCGGGATGCGAACCGCCGCCGGTGCTTCCCGCAGCCCTGCCCGAGGCCCGGCGGGTCCCTACCCCGGTCATGCTGAGGCCCATCCCGTGCGGATCGCGGCCTCTCGTTCGCCGTCGGCGGCCGCCACGTCGCAGGTGCTGGCGCTGAGGTGAGCCATGGCCGTGGCACCGGTGGGGTGGGACAGCGGCCTTGGGCTCCACACACAGCGTCAAACACAGCCCTGAACCCCCAGAACTCGCAGCCATCACCACCAGCCTCCAACTCGCTGTGCAGCACGCTGCGTGCTCCCTTGGGCTGAAAAAGGTTTTCAGATTAAAAGCGGTCAGAAAGCACCACTGGGAAACAAGTGATGTGCGAAAACTTGCAGGGGTCCTTCTTGGTGGATGAGGCATTTTGGCAGCTGTGTGTCACCCGGGCTCGGGAAGATGGTTAGCACAGGGATTCTTGGCAAAGCTAAACTCATGAAGATCGCTCTGTTTGAGTGATTGCATCACCGCAGGTTCCTGAGTGACTCCAAACTTGAGATGCATATTTTAAATCTCCCCTGCTGTTGCTGATAATTTGTTCCATATTTACCATATTACTTAGGACTTGCAAATGTGGTGGGTTTTTTTAGAACGTAAATGTTAATTGAATCAGAAGGCCATAGCCACAGCAGACCAAGCTCATCTCTGGCCCTTAATGCCATGGCAATCCAGGGGTTTAACATTCAGGGTGAATTTAGCACTATTGACTTTCCCCCAGCATTAATCCATGGTACTTGAAAAGAGATGGAGCTGCGTAAACTCAGATGGTAACGATTTCTGATTGAGCTTTGTGTTAGCTTTGGGTCCCAAGATTTTCAAAGGATCAGGCTGCTGAAGCTCTATTGCTTGTTCAAACTTATATTGGCATCAATACATACAGTTCTGGACTTACTCAAAGACCACAGTTCTTGTATCTGCATCTGTCAAGGTAGGACTTGGGTAACAATGTTGGTAAAATAAAAGACTCAATGCAACAAGCTTTTAAAAGCACATTTCCTCAGCTGGAGTTTTTATGGCAATGTTTTTCCTTAAAATCAATCTGCAAAGTCCCGTATCAGAAAAAGGGGCAGCTCAAAAGGAAATTGTCTCATGCACTGGTGTCCTACATCCTGCAGAGATTGCATCCAGTGTCCAGTATTACATTGTTAAAATTATTTCATAAAATTACATTTAAGGTGCCATAGTTACCTTTTATGGATAGAATATCCTTTACCATGTGATGATAGCTTTCACTTTAGAGCAACTATGGGGTAAATAAGATCTGTGCTGTTGGGATGTGCAAGCTCAGGGGAGAGCCATTGTTTCTGTGACAGCTTTTTATTTCACTTTCAACCCGCTCTACATTATTTGCTAAATCACTTTACAGAAAAAATCAGTTCAACCAATGCTGGGGAAAAGATATTTTAGTTTTGGCAATTAATTTTAAAAACAAATTGAAGATTCATTTCAGTGAGAGAGTACAGCTGTAATGAGCCTCTACTACCTGATTACAGTCCAAGCAGAAAATAATCTAGTTTTCAGCTTTCATGTTAAAAATCTCATTTGAAGTGTGAAACTAATGTCTTTTCCTAGTAGTTTTCTTGCTAGATGTCTCCTCCATTTGTGGTTTAATAAATTATTTTAACTTTAATTCTTTGCCAAATGACCAGATTTACCACATACAGATCCCTATTAATGCATATTAATGCAAGTAATGAAGTATAATGAAGTATTTCATCCTGTTCTGCAAGTTAGACTTCAGAAAGGTTCAGAAGGATCAGTAGGGATTCATAAGAATGATTCAGGGGTTGGAAACCATACCTTAGAGCAAGATACTTAGGCAACTCTTTCTAGTTCACTGAACTAAAATGTGACTAAGAGCTATTAGTTCACATCCTGTTCAGTTCATGAGAAGGGTTTGGATCATGGAGGTGTCCTAACATGAACAAGAAATTCCCTTCTGAAACCCAGTGTCAGGGTACTGGAGCACTTTGGAGTGAACTAGGGAGTACAGTTAACTTTTGGAGAAACTTGCTGAATATTGATTTGCCCTTTGCATTCTTCAATGTGAAATTTCTGTGGAAATCGGTGTACGTGTTTTCAGCACAATTTAGCCAGTGCTGCTGGTGTGACAGATAGTATCTCCTGTGCTTTAATCCATACAGGAATTATTTTGCTCTACATAGTTAACCAGTCTGAATACCCAGCATGTTAGCAACCACCAAAGTGAGACGTACTTTTAGCCTCCATGTGAGGCTTTGCAACTTATTATTAGCTTCATATTCTGTGGATTTCCATAACACTCAGTCTCTGCCCTTTTGTAATAAAAATCAACAGCTGTGGAAAAAATTGTTTAGTCAGGCTGCAGCTCTTCCTCTGTGGCCTTTGTGTCCCTGTCCTGACCCACAGAGCCCTCCGGAGGGTGCAGAGCCCAGAGCTGCAGTGCACCAACACCTTCCTGCTGCTGCCCCAGTTTGGGGCATGAGGAGGTTCCCTGCTCGGTCAGGTTGTCATTGTTCAGCAGGGGCAGTGGCCCAGATGGTGACCTTGCTGTCTGTGCAGTGGCTGCCCAGGTGTGGGAGCATCTCCTCCAGCTCTCCATGCTAACTTTTCCCCAGTTTTTGATTTGTCAATCCACTGAGATGTCTGGAAAGGACATTGGAAAACAACTAGAAGTGTGATACTGACTTAAATCTTCCAGCCTGACAAACACACAGCTCTGGTTCTACCTTGTGCCCTCGAGGCTGACAAGAAGGCACAAATTGAAAGTGCAAATTAACACACTGTGAAAGTTGTTTTGGTGTGAATTGATGGGGGCAGGCAAAAACACATGTAGGAACACTGAGGCTACAGAATAAATAAATGGGGACTTTTTGCATCCAGTTCTATTGAAAACTGGGACAGAACTTCACTATTTGGAAGAAGTGACAGATACTGGAAGTTGAGTGGCTCCAATTAGAGTGTTGGTTCTGGGAGATGAGCAAAGGTAAGACCTGCCTTTTTGGATGCAGCTTGGCAGGAGTGAAAGCTGGCAGAGCTGAGCCAACAGCGAGCTCTTTAAAAATCCCATCCTTGCCCTTTGAGTTCTCTGGGTACTGTGTTCCCTCGGGCTGTGTGACTGTACACAGCAACACACCTTTAAGTACTTCCGTGCTGGGTTTGAGTATTGGCTCATGCTCTTCTTCAGTTGCCTGTGGGCAGGTTTATAAATTATGTGCTGAGGCTTAATTCGTTTATGTGGTTTCTTGAAATATGCTTAAACTTAGGAGATATTTAGTCAGTATCTTTGCCTCTTTAAAGACGTTCTGCTATAATATGTTACCCATATATTAGTTTTTGGGTTTTACAGAACCTCTTAAAAACCTCTTGACCAGCAGATCTGCAGTAAAGGTCTGCTGGCCACAAAGCCCACCATGTGCTGCTTGTCAAGGTGCCCCTTCTTCCCTGGTTCATCAACTGAACATTGTTGGCAACAGTGAGCAGTGAAATAGCTAAATGTCTATTCAAAGAGTGGCCTGCCAAGTTATCAGTGCAGGCATATTTTTGTAAAGAAATATGCAGTTTAACTTGTGGTGGCCATTGAGAAGCTGAGCTGCAAAAACATCAACACCACAAGGACACAATATTTTTCTCCTGATTACAACACACTCATTTATTTTGGAATTTTTATGCCAGCTGAGGACTACAGGGCTGTGACAGTAGAAGAGTTGTCCAGATGCCAAGGAAAAGAGAGAACTGTATATGTACTCCTGTCCTGAAATGGTAGAGGGCAGGGAGAAAGGCTGGGTAATGATTTGAAAGAATACATTCCCATAAACTTTCCAAGGGAATCCACAGATTGCTCCCACAACAGATACCTGCATACTTTGAAAATATGTACAAAATCCAGATGATTGCTAAATTCCCTGGTCTTCCTGTACCCTTTGCAGAGATCTGCAGATTCAGAACAACCTTTCTTTTAAGATTAAGATAAATGATTGCCTTTCAAATTAGCTGGGAAAGCCATCACATAATACAGCGAGCAATCCCTGTGCTTAGGGCCAGAGAGATAGTGGGCTCTGACATCTGACCAGGGTGGCCAGGCAGCAGACAAAGAGTAAACAAATAAATATAATAGAGACTTTGTTTGGGGTTATGTGGAAAACTCAAATCACTGTGTCTTTCTATAGTATGTGTAGACAGGTTTTTTTACGTTTTACTATGATACCGTTTCTGTGTGGAGACAACCCCTCCAACTCTCAGCATTATTTAAAACTTTTAAATTCTCTGGCAGTTCACAGGACTAACTTTTTGAAAGAGACTGTTCATCAAAATGTAGGGAGCACAGTCTGCATAGCCTTGTGCAGAGGCTGTGCAGAAGTTTCTCCTGGGTCATATCACAGAATTTGACGTTTTTAAGCCTTCTTTTAAAAGGCTTTTTTTCTGTTTTATCTGGGAGAAAAAAATGGAGCATAGGTGCTGAGGTACAGGTGTGCTGAGGCAAAACAGAAGATGGTTCTGTTTCATTCTCTATCTTCTGTCCTGCCATCTGTTACGTCAAAGGTTTAACTTGTGCTATCAATTTTTGAGGGAGCAAGGATGCCTTTTTCTCACACATTTGTACAACACCAAACATGGCTGGTCCACGTCCAAGTTTTTAGGTACTATGATAAAATAAATAATAAATCTTTCAAAGGATGTATTTTTTATATACTCCTCTGATCATCATGGCTGTGACATTGTTTTATGGCTGGAGAACCAAGACATAGATGGTCTCCAGTGAAAGTTATCAAGTATCCCCTAATTGTGGCTGTGCTTATTCAAACCACCTAAGAGCTGGTATTTCATACCAGGACTTTATGTGTTCAAAGCCCAGTTCCAGTTGGTTTGCACTGCAGCTGTTGTGAATGCACGCCCTGCTATGAATGGAGCCCAAGTGAGGCTGCATAGCTTAAGTGTTGTTGAAAATGAGACATAGACATTAAGTGGCCATCTGTGGAAAGTTTTCAGTTGCTTTCATGCTACTGCACTGGGATTCGTGGCAGAACCCAGGGAGAGAATTCATTTTTCTGTGATGATGTTCACTTCCTGCAAGCGCTGCCTTTGTCTTCCTGCGATCTTCTGCTTGGGTCAGATCATCTAATTACTGTAACAAATCAGGGAGTCCTGTTTCTGCAACAGTTTCCTTTCACTGCATATCCACTGTCAGGTGCACCAGCACCAGCGCAGAGGTGAAAAAGGAAGTCCACATGCTGACTGTAGAAAGAAGTGTGGGGAACAAATGGCACTTGCTCAAATAATGAAAAGCTGTAGCATGAAATGTGAGAACAATTTAGGGCTGCTTCTCAGACAATAATGGCACATGACAGAACATAGTCCAGTATCAAAAACGTGCTTCCTCCACACCAAGACAGTTCAGCCTCATTCCTTTGTATATCACACTTTTGCCTAAAGGTAGCTGAAGGTCCTCTATCCCCAGGGCAGGTATTTGCAAAGGAGAGATAAAATAGTGAGAAGCATTACAAAGGCAACAAATATGTTTCTAATTGATGAGTAACTTCCACTGTAATGAAATCAGAACATGCTATAAAATCCATGAGGCCCTGTGGTCTACCCCTGCCAACATGATACTCTACAAAAGACAGGGACTGGTCCTCTTCTTGGTTTTGCTTTTTTGTGACCTTGGGCAAGCTGATTTGCTACTTTACTTGCTTCCATGTTCTCAAGTTTTGTCTGTGGTATCTGTTGAGATGATCAAGAATTCACACCCTGGCCTGCTGTTCAACACATGCCCAACACCCACTGCAGAGGGATCCTGGTTACACTGCACTGACATTCACCTGATACATTTCACTGAAAGAGCACAGTGGCAGAAGGATCTGAAGGAGCTGAACTCAACAGAATAATCACTGAGTACCCATAGCGTGGTGCAGAAAATGGACTGGTTTCTATGAAATCTGTTGGATTATCTTACCAGTGGCTCTGATAATAAATCTCTTTACAACACTACAGCTGTCCTTGTATTCTACTGGATACATGTTCTTGATGTTTTGAAAATTTTCAAAGCAGCCTTTTCCAACATTCTCAGTCCATATTACAATAGCCTTATCTCCTTGTACAAAATGGCTTCTTTGTCTAGTGAATGATTTAATTTAAACAAATCAAATCAAAGTCAGCCTTCATTATGAGCAGCGGCACATGGCACTGCAGGATTTTAAAGCACTGACTGGGATTTCAGAGCACAGTTTTCAGTCCTGTCATAGATTTGTGCTGCCATCTCTGTTCTGGTGGTGACTGGCTGCACATGTATCAGCAATGAGTCACACAGCCCAGGTGGAGAACAGTCAGGTTGTCCCGGGCCTCGGGAGAGGCAGTGAGATGGGGTCCTCTAGCCAAACAAATCTGCCTCTTCCCACTGTAGATTTGCCACTGGTTTGAGCACATCAGGGTCCTACTGACTTGATAAACAGGACCTTTGCCAGAGCAGTGATTCAGTGGCAAGAGCTGTTCTGAGGGGTTTATTCCTCTTGGACATTCATAGGCAGCATCCCTGTTGAGGATACCTGTGTGTGCAAGCACGAACTCTCCCATCTGCTGCTTTTTCATCAGCTAAGCAAACAGTGATCTCAGGGAATCTAGAGGCTTGAGCACTCTTTGTTGTTGTCTTTTGGAAGGTTCTGTTGCCCATTAAAATGCATGTGAGGTTTTTACTGTCACTTCACAGGCTTCTTGAATTAAACCTCTTCCAATGTGAGGATCTAAGCTGCAGGTTCAGGCTCTTACCTTTAAAATCTGTGCATTAAGTACCTTGTATCTTATCTGGTATAGCTGTTGAACTAATCAATAAACATTCTACTATTTACATTTATCCTTCCAAGCTGAGAGATCACGCACCACTGGCATTGAAAAGGCTGAATGATTTGCCCCGGTTCATGCTTCTGAATAAAATTGACAGCTATGAGATGGAAATGTTCAGCTCGTGTTTTAATTTGCTGCAGGAAAGATTTATCAGACAGAGGTGAAGTCTTTGACCCAGTTTTGTCCTACTGGGGTCTCTCTGTACAAGCTACGGAGAGAAAGGAGGGGTGGGAGGGTGGTCCCAAGCACTGATATTTGCAGGTATCTCTTACTCTCCCAGTTACAGCCAGTGGGATTTTAGGATAACTGATGGCTCAGTGCTGCAGCCTGAACAGAGGTGTTGCAGGGCTGGTAAGGGATGGCTGCAGAGCAGGGCTCAGGGCAAGAGGAGGCCGGGCAGCTCGAGGTACCACATCCACTCTCAAGGAGCAGTCAGGGAGCAGAGGATCCCTCAGGATGCTGCCGTTGTAGCCCGAGCGGCTCCGCCGGCTCCAGGAGCTGCTCAGAGGGATCCGGCCGGGGGAAGCGCAGGGCGGGCCGGGGGCTGGCAGGGCCGGCGGGGCTGAGCCGGCCCGGGCCAGGGCTGTGCTCCACGCAGGGAGCCGGCGGTCCGCGGGCCTGGGGGCAGGGCGGCTGTCTATTTTTAGTGAGGGTTTTATAGAGTGGATCCCTGCGGTCTGGCTCCACACTGAAATATTGTCCTAGTCTCAATGACATAAACACAGGGCCAGCCTGTGATCCTGGCGCCAGCTTCAGCTTAGGGAATGTGAATGAAAGTACCAGTGGGGTCCAGGCAAGAAGAAGAAAAAAATCCCGACTGTAATTACAAATAAATCCCAAACCCTTTCGCTCTCATGGCTCACTTAGTGCAGCAAATAGCCTCTGATTCTCTGCAAATAAGTCCCAGCTTAGTTACTGACAGATCTACCAAGAGGCAGTTAATGGAATAATGACTAAGGGAAGCTTAGGGTAATTTACAAACAGTTCCCGGTGTTGGAGGGTGATTGCCCCCACCTCGCCCCCCTCCCTGCTCCCTTCAGGTCCTGCAGCGGTAAGCACCAAGCAGGACCTAAGCCTGGGCACACCAAGGTCCTGTTCGGCTTGTCAGGGAAGGCTGCTGTTTTTTTATTTATTTATTTATTCAAGATATCTCAGACAAGAATGATGACAGGCAAACTCCAATATCTGTCTTCCTAGGGAGAGCAGTTTAGGTTATGGTCTGCAGAGCAAGGTTATTCCTACCTTCTTTTTTGATGAGAAAAGTGGGGAGATCTTAAGTGAAAGTGGCATAAAAAGCCATTCCTGCCATGAGATGCTTTAAATGCAGGATTCTTCCTTTTGCTTGTTTTTCTGTTACAAAGGCATCTCTCTTCTTTGAATCCCTTGTCTGAACCTGTTTCAACACCTCATGTTTGAGCTGAAATGCTTATTTTGCTGACCAGAGTTAACCTTCATGTTCAAAGTAGAGAGAACTCTTGTGGCACTTCCAGAGTGGTCATGCTCTTTTTTGTTTGATTTTGATGTTTCTGTAAATCAGAACAGGATCGTGTGTCTTTGGAACACTACTCTGTCAAGAATGGGAGAAATGGGAAGGCTGTTTCTGCATGGGAACGATTGCACATGCATAGACACACACGTAAAGAGAACAAATATTAGTCAAAATAGATGCGGTTGTGTCTGGCATGTTATTGAACTGCTGATGTGTTTATTATGAGAACAAGTACCTCAAAAGGTGATGTGGCTTCAGGACGCGTTCTAGGCAGCAAAGATACTCAGTTGAAGTTTTATTATTTCAGTGATGCTTGAAAGAAAATCATCCTGAGTGATGTCTGCGCGGGAAAGCCCTAGCTGGTTGTTAGTCCTGTGATGAGACCTGGTTGTTTTTTCTTCCAGTGCCATCCTAGTCTTTCCAAGTGTTCAAAGGAGGAGGATAACAGTCACTTGTTAATATTCTCTATTTGAAAGAAAAACACAAAGTCCTTACTCTGTCTTATCAGAGGAACCTGACTGTACATAAGCAAATTGTGCTGTGAGCAAAGCAGTAATTTGTGACTTCTCTGTGTGCTGTGGGGCTTTTTGTCTCATATTCCTGCTGTACCTTCCTATAGCCGGTGTCAATTCTCTTTTAGAGACCGTGGCATTGTGGGATGTTGGTCAATGCCCAAAAGCTTTTAACTCTATCCTGTAATTGATGTTTTGTGTAAACTGCGATAAAGGAAGGATATTTAAAAAAAGAGGGTGGGGGGAACAACATATTTAATGAGGATGAGTAAACACACCCAAGATGTAACTGTAGATATAAGAAAAATAAAAGCAGCTGGGGGGCTTCTGAGACATTGTTTGTCTTGAAAGTGATGAGAAGAGGCACCATCAAAAGACTTGTTTTACTACAGTCATGCTTCATTATGGGCAAGGAGAGTGTGGGGAAGGGGGGGGGTCCCTACGTGACCAGGTTGCCAGAAGAGAGAACCTAACTCGTTTGCATGGCCTAATTAATCCCTGAACCCAGTCAAAGCCTGAGTCACAGGGAGAGAGCAAATGTCAGATCTGTGTCTGGGAAGCCTAGATTCATTATTTTACTCGCCTGGGTCCCTTTGCCTTCAGATGCAAAGACTTGAAACTCCCAAGCCAAAGAAACACATCCCAGAGATTCCTACCGAACATGAGCAGGTTTGGAATCAGTCTCCTTTGTGTCTGTTTCTGTATCTGAATTAATCCCATACCCCCATGAGTGTGCTGGTTTCATCATTTGTGAGAGAAAGGGGAAATTATTCCATGTGCCACTAAAGGTACAAGTTTCTTTGAGAAGTATCCTATTGAACATATAGCTTTTCACAGCCAGCCCAGCCACTGTGAGTTTGTATCTTGGGACGTTTTGTAGTGGCTGCAGAGATAATGCTGTGCACACAACTCTGGCTGATCATGT
The DNA here is from genome assembly GCA_034509425.1 of Eopsaltria australis. Lineage (NCBI taxonomy): Eukaryota > Metazoa > Chordata > Aves > Passeriformes > Petroicidae > Eopsaltria > Eopsaltria australis. The sequence goes on from JAVTVJ010000489.1 coordinate 175,805, forward strand.
GATCTACTTCTTTTCGAAGAGATCAGATTCCCTGAAGGGATAAAGCATAAGAAGCTGGAAAGGAGTGATAATACAAAATTCTGGGGAATGACATGCAGTTTAATCTTTTTCTAGTTATTAAAGCTCCTTCATCCCTGCACATTTTCTAGCTGGAGCACATTTAAAGAATTTCTAACAAAGCAGTGGTTCTGAATTTGTGGGACCTTCTGCTGCTGCATTAATTCTTGAGGCAAAACCCTAGTCAGGAGTTGTTTTATATACAGGCTAAATTCTGCTCTTTTATTACACTGTAGCCAGGATACTTCTTGTGAGCATAAAGTGCAGCCATTCTACATTTAGTCCAGGATTTCTGAGTAAGATATATTTGGGATCCCGTTCCCTCTGGCTCTCTGATCAGGATTAGACCCTGCCTCTTGGACTTTGTACTTCCACAAAACCCGTGAGTCTCTTGGAACATTTAAACCAGAATCAGAGGCAACATTTACTGAGTGCAGGGGACCTGGGGGCTCAGGACTGAGTTGATAGAAGTACTTTTAAAGTAAGTTTCAGTTTTCCTTCATTCATAACCAACAGGCTAAATATGATGTAATTGGATTTATTTTTTCCTCTTCACCCCCACTGGAGCCAGGAAAATGAAGTAGTTGAGAGAAAAGGGGTTGTCATTTTCAGTCAAGCAGTCATTCATCACGTAGCATTAGACAATTAGCAATAAAACATTTGAAGGGCTCCATTGGTGCTAAAAGGGCGAGGGGGTCTTTTTAAATATCAGAGGTGAGAAATGTTATGTATCAGGGTTATTCAGTAGCTGGCATCAATGAATCACTCCCATGCACACAGGGCTTGATTGGGGGGGGGTTGCTGTATTTTTTCGCTTCATTGAATCTTTGTCCCTCAGTTCTCTTTAGTGTTTTATAAAAATGGAATAGTAAAAGCTTGGTTTATCTCAATAGATGTTTATCTTAATGACCAGGCTGGCTAAAAAGAATAAATACATTCCTACTTGCCATGTGTGTATATATGTAATATATGCTGCCACAGGGAGTTTGTTTGGATAAACAATGTTGCCTGTGTGGAAATTCAGATCCCCTTCAGGAGCCATTGCTTGTAAATAGAAGTGTCATTTTTAACATAAAAAATGCCTTGGTTTTTGTTTCATCTTTTCCAATTCTCCCACTGGCTTCCCTCTCTGTAATGAATTGGTCTGCACACTGTTTGACACTGGTCTCTTCTCTTGACTGCTGAGATGTTGGGATTTGGCACAAAAAGTAGGATGTTTAGGTGGGGTAGAGAAGGGGGAGTATTTAGAAGAACTTTAGGTTTCCTCTGTTGCAAACCTTTTGCGTGAATAAATAAATAAATAATTAAAACTAATTCCTCCAAGTGAGATTGTAGCCAAGAAAACTCTGTTCTGAGAGATTCAGATTTATGGCAGAAGACACTGCCGAGAGAAAAAGCAAGAAACAGAGACAGTGGAGTTCCACCTCCCATGATATATAGAGCCAAGGGAGGTATAAATACCCGTCACTTCCCGGACCCTCTTTTTAAAAAAAGACAAACACCCAGGATCCTGTCTCTGGCTGGCTTGCAGCAAGGCGCCCTCATAAAAGCTAAGATAAACAGTTTATCAGCAGATGAATGCACAAGCTCTGGTCTAAAGACAAAAGTCTATACCTTAGGAAAAACGCAGAAGCAAGAGGAAAGTGGGCTGAGAATCAAGGAGGCACAGCATTTTAGGAGGAAGAATGACATGTAATGAGAAAAATACAGCAATTCTTTAAGGATATTTTTAAGGTGATGAATACATCATATACATGGATGTATAGTTGTACTTAAAAGACTAAGAAATAACTTTTTTTATTTCTAGGGTCTCCTTTTTTTGTTGTTTTTTTTTCTTCATTGCTTTAATGCATTAGTCATCTTAGGATTTACTCTATAAAACATTCATCCCAGAGCTTAGTTTCAAAATACATTATTTATATATTATTTATCTCTGTAGATACAGATTCTTGGCCAAATGTATCCTTCCCTGTCTCCATTCTGTTGGGATTCCAAGGTAGAACTTTGCTCTCTCAAAATATGTTTTACCATCCTAAGTTTTTGATTCAAAACTGTTTTCCTTCAGAGCAACTGATCACCTGCTACCATTGTCATCCTTAGCACAGTCTTTATTCTGCGTATCAGGAAAGGGGCAGGCAACTGGATGAGGTTCCTTCCTCATGAGGGAAGAGGGACAGAGCACCACATTTCAAAGATCCAGCAAGATCCCCCTGAATCTTTCCACTCTAAAGGATGTAGTTTCAAAGTAGTAGAATGGTGACTTTCTGTCTGTGGTACATGGGTTCTTGGGAAGGTCATACATGACCCTTGATAGCTCATAATCTGATATATTTGGACTATGTAAAATGGCTGCAAGCTGTGCATCTCCCTTAGAATTTCTTCAGGGATTCAGTTTTAAAAAAGAGGTAGAAAAGGAGTCCCTTAGAAAATTTATACAGGTGTATAAAGGAAGAGGAAACCAGCAGCTTGCTAGGACCTTAAGACTAAAATTGAAGTGATTTTCATTCAGTTGTCAGTTCTTTCAAACACAGGTTTCCTCTACAATTTTAGTAAAACAGGAGACTCTTCCCTCTGCATGGTTCCATTGACGCTGGTAGCATCTAATCAAACTCTCCCACACCTCCATGAAAGAGGCAAGGATTAGCATTCCTGCTCTACAGATAACGAAAGACAGAGCTATGAAATGTGCTGCCCAAAGCCATATGAGAAATTTGCATGACAGCTGAGCAGAGGGCTCGTTTGGTTGTGTTGTTGATTTTTCCTTCTTTTCCTTACAAACAATCATTTCATGCCAATGGATTTTTTAAAACGAGAAGCAAAAGGCAATGAGCATGATTTAAATAATCTTCAAGTGTAAGGGAAGCAAGAATAGTTGTAAGGAAGCCTCCACTCCTAAGGAAGGCACAGCTTTGCCAAGCTAACCTGGCATAGTTCTTCCTCATCCCAGTTTTTGCAGTGCTTTATTACTTTCTGAGATTCCCTCCATGTTTTAGAGTAGTGCATGCATTGTGCCTGAGACCACTGCTTGCAGACCAGGCTGATTTGACACCATGGACTGATTTCAGAGGGATGTCCCTGAGCCCTGGGTAGGGTGAAGTAGGTCAGGCCATTTTCTGTTAGCAGATTTAACAGGAAACGAATCTATTCTGAATTGTTTCTGTGCATCCTCACTGCTGTGGACTGAAGTCAGCTGCTTACATAATGTGTTTTCAGAGCTGTGCCTCCAGAGCCGTGCAGGCTGCATTCCTCTTCTCTCCTCATCAGCGATGTCAGCCTGAAGAAGTGGCATCTTACTCTTGCCCACACTGGCTTCCCGTGTGCCTTGAAGGTTGTATTTGCTTTGTCTACTGAAAAAACACATTTTTACTACTGACAGCACTCCAGCACCAATAAAGCTGAGGCAAAGGGAGTTGTTCTACTCTGCTTCATGCATCATTGCCAGTAGAATGACCAGCTAAGGCCTCTATGAGCTGCTGGCCTCTCTCCCTGTCCCAGGAAGGGCTGGCATCATTCACAGACCCTGGATCATGCCCTTTTCCTCCAGGTTTCACTTACTGCTGTTTTCAGCAAGCCTTGGAATAAACCAGTTTCTTTTCCCTCTGACCCAGTGGCCTCTGGCCAGAGTTACTGGCAGCTCTTCCCCAGTCCTGCTGTCAGCCATTCCACCAAGAAATTCTTGGGCCACAAGTGACTTCTGTCACTTCTGCATCCCTCGAGCTTTCACGGCCTCTCCAGGAGCCCAGTGCACCTGAGGCCAGGCAGATACCCGTGCTTGAGGAATTACTGAGCCCCAGCCTGCTCTGCTCAGAACAGATTTGGGGCTTAAAGAGGGACAGAGAGGCTTAAAGACTCTCATTCCAGAAACATTCTGTCGTACAGGTAACTCAGTTGAGGAGGAAAAGGTCTTGTCTTCCAGTCCTTGCTTAGGGTCACAATTTTGAATGTGGAATCTTAAATATCTGGCATGGAATAGATGGAACATAGGCCTTATCAGCTTTGCTTTTTGGACTTAAGAGATTAGTATTTAGAAAATTGGTCTCAAATACCAGCTGAGTAAAACTGAATTTATTATTAAAATATAAATACAATCCATTAGATGTAATGTCTGAATTTTTTGCTTCTGTTCTGTTTCTGAGGTGTTGCTTCTCACTTATATCCAGGCAGAACTTTTATGCCAAATTTCAGCAATGAAAGTTCATCAGGGTCTGCGTGAAGGTAGAGACCTCAACTTGCAGGTGAAAAAATGGTAATAAAACTCCAGCAGATCTCTGGCTGACATTGTAGCAGCAAGTGTCACTGTGAGGCTTTTTCACAATATTGACCTTAGGTCAGTTTTCCATCTTTTTCACGTAATTTTTCTTCAATTATGTATTATTTAGAAAGTGCCCTATATGTTCTGGAATAAAACAAAGTTAAAAGGGTTGTTCTAAATTGAAAATTGGGAGTGAAAATAGTTGAAAACTGTAATTTTTATAAAAAACACCCAATCTTGGTAATATGTATTACTTTCATAATGAACCTAAATTTGAAGGTTAAGATTTAAACATGCATAAATAATTTAGGTGAAATGGCTTAGCTTCAGTCCCATTAAACTTAGGCTCCTAAGTGCCTAAATAGCCTGCAGGAATGAGATTCAAGCACTTCAGGAAATTTTACTCAAACCGTAATAGACCCTTACAGCCATACTGCCTGCCACGCCGTTTAAGTGCTCTTTGCAAGACAGTAATTCTGCCATGGAAGTGGCATTTAGTATCAAATTTTAAATTGTTTTATGTATTTGCCATTGAGGCACTTTCCATCTTTCCTGTATGGACTGAGGGCATAACTGGAAATTGCGTTTCTGATGGAGAAGTCTTAGGAACTCCCTCGAAAATCGCTAAGCAAGTGCTCCGAAGACAGCAGCGGGGCCGGGCAGTCTCCCGGAGCATCCGCCATGGGAGCCGAGCTCCCGGGCTCCTCTCGGGGGACCGCAGGTCCGTACGCGGGGAATCACCCCGCCGTACCCCGAGGTGCGCGCCGAGTGCGCGGGAGCCGCCTCCTCCCACCCGCAGCACCCGCGGCTCTGCCCGCGCTCACCCACGCGGCGCGAGAGGCTCTTCCCGAGTTCCTCCGGCGCCGAGCGCATCCCGCCGCTCCGCGCTGTCCCGGTGCCCCCCGGCCCGCCCGCGGGCAGCCCCCGGCCCGGCCCGGCGCCGCCAGCAGAGGGCTCGCTCCGCCCGGGAAGGCGCCCGGCGGCGCCGGGGCCGCGGGCAGAGCGTCCGCAGGGGCCCCGCGGGCGGGCAGCGCGCCCCGCGCCCATGTGCGCGCCCGGGCAGGCGGCCCCCGGCGGCCGCGCAGCGCAGGCCGGGGCGGGAGGGCGCGGGCAGCCCGCGGAGCGCAGGCAGAGCTGCCGGGAGAGCCGCTCTCCGCGGGCGGCCGGGCCGCGCTCCTGCGCCGGGCGGGCGGGCGGGAGAGGCCGCGCTCCGCGTTCACCGGGAGAGCGGCGGGGCGAGGCCGAGCCCGGAGCCAGCGGCAGCGGCCCGAGGAGCGGCGCCCGGCCGGGCGGAGCTGCCGGCGGCTGCCCCGGGCAGGGCAGCATCTCCCGGGGCGCGGCGGCTCGCGTGAGCGGCGGCGTGCGGAGGGCGGGGGGAGGCGGCGGCTCCCGCCTCAGCCTTCCCCAGCAGAGGGTGCCTGCCGGTGGGAAGGGGGAAGCCGCGTTCTCTTGGACTTTTGTGGGAGTGGGGGTTGTGTTGTGTGTGTGTGGGTTTTTTTTAAGGGGGGTGGGGTGGGTTAGGAGAGAGTCTGTGGTTTCCATGGAGATGAAGCTGAAAGTGCAGGAAATTTAAAGGCTTTGGGTCCTTGCAAAGCAGACAAACTGGTGCCAACGTGCGTGGCTGCTGTTGCTGCTGAGGAGGCTGCTTTGCAAACGGCGGAGAGGAGCGGGGAGGAAGAATCGGCAGCAACTTCTTCCACACGCACGGGCAGACAACGAGGAGCGGCAGCAGCAAGCAGAATTCGCAACAAAAAGAGGCATCTCCCGTTCCCGGGAAGGGCGAGAAGAAGCAGGAGCAGCAGCAGCAGAATTTTGGAGCGGCTCCACCAGGAGAAATTTTATAGAGAAGCCTGCAAGAGAGAGTGTTTGCAGGGGGCTTGTTCTCCGGGCTTATCAGGGGGCTGCCTTTGCTGGTGCTGCGGCGAGTGGAGGTGATCCCCCTCAAAGACGACCTGTTTTGGATACCCCCGTACAAGTTTTCTGATGTATTTGCTTGCACCTTCTTCCCTTGCTGTTTGGTGAATCCAGCCCCCCTTCCCCCCCCCACCGGTCTCCCAAGGATGGATCATTCCCAGTGCCTTGTGACTATATACGCCTTGGTGGTTCTGCTGGGTCTCCGGCTAGAGCAGGGCGCCTGCCAGCACTATCTGCACATCCGACCGGCTCCCAGCGACAACTTGCCCTTGGTGGATCTAATCGAGCACCCGGACCCTATCTTTGACCCCAAGGAAAAGGATCTTAACGAGACCTTGCTAAGGAACCTCATGGGCGGACACTTCGACCCCAACTTTATGGCTGTTTCCTTGCCCGAGGACCGGCTCGGAGTGGACGATCTAGCTGAGCTGGACTTGCTGCTCAGGCAGAGACCCTCGGGAGCGATGCCCAGCGAAATCAAAGGGCTGGAGTTCTACGACGGGCTGCAGCCGGGCAAGAAGCACAGGCTGAGCAAGAAGCTGCGCAGGAAGCTGCAGATGTGGCTTTGGTCCCAGACCTTCTGCCCGGTCCTATACACGTGGAACGATCTCGGCAGCCGCTTTTGGCCCCGGTATGTCAAAGTGGGCAGCTGCTACAGTAAAAGGTCTTGTTCAGTCCCCGAAGGCATGGTTTGCAAACCTGCCAAGTCCGTGCATTTAACGATCCTGAGGTGGAGGTGCCAGCGCCGGGGCGGGCAGAGATGCACATGGATACCCATCCAGTACCCCATCATTTCGGAGTGTAAGTGCTCCTGCTAGGGCTGGCACTTCCCTTCGCGCCCCTTCTCCAGCGGACTCACGTGGACCTTTGCTGCAACAGAAATAAGAGACATTTGCTTTCTGGTTAACGTTGTAATGCACTGTAACGTGTAGGAGAATGTATATTGTGTGTATATATGGCACCGGTTTAATATACTATTAAAAGGTCAGTATTATACGTGAAATAATCAGCGTCTACTGTATTTTCAAGACTATTACCCTGATGGTTGCTAATGTATCTTTTTTTTTTTTTTTTTTTTTTTTTTTGTATTTATATTCCAGAGAGAAGTTGCTTCGCGTTGGCGAAGTAGGTTTTTTGTTGGGTGTTTTTTTTAATAAAAGGATTAAAAAATACAAACCAAACTTTTTGATAAGAAAACGTTTAAAGCTATTTTCCATTATTCGGAAAGCGTATGTGTGAGGGTTTTTTTTTTTTCTTTTTCCTTACGGACTTTAGATTTAAAATAAAAATGAATAAACGCCTAGAGCACAATGTTATTGTAAATAGAGAGAAGTTTGAATGACTTAATCCTATGTAAATGAAGAGTATCTGCTATTTATTCTTTATATCCTTGTAGTAAAAGTGCAGTGCAGAATTAAAGTCAACCACTAAAACACGAGCCGTTTGGATTCTGTTTGCTTTTTGGTTTGGCCGCCGTCGGGGGGGCTTTCTTCTCTCTCCTCCTCGTTCTCCACGCTCAGCAGGACGTTTCGTGGTGGCAGGGGGAGGTGGGAACCTGCTCACGACTCTGTTAGAGGGGCTCTGCGGCACCTACACCGCCGGAGTGCCGCGGGCTCCGGCTCCGCAGGATGGGGGGCGGCCGGCGGGGGGTCCCTCCGCTCCGCGCTGTCCCCCGCGGAGCCGCTCCCGCGGCCGCGCAGCCCTGGCGAGCTCGGTGGCAGCTGCTCGGGGATTTTTCTTTTAACCGCTTGACATTTCATTTACAACGGGACACGTGTCTTTCACACCTACCATTGTGGTGGGACACTGCTGAAACTTGACCCCTGGGCTTTGGGGGGTTTCAGCGCAGACACGTTATTAGCGTGATCCTTTGACAGCCGCACACCGCCCGGCCCGGCCCGGTTAACTCTTTGGGCTCCCGCCATCGCCACCATCACGGGCTGCCCGGGGCTGCGGGGCTCGGGCGCTGAACCCCCTCCCTCGAGCCTCCTCTGTCCGGGCAGCCCGGGGAGCACTGTGCCCTGCAGCCGGGGAACAGCGAGCTCTGCAGCCGGGGAGCCCCGCGCTGTGCCGCCCGTGCTGCCGAGGTGTGCCCGAGCACCGCCGCCCCCCGCTCCCCGCGGTGCTGAGAACGGCCCGGCCCGGCCCGCGGGACTCCGCGGGACCCGGTCCAATTAGCGACGTGTTTGACTTTTACGTGCTGGGAGAGCCGACGGTTCGTATCTCATAGATACCAACTGCGAAAACAAACTCTCCACGTGTTCTTCAAAGGCTCCCTGACAGTGCAGAACGACTGTTCCTTATTTATCTTGGACTCAAAAAACTCTTTTTTAATTTCTTCTCCAAAACTCGGAGGGAATCTACACTAATCATTTTAGACCCGTGGGTCTTTCACTGAGACAAGCCAACCCTGCTTTCTCTAACGCTTAGTTCAGTATCTCCGAATGCATATTCATTCCCTCGCTCAGTCTCTCGGTGCGTTTTACCGCCCGTCTCTTTGCTCTAATTTCAATAGTTTTGGGAGGGGGGAAGAAAATCAGATCTTGGGACATTTAGGGTATTCATTAACCTAGTGAAGAGGAACAGAGGCATTATTACTCACATAGAAGGCACCCTGCCCCCATGTCTATCTAAGGGTTCATTGTAAAAGGATTAAAAGTTAAAGACCTTCATCTTATGATTCTTTCATTTAATCTTCGTGGCGCCTGAAAGACATGCTGGATGGATGATCACATTTAAAATATTCCTAATGTCGGCTACCTTAGGACTCCAGGCAGGGCAAACAAACGTAATTTATTTCCAGAAGAAAGGGTATATTGAGATGTTTAAGTTTATGAACCACCATTACCATGTATATTTGTTAGGTTCTGACAAATACCCAAATAACATTAAAATCAGCCATTCATCACATATGAATTTATGCAAAACCTTGTATGCCTGGGGCCAATATTTTTTTAGACAGAGTTTCACTTGCAAAAAAAAAAAAGTTTATTTAAAAAAAAAAAAAGCAAGAGTTTTTCATGACTGGTAAACACGAGAATTATGTGAACAGAAACTATTTCATGCTGGGATGGCAGCCAGGGACTCGGGAATGTCAACAAAAGTTCTCCGAAGGTTGAAAATGTCACTGGATTACAATACAAGGTCCTTTGCCCCATTAGCAAACTTGACTAAAGTAATATTCCCACTACTTAGCGAGGGGGTTCATCCAGTGATTTATCTGTCTGTGATCCCAGCAATGGGGCAAACAGAGACTTCATCTGGAAACCACCTCTGACTGCTGGCTTCAAGATTTAAAACTTTCTGTGTGTGTAGAGCTGAGTGTGTATTGGTGACTGTTACATGAGTGTAAAGGAAGAGTTAATGTTGTCTAAATATCTGTCACCATATCTGTCTTAATTTTAATCCAAGGGTCATTGTCATCAGGGATTCATGTGTACATACATGCTTTCTCAACCAATAACACCCTGTTAATAATAAATTTATGAGAATATTTTGGGGTTTTAAAAAAATCACGTTTCGCCATCCATAAGACCCATGATTTTTTTTTAATAAAGAGCTAAATTTTGTCAGCTGGTAGAGCAAAAATAAACTAGTAGTTTTCACTGTTGTTTCTGGTCAGGTCCACTTTCTGGTCCTCCTGCCCTAGTGTTGAAATGTTTGGCTTGTAGTGGAAGTGTTTCAAGCCAAACAAATAAAATATCTTTCTGATGAATGTTTCTATGCAAATCTATTTAATATTAGATTTTGTAATATGTTTTTGTAGCAAAATTGAATTATAGCTCTTTTAAATAGAAATCAATTCATAACACAGCCAGCTTTTCTTCGCTGATCTTTGTAGTGGCATCATAAGACTGCACAAAGACCACTGTGGGGAAGAAATAAGGGAAAAGTTTAAAGTTTGCTTTTAGTTACTCTGCAGTTTCTTCTTTTGCAATTTTAGTGTCTTAAAGCATAATGATGGGAATTTCAGTTCATTTCTGTGTCCACCATAGGCTCAGCTGAGTCATTTAACCTGTGTGCTGCAGGTCCTTGTGAGGAGCACAGGACTTCTTTGCCACTGTAGTCAGTCTTTATCAGAATAGTTTGTTCTCTCACACCACGTGTTTATTCAAAATCTAGTAAGGTTAAGGCCCAGTGTTCAAGGGAAGTTCCTCAATGATACTGCATTTAGTATCCAAGTCATTGTTTTTGTCAGTGCAGAGCAGTATTCTACATATCATTCTCCAATGCTTTATACTTCTGATTATCAGGAAAAATGTGTGGCTTTTAACCAAAGGCATGATGATGGAGGCTGATTTGACAGTGCTAAGAGGAACACAGTCGATAAAAGCACAAAAAAGTAAACCAGAGTAACTTCCAAATGTTTGTAATAAGCTCATTCAAAATTAGACAGTGTGATGAAAATGAACCAACTAGGAAACATTACACATTAAAATCTTGTGTCCTCACATACATACTTAATTGAAAAATGTATTTGATTCCTCTTATCATTTTCAAAATACCACCACAAAGATGAGTTCTTGAGATTGCATGAGGGCACTATCGAGTCATCACCAAAATAACCACAGCTTGAAATTCAAGCAGTAGTATTTGGATAAATACTGGACAAGTTTTTCCTCTTCCATAGTTTTAATAGAGAAATAATCTTTATTTAGTAACATCAACACCTTGAAAAAAATTCCCAGCAGTTCACCTCACCGGGCTGTGTTATATAAATGTAATCTGCACCACATTGGCTGGATCTTGGACACTTTAAAGAGAAGATATTCCAGTTTGGAGATTGGCCAGGAATCTTCATTGAAAGTTGAAATAAATATAATGACGTCATCATATAATATCACAGCTTTCAAGGTGAGCCAAACCAAAGGTATGCTGGCAGGGCAGTGTTGCCACCTGGTAGATCCATGCTAGGAATAGATACCATACTCTCATCCAGTGGGGAGGAGAGCAGCCACGCTTGATCTGGAGTACCCACAAGGATCCTGCAGTGTCTCTGTGCCTGCAGGTCCTGTGGGAGCCTTGCTGCATGTGGGAGCTGCAGGATCTGTGTCAATGCTCTCTTTTAAGAGAGCAGCTCCAGCAAATTTGAAGAGACCCTTTCATTCCCTCTTCCCTGCTCCCAGACCAAGCAAGAAGCTCCAATGGTTAAAAGGAAGGGAATGAATACATTCGCTTGAAACAACTGTTGGAATGGTTCAGACGGGAACAGAAATATTCAGCAATCAACATTAAAGACTCTAAATCCTTGGAGGTGTTATTGCAGGATCAGCAGCTTACAGCCCTCTTCGTGAAGCCTGGGTACCAGTGTATTACTGTTAAGTCCCCTGCAGCTTGTTCCCTGTGGGGAAAGCAGCTGCTCTGTATGATGTGCTTTTGAAGAGTCTGGGACAAAAGCTACTGCAGAGAAATCTGCACGGGTGTAATGCACAGTGAGTCACTTTTCCCTGCTGAACTGTGGGACAGGAGTGCAGAGATGCCACAATTTAGCCTCTGACTCTGTTGGTGGATGGCTTAGATGGAAACCAGCTGAGAACAGATGCTCTGGGAGCTCACTGCTGGTAGTTGTGCCCTCTCCGGGGGTATATTCATGCTGCCATCAAGCATCATTCTGAGTCAGCAATCAATGCTAGACCAACCTGTGCATGCACGGAGATCCTGGCAGCCTGTGGACGTCCTGGAAAGCTTTGGGGCCATCCCTGTGGGGGCCTCTGGCTGTGTGTGGGTGCTCCTGTGCGAGAGCCCAGCTGAAGGCAGCAGCACTGACTGAAGGCACACAGATCCTGGTGCTGACGAGTCTGGAGTCTCCTCTGCACCTCAGACAGACAGTGCGCAGCACTCAGGTCTCTCCCGTGGAGAATCCCAGAGTAGTCACTGCATCAGATAATCGTAACAGAGTTTGAAAATAGGTTTCACACTCCCTCCTCGTTTTTTTCCCCTCGTGAGAGGGGGAGTGGCAAGGCTCGCATCACAAAGAACGTTACTCAGAACCAGAACAGATCTTAAGGCACAACACTAAAAACCTGTATGCAATGGAGAAGGACTGGGTGGCTCGAGGGATTGGTAATGGTATAAAGAGCTTTTCACCACTAGGCTTCTGGCTCTGATCCAGAGGTAGTAACTGAAAGCCACAGTCATCTGATGCCTGCAGAGTGGGCTCTGTAGAATGAGTTGTTGGTCTCTGCATAGATCCTACCAAGCAGGCTCCAGATCACAAAGCCACCACCAGAACTGTCATGCTTGCAGGGATTCTCAATCCAAAGTGCAAAACAAAACAGGAATGAGGGTGTTTGATCTGTGTTTGTGGTTAGCAGCTTAGCAGTTTGTGATTCTGATAGTGAAGAGTTGATTGTTGTTGGGTATTTTTTGTTTTGTGGGGGAGGGATTAAATTAGGAGAATATAACCAGTATAGCCCCTTGTATTGATACAACCCTAATAGTATTTTCCTTCTGGCATAGTAGTATCTTTATTTTTGGCCTACACCTGGCAACTTACTACCTGGCTTGGATGCAAACCCATGGTCCAGAGGAAGATGGAGCAAAATGAAGGGCCAGGCACTGCTGTATTAATTGAAGTGCCTCCTGCACTGGGTGGTGCACATAACTTCATAATGAGTGCGTCTTACACCTACCAGTGCAAATACCTTATTTACAGCAGTGCAGCTTTCCAGGGCTCAGGTTAGAGGTTACTCTTCCCTAGGATTACCAGTCATGCAGCTCTGAGCACACATTTCTCTGAACAATTTCAGAATATCCTCGCCAGGCTGCTGTGTTGTACCTGTGCAATAAAAAAATTCAGCATCCTTCTCAGCAGTAAATAAGCCGAGTTTAACTTGAAATATTAGGGAAAAGAAGTGCATGAAACCAATACATATTTATATAACGGCCAGTGTAAACATCACTCCTCTGTTTTAAAATGAACCTTCTGGTATTCCAGGCACTTCATAATATTGTCTGGGAGTGAAAAATGGACAGAAAATCATTTTCCCTCACTCCCTCTCCTAGTTTGCTTTGGACATTTAGAGACTGCATATCTAGCCAGGTTTATTTTGCCTTTTGCATGCATTTGTTCCTCCAAGGGCACTCCATTTCTTTCATACAGCAACAGAATGTTGAATAATATTGTATAGATATTATAGTAAACATGCATTTTATAGCCCAGTGAGACGAGCTGAAATAATGTCCTTTAAAATCTTGTGGACTTCCCAGTTAATCATGTCCTTTTGGAATAAGTGGGCAAAATTTTGTTTTGTAGGTAATATTTGCACAATAAATGAGGTCATTGACCTGAACGTTGAAGCACTTGTAAATAAGACTGAGTTAGACCAATGCGTAAATTAAATCTCAGTGCTACATCTGGCCTTAGAAACACGCAGGTATCTCTCCTCTCTCTCATTGTATCTGCTCCTGGTTTAATGAGGGTGTGAAGAGCCCCTTCAGACTCAGCAGTTTACTGGGTCTGTGATCGGTTCTGGCAGGACTCCAGGTGCCCACCAAAGCTGCTCTGTCACTCCTCAGATGAACAGGGGGGAGAAAATACAACCGGGGCTCTTGGACACAAAAGAAAGGCAGGGAGAAATCACTCCCCAATTACCCTAACAGGCAAAACAGACTTAGCTAGGGGAAATTTATTTATTACAAATCAAATCAGAATACTGAGAAATAAAGTCAAATCTTAAAGACACTTGCCCTCCACCTCTCCCTTCTTTCCAGGCTTAAATGCACTCCTGATTCTCTCTGCTTCCTCCCCACCAGCAGCACAGGGGTTTGGAAATGGGGGCTGGGGTCAGTTCATCATGTGTCAATATCTGCTGTTCCTCCCTCCTGAGCGAGAGAATTCCTCACACTCTTCCCTGCTCCAGGGTGGGCTCCTCTCTTCATGGGGCCACAGGTCCTGCCAGCTGTAGCATGGGCTTCCCGTAGGATCAGCTTGGTGTGGGCTCCTCCGGGGCTGCAGGTAGAGGCAGGGACAGCCTTCCTCACCACGGTCTTCACCAGGGGCTGCAGGGGAATCTCTGCTCCTGGAGGTGCCTGGAGCACCTCCTCCCCCTCCTTGTGCACTGACCTGGGTGTCTGCAGAGTTGTTTCTCTCCAATATTCTCACTCCTCTCCCTGACAGAAGTAGCTGGATTTTTTGTTTCGATTCTTAAATGCCTTCCTAGAGGCTCTCCCATTACGGCTGACTGGGGCTCAGCCTTGGTCCACCTTGGAGCTGGCTGGAATTGGCTCTGTGGGACATGGGGGAAGCGTCTCACTGAAGGCACTACTGTAGCCCCCCCCACTGCACAAACCTGGCCACACAAAGCCAGCCCTGCTCTGTGTGTGCACAGTGGAGTTTCTAGTGAGCTGGGAAGTCTAATAAAGCTCCCTGAGCACTACATGAAGAAGGCATTAAGGCTGGACCACCAGGTGGGGAATAGCTACACTGCACTTAAATTGTCCTCAAAAGTTAAGAGCATTCTGCTCTGAGCCAGCAAAACAGTGAGCACAACTCAGCCAAGGCTTGCTTCACAAGCACATCCTCAGAAGGACTGAGTGCTCACTCCACGTGTCTGTAAGTTCTCTTGTGGAGCAGCTGAAACCATCAGCACCCTGTACTGGAGTCCCGAGGGAGCCGGGAGCAGCTTGGGTGTTCAGGGGAGGGCTGTTCTACCTAACCAGGAACAGCTGAGTGTTGTGGTTTGTATAAACTGTTTGCCATGTATGTGTGGCATGTGGCAGTAAATGAAACACTTACTTTAAAACTTATTGAAGTTCTTTCAGCAAAAAAATTAATGTGGGGTTGGCTTTTATGCGTTGTTTCAAATGAAGCAGAGATTTATACACCTTATTATCCTAATTTTTTTCCAGACACTGCCCTGAATATCTCTCATATCTTATGGGAAATCAAATATCAGAGATCACTTTTAATTTCCCATCTATGGTACGAACAAAAAAATGAGTAAGTCTAATGAAGTGGCATGTAGTCAAATGTTCAGACTGTAATCATCCACGAAATATTTAAAGCAATCTGAATGAAACTTTTCAGACAGCCAGACTAGGTTCCTCTTCCTCCTAAGCCTCTGAGAGATGTCAACAAACTTTAAGGTTAACATTTTCAGTCCTGGGTGCATGAGATTAGGCATTTTGTTCAATAAGATGACATCTATGGCAGAAAAAACCTACGGTTTGAGGTTTTGGATGCAGAAATTCACCGCTCTCAGTAGGAGACAACGATAATACATCACACTGTGAAAAACAGCAGATGTAGCTTTACTGCTACATGCAAGATTCTATTTGATATGGTGAATTTTGAAATTGGTTGTAGTAAGGTTTTTTGTTTCTTTCACAAGAGCTAATAGGTGCACATTTTTTTTAAACGGGGCATTTGGGTGTGTAACGTTCCTAGGAGCTGCAGAAAACCCCATTTCCAAATCTTCTCACTCTGAAGTAATGAGAAAAAGAGGGGGACTTAGAGTTTCTCACGGACAAGAGAAATCCTAAAGCAAAATAATTGGATTGTTAACCTTATCTTCGCCAGGGTGGATTTGTAGGGGCAAAGGAAGGATGGGGGAGAAAGCTAAGGCAGCGTTACCCTCTTTTCACTTTTTTCCTTCCTCCTGCCTTCCACCAGTGTGGGTGATGCTGTCACATGCTGAGGAGTGGTTGAGTCCCTTCCCTCCTTTATTTCAGCTCCACAGCCCCTGCAGATGTGATGGATAAACATATTTGCTTCAATACAATTATTTTGCGCCAATCAAAGATCTTCATCTGCTTTTAAAAATATGAAGTATTTTCAGAGATCTCTTTTTCTATTTCTCATTGCCTAGAAACTTTCTGTCTTTGGTACAGTAATTACTTGTCACTGAAGTTCTCTTTGCCTGTTATATTTTCCCTGAAGGTTATCCTAATATTGTGATTAAAATATTATTTTTTCCCCCAAATACTTGGTGTTCTGTGAAATTGCACATTTTGTCTTGCAAGTTTAGCTTTGTGAAATTTCTTTTGCTTTCTGTAAAAACAGAGCAAAAAATGGACTTCAATGTTCATAACTGCGAGAGCATATAGATGCATGTAATCCACCATACAGACAGCATGCTCCAACCCCCTCATTTCAACTGAAAACAAAGTATGTTTAAAAAAATCACTGCAGCACTGAATGATAGATCTGAGTCTTGAGTAGCTCTACTGTGAGTATTAAATAGCCCCATTAGAAATCCTCCCCAAATCTCCTCCTTCCTCAGATGCTCTTGAGCATCATTTCTGCAATGCCACTTGAAATGCGTGAGTCAAATATGTTATTTATTTCAAAGTATGCCTTCCAGCCTGACTGAAATATTCTGTACTTTATTCTGTAACCCTTGTCCCTCTTCTTAGTATTTTGGATTCATGAGTGTTTCTGCTGTAAATTGCTCAGAATAGTTTAGGTTCTGTAAAACAGTAAATGCTCCTGGCCCTACCTGTGCAAATTGTCTTACTAAGGTCAATAAATTTATGTACTGGTACAGCTGAGGAAAATATTTTAGCATTTTTCTCTGGGGCAAAAATGGTGACTCAGTGGTAGAGTAATATTTTATAGATTCCCATCAGCTGAAAAATGTGGCCACTTGGAGCTTTGAAAACAATAAACTATTTTTAAAATAAAGTATTTTGTTCTGATCTTTTCAGGATAATACCTGTTGATTTTTTAACTTTGTGGGTTTTTTCATTTTGGAAGTCCTAATTCAATTCTGTTACAAAAATTCTTTCCTTTTTAGCCTGCGTAAACTGAAATCCCATTTAAATCAAAATTATACTCAGTAAGATACTCAGAGCATTTCGTGTGATTCTGAGCCAGTATTTCTTATTTTTCAGCTCACCAAAAATTTTGAAAATGTATTATTTTTGGTGAGCTCAGAGCGTATATTTAAATTATTCACCAGAGCTGTGAGGAATGGAAAATTTAGATTGTCTCAGAGCTCAAATCAGATGCCAGATCCATGGCTGCAGTAAATCAGCATAGCTGTACTGATGTCAGGTTTGCTAGGTGGTTTTATGCCAGCAAGGAATCCATCTCCATTTACTACTTGGCTCAGTAGGAATGTATAGATGGACTCTTCTGGTGACTATGGCTTGGAGCTGAGATCTTGAGAGGAACGACTTGCAAGACAAAAGTATTATCTGACTTATCTGTGGCACTAAGGTGTGATGCCTGTTCTTGAGTACTGTGTTGGTATAAATTCTGTGTGCATGGCCAGTATTACATGAATTCCACACTCCTTCACTAGGAATATTAAAAGTTGCATAACTTCCAAGTCTTTCTATGTGCTGTTGATTAGCATTCCACCAGGATCACTAATCTATTGGAGTGTCTGTCACTGTTGGTGGAAAAGAGTCTTTCATTTCCTTCTCAAATGATTTTGCTTTTCTTCAGTGGTGTCCATAGCAACCCATACTGGTAGTGATGAGTCCCTGATTCTGTTACAGCAGTGTCCTGCCAGGAGCAGCAGCTGACCCGGTGTTGTGAGGCTGCTGGGGGACACGAAGCCACACTGGTTCTCCTGAGCAATGGGAGGTGTCTTTCCACACATGGCAGGTCATTCTGGTAAATGGCATGGCTGCTTTCTGGCCACACTGACATCTTCCCTTATTCTGAACACAGTGATGGGTATCTTACTCTCTAAGGTCTTTTGCCTGAAATGCCTTTTCTGAATATGTCAGTGCATACATGTTTCTCTGCACGTCTGTAACTATTTCCATGAGTATGTGTTTGCTGCTCCAAGCTGAAAGGTAGTTCTGGTAGCAAATAGTCTGTGGAAGAGGTTATCCAGAATATGGCCAGGGCACAAGGAAAGCAGTTTGTCCCTTCATCTTCTCAGTCATCTCTCCCTGTTTTAACCTTTTTGTCTAAGTAAAAGACATCTCAAGAAATGAGTAATCTGCAATAGAGACTATCTCTGCTGCAGACCTCAGATCAGTACCAACAATCTAACGTCATGCTCAAATAAGAATGACTTCATTACCTAGACTGAAGCTGGCAAGGAAGACAAAATGCTCTGTTGTGGTCTCTTGTGCCTTAACCTAGCAAGCCTCGGACTCTGTAAGAATTGGCTTTATATCACAGTGTGCATAAAGCAGGGACCAGATCCAGTGACCTTCATGCAAGCAATTCTTGCTCACATATGTAATCAATGGGATGGTTTGCTTAGGTAAAGTTTCTCTGCATGTGTAAAAGTGGAAAGGACCTGGACAAAATTCCACAGTTTTTCTTTCTCTGACTCATACTTGTCTCTGATTTGCTTTGTGTGTGTATTGGCACTGTCATTGCGTCCAAGCCCCAAGTACATTTCTGCAGCTCTTTAGGTTGGATTTTGAGTGCCAGACAGACATCCTGCATTTCTCATGCACTCATCGAAGGATCTGCCTTTTGGAAGCAAGAAGTCTTGACCAAATGTCTGTTGCATGAAAGGAAAACCATTTATGCTGACTGCAGTGCCCCTGCCATCTTAATTTCTGCTGCTGGTGTGACATTTCTGGTGTTCAGAGTAACTTCTTCCAGGACAGCTTTGCCCTGAAGCCCTGCAGTGAGGGTCCCACCTGAGCTGGGGCCAAGCACAATGAAGGTTGTATGAACAGATGGACAGGCCTGCAGTCTATAGAACGTGCCTGAGTGTGAGTGCTGAGAGCAGAACTCACAGGTGGGAATGGCCAAATGTCTGTCTGTGCTGTGGTTAGGGGGACATACCATTGCTAATTCTGCTCTGGGCTGACTTAACTGAAAAAAGGAATTCTTCCCTCACCACATAAGGAGAGGTTTTGGCCTGTTGGAATTGCCTGGGTGGTGCAAAGGAAGGTGGGGTGTAGAGAGACATTCTAATTAAGTCTCTATCCCCTTTTGTTTGTATCTTTTTAGGAAAGCCCCCATGGAATAGACCAAAATAAGCTCCTACCCCTAGCTGAATAAGTTGTCAGGGTGCAGAACTATATTCTGCAGACTTATGCATGTGTAAGGGGTGTGTAACATTTTTGTCTGAATGGAGCCCTATGTTCTCATAATTTATAGTAAGTAATCTTATTTGCAAAGCATGCCCTTACAGTTTTAAAAAACAGGTTAATTGACTTGCATAAAAATCAAACATGTCAAAGTTTTCCATCTCAACACAAACACCACATTGAGCAGCACATTGCTACAATAGCCATGATGCAGTCTGAGCTACCTATTGAGATATTTCATAAACCAAAATGGAATCTTAAAAGTTTGTCAGTTTTGCATACCTCTGAGTTTCTGAATTTAGGAGTCCATTACTTGACTAATTATACAATGTTTTATTTTTTTCCTTGTGTAAATAAACAAACTTGTGTCTGAATTTTGGCAAGGGGCACTAGAAGCCAATTAGAAGGTGTTCCCAATGTATTACAGTATTACAAACAAGATGCCTTTTCTTAGAAAGGTGAACACACCATGTTTCTTTTAATGAGTGTGAAAATATACCAGTTGCTTAATCACTAGCAACTTATAGTTATAAGCATAAGTGAGTCCTTTCTCAGGAAGGAAAAACATAGCTTAGTTTCTTTACTAAGAGATGACATTTTAATTTAAAGCTCCAGTTTTTTGTCTGGAAGGCCTAAAACATCTGAATTATTTGAGAGAGAAATAGGGAGTAGAGGGGAGGTATGAGAGTACAGGCAGGATTTTCTTTGAGTAGACTTCACCCCATGCTCCTTTGGTGAGGGGAGTGTGTGTCCCCTCAGGCTGTGTCTGCAATGCCATCTGAGGTACTGTGCCATGTCTAGCATGAAACTGGATCCAAAACTAAAGCACCGTGACTTACTTAAGAGTAAAATATTCTTTCTGCATGTTTTAGGTCTGGGTTGGAGCAGCATCCCCAGCAGGATAAGCCCAAGGAAGGATGGTGGCTCAGCTGTAGTTTCTTCCCATGGTCCTCTTCTGGGTGAAAAACAGGGATACAGCCTGGAGTTACTTTGAAAGGATAAAGCATCCTCCTGTGCAGCCCAGGCAGATCACAATATGCTCGTTGTGAAGCAACAAAAATATTAAGCTGGATAAGAGGCTGGATAGAACAAATAGCTCCATATAGAGACCCTTTATCCTTGTTTTCCTTGAAATGTTTGTCTAGAAACATAAAGATCACTTGATTTATGACTTGTTCAACAAGCTCCAAATCAGATGGTGTTGCATTCAGAGCAGTGAATCTGTCAGCCTGGCATTGCTCCACTGCAGCCAGAGGAGTGCTGCAAATTCCATACCACACATCCCCAGCTGCTGCTCACTGGGGTTATGGCAGGAGTGTGGTGCTTGTCAGCAGATAGAAGTGTGGAAGGATCTGGACCATCACAATTTTTAATCCTTCTCATAAAAATAAAATAAGCCTTGGGAAAGCTCTCCAGCGTTACTTAAAAATAAAAGAAAGAGTGTTAGTGGTTTTATATGGATTACATAAATTACTGGTTTATTAGAAAAAGGGAGAATTTTAAAAAGAAATTTTCCCTCGAAGGGAACGTTTAACTCCTTTGCGTTACTTTATGGATATTTTATTTTACATTTAAAAATAATTAAATCTTTTAAAGCAGAAATTTTCTCTTGCCTTTTTTCTTCTTCTTTTTTTTTTTTTTAATCAAATAATGCTGTCCCTGCTATTTTTATCAAATAAGCTGCTCCCCAGCTTATTGTGAACCATCCTCAGTGCTGCTGAGCCCTGGGGCATGCGCTGGAGCTCAGTGAGTTACTGTGCCTGGCTTTGGCCAGGGTTTGTGCAGGTACTCTTAATTCAAGGCAGGGTAATGCTGACTTAGCCAGAAAACCAAGCACAGGAGGTTTAATCCAAAGCCAGCTATAGTGCCCGGCTTTAGTTGTGCCAGGTACATGGGTTAGATTCCTAACTTAGCAGTTTGTGTCCCGGGTTCCAGTGGAGCGTTCCGAGAGGCAGAGCACAGTTCTCAGCCTATTTAGTGCCTTATTTCCTCTAAAGCACCATTAGAATTTTCACACAGGTATTATAATAGCAGCAAAAGCAGCTCAGGATGAGGAGGAAGAAGAGGAAGAAAATGTAGAAAATTGCCCCTTGTACTGTGATTTTCAGTGGAAAGTCGGTCAAAAAACTGGGTTATTTTTTCCTTTTGCTAATGCATCTCAAAATGTTCAAGTTCAGGTTCTGAAAAAAAAGCTTTTTCAGAGGCTTTGATTGGGTAGAAAACTTTCTGTTAAAACCAGGAAAAAAATCAGGTTTGCTTGTAAAAATTCTTTGGATTTCAGTACCCAAAAGTGGAGGGGAAGAACTTTGTTCAAAACTAAAACATTTCAGCTTTCTGTCACTGAAAACCAAAAAGCTGTCACTTAATTTTTTGTGGTGAAAGTAATAGTTTCTAATCTTGTTCTGAGATTTTCCAGGACATTTAGGGAATAGCAAGCTGTGCTCTGGATGGGGACACAGAAGGCCAGTTCTCAGCTTTGTCAGAGGTTTCTGACAATCTCTTTGGGTATGTCTACATGCCCTGATAGAGGTGACCCAGTGCTCTGCTGGAGTCAGTTATGTCTAGTTTGGTAGAAAATAGTCACTTCATGCTTTTCTGTCTCAGTTTTTCTTCTGTAAAATGGGAATAATATCCTTGAGCTCTTTTCTGTCCTCGGTGTGTTGGTGCTCTCTGACGGTGTCTGTGTCTCTTGGCAAATGAGGTCCCATTTGTAGACATGGCTGTTAAAGGCTCCTGGTAGTACTGCTGAGGAAAGAATATATGTCTAAATACTCCCTTTTATTCAGATTTTTATAAGCATTTTGCTTTACTAGGAAAGATCCTCAACTATTTTAAATTTGGAAGGTGTCCACCAAAGTGAGAGCAGCTCTACCAACTTACACCAACTGAGGAGCTTGGCCCCAAAGTCTGCTTGGGGGGAAAAAAGTAAACATTTGGTGTAGGAATCCTTTTGTTAATACAATTAGCATATTTTCTGTTTACAGCATTTTAAAAAGTTCTGTTAAAAATAAATTCCTGAAGTCCTGGATAAATAAATACTGTACAGAAGAGTCCTCTGTAGCCACAAAGGTGCCAAAAATTATCAGTAATCCTCAGTCAGATGGAATGTACAGTTGGCAAGGGGATGGCAGGAAAAAGTCCTCACCAGTTCTGCCTCATATTCCCATACAATGAGAGATGCCAAGTTTTTCTGTTAGTGTCTGTGATGCAGTTGAAGATGGGAATGTTTGTCATTACAGAGACCTTGTTTTGGTTAAATAACCAGTGAAGGGCTCAGTTCGGTTGCATATTTTTCCATCACTAGACATCAATTTCACATGAGCTGCTTTATTTTGTTAATGAAATTTGACCTTCATTTCTTCTCTCTCTGCATTTAACTCAGTTTAGGCCAAAACATATACTATGCAAATAAAGAACCACAAGGCCAGCCCACTAGTCATGTGGTTTTAAAGTAATGAATAAAAATAAAAATTATTTACAGGCTAGTCTGGGGCAATATATGCCTTGAAAACTGACATCCAGGATCCTGGCAGCTGACGTATGTATTTATTTAGGCTTTTACACTGCCAGGATTTATAACTGGGGGGTGGGGGGGGTTTTTTGGAAAGTGGCCTTTATTCTCAGTGACGAAATTCAGACAAATGAAACTGGCATGTGCTCCCTGCTGTCTGAAACACAGCTTTGTTTGAGCCCTGTGTAGTAAAGCTTCAAGTTCTTGAGGAACCCCCAGTCACTTGTCAATGCTGTGTGTCTTGGCCCCTGGGCACAGTGCATGTAAGTGGATAATGGGCCAAGAGCTGTTTTTATTTAAAGCTGTGGAATTCCCGCTTGGTTCAACAGGAATTACACCTGTTCAGCCAAAGGCAAACTTTGGCCCAGGAGTTGAAATTTAAAGATGCTGCTGCATCAGGGCACGGCCACCCTGAGCAATCAACACTGTCCTGTCTCAGAAGTACTGCACCAACACCAGGCACACCACAAAGTTGAAATCACAAAGCAGTAAGAAAATGGGAAATCTGCTCAATCTGAGGTTCTCCAGTCAGTTTGACTGGATCCAGCCCTAATAAATGCACTCTCTAAACGTTCCACCATTAGATCTCAGTGATGGCATTGCTCTGCGCCAGCAGAAAAGTTAGAAACACTTTGATGCTTAGAAAAAACATCTGCTGAAAAGTTTAGTAGCTTAATTGCAAAGTGTGTAGAAATGTTTAATAGCCAGAAGAGCAGAGCTGTAGGAGTGACTGTGCCTGCATAGCACTTGAATCTTTTCAATTAGCCCTGAAGGTAGACGTCTGAGAACAGAAAAATTAAGAGACTGAAAAGATTTTCCATCAATGCTGTGATTAAGCCCCATTCATACTCAATTTCCCAGTGTTTTCCAGACCCCAAAAACATAAAGGCAAAGTCTGAACTATTTAAAGACTGATGCAGCTCCAGATTAAATTAATATCTACATTATAGCAGCTACTACTGTGACTGTCAAAAATTAGTTTTACCCCAGAGAGAAGGTACAAAGGAAACAATGGAAGGTCTTCTGCGTGAAACCCTGAAATCAGATCCTAACAGGCACACTGAGCTGTGCAGATGTAACACAATCTAACCTTTTCATGTTTAGACTAAAGCACTTTCATTTGACATTACACTTAACGTAACAGCTTTAAACCAGCCACAAAGAAGTGACCTGGCATGTTTTGACTATAATAAGCATTGATTCCATGCCCATAAATTTTATAGTTGAATCAATTATACTCTTTCTTTATAGGATTAAGGAAAATGTTTCATTTCAAATGGAATTTTTCTTTTCTATTCTCATGACAGAGAGGAATTGAAGAGAGAAAAAAGAAAAACCAGTGAGCAATGCTAAAATTATTAAGAAAATGCTTAGAGTATTTTCTGCTAGAATAAAAGCTGTCTAGATAGACTATCTCAGCCTGTGGAAAGATCCACAAGCACTGAAAATATTTCTTATTTCCCATAAAATGAGAAAATCACCAGCTGTGGTCTATCAGTTCCCAGAGCAGTTAGGAGCTGACACTCAGATCCTACTGCAGATGGGCTTGTGCCATCAGACCCAGCACTGACAAGAAGGGACACGCTTTTCCATCAGAAATAGGATCCTGGGCTTTGGGGAGAGCTCAATTAGATTTTCATCTCTGCCACGAGCTTCCTTGGGCAGCTCTTCTTTCATCTGAAATGGTCAGGCCTGGTCCTGTGTTTTCATGGAGTGCCCAGGCAAATGGGACTTTGAGACTTTGGTGGGACTGAACACAGAGCTGATTGATACCATTAAATTATCTCTGTGGAATGCAGTGTTCTCAATACTTGTGGCATGTTGAGTGGTAAAGTTGCAAAATCAAGTAGTAGGGAAAAGCTCTGAAAATCTTTGGTTGAAGTTGTATGGAGGTTTTGAAGTAGTTTTCAAATTCAAATACTGTTATAAAGCAGACATAATTCTAGACATTTGCAGAGGATTCACCAAGATATCAAAACCTGTTCTTAGTCCTGGGTCACAGAGCAAGGAAATGCCAGAATAGAAGCTCTTCCCATTGAGCCACATCCCACTCTGGAGTGAAAATATTCACTTCAACATGCTGAAGAGAGATTATGAAGCAGCTTGTGACAGATATCAACAACACAAACCAGAACTCTTCAGAGTCTCCAAAACTCAGACAAACTTGTGTGCTGCAATAGTCTTTATTTACAAGTGCTCTGAGTGAGGTGCCAGTCCAGAAGTGCTAAAGACTACATCATATGTAAGAACTGAAATCATATCCTTCTTTTATTAAAAAACAACTAGGACACAATTTATACCCAAAAGTTTGGGGTACATGTTACAGTATGTGTTCCTATGTATCCACACAAAACTTTGCTGCAAGGCAGTAAAATCTAATGTGTGACCCAAAAAAACCAGTACAGTGAGCTGTAAATTTTCTGGGTAAATCCTGGTCTGGTTACACACCTGAGAAAAGCTGTACCAAGAGTATAGAAACCCTTGGCTTTGCCCTGTAGGATGCTGTGCAGTGCAACATTTTCCCAGTGAAAACAGGAGCTGCACAGCCCCTGCTGTCAGTCCCTGGGCTGCAAAGCAGTGCCAGGTCAGAGGAAAACAAAGCATCCTGGCCCAGAGCAGCTCCCTCCACCATGAGAGCGGTCCTCTGCATCAACAGTGATCACACAGGAGAAGAGAAAAGGAGCCTCTGGCTGCTCCTTTGCACTTCCTGAAGGTCAAGGCTTGGGGCAAACACACTCATTTTAAGTGATGAAATGCAGATCAAGGTGCACTAATAAGATGTTTGATTTTATAGCTCTAAATTACACCTTTTTTCCAATTGCAATTACTCTAAGTACCTGACAAAATAGTGCCCAAGCAAATTTCCATAAAATGGGAGAATAAGGAGCTTCTCTTGAAGGATACACCAGGAATTCTACATCAGAAACAGTAAAATGTCCTTGAGGCTTCTGCAAACACTGCTAATGCCTTTTCACTCACTTGGACTGTGGTTTAAAGTGGATGAGATTTTTAAAAACCTTCTGGCCTAAAAATCTGCAAAAAAGTATACTGATCTCTCTTTGCTTCCTTTGTTGGAGACAGTGTAGTGCAGACATTATTGTAAAACAGCAGATATTCCATTTAGTCAGTGAATTTTTGTAAATGTATAAGCCTTAAGACCTGTTGATGCAACCAGCATGTATTTAAAGATGCCCTTCAAAGATTTCCTGTACTCAGGTGGATAGTTCTGAGCAGGTAAGGATGGATTCTTTTTGTAAAAGAGTATTATTTCACCCATGAATAGCCTGCCCTGGTTTGCCATCATTAGTAGCCTGATTTGGGGAGTGATAATGTAACATTTCCCTGATTATTTGGGGAGTTATTTTTAGAACAGCAGCATTTATATAACAGTCTTGGTAGAGATTTAGGGTACAAAACCCCCTAACCCCGGCTGCAGCTATTAACCTCATGTGTTATGTTTATAAAAAGCCATTTTAATACAGTGCTGTATAAAGTACGTATAAAAAGAAAAATCCATTACAACCAAGGGGATTTTCAGTGAAGTATTAGCCCAGTAAGAGGGTTAACAAGGTTGGTGCTTTGCTTCCCTTCTTTTTGTGTTTTTTTCAAATCAAGCACAACTTATTATAAGCAGTTAATGTGTAATTTTGGTGCCACAGATTAAATTCTGCAGGCAAAAGTACTGCAGGGGTTTTGTAAAGACATATATTCAGTACATTGATACATATAAATAAGATTATACCCTTTCCCCTGTATTTGCATTAGCCAAGATAAGTATTAGACATCATAATACAGAATGGTTATTCAGAGTTCACTAATTATCGCTTCGTATCTTTAAATGAGATTATAATATGGCCAGCTCTGGATCCTGGTACAGCCTGACTGAGTTATGCTGTGACACTTGGAGGCAGCAGAAAAACAGCCTGGAAAAAACTTCACGAAACATTTCATATTAAGTTGGTAAAAGTGTATATGTGTGTATGTGTGTATGGTGTGTGTGTGTGTGTGTGTGTGCTGTGTGGGTGTGCAGGGCAGGAGAGAAAATGGACCTTCACCTCCAGGTCACAAAGGGCTGCTCCAGAGCTGAGACTCCTGGTGCTCCAGCTGGCTCTGCAGGTGCTCAGGGGGAATCTCAGCAGGCTGCACTAAACCTGTGGTGACCATCAAGGGTGGCTGCCTCCCAAGCACTCCCACGCTGCTCCCATAACAAGGAGCTTTCAAGGACTATCCCAGAGATTTCCGATCCAGCTGAAGATGGGGCTGTGCAGGTGTTGTGTTGGCTCTGGGGTCACTAGACCTTTCCCAGTTCTGGCCTTCAGATATTTGGAAAAGAGGATGCAGGCTGGGTGAATTTTTGTTTTGTATGGGACTTTCGTGGCACTGATACCTACATTCCATCCTTTTTATTAGGAGCCTGTTGAGTCACTGCTGCTCTCTCCCTCTTCCACCGCTTACAGTTTTTTAACGCAGTCACATCGCTGGCTCTCAGGATGGCAAAGGGAGCAGGTGGCTGAGTTTTCCTTCCATTCCCTATTGAGCTACAGCCTGGAGTGCTTAACATCATGTGTAAATCACAAATAACAGCGCAGAGTTCCTGGTAACTGCAATGAGGGAGGGAAGAAAAGAATCAGGCTCTGCGTGCACCCTGTGGTGTTGCTCTGGGCTGCTGCTGCTGCTGAACACACTTCAGCCCA
Source organism: Eopsaltria australis (assembly GCA_034509425.1). Lineage (NCBI taxonomy): Eukaryota > Metazoa > Chordata > Aves > Passeriformes > Petroicidae > Eopsaltria > Eopsaltria australis. Next base: position 203,184 of record JAVTVJ010000489.1, read on the forward strand.
GGGCTGACTGCATTTCCGTGATGAATGAAGCCACCCTGTGTCCAACATGTCTGTTTTGTTTTAATTCTGCAGAGCTCTTTGGAATCTTCTAGGATGAAAGGCGCTATATAAGTGTGAGATTGTTGTTTTTATTTGAATTGGGAAATAGCCTTCCTGAAAATAGTAACTTGTAGATGAAATGCCAAACCAGGATGAGGCAATACCGCTTTGTACACAGAGAGGATTATTAGAAATATTTCTTTAGAATGATACCCAGAATGTGAATTACTCAACTTGCCAGGTTACTTATGAAACAGAAAAAGTTACAGAAGTGCTTATGTAACATTGTTTTTCCAGAAAAAATAGGTGGTGATTTTTCTTAGCAGTTCCATCTGCTAAATGGACTAACATCTTGCAAAACCCCCTCACTGCTTTCCCTCCCAGAACTCCTGCAAGGGGACACACACAAAAGCAGATCTATGCGTTACAAAGAGCAATCTCAGATGGTTTAAGTAGGCAATCGGATACAAGAACAAGCTTGGACTATTTGATGGGTGAGAAAGGTCAGTTTGTTTTTAGCTTCTCTGCATATAAATCATCTATGAAAAAGTTTATTTTGCAAACGTCTTGAGCAGTACAAACAAGCAATACAAAGTTCAGTGATTTGGGGGTGGGTGGCGAGTTGGCCGAAAAGCTCTCTTGACGTGCTTCATCCTTGTCACAGCAGCACTCCATTACAGCACTCTGACACAATCCCAAATTATTCCCTTTCTGCCAGCAGTGATGTACAGAGGGTTGGCATCGATGCAGAGCAGCTCTTGCAGCGCTCACCTCTGCTGAGTGCAGCAGTATTTATAGATTAACAACTGCTCCTTCTGCTTTGGAAAGACTGGCAGGAATGTTTAAATTTGGGGCTGAATTTTTCTGGAATTGTAATTATTGTTTAGCACAGAATGAAAAAGGCTTAGTCAGCATAGAGTATTCCTGTCTAGGCAAATATATGGGAGGTCTCCAGTGATACAAAGTTATGTTGTGTTACTGTTTTATCTGCTAATGGCATGTGCAATTCTGGGTACTGAGCTGACCGAGACCTCTTTCAGAGAGTGCATAATGCACCCCTTCAAAACAATGCTTCTTGATGCTTTTTTTTTAAATTGTATTTTAAAACTTACTACAGAACAAATACAACAACAAAGAAACTCTCCTCTATGACTCCTCAGTAAAGCACTGAATGGGTGTTTATGTCACACCTTTAATGGGCACTTCTATTTTATGCCATATTTTAAAAATGCATTTACAGATTTCTTTCCAATTAAATTTTATGGATTAATTTACTACTCAAGAAAGTGAATGATTAATAATAGTGGCTCAGGTCAGACATAGTGGGGTAGGCATTGTGCAAACTTCCCAGCATGGCTCTGCCAGAGCATCTCAGTTTGGATCACTTTTACCCTGGAGAGTGGAGCTGGCCAGTTGGTGATAGTTGGGGCACGTAGCGTGGCTTTTTCATGATGTGCCACCAAGGAAGAATTTCCCTCTGGAGTATCAGTGGCTGGCATGGTCCTGACGTTTCTGCTGCTGACATCCGTGGTGCTGGCACCGGTAACAAAAGGAGAACTCAGCTGGGAGCTTTGTGCTTGGTTCCCAGGGAAGCACAGAGGAGACCAGCTTTCCTGTCCCTTGAAGAGGGGCTGAAACTTCAGGACCTGAATAATTTCAAGGATGTAAATACTTACTGTCTTTAAGAGAGTCATCTTTTTGAAGTCAAACACATGCTGAAGTAATTTCTTGCCTGTGAAAGTCTAAAACCAGCAGAAACTGTAAGACAGGGGAGGTAAGAATGACAAAGGTTTGAGATCAACTCATTACAAGCTAGAAATCAGCATGTCACTAATCTGTCTATATTAAACATAAATGAGAAAGGCATTTAACAAACAAGATTCCCTTGTTAGTCCTTACCTGCTATTCCTTGAGAATCCCGTATTTTTGTGTTTCAGAGCAACTTGAGCAAGTACTAGGCATTTATGGCAATATGACCTCAAGTGATTATAGGAATAGCTCCATTTCCAAAAGCTTGTAATGCCCAGTGGGTTTCCCAGAGAATCCTTCCCAGTCCTCAAATGCACATCAATCTTCATAGCTGTAATACAACTCTGAGCTCACACTTTGGCATCTTCACAAATCTTGTTGATACTGAAAACATGAATTTATACCAGCTCTGAAAGGTACAGGTCTGAGCTTTACTCAGCAGGATTTTTGAGAACATAGTCTTGAGTATCACTTGTTCTTTGACACTTGCTGTCTCACAGAAATCCCTTTTATTCCTCTGGAAAGGAATCTTATCTTTACAATGACTGTCACAATAGAGCACTTCTAGAAAGCAGAATTCCCTGTGACAGCTGTTCCAGTCTTTCTCTTCCTATTTTTAGACAGTGGGCACATCTCTCAGCTGATGTAATCTCAAGTAGCACTGTTAGTTAAATGTAAATTTTCAGTAGCAAGAGTTTAGTCCCAATGCTTTAAACATTGCTTCCAAATACACTTTAACTCTGACAGACTTTATCATATTCTCTTTACATGCCTGTTACATTTTTATAGAATAGGCCTTCTCTTCACCACATACTTTCTATTAACAGTGTTCCCAGCCCACCTAATACTTAGTGTTTATAATGGCTTGGCCTTGGGATTTGCATTAAGTCATTAGAATAATAGTTTTCAATTTTTATACTTAAAAATACATCTCTCACTACTGTGGGTATGAAGTTTAGACACTGTTTTTTAGGACAAGGAGGCAAACAGAGGCAAATAAATATTTACGAACTGTCATAAGAGTTTATTTGTTTTCTAAAAATACCCTTTATAATTCTGAATCTGCTACATCATTTCTTCAAACACTTTGTAATGTTGTAATAGATATGAATTACCATCAGGAGGCAAAAAGGGCTCTGGACAGAATGAAATGACGCTACAGTTACATGAAGAGTAATTAACTGCAGTGCGTAAATAATGCCTGTGCTGCTTGACCAGAATTAGCCAAGCCTCACACAACTCATCTGATAATGCTATTTGTGGTTTTAATTTTTCTCCCAGAGAGAGTTCTGGCAGTCCAGAAGAGTCTAATGAAAAGTCTAATGTAACACTAATGAGAGTCAGTGGAGATTTTAGTAATGCTGGTTAGTGCTGTGTGGTGGGACCAAGGATGGTTGCTGAGAAGTTTTTAGAAAACAGCAGTTGATCCAATAACATTGGAATAATTGATAGGTATTCCCTAGACAACAGAATCAATGCTGGTACAGCTGGAGGTTGCACGTGGAATCAGCTCCTCCAGGGCAATAATGGAATTTGAAGTATGGACTACACCTACACTCCTACAACCGAGCAGAGGTTCTTGGATTGCAGGACTCCATTGGACCCCTTGTACACTCTGCGATGTGGTTCCTGCATTATTTTCAGCACAGATTTTAGGCCGTTTCATAGGGAAGTGGCTACTTAGATGTGGAAAATCCAGCAATGTCTTCCTGACCACGAACAGTTAATGTTAGGCCAAGTAGGCATCTACAGTAAGTAGCAAAGTGGCTACCGTAAGTGCATATTTTAAAAATAAATAAATAGATGCACTTTGCACCCACATTTTCTTTCCCCTTTCAAAAATTTAGCCTTATAAACCCAGGTTACCAAACAGGATTTTTATTTCTAGGACCTTATATAAATGACTTTCATATACTGCTTGAAATAATCTATCTCATTATGATGCAACTTTATTACACATTGCCTTTAATTTATTTACCCCATGTTCTGCAAGGCTATCATTATGGAAATTGCTTATGAAGAATGTTCCAAACACAAACGCCAGTTGAATATATTATGTAAAAGTCTGATTTAGTAAAAAAAAAAGAAAAAGCTTAATTGATCATGTAATGGGGTTTTTCCTAGTTAAAATCACACTGTCTGCACTGAATTGTAGATACACTTGTTGCAGAGCTCCATAAAGAACTTTCCATCACTCCTCCTCCTGGCTTTCACCTCTGTAAATCCAGTCTAAAACCTGGTAAACGAAGAAGGATCTTCACAAAAGAATTTAACACTTGCTCCTTGGGAAAGTATAAAGAGTGACCGTCAGATAGGACTTTGCAGAGAAAATATTTACCTGCATTGATGTCTCTGTAACTGTGAAGAGCATTTTCCAATGAATAGTCAATGTTTGGTTTAAACTCAAGTGGCCCAACACCTAATTCAAGCCAGCAGGTTTTGTTGACCCACAGACCTAATTATTTACACTCTCCAGGTATTGTGACCTTTAAGAAGCACATTTCAGATTGAAGTAAGTGGATTTATGCCAGTTTACGCCAGCTGTGGGACCAGTCCTTAGTTTTACACCCTGTTCTTAAACATTCTGAGTCAGAACCAAAGTACAAAGGTTCATGGAATTTAAGTAATTTCTGGATGTGCTTCTGGATCCATATCCAAGATATCCTTGTCTTAGCTTTCCCTTCCATCATTATGAGCTCCAGAAGATGTGTTCATTATGGTAATTCATACATCAGAAAGGAGTCATTGCTGTTTCAGTAATTCCTGTCTACATACAGCATTTTTTGTCAAGGCACCATCTGCTGCTGGTTAACACCAGGGAATATCAGGAGAAGTGTCACCCACCTGGCTACAAAAAAAATGAGAATCTTTGCTGAAGACCACACCTAAGGAAGAAAGAGGAGGGAGTAAGGAATACAGCAGCCCAGAGCAAGTAAACTCTAAGCCAGAAACAGCACTTACATTTTCCAGTGTTCTCTTAGTGCCCTGTCCACTGGACTACACGGGTGTAATTCAGAGGCTGAATTAAGTTGTAAACTCAATCCATGGAAACTCAGCATAGGAGACCTAGCCAGAATATCAGGAGCAAAACTTTGTTGTTGGAATTTGAAGGGCTCTTTCTCCAAGTTCACAGAGCACTTCTGGAGTCCTTTGCATGTAGAGCACTTAACTTTGAAGTTAACTGGCTCCAGCCTCTAGATACAAACAGACAATTCCTTTTTATCCCTTGAGCTATTGTGCACCTCCAGTGAAAAACTAGACAAATACAACTGCAGCTGTCCAGCACACAGCAACTGGAAGCATTAGAGAGTTGTGGTGACTCTGTTGGTGACTTTGTTGCTGAATGTCACTGGATTCTGGTCGGGAGAATTTAATCCATCTTTTTATGAGTAATTGCAGTCGGGCAGATGACAGCATTCCAAATCTGCTTATTTTAAAACCAAATTACAAGAGTTCGGTTCTTAATTTTGCCGAGGCATTGCTGTGATAAGGATCTCTAGCTACACTTAAAGTGTTTTTAGCCCATAGAAAGGGGCACACCACAGAGTGAGCTACAGTCAGTGGAAATATTTCAGGCGTTCCTGGCTCAGCGTGTGACACTGGTGCTTTGAAAAATAGACAATGATGAGCACTAAGTACAACTGCCCTATTATTTTTCTACAGAAAAATACTAGTTTATCAAAACAGACATTCTGATATTTAGGAAGAAATTTGGATCAAAATCAGAGAAAAACAAAAAGTGAAAGGAACTGTTACTTCTTCCCATTTCAAAATAGAGAGGAATGTGGGACAGTTACTTGGAACAGAAGTTGACTGGCTTCTAGTCCCTCTGATGCAGAGATTTAAAGCTTATATCAGCTGTACACTAATTATTACTCTGGAATTGTTGCCTTTTTGGCTTCTTCTCTGATTTTTGGGCATGAATATTCAGTTGGAGTTATTTTTGTTCTTCAGGAAAGGATTGGGAGTAAGTGCTAATATTTAGCAATTTCTACAAAGTACAATTCAGTACAATTCTTATTTTCTAACCTGGATTTCTCTCTGAAGCTCTCACATAGCTGTCAAGGAGGGTTTCTGCACTCTCCCATCCCAGTTTCAGCTTTGAGTATGTGTAGGGCCAGGGAGCTCTACTCGTATGGACTGAGATTTCTTAGCAAACACAGATGTTACACTGTACAGGAAAGACTAGACAATATATAAACGCTCTTATTCTTTCAAAGTCCTATTTTATCTGTTGGCTTTAAACTCACAACCATGTGTATAGGGAATTGGGTGTGCCAATCCCATTAACAATAATGGGAGCAGAGGGCTTAATTCTCCACAGACTATGCTGAAAATGTGCCCCCTAAAGAATACTGTGTGTGTAATTGATTTGGGCTATTTGTTTGAACTTGCCAAATGGATTTCTTGAATATTTGTAGCTAGTTTTGAAAGCACTCCCATCCTCAACCAGACACACAGGTTATTAAAGGATTTGATTTGACATTTAACAATTTTGTATATTAATATTCCCCACTTTTTCCTAGATCGACATAATCCTCCTAAATCCCAGCACCAACAGTCATTACACCAAAAGAACAAGATGTTGCTGCTGTCGCTGTGTTCCAGTATTGAGTTTTGTAGGAGCTTGGCTAATTTGGACAGATTTATATTCTGCCATTTCCTGAACTGTGAGCAGGACCTTGCAGGTTCAGCTCTTTGAAAACATTCACATAAACAATCACTTCATTACTTTGAAGGAAAGAGATTCAGTGGCATCTGCTGAAGTGGTGATATTCTGTGACATAGAAGGATGTCTTTTTGCTCTCAGTCATGGCTAAATAAGACTAAACCCTAGGTACCAAGAGACTGTTACCTGATGGAGATCTGATCTCAGATCTAGTGAGGATTCCTGTCATTTTGAGCTACTCTGGATTTCAGCTGTTTCAGGAGAGAATGACAGCAAGAAGCTTATTTTCAACTGATGTAATGATTGATAGTTCTTTCTATAGCCAAAGTGAGCTGCAAACCAAAGGATTCAATGTTTTTTGTACCCAACTTTTCCTAGGACTATTTCTATGATAGGCTTTCATTCTATCTGGCAATACTAAAGTGCTTTTTCTGTCATCTCATTCCATGATCTCAAGCTATAAACTGTGTTTTGCCATCCTGCCTCAGACTGGGTATTATCACTCACCAGATAATTCCATTGCAGTGAATTGGGCTACTCAGGAAATTTACCCTTCAGCTTCAGATCTGGGTGTGATGGGATGAAGAGGATTCACTCATCAAGTGACTTCCTTATTCCAGTAGGTAGAGCAAGGAAGGAATGTTGGCTCTGTTTTGAGAGTGAGTAGCCAAAACAGCAAGGTCAGCATAGCAGGAAGATGTTGTAATTTGCTGCTGGTGTAAACGTCTACCCCCAAGAGAAAGTAATGAGGGTAGTGACTCCGAGGTGTGTCTGTGAGTCACCAACACCCTGGGGTTTATCTTCAAGACAGAGTGATTAACACTCAACCCCCTGTTGGAGGCTGTGCCTAAAGGTACAATATCCCCTACATGATGAACATGGATCTGAGCTGGGACTGGTGCTGGATTGAGTAATGTGAATGCTGATCCCAGAGTCTGGATGGTGAATGTGAGTAGCACAAGTCAGCCTTTAGCAGAGGACACTTTTGAGAAATAAGGATACCTGAAACTTTCAGTTGAAGATGCTTAATTCTTTTTTTTTTTCTAAAATTCTTGCCAGACATGCTACAAACCCAGGCCAAGGAGCTTGGCTAGGTTAATTTAGGTACAGCTGAGTGTTAGTTATAGCAGAAACTCCCAATGAGTGAAGGAAGAGCTAGGTTTAGTGCCATCCATTTATCAGCAGAGGTTTGTTCCCCTGTATCAGCCTAATGTAGTGTTTTCCAGGCCTGACTGCATCTCTCCAGGCTGTATCTGTGGCAAATGGGAGAGAACAGCCCTCAGCTTAGAGAAAGGCCTGTCTGACAACCCCTTCCCTTGTTCCTACTGCTCCATACACCACACTGAGCACCTCAGGAAATCTTTTCCCTTTTGCCTGTAAGTGTTAGTTCTGGATTGAGACTTTGGGACCTTTCAAAGTTTATTCATCGTATAAACCAGCAGTAACTAAAAATATACTTCTTCTTTTATGTACCTCTTCTTCTTCTTTTTTTTTTCTTCTGTTTTAATATGCTATCCCACTCTTCACATTTCTGTTGTGATTCATGGAAAGACCTTGAGTCTATGATTCATGTATTTCAAAAATCAGTACAGTTATGACCTTTATTTCCTAATGTGCTGACAGAAGTTATGGTCTTGGTTGTATTTTGTAGTTTCCCCCTGGTAAAACATCTTGAGAGAAGTTGTGGTGGATGTTGTTATGCAAAAGAGGACTCTCACAGTTAGGATGATGAGGTGTAGCTTATTTGCTGGGCTCAGCAGGACTGAAGGGCTGCATTAGCAGCACAGGCGTTGGCTTTTCTAAGCCTACTTAGGACACGCAATCCAGGTCTCAGTAGCATCTCCTTAACCTTTTCTGCTTTCAAAGCAAATTAATTAAGTAGCAGAGAGAAATGGGGTGAGAGCTTAAAGTCCTCTCTAGCTGTTCAACAACATGTTATACTTTGGTCAACAACACGTTGTACTTTCAATGAAAGAGAGATTTTTTTTTTTTTTTAGTAAAAATACTGTGCTCTTGCTCATAGTGTTGGCTGCTTGCTGTTAGTGTTGGAACCTCATGTATCCCTAAAAGAATGAGGGTGGCAATCTGGCCATTGACTGTGAGCCCTGTGGGCATTGCCTTGCCCATGGTGGAGGGGCTGAAATGGTGCAGTGCCTCCAGCCTTCATCTTCACAGCACAGTTACCTAATCCATTTTCTGCCCTCAGCAGCTACAGCTCAGTATAAAAGTTACATTACCAACTTCAGGAGGAATCCAGAGAACGGCTCCAGTGTTGTGCTTAGGTAGGTCCCTGCCCGTTTCTGTCAGCTGCTGCTGGCTCAGTCACTGCTGAGGAGAAAAGGGATTTGCCCTGAAAGCTGCTTCTCCCAAGGCCAAAGCACTTTTGTGACACTGCTGGAGTGTGAAAGACTGATACAAATGGTATTTGTGCATTACTGACTAGGCCATTTGGGGGTTCCTGTAATGTAAATATTGAAGAGACAGAACTTCTGGGGAGGTGACATTCCATGTCTTGCCATATTCCACTCCACCCTCTCCAGGTTAAGATGGAGAATTGCAGTCTAGAAGGAAATTATTCCCCCTCCACACTCTTTAACTTTTCATCTGGGCTTGCATGTTTGACGTACAAAAATCTTGAATTAGGCAGGGAAAGAGAAAACTCTGAAACAAGGGAGCCCGTAGCTCGACTTTATTTGAGCTGAGCTTATTTACTGTGTTAACAACCAGTCTTTGGTAGCAGCACTAAAGAGCTGTCCCAGCTCCTGGGAGAACAGGGATTCACCCACTCACCCTAACCCACCTCATCTCCAGCACTTGCAGCTCAGTCCCACAGCAACACATCCAGCCTGCACTCACCTCATGGAGCAGGAGCTGTGCACAGGGAGGGGGTCCAGCCCTCACACCTCTGCCTCCCATCCCTGCAGGGCTGCTCCTGTGCCCCAACACCCAGCACAATCCCACCCCATGAAGGAGAGACACCTTGCTCAGGGAGCAGGGAGAGAATCTGCTAGGGTCAGGCAGACTGTGTGAAAAGGGGTGAGTAGAGCAGCAACATTGATGTTTGTGCTTTTGATCAGTGGGGTTATTTTAAGATTTTCATGTCCCTAAAACCAGTATATAGTCCTTTATAATAGGACAATAAATGGTCAACATCTCACAGCTTAGGTCTGTCAGCTCCACTGAGTTTCAGGCACGTTCCATAAATATGAATCATATAGTGAACTAAAAAAAAAAAAAGGAGGGCTGATTTATGCTTATTTACTCTGTACAGCTACAAACATCCATGTAGAAAACAAATAAGGACACTGAAAGAAAGAAAACACTTCACCCTTTTCCTTCCCCCCTCCCCTTATTTTGAAGCCTTACAAAGACAAGCCATGTGGTCAACATCTGGAATGTATGTGGGAATTATTCAAATGAGCCTTAGTGGTAGTTGCCTTGTGCCAGGCTCCTGAAGTGGCAAGGAGGAGTGACAGCCACCACACTGTGTACATGCCACAGTCTTGTGCACCACATCCACATTCCAGTCATCTCCTGGCTGGGTTTGCCAGTGGTGGCCAGCAGGCCTGGTGGAACATGACTGCACCTATTTCACGTCAAGTATATTTTGCATGTGTCTGGCCATGTCTGTTCCAGGATCCCAGTGCTTCACAGTGCCCTGTCCTGGGGAGGGAGGGAATGGATGTTGTTTCTGGCTTTAGTTTGGTGAGATAATATTGGGCCACCTGAGCAGGCAGAGGAAAGTCAGTCACATGCTTTGTGCTGGAGCATACAAATCTGTGCTGCTCATGAATTGAATTTGGTGGATCAGCACCTGAAAAGAACATGGGCCACAGCAGAGACACAGTCCAGTCACTGCTGCAGCTCCCCAGGCAGTGCCTGGGAGACTGGCACTGGAATGGCCACCCGGTAAAGTCTGTGACCCTTGTGCTTGGGCTGAGGCTCTGCTTACCTGAAGTGCACAGCCCAGGCTCCAGTTTACCCTTTACCTGTGCAGCCAAGTTTGTAACAGCCCACCGTGCTCTGATTGGCTTTGCTGGACTTGAATATGTACTGTGAATGTGAATATATGGATCTAAAATACTGCATTTGGTATCTGGTAGTTTGGGGTTCATTTTTCTTTTCCCTTGACTATCAGCTAAAAGTCACTGTCCATACTTAATGAAGACTTCGACAAAATCTTTCTGTTTTCTTTGCTACTCTGTGAAGAATAGCAGCAAACACCCTGGAACTAAGCAGACTTTCTCTCATGACCAGACAAATCTTGTTCCTTTTCTTCCCAAGTAGCCAAGCATCTTATAAATTGACGCTGGATCGTGAATGCCTTATTCACATCAGCGGCTCATTACATCAGTCATGCCGGCACTTACGCTGGTGCCGGGCTAATTCTCTCCCTGTTAACTTCGATGGGGATAGGCGTGCGTGAGCAGCCAGGAGCCAGCCCGAGCGCAGCGATTCTCTCAGTGAGATCAGCAGTGACCGAAGCACTGACTGCTTTCATCAGCGGAGCTCGCTGGGTGCGAAGGCGGCGTCGGGCCCGCATCGCCACGGCCAGAGCAGCGGGAGCGGCGCCGGCAGCTCGGGACGCGCTCCCAGCGCATCCCCGGGTCCCGGGCGAGGAACGCGCGGTGTCCCCGCGGCAGCGGAACCCTCTGACAGCGCCAAGGCGGTGGAGCTGCCCGGGACCCCGCCGGCCCGGCACCCCTCCGCGGGGTCGAGCCGTGCTGAGCCGGGCTGTGCCATCCCCTGCCGTGTCGTGCCGAGCCCACCCGTTCCAGGCCAGCCGGGTGCCACTCGAGGCGAGCCGGGCTGTGCCATCGCCTGCCGTGCCGTGCCGTGCCGAGCCGAGCCCAGCCGGGCCGGGCCGTGGCCGCTCCGCCGCTGCCCTCTAGCGGTGCCGGCCCCGCTCCGCCGCTGCCCCGGCCCGGGGTCCCCGCTGTCCGCACAGAGGCCCCGCCGCGCCGGCCCCGGGTGTCCGGGGTTCCTCTCGAGGGCTGTCCATGGGCATCGCTGGGCACGGCCGAGCGCAGCACCTTGGGAAGCCAACATGTCTCACTATTGGTAGGGCTGGCCACCAACATTTTGAGAAAACTGTTTTTCAATGGAAAATTGAATAAAATAAAAAAACCTAACAAAACCAAAGCAAAACAACAACAACAACAAAAACCCATCTTTTTCACAATGGAGATCTGCTTTTGCAGAAGAAATGTGTTTCCCTCGAGAACAACTCGGCCAACATTTTAAACTTTTGCCTGCTCTTAGTTTCTTTTGAAATTACTCATATTTTTTTTTTTTTTTAAGACAAAGTTTGCATTTCTGCAGCAGAGGAGGAGTCATTTTCCATACAGGTCTATGAATTAACTCTCATAAAACCCCAGCCAGCAGCATGAGCATAGTTTTCTTTTTATGGATGAGAAGCCGAGAAGCAAAGAGGTTAAGTGATTTGGCTCCAATTCCTACAGGCACCATTAAAAGCTCCTGGCTCCCAGTTCTGTGCTCAGAATGTTAGATCGCATGACATATCTTTGTGAGGCAGTTAAATGCTTTCAGACTCCCTTGGATTTCAGCGGGAGGATCAGCCAATCTACGGAGAACAAAAAGAGGGATGGTGCAGCCTGGGCTCACACAGCGCGTCCTCCGCAGGGCTGGAGCGAGGCCTGGGGACTCTCAGTCCTTTGCAGGACACTCCACACGCCGTGGCTGATCAGACAGGGACTGGCACTTTCTTCTGGCCTGCCCAGGCAAATCTTCTGTCTTTAGATGAAAGAGTGGTGGCTGTTTCACGGATAGTGGTGTTTGTCCTGGGTTTGAAGTCTAGTTGAGACTCAGAATTGAAAACTGGAACCATTGAACCTTTCTGAGTGGTGATAGCACAGCATTACACCATTAGCCCCAAAAGGGGATGGTCAGAAATAAAAGATTAAGTAGCTGACAAGGGGACTGAGGGGGTCATCTCAGTCTTTCTTTGGTTAGAGTCCATGAGCTGAAGTGCCTAAGCTGTATTTCTAGTTTGGGTACTTTCATAATGTCTAAAAATGGTTACATCATAGCACTCCAACTCAAGCCATTCTATGATTCTGTGTTTTCTTCATACCTCTGTTTTCATATATGCTTATAAAGTGTTTCCAGACCTTGTGAGGGAGCAAGGCCTTACTAAAAGGACTGTTATTTACCTGGGCAGAAGCTTAGGTCAGCCATGCCGGGGGTTTTGCGTATTCTCCATAGCTGCAAGAGGCCAGATAAGCTCCCACCTGTGCTCTGAGTGTGCATGTGTAACCCCAGGGGCCACACCTAAAGTGAGAGTCCCACTGTGCTGAGGCATCATCAGAGTCTGGAGTGACCTGCTTGTAGTGATTTCCACTGAAGTGTCTCTTCTCAGATGTTTGGGATACTGAATCACTTTGTACATTGACTGAGGATCTCACTGGGAGCAGCCAAGATGGAAAATGTTACTTGGATTCTTTTGCACACTGGAAAACACAACATTTGTTCCAGGGTGGTTCAGATCTTCTTACTCAGGCTGCTCTTTGTGTGTTGATGTTTTTACATTGAAGCTTTGTTATCTTCATTCACAATTTCTCTCTTTTAGGACTTGTTACTCCTTCCCTTGATGTTCTTCTCTTATTCTGAGCCAGCTTCTTGATGAACCAGGTTGAGGAACTGAACTGTAAGTTCAGGATCATTCCCAATCTTGCAGGAGCTACACAAGCCCCACACCCAGTTCAGAGGCCACTGACCAGAGCATGCCTTTTATCACAGGAGTCAGTACAACTCTTCTCCTTTCCCACTTCAAAAAGAGACTGTTTTAAAAATGCAGTTTCAGGGAAGTTAGCAATTTATTCTTAATTCAGAATAATTGGTTATGGAGTCCTTACAACTTTAGTACCAGGAGTTTTTTTATGAGCAACTTGAGATATTTTTGCTGTTCCTTAGCCACTGGCGGAATTGATAAGTGTCACTGAATATTTTAAATTTTAAGGGGGAAAAAACCCATACTTTTTTTCCCAACACAAAACTTCTAATCTTGTTTTTCTTTGGTCTCTTAATTTCTGTTTCTTCCCCCAGCAAAAAAAATTACAGATATTCCTTGGTTTGGGGCCCTGTGGGCACTAATGGCTTTAACTGCCCTTCACCTGTGGCCTCCCCACACTCTGCCCATGGGTCCAGGAGCTCTTTTTAAGCTCAGCTCTTGGCTCTTGTTTGGTCAAGGCTGTTGAAGTGCCTCTTTTCAGCTCCGTTGTGGCTCTCTTTTGCTGTGGCTCCCCCTTGCAGGCTGTGGCCTTGCCTTTCAGACTGTTTGGACTTATTGCCATGAACAGGACAGCACCTGGCCCTGGTTACTGTCACCAGAGCTGATCCTGATGTCCCTTCTCAACTCGACCTTGTCACCAGGGGCTTCCCTGGTGTGGACGTTTGGCAGAAGTTGGTGCTGCCTGGGGCCTGCCCTGCTCTCCTTGCTGAGGCAGGACAAGAGCAGGAGGGCTGTGAGGTCACAGTCCCATGTTCCTTGTGGAGCAGCCAGCCCAGTTGTTTCAGACACATGGAAGCTGGGCAAGCATTCATCTGGCTCTTTTACTGCACAATTCTTTCTCCTTCGTAGTGGGGAGATAGGAGTGATCAACAAATGGTAATCTTGTTCTTTTCCTCTTCTGTCTGAAACACAGGCAGTTTGAATGTTCAGAATGAAATCTGTATCAGTGGGAGATTTGGAGACAGTAGCCTGATAGAAAACCTAAAAATTAAACTCACTTCTTGAAACAGTGATCTGCTACCCAGTGAACCAACTTTTAAACTTTTAATGCATATTCCCTTCATGTGAAAAAGGGAGCTTTTAGTATCAGGAGTAGCCAGATAAATTGACTCCTCCTAGTCCCTGGTGCTTATGCGGTTTTGAATCATAGAGTTCACGCTGGTGCCCCCTACTTTGCCCCTCATGTGAGAGGTTTTTGAGATTTTATTGTACTGAAATCACTTTTAGTATCAAGTCAGTTCAAATTCAGTAATTTCCAGACTGAATTTTTCTATTTTGCAATTCAGACAGCAGGTATCTTGGTCTAGATACACTCGCAGATGAACCTGAGACTGGTTTCTAACCATCCACTTCAGTGATGTTTAGACAGTTTAATATGTATCCTATACATTATGTAACAATTCCTGGAAAAGGCCATGTCACTTCTTTCATTAATTGTTAAAAATTAAAATCATCAGCCAAGAAACACAGAGTTTCTGCCTGAAACTGAGGAAACACAGTCACCTGGAGTCACAGCAGTGTGAAGTGGTGAGTTGGTGGCTGTTATGGAAAGTCACACATCATGTACTGGTGTCCATCACTGAAATACTCCATGAACATTAGTCCTCATAATCCCTCTTTCAAAGGCACACAGAGACAGAGCTGGTTTAAAATAGCCTGTGCTGTGCCTTGTCCAAGAGCCTGTATTAAGTCACTGGCAGATGCAACATGAGACCAGGCTCTTCAATCCTGTTACTGTGCACCCAGTTCCTCCTCTGGCATGGTGACCCTGTCCTGTGCTCCTTGTCCTGGGCAGGTGCTGCCAGCTTGAGCTGGAGACCTCCATACTGGGAGGAACTGGGAAAAAATCCTAAATTGGGAATTGATGACCTGGATTGTTCCCATTCTTTGACATATGATTTCTTCAATCCCTAATAAAATGAGTCTTGCCATCTCACACCAACACAAATGGAAGGAAAATGATGTTCAATGTATTTGAGGGAGGGGTCAACAAGGAGCACTGCCCCAAAATACTGCTTCAGAAGTTTTGTGGGGGTTCAAGCTCTGGAGTGAGGAAAATTCATCTTCAATTCATCTTTTTTTTTTTTTTTCCAGTGTGCTTTATCATAATTTATTATTGCTGAGGTCTAAAAAGAAGTTGTGTAAGTGTCCAGGACTTTTTCTGGTGAAAACTGCTAAAATTCCCTGTAATTTGAGCAGCGCCACATCGATTGGCATGGCCTGGGCATGGTCTCTCTGGAATTCAGTGGACTTCCACTCATATCCAAAGTAATTTTGGTTGGAGATGCACTCTGATTTGTGTATGAGGTGCCTGGCAACGTGGTAATGAGGAGCTTTATAAATAACTCTGTATTATTATCTTTATGTCTTAGTACTAGTATTGTTATTTTTATGGTACTGTAATGTTTATTATGGCTATTTTATGGTGTAATTTGATTAGTGTGTTACTGTAATATCACATAGAAAAGGGGAGGGCATTCCTGTCATACTTCTGAACACTACCCCTTCTGTTTCCATCTGAGGAACCCAGAGCCCTTTGGTGATCATTAATTGTCCCACACCATATAAGTGAACTCAAGCACAGAGAACTTAAATAATTCCCCCAAGCCCACACAACAAGTCCATGGCAAAGCTGAGAGTTAGACCTCAAGAATCCCGACTCCCTGATGTCCTTGTTAACCACTAGAAAGGAATCCCATCACAGGAGCAGCAGGTATAATAGAAATGAAGATTGCCATGATGCAGGTTTTTTTTAGGTCAGTTGTAATTAGAACACTCAGTGTTTTACAAACCCTTTAGGTTTCCTGTTTAGGACTTGATCAAACCATAAACTGCTCGTTTAAGTAAGCTCCAAAAACAAAATGTACTAGGAAGCTGAGGAGCAAGGAGACAACATTTAACAGCAAACTTATGTTTATTGCTCATTTGCTTTCCTTGCTGGGATGATGCCCTGTACTCAGATTGAATATGCAGAGCCAAATTTATCCCTAGGGTGTAGTTTTTTTTTACTCTGAATGACACCAGGGTGAATTTGGCACATTTACACTTAAAATTATTATGGGTTTTACGAATATTTGGAATGGTGTCAAAATGTTGTGGGTTAAATTCTGTTCTCAGTTCCACCAGTGCTAACACAGGTTAACACCGTTCTGATCTGGCACTGGATTTACAGCAATGTAATTCCACTGGCCCAGCCTTCAGCTGGTGTGAATTAGTTTATCTGCACTGGAATGCAGGCAGCTCAGCTGCTTTACACCAGCTAAGAATCTGACCCACATTTAAATAGAATTACTCCTAAAATACACAATAGCAAATGCAATGTGAATTAGGTCCCTGTGCCCCTGATTTGCTGTGGGGAAGCACAGCTGAAGCTGGTTCTGCAGCTCTGGTGTGCAGCAAGTCAATCTGGTGTCACAAACCTGAACCTGACCCCCACTCGCTCTTGTGATGCTTTGTAAGTTTTAAAATAACACTGCAGTGTTACCCATGCTGTGTGTGTGTAAATCATCCCAAACTGCTGCAAATCATCATCCGTTCTCCTGTTTCAAAGCAGAGATTGGGAAGTGCTTGGTGATATTTGGGCTCAGTTCAGATATTCCAAAGCTTGGATGGATGGATTGTTTTGATTCTTTCTTTGAACTCCTTTCCCACCCCTGCTAAAAGAAACAGATCCCACTCAGTTCAGCGACAGACAAGTTGGAGACAACGCGCCACTGCCCTCCCCAGTACCACCCCCCACATGCCAAATTTGCAGACATCTGCGAGCTGCAGCACGGCGCTGCGGCAGGAAAGAAGTGCTGGTATTCCTGGGATGTACTGCCTTTAGCAGGCACAAATGACTGGAATTAACCTCTCTTCTATGGGCCTTAACTCGCTTTATGACTGGGGGTCTTTGGTTTTATACCACTCTACAGAGGTGCCTTTGCCATGCTAAAGATTTAACTAAATTATAATGAATGATCCTCACCAGCACTGTGCCCCTAATTAGAACAAGTCGCACAGACATATTGTCTCCTTGATTTCCTCTGTTACATTTCTCTCACTCTCTTTCTCTGCCTGAGACACATGGGTCCCATTAAACATTTAGCATTTAATGTGGTTCCCTTAAATGACTTCTCAAGTTTTCAAGTTCCATTTAGAATTGTATGTTACTCTCCTGACTGTGGTTTTGATTTTGTTATGTTTCATGCATTTAGCCAAAGCAACTGCTCTTCTCTCCCCTCTAGTGGGGAGCAGCTTGGGTCAGTGGAAGCTGGTGTTTTAGTAGTACATTTTGTAGTCATCCATACATCTCTTTACATTTATATATAAAATAAGGAGATCGGGGAAAGTAGCTCCTCATGATTGGTAAACACAAGTGTGGTGATTGTGTGATGTTCTTTCAGTGCAGTGCAGTTGATTTGTCAATGAAAACAAAGCATCTTTTTAGTTTACTGTCATATTTCTATCAAGCTCTCTTTGTAAGTGGTTCTGTAACACACAGAGTTTCTTATTAATCCTTATATATTTCCCAGCTAAATAGAAACTATTGAAAAAAAACTTTTATAACACGTGGTGAGATGTACAAAATGTATTATCCCCACTGAGTATCCCTGTTGTACATCTGGAGTGCTGAAGGACAGAGATTTTGTTGTTGACTTCATTGTCTCTAATACACTCCCTCAGTAGCTGCTACAATGAGAATTCCAAATTGTCCTTTCCAAGAATATTGAGTCAAGTTCAAGGTCTGGACCCTAATCCTCAAGGTATTTTGTGGCTTGTGCCCAAGGTGTTTCATAAATCTTGTCTGTGCTTGTCTTAAAGCTTGTCTGTACCATTGCAGTTATCCCATTTCAGATCTATGCCTGGATAATTATTTTGGAATGAGAATGCCTTATTTCCCCCACTCTTCCCCCATTTAGCTTATGCTCCTCTGAAAATGGTACATACTTACTTGAAGGAAAAGGGCATTCTTAATCCAAGATAAGCATCTCTTTCCAAATAGTGTAATTAACAGTAAAGAATACTATAATAGCATAACTTTGCAATGGATTTCTGTGCTTCTGGTTACATAAGTGGCACTGTATGAAGGACCCATGTCTGTAAAGCTGTTGACTTTCTCAGCACCAGATTAACCCTGGTTGCTGTGTTAGGATTGTGAATCCAGAAGCCTATTCCTTCATGTCAAAGGCATGGATACCCTAGTCCTGATCCCAATGTTGCAATATTTTAATGGTGGATTGTGACAAGCGGCAACAAAAACAGAAGATGTAATTTCAATGACAATGTCTTGCTGCTTAGAGCCCTCAGATGTGAAATCAGTTAAGATTTAATTATGGTGACTTACCAACACCGCTTGTTCTTTAGATAATTCTTAAAAGTTTCTGTGATGTATTGGCTTCCAGGGTTAAGCCACAAGAAGCTTGAAATTTATCTCCAACACTGAGATTTAGGTTTCATTAACAGTTAAGCTTTCGTCTGGAGTGCTGATGTGTTCTGCAATGGGGGACTTGGCTTGTTAGTAACATTAGCAGATTTGTGAGTCCTCCAACATGCCCATGGATAATTGTGTTTCAGCCTTGTGTTCTTTACTATAATCTGCTGTCTGATAATGGGTGACAGGGGAGATAAGAGGAGGAAACGTGCCAGGAAGATTTCATTCAGCCTTGTACATTCTACCTGCAGCTGCTGTTTCCTCTGAGGTGGTGGCTGGCTTGGCATCTTCTGCTTTACAGCAGAGAAAGCCAGGATTGATGACAAGCTCTTTAATGCCTTTCTCACCAGCGCCTTGTGGAGACTTTGCTGGAAAGAGATATCACAGGTCTAGGAGCTGTTTCTGGAATCATTCTTCTTGCCATAATGCAAATGGGCAGCTTTTGTTTCTATCGCAGCAATGATCACTGTTTATATTAAATAGAGCTCTTTGAAATTCTTTTTGACAGAGCAGTTTTCTATTGATAAATGCAGTTTTGCTGAGATTGAAATGTTTCTCCAGGGAGGGCATCAGTTTTGAAAATTTTTCCACGGGAAAGTTAAAAAGAAGCATCTTGGCTTTTTTGAGACCAATCTTATGAAGTTAAAGTATTTTGGTTTGACTCCATAATTTTAATTGATGTCTAGATTTTCATTTTTATACTAAAGTTAGATAGGTATTTAATACCATAAAGTTGCATTAGTAGATTTCATGGTTTCTACATTATTGTAATAAAAAGTTTCAGCTAATTCTGAAACTTAGAAAGTCTTAGAAATGCTGGGCTGTGGGAGAAAACTCAGTTTCAGTTGAGAGTGAAAACAAATTCTAAATGCTGAAATTTTCTATTAGAAGAAATGCTGGTTTCTGAAAGTTCATGTAGTAAATGCAGACATTAATTTCCCTAGCTGATCTTTTAATTCTTCATAGCTCTGCGGCCTCTGAAAAAACTTGTATTGCATGAGAGCAGTTCCTCAAAAAATATTATGATAAATATTTGCCTTTCTAAACTATAGAGTCGCATTTCTTCATCTTCCCAGGAAGGTAGCCCTGTTTCCTACAGGCCTTTGCTCACAATACTGATCATTTAATTTATATAAATACCTCATGACTGCTGCTACTGTCTTTGCAATATATTATAATCACAGCTGTGATTATAAGCACTGATGTTGCGGTAGAGATCAGTATTCTTCTATGAATTAAAGAAGGCTGACATTTTAATTCATGAATTAAAAAAGGTGAGAAGCCAATATCCAGACTCTCAAAGATTGTTACACTGTTTTGGCTCTGACTTGCTCCATCATGGTCCTCCTGTATGATCTCTGGTGAGGAATTAACAGTCCTAATTTCCCTGAGCTCTTTGTGGTGACTTTCTGGCAGAAACTCTGTGCCTCTCACTGACAACAGCCTGTGCTGAAAAATCCTGACACATGTAATTTAAAGGGTTAAAAATCAAGGAGGCAAAGCACAACCAACAAAATGCCATGCCTTTGATTTAATAAAGAGATAATCCTCTTTCTATTAGCTACGATAATAATGACTCACCAGTAGTAAATGAAGGAATATACACAGAATGACATCATGTGAACAGCACAGTGTCTGTGGGACTTAAAACGAAGAGGATTATTCCGATATATCAGTTCTGAGCCTAAAACTGGCAAGGATGGATCTGGAGTAAAATTTAACATAAGAAATGTTTATTGAAGCACTAACATGAGAAAGGAATTATATAACTGAAGTTATTAAAAACAATAAGCTCCTATTTCAAAAGCTTTAATTTCAGTAGAATAATATACACCCAGCTCGACATAAGGCTGTAATTCTATTGAGTCATTCCAATGACATCAGGAACCACAAGAGGGGATGTGCTGTGGCTTATTGATGTCTGCAAACCACACCCCATCCCCTGGATGGAATTGCAGCCTCCATTTTTCCATCTGATGCTGGAGACTGGAGTCTCATCAGGCTCTTCATGCAGAAGGAATTGCCCTGAAGGCCGTGGAGTTGTTCTGCACTGACACTGGTGGAAGGAAGAGGAGTTACAGCATTGGTGGCTCATAATTCTCAATTTCCAGGCCTCCTGCCTCTAGGCAACCCATCGATGTGCTTTATCACACAAGAGTTTCCAAGTCCTTCACACAGATCACAGATTATTCAAAACAAATTACAAACTGGAGGAAATTAGTATTTTGTTTATAAGGTCTTCATCTGATTTTTACAAACAAATGTCTTGCTTAAGTTGATTTTTTTGGTCTGGATTGTCCTTGATCACCCCAAAGACTGCCTTGCTTGCATGGAGAGGGAGCTGGGTAGTGGCTGGAAGTAACCACTTTGTCTCACTTAGGAATAAAATGGTTGTGTTACTGTACTCTGAGCAGAGAGAGGTTCCTAAAGAGAATGATACAGAGCAGAAGCTGAGTAAAATGCAGATGAGATGTTCAAGCCATGAGTTGCATACCAGGAACAGGCAACAGAACTGACTCCTATGTCCTGGTGCAGCCTTGGAGAGGTTTCTCCACAACTTTGGTGGCCCCAGTGTGGGCTACAGCTGTGTAGGATGTGCACCTGAACCTGGGCCCACAAAAAGATTCTGAAGACTCTTGCAGCCCACCTATTTCTCTATCAGAAAGCGCAGATGGTACCACTTGTGTGTTTCTTAGATAACTGCACTAGATACCAGTTAAGGTTCACTAATACTAGGCTTAGATTTAAGCTTCTATTATAACAAGTAAGGAAACACCATTTAGATCTAACAGGCCAAAGCTCCTTCTATTTACTATTCTTGTATTTGGATACTAAATCCTGAATATCTATTTCTGGTAAACTGAATTCCAGTGGGGAGCAGAAGAATAACTGGGAGGTCAATGAGATTCACAGCGGTGCCACTAAGGACGTGTCCAGTGAGCCCTGCTGGTGTCACAGCAGTGCTGGGGGGAGGACCCACCCTGCTCCATGACTCAGAGGGTGCTGACAGGGTATCTTTTATGAGGCGTTGGAAATATTCTGGAATCTGCTTCCCACCCCAGTCCAAAGGAGCCCAGATCTGGTGACTTTCCAAGCACGTTGCAAAAGACATCCATTGTCAGCTACCCAGAGAGGGCAAGGACAAAGCTCTGTTCCTCTGCCCTGGGAGCGGGGTTGAAATGCTGGGGAGCTGATTTTTGGTTATTTAGTCTGTGCTGAGACTCCTGGGCAGACAGCGTCATTACCTGAAAACTGAACAGCAAATGTATACAGACTGATTCGGGAAACTGTAATAGGGACTTCTACCTATGGTTTGGGATAGGAACCGTTTTTATACTCGGGACAGAAGGAATTGTTTATAAAACACATCAGAGTCTCTATTTTCCCTGTGTTTCTCTTGTGTTCCTCGCCCACCTCGTCTCATTGAATATAGTAATGTTTTGGTATCATTCAAAGAACTGATTTCTTGGTTTGGATGTTGGTCTTTGATAACAAGTTTATAAATGGCTGCTGAAATTTACTCTGCTGCAGATTACAGGAGAAAGGCAGTTGCTAGATGAAGCCACATCAGTAAAAAGGTGGATAAATAAATGGACAGGGAAGACAATGTTTTGGAGCAGAGCTGTAAAACTTCTAAGTAGGGTCATTTTTCTAATTATAGGATGGTGAGGCCAAAGACTCCAGTGCCCAGGCAAAGGATGAAAAAAACTATCCAACTGAATAAATAAATCTCTTAAAGAAAAAGACAGTTGTCTGCCAAGAAACCTAATATGAAATGTTGAGAGTGCAGTTCTGAAAAAGATTTAATTGGAGATATACTCCTAAGAATATGTAAATAGTCTTTCCATTTCTTAACTAAAAGGAGAAACAGATGCCAGTTCTAAGATCTGAGATCAAATATGAAAAGTACTGAGGCCTCTAAATGTCACTTTAAAAGTATATAATTAGATTCTTATCTTGCAAAGAGGCTGGCCAGTAGTTTTTCAGTGAAAGGTATAAACTCTTTGGATATATTTTACAATAAATGATTCAGTTGTCTACTCTAAGTGCAGTAAAATTCAAACATCTAGATGTTAAAATGTAATTTAAAAATTTAAGTGGCCTTACGACAAAACAGTGAAGTCTCAGTTTTGACTAACCAGTGTTCTGGTGCTCTTTAGTTGGGACCTGCTGATTGGGGATCCAGTGTCTTTTTAGTGTTTGAGTGCCCCAACAGTAAAAATTTCAGTGATGGTTTGTGGACTTGATTATGAAGTCAGTAGCAGATAGGTCAGTGAATTTGGGCAAAATAAGTAAATCCATTTTTATTCATTCAAGGGCCCACCACTCAACAGAATGTCAGCCTTACAAACGATGGACAACAGTTCCTTAGGACTGGGGGTCAGTCATTCAATTCCATCTGGTTTTCCCCTCCCTGACTTTGGTAGGGACCATCCAGGAAAACAATGAACCATGGAGTAGGAATTAATGTAGACAGAGGGGATGGCTCAGTCAATTGCTTGACATTACAATTTTTCATTTGCATAAGGACATTATATAATGAAAAAAATTAGTGTAGTCCATTATGCCTTCATTGGCCACCAACAGACTGAGACACAGGGGTTTATTTTGTTTGTCTGAGGCAACCACTCTGACTGCAATTCTACTGAAAGCCAAGACATAAAATGATTGTGACATTTCTGATCCAGTAGGAATTTGTAAGTACCAGAAAATTCAAGCAACTTTCATTCCACAAGTCACAGGTTCAGGTAGGAGGCTTGGTCCTGGGCTGATTTTGTTCAGTTTTGATTACTGCAATAAATCTGAAATTAAACTGAGCTTTCCAACACTGAGTTTCCAGTGATGCCAGGCTAGATTTATGGTTCTGGGAACAAACCATACAGTTTTGCAGAGATTGTGGTGTTGCCATAGAATCATAGACCTAAAGAGTCTGGTTCAGTCCCTCTGCCTGCTCTAAACAAAATGAACTCCACCTAAATCCCTTCTAATCAGATGCTTGTCTGGCCTGCTTTAGAGACTAGTAATGGTGATTCTCTGTCAATGTTCATAGAAAAACACCTACAAAATGGAAACTACTCAGACCAGCTCCTTTGGTACACCCAGATGTACCTCATGTTGTGTGTCTGTGACCCATGCACAATGAAACCAGATCTTTCTTGGATTAAATGTTTCCATTTTGCTGTTCAAAAAAACTTAAATGAAACAGTTTATACAAAATGATGGGGGTAAAAAATGGTTTCAATAAGTTCATTTCCCTTATCTTGGGGAAAATCTTGGTTTAAAGCTTAGAAAAATCAGTACTTTTAGTTTTTCCAAAGAAATGTCCTACTGTTATGAAATTGTGACAAAATGCAGAATTCCTCAAAACTGACGTTTTCCAAGCATTCCTAGCAGGAGGTCAGCATGGTGCTAGAAGGGGAATTTTTTACAGTTTCCTCTGCCCATCCCTGTTCTGCTGGATGTGCTTCTCTTTCATACTTCAAAGCTGCTTCAGGACAAGGAAAGAAATGGTGAGTGAATGTCACTGTCGATAAAGCCAACAGGAAACCTTCCCACTGCCTTCTGTTCACTCTGTAGCAGACACGAACAGAAGATCTGAGGAGGATTAGGGGTGCCTTATCTCCTGGGCTCTCCTTTGTGGCTTTGTTACCCCCAAAGCCAGCCTGAAGCCTTGCCCAGAGGCACTCCTGCCTCCACTCGCCCTCCTCCGTGCTGAACGTCTGTAAATCCATACCATTATCCCAGCGTGGTCCTCCACTGCTGACTGTCCTCTTTGGAATGAGCAACAAATGTTTGGGCTGGCCAGGAGAATATCTGGGAGGGGTTTTTATTTCTGTGGGGACAGTAGCCCTGGCCCTGGTTCGGCGGCGCCGGGGCCAGCACAGACGGGTTGGCATCCCTGCAAAAGCATCACCTTTGCCTTTGCTGTCTGCCTCCACACTCAGATCTCCCACACGGTCCTGGAATGTGCCTCTTGTCTGCTACCCGGCTGGTTTGGGAGGTTTTGAAAAGGTTTAATTTAGCTCTCATTTGAGTCCCTTTGCGCTGCCAAAAAATCTGAACTTTGGTTCCAAGCAGAGTTTAGGAATCCTGATTCCCAGGAGAAAAGGGGGAAGGGAGGACGGGGAGGAGTTGAGCATTTTAAAGGAGAGAGAAAGAGATGATACCAGATAATTTTATTATTTTCCTGTTTAAAGAGACAGGTTTTTTGTGCTCTCATCCGCACGGCGCTGTGACGGAAGGTGCGTGAGCAGCTCCAAAGTTTGGGTAACAGCGACACGCGGTGGTCACGGGAGCCGCCCGCCTGTCCCGGCCCCTGTGGCTTCTGTACCTTGTGGGTGACAATTCTCTGCCTTGTCCCTCTCCGACACGCGGAGATGTGCGCTCTGAGGACCACAATACTTTGTGTTTCCATGTCACTCTTCATTTGAAGTTCTTGTGTGTTCACAAATAGTAATTAAGCTTCAGAATAGCTACTTTACAGATTACCAGAATAAGGTGTAAGGAGATTAAACAATCTCTGCTTCATGGCATCCCCAGGAGCTCCGGCTGTGGCCGGGGATGGAGGATTCCCAAGCTGTTCCCAAGTGCTGCAGTGTCTCTGTTACTCTGCAGCCTTGCCCCTGGGAGCACAGGGTGTGATGTGTGGGAACAGAGAGCTGGCACAGGTGGGACGGCCAAGGCTCAGGTGGGCAGCGAGGGCCCAAGGATATCAGGAGTGTGAGTCTCACTCCACTGTGCCACAACATCTGTGAGCACCTTTATACAGAGCAGCTGTGAGCAGTGTCTGGCCTGCAGAACTGCAGAGCAGAATCAAATTTATGGCTTCACGGACAAAGCAGGGACCACTGTCTGGCCTGGTGTAAATCACCATCACTCAGCTGAAATCAATACAGTGTTGGGATATCTTGTGGTGTTATTGGAAGTCTGGCAATATTTGGTGCATTGCTTAGAGCCCCAAGTGCTGTCTCACGTGGATGCATAAAAATCTCAGTTTTCATTTCCAAAAAGCCTTCTACTTGTGGGGAAAAGCTTGATAATGTGACCCAAGCACTCTGTGAGGACTTAAATATCTAGAGGCAGATGGAAGGAAAAAAAGAATATAAAAAGGGGAAGAAATCCACATGAGTTCTCTGCTACACTTTCAAACTTTTAAAATAGCCTCATTATTCTGGAGGCCCTGGTGGCTTCTCTATTAGCTGGGTTGAAATGAAATTTAACCATCTTCAGTGTCTTAGGATTTGACCTAAATTTCCTTAATACAATAGCATGGGTATGGCAATAAATTCTTCTTTCTGCATATCCCATTTCCTATTAATCATCCCTTTTTTGACCCCTTTTCCCCCTTTTCAGTGACGTTAGTGTATTTCCAACTAAAACACAGCAGCTTTGATGTCACTAGCTCAGAAAGAGCAAGGGTTGTAAATTTGTAGCTATTGATAGTTTTTCATGCCATCCCAATAATTAGACAAACAAAGCACTTCATGTGCATGTGTAAGGAGCAATTACACAAAGTAGCAGTCACAGGGACCACATTTTCAGGAAGATATTTCTTTCCTGTCTGGTTATGGCATCTGTGACAGGCACTTCAGCAGCTGTCAGAGAGAGCTCTGAGGATCCTCAAAAGATCAGCAATGGGACATTTGCAATGATCTTGTTGACCTCAGGTGTCAAACATAATCAGGCTAACACACCGAGCAGTAACAGCCACAGGGTGAGTTCTGCAGCCAGTGGGGCTCCTGAGACAGGAGTGAGCGGCTGCTAGGGGGGATGCACAGGAGGATTTCTCCAAAAAGAGTTCTGTATTGCTGCTCATGAGTCTGCTCACAGCTGCAGGCCAAGCTGTGATGGAAAGAGCAAGAATAAAGGCATTTGTGTCTAGAGAGAAGCAGTTTCACAGTGAGGGTTCTTCATGCACTGTGGCAAGGGACACCAGTGGCCAAGCACTGTCAGGTTTTCAAGCTCACTGCAGTGACGGATGTGGAGATGCCACTCATGCTTACACTGGAGATGTCAAAAGATACTGGGCAGCTGGGGACCTAAATGCCAGGCACATCTGAATGGTGGTTGAGTAGAAAATACAAAAATCTCAACTTGCTCCAGAGAGGTGTTAATCATGAAGATCTCTCCCACCGTGGAATGTAGATTGCAAAGAACCAATTTACAGATGAATATTGGAACTGTACTTCAAACTTTTAGACTATCTGATATAAACCATACTATGCAAAATTTAAGTTTATACTTTGCTGAGAATTGTATCCCTGTTACTGACCACTTCCAGATGTGAGAAATGTTACTGATCTTTTGAAAGTGGTATAAACTCAGACTATGTGACATATACTGTAGGAAGGTGAAATGCTGCAACAATCTGATGCTGGATGAAAAAGGGAGCAGAGCAATTATCTGGGGAAGAAGAGAAAAGGAGGGGTGGGTGTGTGGAATAACCAGCCGAGCAAACACCCTGTGTGTTTAAGCTAAAATTGAGCTATCCTCAAAGATCTTTACTTGGTTCTGAAATGAGGCTATCTCAACCTGAATCTGTTCTATTACAACAATGTAAATAATTACTTTGGAGACTTGTAGTGATATAAGGTGGAAGTAATTAAAAGGAGAATTGGACCTCCTTGATGGATAATGAAGAGCCCCAAAGTTTCAAAGGAGCAGGCAACAATACTTTGTGTTTCCATGTCACTCTTCATTTGAAGTTCCTGTGCGTTCACAAATAGTAATTAAGCTTCAGAATAGCTACTTTACAGATTACCAGAATAAGGTATAAAGAGATTAAACATTTTGTCTAGATTGACAGAGTGAGTGAAAGCAGAAGGAAAAGCAGGCAAACATCCTGCTTTCCTTTGCAGGAATGCAGTGACCAAAGTGCTGCCCAACACTGAAAATCCATTACTTGTTGAAGCAGCATCCCACGTGATTGACAGACTGGTGCTATTTCTGTGTGCATCTTGTGCATTAAATTAGTTATAAATTTCATCTTCCAGGATTATATTAAATTATAATATTTATAATATTATAATATCTGATGGCAAATAGGCCACCAGAGGTCTGAAATGCTGGTATTGGTACACTCAGCCATTGCACATGCCCAGCAGTTCTCAACAGTGCTCAGTGCCTCCAGCTGGGTGATCTCAGCTCATGCTTTATGAAGAGGAAAGTAGAAAAAGGGTATTCTGAGAAGGGGGCCAAGCTATCACAGTTTTAGCTCCATAACCCAGATGCTGCATAAATACCACTCACATCTCATGCTTCATTAACTTCTTCTGTAGATTAATCCATGTTTGTGTGGAATGTTTTAAACCTGCCTGCACTGATCCCATGTATTCCCACACGCTGTGCAGAGGAGGGCTGGATGATCCCACCCCATCAGCAGTTCTGGGAGCCATAGGATGGGAGCAGGTACATGCACATGGATGTGGAAAAGGCACAGACATGAGACTTCCCTGTTGCGTTATTCATGAGAGATCCATTCTGCAAAGTCATTGTAAATCCCCATCGTTCTGCTCTGGTTTGTTTCCCACTTCATTCCCACTGCCCTGAACACCCTGACTTGGAGTGCTGTCACACCCAATTAAAGCTAGGTGGGTAAAAAAAGATGGGGCTTCAAGTGTAGCTAAACATCTTAAATTTATGCCGGGGCCACATCTTGAGCTGCTGTATTTCAGCGAGGATGTTATTCTATATCTGCTGAAGACATAGCTTCTGGTTTTTGATTAGCCAGAAAATAGCTTCCAAAAAAGCCTGGGAATATAATATGCTGGGAATTCTTCACAGACTGTTTATCCATTAGAACTGGCTGCCAGCCTGCTTAGGAGGCTGTCTGACATCAGGTATATCTTTCCTAGGAAGTCTCTATTATCTGATACTGGTATTATTTTTGTGCCAATGATTGAATTACAGTAGTCTGTTCTTATTTCAAAATGAAACCACTCTAATGTAAAAGCCATGGATGGATAATATCCTTTAATTCAGCTGGCCAAAGACACTTCTTTTGTTTTAAACAAATTAACCTAAAATTGAAACAAAAGTTTTGACAGTCAAGGGAGTGTAGTCCAAACTAACTCACAAGTTACAGAGAGCTAATCAGGCAAATCTCTGAGACAGAGGAAGTAAATACTGATCTCATTCACACTGCTCTGAACTGAGAGCTACATGATGAAACTCCTAGGAACCCCTTCGATCAGCTCCAGGCTGAGCACATAATCACCAGCTACGGAACAGCAACACTTGGCTGCAAATTAAATCTCACATCTCTGTAAGAAAGCACCCTGTCCAACTGCAGCAGGGACTTCAGCAGCAAGGAGTATTTGGGGATTGTTTTTTGTCACTGACTAAAGCTGAGGGGAGACTGATGAGGTGTTAGGCTGAGACACCTCCAAGGAACTGATTTTTGGAAATCCTCAAGCTATCAGGCCGTTCTCAGGGCTGGCTCAAGTTAGGCACCCCAGAACAGGCATGCAAAATCACTAGTCCCTTTTAAAAACCATCAGTCTTCATCTGCCTAGCAGGCAGATTGGAAAATCAGGCTAATGTAGAAATATTAACTGAGAAAAGCCTTGAAAGTTCTACAAATCTAAAAAAGGTACTTATTAGTGCCTGTAAAATCTGTGTGTATAGTGCAGGATTTCTTCTTCCACTGAGCAGTAGAACATGCTGTCCTGAGCTCCCATGCCCATGAAACTGTTAATATGCTGTTTTTATGAATAGCCATTAGAAAAAGCCAACTGTCTTTGCAGTTTTGGTGCTCAGCCAGCCTGCCCACTTGCCCTTATTCTCCTAGAACTGCTGCTGACTGTGCTGTGTTGCTCTTGAGGATGAATTAAGGCAGAGAAGGAAATATTTCTGATAATGATGCAAACTGAAAAGGGCTTGGTTTGCTTTAGAACTCTGCTCTAGGTTGTTTGGGAACCAGCCCAAATGGGCTTGAGCCACTCACACAGATCAGTTTACACACATTGCTCTCAGTGGCACCTCCTAACAGGACTAATTAACATCAGAGAGATAATTTATTAGATATTTGACTTCACTTTGCAGTTACAGACAATGTAAATAAGAGTTACCCTGGAAACATGTTAAGAATGACTGTGGCACGTTAATACGACCCCACTGTACTTTCAGATGAATTCTAGGAACATGTAAAAAGGTGTTGGAAAATCCACTGCTGGAACTGAGTACACTGTGATACATTTATTCTGGAGCTGGAATTTGTTCATTTCAGTCTCTTTTACCTCCTCCCACTCGTTCTACCTGTAACTCTCATCCTGGCATTCTGATGAGCACTGTAAAAATTCACATGTTGGCTTTGAAAAACAAAATTTTTCTGCCCATCTGTGATGATATTAACATCTACTGAAAACTAATGAAACGGATGGCATTATGATGTCAGGAGGAGCAGATCCAAAGGTGGTTTTCTGAACGGAGACTCTGCATGAATCTCCCCAGACTGCCCAGCAGTCAAGGAGATTATATTCTCAACTGTTAAAGCTGTTTACACATACCAACCAGCACTGACTGCCTCTTTGTGGCAAGTTGTTTACATGAATTTATTTTGGGAAAATTCCATTAGACGGGACCAAGATTTCTTCATAAATCATTGAATTTAGCTTGTGTACTGATAAAATCTGGTTAGTCATTTATTCTTCTGAGCAGCGTTTAGTTATGAGTGTTCATTATTTGTAAGGAGCAGCTTACATGGGTAATATAAAAATAATGGATTGCCTATGGCTGTTTTCACTGGTGGATGTTTTACTCTGCTGGGAAAGACGTATTAGAAAATGACCCTCCTTACCAATTCAGCTAATAAAACAAAGGACTCATTAACTGCAGTCACAGACCTAATGTATGCTCCGAATTTTGCTAATTTAGCCAGCAAAAATCTCCCAGTGAGACACTGAAACTGCTTTGAAAGTGGTCCTGCAGATCTGTTTGCTGTAGTCTGTGGCTGTGTCCTCTGGAGCAGTGGGGATCTGGCTGGGATATTGCTGCTGCTGCTGCTGCTGCTGCAGTGCTTTTGGGACAGAGGAGTCGGTGCTCTTGGATGGGGCTGCAGCACCCTAATTTCATGCACCAGCACAGAGTTCTCACAAAGTGCCATTTATCCCATCGCAGGCACATACAGATTTGGGGAGGACACAAAATTCATTCCTTAGTTTTGAACAGAAACTTACTCTTGCTCTGCAATTTCAGGTGAATCCAACAACAACTCTCTCAAAAATTTGTAATTTACAAAGCATCTTTCTGCTGATTAAAAACTTCTTTTCTAGCATTTGCTGCTCATATAGCAATAGATCATCACTATGCATATCAAAAAGGCCCAAAAAGCAAAGCCAGGATCTAGACATCAGTTTTAATACAAACTTCTGGCAGGACCAGGATTCTGATTTCTTCATTTCAAGCAAATGGACCAAGGTCAGATTCTTTGTCAGTATAACTGGAATAACTTCTTTATAACTGTCTGCATGAGTTTACACTAACATGGAATTTGACACATTGCCATCAAATGGAAGGTGACTTTTCATCCTCTAAATTCACACAGACACATTAATCCAACACTGAGGTTTGGCATAATCTTTAATTTTATATAGCACATTTCTTCTCCAAGTGCCTCACAAATATCACCCAAACACAGCCATGTCTGGTAGGGAAGTTAGAAACATTCCTCACTGCTCACCAAAGAAGGCAACTTAACGCCTCCTTTTATTAAAAATAACATTAATTCAGAGAACCACAGTTTCAATTGTGTTGGAAATATTCAGTCACTCAGACTGAACGGCATAAAGCTCAGTTAATGAGGTGTTTAGCTGCTCCTTCCAGAGCAGCTCCTTCTGTACCTCTGCTTCAGGCAGTCCCTGTGTCTCTTGGATGATTCTAGATCTTTTAATTATTTGCAGGTCATCTTCAGACATTTGCTTATTGTAATGTCCAGTTTCCATAAGGACAAATGGATTACACCTCCTGCAAATAAGGCTGCTGCCACTAAATGACAGTAAACAGTTGGCAGTGATGCTCAAGGGCAAGCAATATTTTGTTATGGAAGATATATTTCTGGTGAATAGTAGATATTTTCTATCTAACCTGGTGAATTTCTTCTTCCGCAAGGTTGTATATTCACCTTCACCAGGAAACCTAACAGGCAAGTTATTGTGTCTTCTTGTATGTCTGAGTCCTAAAGCAGGACCTCTGAGATCTTTCTGTGTTCTCAGATGGAGATTCAAGTCATCCTCCTGAGACAGAGGAATAAACACAAAATCCTGCTTTCTATACAACAAGAAAAGGTTAGGACAACACAAGTGGTTTATAAGTTAGTCTCTGGATTAATTCAGTCGAATAAAAGGATTTAAGACAGACTAGCAGAACTGGAGTCTGGATGTTTGTTGCCTGTGCAGGTGAGGGGAAAATGCACGAACAACCCTCAAGTTCCCATAAGTTCCTTCCTCACACATTAGGCTGTGGATGCTGATTTTAGGGCTGCTCTTTACCTTTGCAGAGGCAGTGGCATCAGTGGATATTAGGGAGTGGAAAATGAGTTCCACATGTGCATGTCCAAGTGGAGTCATTCCCCTTGCTGGACTCTAAGCTGCCACACACTGCTGATGTTCAGGACTTCCCTTTGCAAGCAACAGCTTTATTTCCCAACTTGGGCTCCTAAAGGACTCTCTTAGCAACCTTTCCCTGAGAAATGCACAGGATCAGTGTATCTCCGAGCCAGCTCAGCCCTAAACTCTGCTTGGTTGGCCCAACCTTGGAGCTCACCAGCCACACGTAGGCATTGTAGCATTCCTGGAAAAGCAGATGTGGCTGAGGCTGAGCTTGGGTGCAAATCGTACTCAAAAGAGAAATTTCTCACTTAGCAGAGTGTGGGAAGTCCTTGAGCAGCAACAAGCTTCAGGCGAAACAGTTACTTAATTTATTTTTTTGTATCCCCTCATTGATTCTTTATTTTTTAAAAAAGATTCTCAGACCCAGTCCTCCTAAAAGCACTGGATGGATCCAGGCATAGTGTGGGCAGGATGTACATGAGTGCCTCCACAAAGCTTTGCCAGTGCACTTTTATCCTGGCCAGTGCCTTCTCTTCCAACCCTTGGCCTCTCCAATGCAGACACTACCAAGTCAGGAGGAACTGAGACGTGTTATTAAGTGGTTTGGAGCTGTGGATCCTTGCCTGCAGAAAATGCTGTGCTTGTCTTCTCCCTGACCCGAGACAGCGCTTCCCGCTGGGCTTCCAGAGGCAGGAGCAAGGCTGAGTGTGGCTAACAGGGAAAGGAAATGGCGAAGGGCCGTGTTCACACCCCTCACTAAAATACACCCTGTAGCAAGGATCCTGCCTGGGACTTTCAAGGGAAGTTCTGCTTTCTAGAGTGTTAGGAAATGGTGTGGCTCCAGTCTGTTTTGGGGATAAGGATTCCCCTTGCTCGCTGAACTTGGAGATCTGTGTCTTTATTTCAGTTGCTGTGCTGTGCTCCATGGTGTCCAAACCCATCCCAAAGAACAAGGAGGACCACTGTGGTCTTCCCTAGGGCCGGGAAGTCGAGGAGATCCTTCCCCTGACAATGCCCATGTACTGGGGCCTGCTCTCTCCAAGTGCTGGGCGGGGGCTCAGAGGCAGCAGGTCCAGTGACCCCAAATACAGAGAACTTTGTGTTCCGCCTGGTTTTCTGTATGACTTTGGCAAAACTCCTTGCCATGTCCACTTCTCTTCACCTTTTTTGTCTTTTACACAATCCTTAGGGATATAATTGCTTGTACTTGAGAGGGGCTACAGTGTTAGGAATGCTGAGGGATTAAAGGTTATGTTCTTCAAGCTGGAAAATCTCATACTAAACTGAGTAAATCCAGAAACTGTGACAGTTTGATGTTTCACCTAATAGATAACTTTTAACTGATTAAAATTACAAGATTAGGGAAAATGTCAGCTTCCTATAAAACAACTAGAGTAAAGATAAGTAATTAGAGAAAGGCTATCTATCAAAAAAAAAAAAAACAAAAACAAACCAAACTAGAACTCACAGAAAACAGTTTCCCCGATGGCTAAAGGCACAAGCTATAAAATTGATTTTTTTTTCCCCCTTCACAAAACATTTAAACATAAGTAAGAAATCAGTAGCTCCCTCTTCAGAGGCACCCTAAGGAATAAAAATGCAGTGAATCATGGGTATTTTATTACCAGTCTGTGTGTCTATCTGATGGCAAGCATCAATGGCTTCCCTTACACAGGGTGCCCAGGGGGATAGAAGAATGCAGGGAATAGCTTACTAGTTTCTGTGTCTGTCTGGTGGCAGAAATCCATGTTTTCTTATAGAAGACACTGTGGTAATGCACGGGCAGCCTTTCAGTGGGGGTGTGTGTGCGTGTGTGTGTGCCTGGCTTTCTGGTGGCCAGGCACAAAGTGGGATTGAAATGTGGCCACTCAGCCACAGCTGCTGTGCCAGCAAGGCACGATTTTGGGCTCAGCCCCTTGCAGCAGAGGCAGAAATGTTTGCCAGGCAGGTCTGTAAGGGGAGCCAAGGACAAGCACTAGGTGACTGAGAATGCTGGGGGGAATATCCAGAGTTTAATAATAGAAAGAGATATTGATACAGGAGTTTGATCTGACATGTGGGATAGGAATATGGGTAGAAAGAATGTTCTCAGGCAGTGGTTGGTGTCTGGTTTTGAGTGGCAGTGCAATAAAGCATCAAACACAGGTGTTAGTGCAGCTCACTGGTTTCCAGGCTGCTTCTGGGTGAACGACAGCATTGCAAACCAGCAGGTCCCAATATTTGACTCCCCATGTAGCCTGAACCTCACAAACAAGAACAGGGGGTCAGAGAGGGCCGGAGCCAGCCAGTCCCAGAGGAAGGAATTTTTTTATCCATAATGCTGAGTGATCTGTTAAAGGGCTTATCTCTGAAAATGGGTTTATTTTACCTGCATATGCTTTCAAGAGAGGCTGTCTGGCAGGCCATGATCATCATCCAGGGATCTCTCCATAAATTCTATGTGAGCTTTAATACTTCTTACAGAAAGTTAACCATGTTATATCTACACTGAGGTGTGGATATACACACCTGAGTATCTACACAGAGAAGAGTAAAGATATACAAGGTAATTTTAAATAGCTGGTGGAGACAGAGATCAGTCCAGCTGCACTCAGCACAGGATCATTTGTCCTACCAACACCACTCTGCCTTTCTCCTGCGGGACTCCTGTTGCTGTGTGAGCTCAATGATTTCCAAAAGGGGCTCCTGTCTCTGCTTTACATCTCAGTCCAACACCCAGACAAGCCCCAAGACTTGATTTAAAGACTGTAAGGAACAGGAATCTTGTTCATCCATAGATAAGATACCACAGTGATGGACTGCCCTCATTGTTAAATTCGTGCATGTTATTTCTTGGTATAGACACAGTCCCTAATGTTGACATTCTGATCTTAAAGGGAAGGGGTTTCTAAAGACTGTGGCTGGTGCTCTTAAACCTCTTGACTGTTCTTCTGAAGACTGATGATTTTTTCTGATAATAGCAGTGCTCCAAGGTCTAGGCAAGAAGAGATTTTTTTTTCTCCTTACTTTGGTGCATGATTCTATTCATCATTTCCATATAGCAAAACATAATTTAAAAAACAAGCCATATAAAATTTTGTTCCTCTAGTGATTTATTTTATTTTCATGGTGTCTGGAGACATGATGTACTCCCATCCTCTCAGAGTGGTTATTAGCATCTGGCCTGGCTATTTCTTGTGGAAAATCATAAAAATGTTTGGTGAGCGAAAGAGATGCTAAATGCTTTGGTGGTCTGATCAGGGAGGGTGTTTAGGAAAACTGCATGTTTGGTTTTGAATTAAGTGAATGAGCTGTAGCCTTTTCTGATGGCAGAGACACACAAACTGCAGCAGAGTTTTGTATTTTTCTTATCATTCTTTTCACTTATAATGTCTGCATGTTTTCCATGAAACTTCTCACTGGCATGCTTTCAGTTTTAAACAACTTGTGGTGTTTTGGTGAAGGGTAAATAAGCATCCTGACAAGGCAACCATCGGAGCAGCCAAGGGCAGCTGAAATTTTGTAAGGAGGGTGAGTAACTTCCAGTATCACAGAAGATCAGGAGACATGGATAGTGAACCTGAGTCAAAGGACTGGAAATCAACCTCAGCAGGCTCTGGATCAGGCAAGTAAGAGAAGAACTGGCCAGCTGGGAGAGGACAGCTTTCCAGAGGACATTGTAATGCTTCACATGTAATTGCTTGGGCAAAAAACAGCTGTAATCAAACCCTATTCATACCAGAAATGTCTTTTTTTTCCCAGTGTAATAATAAACATTGAGCTTATAGGGAATTAGAGGTACCACTTCAGTGAAAACATGCTTCATTATTCAGTTTTAACAAGAAAAACAATTTTTTCTAGTTTCTTCAGTGGTTTTGGTCTATGCAATTTTGGAAAGAAAAACAGCTGAGAATTTTCATGAATGCACTGAAATCAGTAAATGTGAAAAATCAAACCCAAGAAGTTACCACTGAAATTATACCAATGTAAGACAACTGAAGCCTAAAGTATTCAGTTTCTCAATATCAAATTAACACCTACCAAATTAAACCCAGGAATTATAACAGACTATTAGAAAAGCTAAATTATTTCACTGAACCTGCAGATAAAATATACAAATTCTAATAAAATATTCAAGAAAATAGCAAAAAATAATGTTCACTATAAACACTCTGGGACATGGTTACTTTCATAGTGGTTTATGGAGAGGAGGTTTATAAATAGCCATAAATTGCTTTGTGGACCAGACATGAAATTACTGTCACCAGCACTGGAATTGGTGTTTTTATTGCAGTGACCTAAAACAATATCATGCTGCTCTTGGACACCCTGGAGGAGAGTTTGGATCTCAACATATCCTGATTTATTCTGCTTCTTTGATTTCTGCAATGATATTGGGTGAAGAACTCTGTTCTTTCCTTGGGCCTTGAACTGCAGGCGCTCAGCTGATTCAGAGTAGCACTGACCCACAATTTTGTGACTCTTTCCATAGCTCTGAGCAGGGAATTGCTAAGGGAAGATGAAATTCCAGGTTGGAAGCTCAGACCTTCCTGTATCTGCCAGTTGTAACCCAGAGAGAAGACACCTTAGGGAAAGTACAAAACCTGTGACGCGCAGTCAATATTTCGTCCATATTCTGCATCAGGCAATATTTTGTCTGTATTCTGTATCAGGCAATACTTTGTCCATATTCTGTATCAGGCAATACTTTGTCCATATTCTGTATCAGGCAATACTTTGTCCATATTCTGTATCAGGCAATATTCCACACCAGCCCGTTTCCACTGCAGTTCCCATTTTCTATCTGTAACTAATGTATATGTATATGCATACACATGCATGTTTTGATTTGCCACTTCATTTAACTCCTCTGTGCTAAGAGAAACACTAATATTTATTTCAGAGCACTGTAAAGCTTTTTTCCCCTGCAGTGTCTGCTCTCTGATTCCAGGAGAACACTGACATGTGAAAGAACCTATTCAAAATCCATTGCATTCCCGTCCTTTTAATTTATGCAGTCAGATTTATACTCTGACTTCACATATCAGTTCTTGTCTGCTCTTGAGTTCATTTGCTTTCACAGCAGACAGAGCTGCTAAAGTAGCTGCACACATACCAGCCTTCTCACACTGGAATGATATTGTCCCTAGGTGGGTTTCCCTATAATTGCCACAGATCCTCCCAGAAATTCTGGCAGAGCACATCACAAGCTCAGCAAAGGCGAGACGATTGGATGATAAAAGCCTGTTTGTGCTGCTCTTAACTCAGCAGGAGTAAAAGCTGATTCTTCACGTGCCCAAAATGAAATTAAGGGGGCTACTCAAAGAGGTCGTGGTTGCACGGTCACTTTAATCTGGCATAAATCTGGCTGGTGCTGAAAGGGGCTGCTCCACCCCTGTCCCCCCTTTCTCTGCACCCAGGCACTTCTTTCACCCACTCCTGTCTGGCACCAGCGTCTACCTGGCTGTGCAATGTGCTGGACCACAGGATCCAGATGAGTATCCACTCGATTACTTGAATGCTTTTTTTTTAAAACCATTTTCTTGGAATAGTGGAGGCACGTGAATGCTTGTGCTGGGGTATGAGTGTGCAGGGATGGGTGTCTGGGGGAACAGGGAATAGAAGAACCTCTTCTCCAGCAGTAGCCCAAAGGGCCATTGAATGATGGCCTGATCAGACCAGCAGCATCCAATCCACAAAAATGAAACTATCCAGGCAAGGCTGTGAACTTCTCACATTTCTTGGCAACTCCTCTTCTCCTTTCTCATAAGTACCTTCCCATTTCTCAGTAGCCACTGGGCACTGAGGTTTGCAAGCACTTTTTGT
This sequence comes from Eopsaltria australis, assembly GCA_034509425.1. Lineage (NCBI taxonomy): Eukaryota > Metazoa > Chordata > Aves > Passeriformes > Petroicidae > Eopsaltria > Eopsaltria australis. The sequence goes on from JAVTVJ010000489.1 coordinate 241,157, forward strand.
ACTAGGAATCTCTTTAGCAGCAAACACAGTTATCTGTGTTGCCTTCTTTTTCCATTTATAATGTCTACTATTCCCCAGCAGCACTACTCCCAGCATGTCAAATTAATTCAAATTTCTTGTTGTTCTCTTTTAAATTTTCCTTTTACCACAATGTGCATGCCATCCTAAACTTTTCCAGAGACCAGTCAACCAAAGAAAAACAAGGTATTTTTCCAAATTATCCAAACAATGAGCATTTCATTTCTGAGACACATCCCAAAGACCATTTCCCAGTTCAGTGAAATATTGTCCTAGTTCTGTTGGGCTCAGGGGCAGCACACAGTTGAGTTGTCCCAAGAGCAAAGCAATGCTTCAGTTGTGGCTCCTGGGTTTCCTCCTTTCCAAAAGCAGCAGTCCGTGTTCACATTGTGCTTGGCTCCGGCCGCGTTCCCCTCCTGGCGGCCTCGCCGTGCGAGGGGAGCCAAACCAAAATTCCTCAGCTCCCCTTCCCAGCCCACCCCTTCCCCACCCGTCTGTGTGGGAATGGGGAGGCCACTGCTGGGACCTGCCACACCAGCAGCCAAGGTAAGAGAAGAAAGGGAAAGCTCCCACTGCCAAACTCTGCCACAGGAGAGAAATTCCCATATCCACTGCTGGGGCTGGGCGGGTTCAAACCCATGGCAGTGGGAACTTTTGTAGAGTCTGTGGCTTTGTTGTTACCGTGATGGAAAAAGCCCCTGTGTGTGGCACATTTGCACATGACTTGACACCAGAATGTGCTGGAAAAGGAAAGCATGAACTCCAGTAACAGAACAAGAAAAAAGGTGTAGGGTCATCCTGGAAGGACAGAAATCTTCCAGGTCAGTGTTTTGCATTTATCCATCCTCATTTCAGTTTAATCACAAAGCTGGTGGTAATTAGTGCTGGTTGCACCTTCTGAATCCAATTTGTCTGGTGCAAAACAGCCTAAACTTCTTAAGCTTCATCCTCTACCACTGTTTCGATTGTACTGGGGAGAGTCTGGGATTTGCATCCCCCAAAATCTCCCCAATCCAAAGAAGAGCAGAATTTGGGTGTGAACTGTTACACTAGTGTGTCACTGTTTTCCCCTGCCACAGTGCAGAGTGATATGTGGTGATGTCCATGGAGGCAGTGATCTGTGCAGCTAACAACAAATGAGAGTCTGGCCATTAAAATCCCTTGTTGGAGGAAAAAAACGGTGCTGAAACAAGATTTACTTTTTAGGTGGAACCTCCAAAGTCAGCTTGGTGGGACTTGCTATGAGGAGTTGTTCTACGATAAAACTGAAAATGACAGTGGGGCTTAAAGCTTTATGTAACTATGCTCTGAGATAAATTATACACATAATTTAACAAGAGGTTCTATGAAACGAACTGGAGTTTTCTGCAGAGAATTGTCTTTGTGGTTTTAGTCAAAACTCAAGGGAAACGTTCTTAGCGTCTTTTTTATTTTACAAATTTTTAGAAGAAATATGCCTTTCTTGCTTTTTTTTTTTTTTTTTTTTAGCTTGCTTGAAATGATTTCTTATTTTTTTAATTGCTCTGATCTGGTCTTTTCCCTCCCTGCTCTTAGAGCTAATTTCTCTTTCTTTGTCTCAAAAACCGATTGCATTTGTATCATCTCCAGACAGGTCACAGGAGGTACACTGAATGCACACTGGATATGTTGCACATCTGGTTTATATCCTCCTCCCCTGAGCCACTTCCCATCCCACAATGCAGCATTTCTGTATCATTGCCATATATCAAAGCACAAAGAAGGACACACAGACAGTGGAGCTATCTGGGCACTGTTCATGAAACGTGTACATGAAACACAACTAAAATCTCAATTAGTTTAAAATAGCCACTTCTCTTTTAAGCACAGTTCCCAGTTTGGGCAGTAGAGCAGTACCAAACTGAAGAACTGCAAGACAATGTAAAGTTTTCCACAAGGCAAAAAAAGGCCAACAAACTCAGTGTTCTGGGTTTTCTTTGCAACAGCCTTCTGACATTTGTATGTTTTAGGGACAGCAAAAAGAAATTTCTATTTAGACAGAATTTGCATTGGTCTCTCATTTTTCATGACATGGACTAAACCAGGGGTTGCTATACTGCCTGTTATTTGTAGGTCATTTCTCGGGGACCCTTGAACCTGGGACTTCAGCAGAGGGGTCACATGTCCTGTAGGTGACAAAGGCAGTGGAGGTGCCTCCAGATTGGCATCCACTGCCCCTTCTCTGTCAGTTCATCTGCTCTCCTCTTAGGAGGTGGCAGAATCTTTCTTGGTCAGCACAGGACAACAGCTCTGGATCAGTGTGAAAGGACTGAGCCAACAATAATTCCTGAGGCACCACCACTACAGGCCAGGAGATCCTCAGAGGACGGGAGGAAGAAGCTGCCTTGGGCTGTGTGCTGCCTTGGGTTTCTGTGGGTGGGGCAAAGTCTCACTGCGGGAAGTGTTTGTCCCATAAGCAGGTTTGGTTTGGCTGGCAGCAGCAGCAGCAGCAGCAGCAGCAGTATCTTTCTAGGGGCTCATCCATAAGTTTGAACAGATCTTCATTCAGACCTGCCCGGTGTTTCAGATTTCTGCAGTGTCACCAGCCAGGCAGGGCTGCAGCCGTCACTGGATGAGATGAGCTGACACATTTCTGGGGCAAGCAGGCAATGCTGGGAGACTGACAGACTGACTGACAGCCTGACAGACTGACTGACAGCCTGAGGGATGGGCTGCCTGGCCGACAGCCCAGCAGACAAGGGTGCTGGGCAGCCCCAGAGCAAGCAGCTTCATGAGGGACTGGAGTGTGCAGCCCCTCGTAAACACCTTGTGAATCTGCAGCGTCACAAGGCAATCTGGCAGCCCAAAGAGCAGCTCTCGTAACTGAAATCTCTGCTTCTATAAACTCTTGGGTTTATGGGGGGGAAAAAAAAAAAAGGGCTCTCTGAGTGTCAGACCTGGGCCCTGGAAAGGTGTGACAGGGATGGGAGCTCGTGTAGGCACTGCAGGGATGGTACGTGCTGGGAAGGGCAGCACTAATTGCCCATTGTCTCCATCCTTCCAGCCCTCCATCCCCCCAAACCTACGTGCACACCTGCACCTCCACACACCCAGTCCGGCTCTGATTTGCCCCTGGATTGAATTAAGCTGAAGGATCAAAGAGCAAAGCTGGGACAGTTTCCACACAGAGCATAGACCTGGGCTCTCTGCTCTCGGAAACCAGTCCTGTGTTTGTCCTTGCTGGCCTCACCTGATTCAATCAAAACACAGCCTAAGGTCTGCTCTTCCAGCCCCAGCACCCTCCCATCACACCCCCATCAGCTTTCTTCCCACTTGGACTTCTTCCAAATGTGCCCATTTGCTACAAAATGCCAAGAATTCCAATTTTTTTTTTTTTTTTTTTTTTCCTCTAGAGCTGGCATTAAAGCTGGAAGGAAAGACATTTCTGTCTGGTCAGAGAGAGGGAATATCTGTTCCAAATAGGCACATCAAACTTTATGATACTCCCCCTAAAACAGTGGATTCTATTTTCCTTACATAAAATTTGGAGCAATTTTCCATGCCCACATCCATGCAGGCTGTCTCATTCCTGGGTTTGGGGAGGCTGGGTCTCCATTAACTGAGCAATGCAGTTTCTTAAGGTAAACTCGCATTTTTGCAAGCATTAAATCTTCAGTTTTAGAGTGAGCTTCCACTGAAAGTGTGGCTCATAATAAATAATAATACACAGTTACAGAGTTAAATGCAAACTCTTAAGCAGAATTCAGGTACTTTATTTACAGATTTCCTCAGAGTATGCAGTCCATTATTCCACCCTAAAACTTTTAGGACGGTCAAGGTGATGTACTTATTGTTCCTAAGCACCCCACCCTAATACCAATCAATTTGGGCAATGGCTGCATTGTCCATGTGATAGAGACCAGGAGGTGAGGTTTGTGGGCAGTAAACTCTGCTCATGAGGCAGATGAAGTGAACAATGTCTGAGTGATAGCGTTATGCTAAACGCTGATCTCCCTGATTTTCTGTAACCACAACAACTCCTTTCAACATTCAATCGGCTCTGTCAGCACCGGGTGGACATAGCCATGGCAGCCCAACTTCGGTGAGTTTGTCTGCATAATATACAGCAACACTGCATGGGGAGGTGTTTGCACCCTGTGTGCCCTGGGAGCTGGGTTTTGAGAGGGAACATTGGGCACTTCTGTAACTGAATTCCACAAATAAAAGGAAGCTACCAAAAAGTGCACAGGCTGATGAAAACTTAGCATCTTTTGTAGTCCTTCTCCACTGATAACGCCCTGTAACCATCTCCTGCAGGATAGAGAGAGCAGATGAGCACAGCTGAAAATAAGTAAGACACGTGTGGGAATAAATTGGAGCAACAGTTAAGGAAAAAGTGACCTTGCTGTCATTTCATATATTTTCTTGTCTTCTTTAATTTAAGGAGTTATGTTCTAAAAAAGCACGTTTTGGTGTTTCTGTTGTCCCTGAGCTTCTCTGTGCTGGAGATTTACTGTGTGCAGCCCAGAGCTGGAATCCATTTCTCCCTCTGCTCAGGCAAATCCTTCTGGGCACACGTGTGTCCATCAGAACTGCTCGTGTGGGAGCGTGGCTTGTGGATTCAGCAGCAAAGATGATGATGCACATGGAGCAAAATTAAAAGTTTGGGAATAAATTAGCTAGGTGGCTTGAACATTTGTCATCCCTGGTAAACAGGAATTAGATGGGCAAGTGAATTGATGGAAGTAGCATACTGCTAGCCCTTGGCAGCCATGAATTTCAGACTGTGGAGGACGATTCCTGTCCTAAGCAGAACTGAAGATGCTTCAGCAGTCTCAGGGTGTAAATAATGCTGCAGCCCAGTCAGTTCATCATCCATGCTCCTTGGGATGGATCCCAGCCAGAGTTACAGCAATGCCCTCTGTTCAGGGCACTCTGAAATCCACTGTCAGACCAGTTGGTTTGAAGGAAATGCCCCTTTGTTTCCTGGGTTCCTTTGGGGTGAATCAGCCCTAGGTGCTGCTGGAATGATGAATTCAGAGGCTGGTCAGGGGCAGAGCTCAATGAGACAACCACATTATTCACCCCCAGACACAGCAGTTACAGTGGGCAAGAAAGCTTTGACCTCCCCAGGCAGTTTGGGCACAGCTGCTGAGGAGGCTGTGCAGCTGATGAAAGCAGCCTAAACTGCACAGAATTATTCTCAGTTCACTAAAGCTGCTGTGGAGGAGACCTGAGCAGGTCCAATTCACATTGAAAGCTTGGAGTGAGAAAAGGAAGACTCGTCTGACTCCAGAGATCATGATCTCTCACACCCATGAGCAGTTCTTTACTGAGTCTGGGCTGGAAAGCTGGAACTGCTGCAATCACAGAGAATGAGTTCTGTAGGCACACACCAATAAATAAATAAATTGGCTTCTTATCAGCTGGGGGGATTTTGGTCTTTGACTCTATTTTTGTGATTGTTCACTTGGCTGAAACTCATTGCATCAAAGTATCTCTTAAGAAAGGCTTTTAGCCCCAAAGCCATATTAATATTTAAACTGTTGTTCTCGAGCAGTGCAACAGCTGTGTGATGTGAAATAAAGATATTTTTCTCTCTTTCCCTGAGCGGCTCTAAAGCGTCAAATGGTAAATGGAGAAGAAGGGGATATTTTTTTCTGCTGTGACTCTTGTATAAAATACCAAATACTAACAACTCACCCCCCTACCCTCCTCTGGTGCTATAGATTTGATCTTAGCAAAACTTTGTGTATCACTGAAATGCACTCAAATATTGAGGACTTAAGAATAAATTACTCTGGGCAGAAAATGTTCCTGACAACCTTAATTTCTGCAGCTGGAATGCTGAAATGCAGTTCAGATCCATCCACTCTTGAAACCTAAGCTAAATTTCTAATTTAGAGTACATTAAAATATTCATAAATATATACACACGTAAAAATAAATATAGACACAAATCCACTTCATTTATTTGTTTTGCTTTTGCGTGTAAATGAGCTTAAAATCATGGTTTTCACAACTGGGAAATGAATAAATGTATTTGCACAGTTGGCAGGGCTGAGTGAAGGCAGAGCTATGGCCCTACCATGAGGGCCCTGCTCAGACCTGAACCTGGCCCACCTCAGAATGGCCACTAAATGTCAGAATGGGGAAGAGCAAGATGTGTCAAATGCCTTGGAACTGCTCCCTCCCTAAAGGCATAGCATCTGCTGTACACAATTCATATTTCAATCTTTTCTTTGTACCCAGCAGAGCTAGAACCATGTTTTCTAAGTGAAAAATGAAATTCTCATTCCTTCATGAGACTCCAGGAGGTGACCAGTGGCAGTTCAGCCTCCACCCGCCCCTGTCAGTTGCTTCCAGGAAGAATTTGCTTTGCGAACATAACATTTGAAAAAGATGTATTTTTTCTCTCTTTAAGTCATTGTAGTTTCATTTTTAGCAAGGTGAGGAATCAACGCAAGGAGTCAACACACCCTGCTCTGAGTTGGACTCTGATGGGTTGGGATGGTCCATAAATGGACCTACATCTGCAGCCTCAGAGTAGATATTCAGTGGCAGGCAAGTAAGAAATGAAGGAGTAAATTTTATATAGGTTGGCCTCAGATGCCTTGTCATTTCCCAGTAAATTAAAGAGTCTTCCACTGGGCCTTTAAATGTATTGTACCAGTATTATTCCATGATTGCAGGAACAGCCTGACCCTGTTTTGCTGGAGTGTTCCATTCCCTACAGATGAGAGCCCAGTGCTGCTCCTGTGTGGACCATGGCACCAATAAATTGAGCACAAAACCCATTTTGTGGCTTTTCCTAGGGCTGCCACTCAGTATTGCTTTCCCTTTTTCACTGTTTTTTGGGGTTTTTTCCCAGAACCTTAATCAAAGTATTTCCCGGGGATTGGGGGCGGGGGGGGAAGTGCTCTTCTAATTACTTATGTGCTTATAAACCATATTTTGGTAATAGAAGCATAGGAGTTTATTACTGATGCTGGAACTAACCCTATACAGAGTATGGGAAGTAGATAGAAGTAAATCCTGCACTGATGGAATATTGATCTCTATTGCTGTCTGGACAGGAGAAGTGCTGTGGATTTGATAATCCAGGCATTCTGAGGACTGGTCTCAGTTTTATGGACACTACAGGCACATATTCAGAGTCACACCAAAGGTTCTTAGCAAATCTCTAAGCCAGGTACATTCTGAACATCTGTAGGATTTTACTGAATTCACTTCTTGAAATCATTCAGTAGTTGCTGTTTATTCTGCAAATACAAAATGAAGCAATGTTCTGCCTCAATTTGCTCTAAAATCTCCTGTATTTAAGGTTGGCTCACTTAATTTAAGAAATGTATGTGCATGATGCTTGTGTTACATAGAGAGGTGCCCAAATGGATCTTTAGACCCAAATGTGGAAAAAAGAAATGCATTTCAACTGATCATCTCTAACTGAAAAAAACAAAATATGGAGATGAGCTTGAGATTTGAAATAACACTAGTGCTCCAAACGTTTGGTTTCATGTTGAGCTGACACTGGGCTGGCCATGCTGCTTTGACAGAATAAGGACAGTTTTATTAACTCTGAGTTCATTGAACCTTTTCTGCTTTTTACTCTTTTTCGTTTTAGTACACATCTCTACCCCCAGACCTGAAAAAGGATTAAAATGCCAGATAGGAGACAGATCACTCAGCATTTCTAATCACACACCAGAAATCTCAAGATACATAGTTCTCACAAGATTTTCTACTCTTTGTAGACCATAAAAGGCTCAGATAACTTTCTAAAATCCACTCTGATCTCTTTAATCATTAAAAAATAAATTCTCACTGAGAATCTAAACTGGGCTCCCACTGCAGTGATCACATTCAATCAATCCAATTTCACTCCACTGCTTCAGAAATTATTTATGCATCCATTCACTGGGAGTAACAGAAGTCTTCATTCAAAACAATATTCTGACAATTGAAACAGGGCTGGAACTATTGCAAAAGGAAAAACAAAAACAAAAAAAGCCCTGGAGTACTGAAGGGAGGCATTTCCATACATATATATCATCATTTCAGATGGTTATAGGCAGTTTCTTTGTGACTCTTTTTCATATTCATGTTTCAGAAATGCTCCAGAGCAACTGTCCTGTCATTGTGAGTGGAAGAATGTGCTCACCTGCTCAGCCTCCCTGAGAAGCAGACAAATACTGAATCATCTCAACTACAAACTGGTAAGTTTAGTGTTGCATTTTCCATTACCTTCATCACTGTGAAAGTGAATTTCAAATAAAGCAAGTGACTGACTTGCTTTCAGAGAGCTTTCTGGAAATTCCAGTCTTGGTAAATAAGAACTTCTGGTGCATGTTTTCCTGCAAGTTAAGTCTGGTAGAAAGAGCCAATTAGTTGAACTGCCAAATTGCTTAGTGGCATTAGTGGAACTGCTTCGTGTCATATTTATCTGTCTGGGATAAAATCTTTTGGCCTTGCTACTTGAAGAAGTTGATGCTTTCAAAAATTCCAGCCTTCGCCTTTTTTCAATGAATTGTTGTGTGTTTAAATTAGAGCAGATATTATTTATTTATTTATAAATACACTACATTTCTGGCCCTGGGCACAGTCTGTCTTTTCAGTACAGTTTGTACAGCACCTAACACATAGTTCCCTATGCTGCTAAAGATAATAAATGTGGGAAGATAATGTCATGCCTTGAAGAGTGATGCCTTTACCAATTGATCAGTCTGCAGCTTAATTTGGGGTAACTGAACATGGATCAAATTACCTACTTTGAGAGGGAACAGCTTCTGCAAACACACAAAATCTTCTGTGAGCATCTGTGTGAGGATGGCAGGGAGAAAAAGTCACAGACCACTAGAAAGTGCTTGTAGGAACTTCCAACTGTTTCTTTCTGTAGCATAATGAAGCACAACCACACCTACACTCACACTCTGAGCAGTCTGCAGCCCAGAGGGGGAAAAATCAGCCATTTGCTGAAGGTCTCTTTTTTATGTGTTAGAGGTGACTTTTTATTCTGATCAATTGAGCAGAACGTTTTAAGAAGAGGGGTAAAAACCAAGCAGGAGGAAGAGGGATGTGGTGCTTTCAGTCCTTGTGGGCTGTGATCCTGGTTGTGTGCAGAAACAGTGGCATCTAGCGGGCAGCTCCTCAGCTCGGGAAAGGCACTGCATGGAAAACAGGGCAATGATTGCACATTATGGTTATGTTTATCATGGATGAAAGGTTTTCCCAGGTCTGTTTTAATCCTTCTCTTTAAAAGCATTCAGAAAACAACTGTTTCTCCAGCTTTCCCATCTTCAGTATACAACTTCCAGAATGCTTGTTCTTCTGGTTTGCAGGCATATAGGAAAGTCCAGCATTTTTCCCCAAGATTTTAGACATGGACAAAAACAAACCTGCAACTAATCCTTGAACACACTCGATCTAATTCAGCTATAGAGGAATTCAAGCACAGCACAGCTTTGAAGGAAATACCTGTATAGAGGAAGACAATAAAAGCAAACTGAAGGACTCTGAAAAAAAGCTTACTTACATCATTCTGTAGCAATAAGTAGGCATATTTAGGCAGTTTTTACTTTTTATGCTAATTATCTATGAGTTTTTTCACTGTTGAGTCACAATAAATGCTTCAGCCAACTTATTTATACCTGATCCAAATATCCTGTTCTCTTGTTAGTTCACTGGATTCTGGGTAAAACACTATGTATATTTTATGGACATACAGAAATACACAATAAGCAGGATGAGGGGTTGCTGCATCTATGGCAATAGTCTAAAGCAGTCACACGCCTTCACTGTCTCTTTGGCTTTCAGTGTTTGCCAATGATGAGCAAACTTATGAAACTCTGCTGTGCTGTGCTGGCCTCCTCTTCTCTGGCTGTCTCTCCCATAGGCTGGAGGGTGTTTCTGTGTTTACTTGAGAGGCCCAAATTAATTTATATGAAGGGATGACTTGGCTTCGTAAATCTGGCAGAAGAGCTGGATGTCTTAGAAAGCAATAACTTGGCTAAGTTCTTCATGATCACAGGATTCCAGAGGCAATCATATGCTTTAGTCTGGGTTTCTTTTATTATTTGTAACTTCAACATTTTTAGTTCATTCTCCTTTTCTTCACACTTTTTTTTTCTCCCTTTATTCCCTATGTTTCAAACTTCCCTATATGGTGTCTGCCACTTTTCTTGCCTTGAGGGACCAGGAGGTTCTTCAATGGCTGGTTCTAGCCCAGAACAGAAGTGTAAATACTTACAAGACAGATGAGTTTGGTTTGAACATGAGTGCAAATATGAGTTGGCTCCTTTGCCCAGTATCCTGACACCAACATGGGCTGAAGCCTATTAACACTACACCATAATTCCTTCCCTTAAGAAGTGGGAGAGAACATGGATCACTGATCTGGAAGTACTTCACCTTTCTATGTTTCTAGTTTTCTCCTTGTTAATTAGACTTAATAATACTTACCTTTTTTTTGGAGATACCTACATGAGATCCTTCAGCCTTCATGTGGAAGAGCAAACTTCAATCTCTATTCCATGTTTGCCTTAGGATCAGCTCAGTGTTACTGAGGTAGGCCTAGAACCTTCTACTTAACCTTCCCAGTTACCTTACAAATGACTGAGTATAACCAGGTGGGAGTTCTTTTATTTCAAAGAAGTACTTGAAAATTGACTTTCACAGGGTGAAAGTTGACATTAACTGTCATCAAATGAATTTTTCACTGTGGAAATAAAAACAGAGCCAGGATTTCACCTAATGACTTTAACTCAAAGAGATATGCAAATTTAGATCTCTGTATTGAGAGAGTTATGAATGAAGCACACAATAGCAGTCTGATTATACGTTTTCACACTCCCAGATTTAATCTGTAATTTATCTTGGCAGTAGGGGAAAGCAAGCCTTTGATGCTTTGAGATTTAAATGATTTCCTTGGAGTCATCTAGGAGAGCTGTTTTACTGGAAGGAAAGTATACCAGAAAAACTGTTGATCTAGTCCAGCCTATCAAAAGCTCTGTAGCAGTAATATCTCATATGTAATCATAATACTGTGTTTTATTTTGCTCCCAGTCCTCAGGCTTCAAGTGTGACAGCAGTGAGGGGCTCTGAAAGTTACTTTGCTCCATTCATAACTAATTCTGTTGCCATTACAGATCACAGCAGTCGTCTAAGAGCCATCAAGCAATTTTTTATGCTGTTTTGCAGGTATCACGTGTTTCCATCTGACTGTACACGATATTCTTTTCCGAGGCATAAGTTACAAAGGCACACAGGCAGGAAAGGTTGGCTGGATTCATGTGCCCCTCATGGCAGAATTACAAGGCAAAGGGATAGCTGTGCAGAGAAACTACACAATTATTAGTCTGCACCACAGTGCTTCCCAGCTGCTGATCCTAGAAAGTCCTCTGATGTTTCTTTAATACTCCACAAAACTGAGCCTCTCTTCCACTGAGTTGTGTCAGAATATAGTATGGGAGACTAAGGGAACAAAATCATCTGCAAATTGAATTGAGTCAAGCTTTTATTATGAAACAATACATGAAATAGTCATCAGGCAGTAAGACCTAGTGTTACATAAATGTAACATCTTCATGCAATACTGTAATTTAACCTAGAAGATTGTAATTAAGGATTCCTCTAAAGCCCAGAAAGCTGGCCTTCTCTTCATGCTGGTATTCTGCAATTTTCTATTGACCTCTCCCCTCAAGTTCCTTTTGCTTCAGACAGTCAAAAGCTGTACCCTTAAAAGGATACTCTAAGACTAATCAGTTGCCCATACCTCAGAAACTGTGGAAAGCCTAAATTCAGTTATTCATGCATGCAATCACTGCTGGTAGAAAATACATGATGGTCTGTAACATATCAAGGCACTTAGAGCTGGAAGTCCTGCTGTATCATGAGGATTGCACTGTACTGCAAGGATGTTCTGCTCTGCAATGAGCACGTGGCCAATGCAGGAATAATCTTGTCCTCCTTAACACAATCACATATAAATCCATGTATACATGTGGAGATCTGCAGAAAAAAACCCCAAATGTAAAAATCCATGCTGATATTGGCCATACTAACAACACCTTAAGGGCCTCAAATCATTTAAACACTTCTCTAACATTAATTCTTGAAAGTGGCCTGGGAGCAGCTGTTGGGAAGAATTCCTGTAGCTAAGTGAGCCAGCTTTCAACTGTGTCTCAGCTGGAAGATTTTTTTGAAAACTGCCAACTTACCTCCTAAGGCTGAAGTTTGGGAATGTTATGTTTTTGTTTTTAAATGAGTTTCAGACCTTTGGCTTATTGTGGATTAATAGAGCCCCACTGAAGTCTACTACAATGTCCCAATGTTCAAAGGTATTCAGAGATGTACAAATGGATAAAATGATTTTAAGCAGATGAACTTTCTATCTTTTGAAACCGATCAGCCCTGGCAGATACCATCTCTGTATTTTGCTGCTTTAAAGCTTTGAAAAAAAGGAGCTAAATCTGCAACTTTTATGTTAAAAAGTTAACTGGGAGTGATATGGCTTCGCTATTACGGTGATGATGCAAACTTATATCTGTTGACAACTTTCATATCTGTTTAAAAAAGCTCCTTGCAGGTCAGACTGCATCCTGAATATCTCCAGGATATTCAACTGAGTTTAATCCTGCCCCAGTCCCACTGAGAGCTAAGCAAACAAGTACAAGACTTAAACAGAAGGGTTGGAAAAAGAGCAGAAGCAGACAGGAGAGAAACAGGAGCAATCTGAAGCCACATTAATAAGAATGTTCTGCAGTCACCAGCTTACACCCACAGCAGAGAAATGCATAACCAGAGTTTTATTAACATGAACAGAATAGAGTGACACAGTTGATGCCTGGGGTGCTTCTGTTCTCTCTTCTGCTCAGCTGCCCAACATCTTTCAGCACAAGGAGCTTCCCCCAGCCTTTGCTTATTCCCTTCTCTCCCAGTGTGTGGCTCTGCCTTTTATTATGGAGAAAAAAAAGATATATATATATATATATATACCAGTTGCAGGGTAGGCAAAGCCATTAGATTGGATGCACTAGATCTCTGTTGCAGTGGGGGAGGCAATGAGGATTCAACCAGTGTTCAAGGAATTGTTCTTCTGATCTCTGCTCCAAGCGCTGGAGGTAAAGCATGTACTCCTATTCAAAGAAAAGAAAAAGTAATTTAATTGTGTAATCACTCAATTCTAATGTCAGGCCAGGGACCCAGGATAATTTTACAGCTGATGTAAGGGCCATTAATTAATCCTTTAAAATAATCAAATATAGTGAAATGGTGTTGCTAGTCAGTTTGCCCCAGCCTAGCAATATTTAATGAATGACATCATCTCCAGATCAGTAAATGTGTTAAGCAAGAATTATACAACAATATTCATAAACTAGGAATTCTTTATAAACAATTCTTATTTGCATATCATCACAGAAGCCTTTGTTGGCCCTGAGAGTACAAAGGATTCTCACAAATAGGTCTGTTATAGCCCTTTTTGAAAATTGGTTCCTGCTGCTTAAAGAAGATTAACCCCTTGCAGGATTATGTGGCAGGACTCTGAAGGGTTCTAGTAGGTAGCACACATCAGGGCTAACTGATGATAAATAAAATAATATGAATTTTCCATACCAATTTATAGAGAGAAGTTTTGGTCTCAGGAACAAATTACCAAAGTACAGTGGGCTGTGTATCAAAAACTTGACCTCCATCAGGAACAAAATTTACTTTTAAAAAGTCCCAGTCTTCATGGGCTCATAAGCTTTGTGAACATCAGATACATTTACCCAAAATAATCCCCCGTTGCTTTGCACTGTGGGCACTGTTGGAATGGAAGCTGTAGCCTAAACCCTTTGCACTGGCCAAGTATTGCTGCTGTCACCCAGCTCCCTGCTCTTTGTGCCAGCCAGAGGGTGGGGATACTGGGTGCCATCAGATCCTGCCTTTCACTGGGCTTTCTCTCCTCACAGCACCAGGAGACTTGGCTCAGATCTCTGGGGAGAGACTGCATTAGGAACTGGCAGGGAACAGCGACTGGGAAGATGCCACATTATCAAAAGCAGGATCTCAGTCAAAGTGAGATTAAAACATGCTGATAACATAAATTACATTTTTTTAATAATCAAAGGGGGCTGATCTTGCTGTCTGTTACTGAACAGGTTTCTGACTCAAACAGCACTGTGGAAGTCAAAGAGTGTCACAAAGAATTGCAAATTACATTCCCCAGCTCAGCATGATCTGGCCCAGTACAAACAGCTTTTGCTTAAAACAGTTGAACAGAGGTGGGTTCATCCCAGCATTCATTTCATTCTGCTACAAAGCATCCATACAAAATCAGTTTTTCTCCTTGAGTCCATGTGCACAAGCTGTGCACAGGGATGCAGCAGCCATGCACCTCCATTCACATGGAAAATCTCCACATTCCACATGGCAACAAGGGTTGGTTTTTTTTATCAGATGCTTCCTTTTCTGAAAACCTTGACATTTAGGGAGCAAAACAAATACTCTTATGTTTGGGTTTCCTTACAGAGGGTCAGCTTTGCTGTCTAGATAAAAAAAATAAAAGAAAATAAATAAAAGAAGGTTGGAATTTCTCAACAAGTGTTTGCTCCTAATCTCAGCAGGATGGAAAGTGCAAGTGCAGAGCAGCAGAGTCAGAAATCCAACATTTCTTTAGCCCTGAATCCCTCCTCTCCCCACACAGAGTGATAGAATTCATAAGGATCACCAAGTCCAACTCCCTGTGCCTCACAGGACCACCTAAAACTAAGCCATAGACTAAATGTTGCATGCATGCATGTAACTTCTTGCCATACAGGAATTACCTCAATCCAACTGTTCTGCTGCTTCATTTACTCTGTATTCAATATTTGCTATATTTACCATATAACCTTAATCGTGCTGGTGTATTAAGCATAAGCACAGATGGGAGGTGTATTCCTGCTAATTTGCAAAAACTACAAGGCTCATTTAACAACTTAGAAACCAACTCAGTCCTGAATGTTGTGGGCAGCAGTGCAGCCTTCTGGTTTTTGGCTGTGTTGTGCAATTTTCAGTGTACAAGGTCGTAAACAAGCACGGAGCAATATCCTTGTGACAGCTTTGATTTGTCGTGGTGTCCCCTTTGACAAACAGTTTGTTCACCCCATGTTGGGCACTGTTGGCAGGTGGATTCCTTTTGGCTGGGGTAAATTACTCACTGGAAAGGTGAAACCAGAAGCTGTTTCTACAATCCTGCAAGGCACACAGTGCTCTTCATGTCCTATGGAGCCCAGAAGTGTTCAGCACCTTGCTAAACTGAGCCCCTTGTGCTCGTCACACACACAATCCCTGGTGTGCTCCTGGCTTCTGTGGGCTTTGCCTCTTCAGACCCATGTAATTTTAGCTTGGTTTATTTGCTTTGGAAAGAAATAGGCAGTAGCTTTAAAATACCTTAAGTACCCTTGAGAAGTGCAGGATTATGTGTTAGGTCTTGTCAAAGCAAGGAAAACAGAAGGCTCTTTTATTCTTTCACTTTTTCTTTTGTTGTAATAGGGTTTAGAAAGAAATAAATGGAGATATTGTATGCAAACCCAAAGCTGTTGCATTAAGGCAGCAACTAAAAACTCTAACAATATCATAAAAAACCATCCTATCTATAGCATTCATAAATAAGTCAATGTAAGTAGGTGATTTTTAAAGCTAGTTGGGAACTACCTCAGTCTCCACACTGACCACTGACACCTCTATCTCCTCTCTGCCTGCAGTGCAGAATGGACTGTAGGCAGAAGACATTTCCTGTTTCTTGGGTTTTCAGGAACAAGCTGATGAAATCCACATCTCTATAAAGGAAAAGCCACTTTCTTCTGAATAATTTGATCAGTATTTTTGAACCATGATAAATAATCTCATTTTGCAAGTGAACATTTCCTGAGCAATACTCAGTACTAACAGAATCCTCTTAACTGTAATTGAAAGAATTTAAAGGGGTTTTTTAATATTTCATGGAAGAACTCAGCTGCTTTAAAGGGGGATATTCATAACATATTGCCTGGAAGAAACAGAAATTTAATCCTAAGCACCAGTGTTTTGGGGGATTTGGTGTTGGGTTTTTTCAGTTAATGTAATTTAATAGTAAATGTCATAAATCACCCTCATTGGCTCATCAGGGAAACCAGCTTTTCTGGGTCTGTCTTCACGACGAGTCCTCAGAATTTGCTTGGCATCTTTTTCAGACAAAATTGGTGAAGTGTCTAAAGAGAGAACAGCTGAAATTAGTTCTGAAATTATCAAAAAGTTACTGTTTTATCTATCAGTTGTGAAACGAAATGTTTCCAATATACAAAGTGTTCTTTCATTACAGCCCCTTCCCAGGGGATATTGCATTCCAAGAGATAGGAGTGGAATTTTAAACCATTTTTATACTTGTGTTTTCTCTTGTATGAAGCAAAGTCCACATATTCATGTTACTATAAAATGAGCAAATATAACAGCACCATCAAACCGCTGACATTAGTTGCTCTTCCAACTCTTTGTTCTTTTCTGTGTTGCTTTATAGAATTTTTTTCAAAGTATTGAGTTAGAAACATTGCAAAGAAGATATTGCATTGAACATTCCACTTGCAGGACCTTGGTAAACTAATGTTAAAATAGTAAGCAAGTAAAACTAAACTTTTGGGGTTTACAACAAATTACTACAGTGTGGTAAATGGAGAGTTAAATATCAAATACAACATCATGATTGTTAAAAATCAAATCCTGGAAAGCCTGCAATATAAAAATAGTTGAGTGTTACAAATTAAATACATGAAAATATATGAATTATGAATACTAAAACAGACGGTTGACAAACTATTACTACTTATGCTCTGCAGTTCTACACACATATGCAGGTTTGTTGATATAAACTCCTACCTGTAACAGCGGTCATCAGGACCAAAAAGGAGACAAACACAAGAAACTTCTTCATTTTGATTCTGCTTTCTCTCAGTCTGTTCCAAAATGAGCACCCCTGACCAAGGCATTCACCTATTTGAAGGAGCTACGTCAGTCACAAATGTTTGTTTATCCTTAATTTGAGTGATAGTATGATTCTGAAGACATCTGGTCTGAAGGTCTGAATTAGTCTATTATCTGCTCCCACATTCTCTGCATAACTCTTTCCCTGAGGGAAAGAAAATAGAAGGGCTTTTTTTCCACCTCAGGCTTCAGAGCTACACTGGGTATTTTAAACTTGTGAAAATAAAGCCTATCCTCTTATATTTTGCATGGCAAGCAAAGGCTTTTGGTGCCCAAGGTAAACTATTGTTTTTTAAAGGAAACAATAGCCCAGTACTGTTAATCTCAGAGACAGCTGCAAAGGGGCCCCTTTTTCAAAGATTGTCTCTAACTCCGCTCCAGCAGAGAACTTACTAATGGGGTTTAACTCTAGCAAAGCCAAATTATGACTGCTGAGAAACACAGCAGAGTTTTCTATCACATTAACAGAACCACACAAATGAAACCCCACATAATTCTTCTCCTTTCAGGACAAGTTAAAAAACAGGATTATGGCCTTACTAGTAAGCATAGTGTTAAGTAAGGATGTAGGTTAGCAGATGTCACTGCAAACAGGTAGTTTTGGCCTTGAGAAATGCCCAGAGCTCCTCTGGGCAGTGCCATGCTGGACACATGGTACCAGCATCACCGATTTGTAAGGTATGAAATGCATCCCTTCAACTATAACATATAAAATAGGTAGTCAGAGTTCATCATTGGCTCTGACATGAGAGAAGGGAGCAATTTCCTTGGAAATCTGAGTGTTGTCCAACTGTGGAGTATGTGCATTTTTCAGTGGTTTTTTTAAGATACCAAGACCCTAGAATCCAATCAATTTTGTATATGCTGTATGGATTTACATCATTGCTTCCCATACTGTTTTGAAAGTGCAAAAACCTCTAGGTTCTAATGGCAGCCACTATTTTTAGAACTGCTCCAGAGGAACGAAATGATGAGGGGAAGGCATTTCTGGTTGGGCAATAAAGCACAACCACGGGGAGGACAAGCACAGGCACAAAGATACAACTCAGTGGGAGCCTCATTGCCCTCTACAACCACCTGAAATGTTGTGGTGAGGATCAGGCTCTTCTGCTGGGCCTACAGAGGACCAGGGGAAATGGCCTTAAACTGAGACGGGGGAGATTCAAATTAAAGATTGTTGGTGTGGTCAGGCTTTGGAAAGGGCTGCCCAGGGAGGTGCTGGAGTCACCATCCCCTGAGCTGCTCAAGAGGCGTCCGGCCCTGGCGCCGGGTGCTGTGGTTTAGTGGTTACAAGGAGCAGCGCTTGGTGATCTTAAAGGCCTCCCAGTTTTGATGACTCCATGATTCTAGGGCAGAACGAAATTATGAGGAAAAGCATTTATGGTTGGGCAATAAAGGCACGAACACGGCGGTCACTCGGCCCCAAGCCAGCGCGGCCTTCGCCTCAGGTCCGGGTCCGGGCCCGGGCCCGGCGGAGCTGAAGCCGGAGCCGGAGCCGAGCCGCTCCGCCAGGCACTGCGGCGGGTGCCGAGCGCCGCTGGCGACATCGCCGCTGTCGCGACAGACGGGGGCGGCCGGCTCCCGTCTCCTGGCAACGGCCCTGGGCCGCTTCCGCTTCCGCCGCCCCGCGCATCCCGCGGTGCCGCTCCGAGCCCGCCGTGCGCCCCGGCCCCGGCTCCGCCGGCAGCTCCCGGGGGCCGAGGGCCGGAGCTCGGTGTCCGCTCCGCTGTCCCGGGGCAGCGGCGAGGGGCAGCCGGGGCCGTGCGGCCGCGCTCTCCCGGCGCCGGCGGCAGCGGGCGGGACGAGCCCGGGGGCTGCGCAAGGCCCGGGCGGGCGGCGGAGGAGCCCCGGCCGGAACCCTGCCGTCGGCCCGATGTGGCGCAGGTCGGTGCCGAGCCCTGAGGAGGGGTTAGAAGATGGTGCGTGAAGCTGCGCATTGGCTCCCTGAGCGAAGGGGCCGTTCCGGGGCTCGCCCCGCCGCCTGCCCGAGAGGTGCGAGGGGTTAGGCCGGGGAGGCGCGGGGATGGAGGGCTCGGACGATGCCTCCCGGGCCGTGGCCGACTGGCGCCTGGCCGTGTGGACTCTGTGCTCCGTGCTCCTGCCCGTGCTCATCACGGCGTGGTGCAGCTTCCAGCGATCCCGGCGGCAGCTGCTGATTCGGGACATCTTCCGCAAGAGCAAACACGACTGGCACTACACGGACCTCTTCGGGCAGCCCTCGTACTGCTGCGTGTGCGCCCAGCACATCCTCCGCGGCGCCTTCTGCCGCTGCTGCGGGCTGCGCGTCAGCGAGCGCTGCCTCAAGAAGGCGGACCAGCGCTTCCTCTGCAAGGAGATCTTGATGAGGGGCACCGCGGGAGCGCCCTACTCCATGCCGCACCACTGGATCAGGGGCAATGTCCCTCTCTGCAGCTGCTGCATGGTCTGCAAACAACAGTGCGGCACACAGCCCAAGCTCTGCGACTACAGGTACTGCAGGGCAGTCTGACTGTGTAGGAGAACGTTCAGTGCCATGGTAGTGTCGTGTTTTCCACAAGGTTGTTGGGAGACCACACCCCAAAGGAGATCGTGCAGTAGTCAGATAAGATACTGTTTAAAAAAAAAAACTTCAAAGAGCCTAAAATTAAAATGGATCCTTCTGAGTCATAGATTAAGAGTGTGGCGTTGCATCTCACATCCATTTGTTCTCTTAATTGCATTACTCCAGCATGATGTGCAGGCTGCTATATAATTACGTACAAGAGACTCTCAGTCCAGGGAATTTGTATTTTAGGAGATGACATTAAGAAGTTTCTAATACATTTGTTGGTTGTACAGTGGATAGCCTGAGCAGTTTGACTGGCACAGCTCACAGTTCAGAGAACCAAAGTGTGCATCTCAAAATTGGCATCTGCTCAGTGTAAATAGAACAAACAATATTCTGTAGAGGTTTCAAGTTCGTTTTTAAGGATGCTCAAAAAAGCTAAAGAGAAGTTTTATAAGCTGCTGCAATATATTGTTAAAGCTTGTGATAAGAGTGTTTTAAAAATACGATGAACCATTAAATGGACTTGCACTGTCATTAGTAAGGTGGCTTGCAAAGTTGTCAGTGTCAGGATGCAGTGATAGGTGTCCCCGTGTGTTACTTCACCCTACTCAAAGGATGTCATCTTTTCAGCCTGGATTCTGCCTGCTTTTGCTTTGCTTCTTTGTGATACTGTCAAACTGTTTGGTGAGTAAGCAGAATTACAGAGTAAAAGAGCACATTATCAGGAACAGAACCTTGAGAGTGCGTGTAGGAGAGGAGGGAAGGGCAGGAGTTTGGAGGCAAAGTGGAAAGGAAGGAAGAAGAGGAAAAGAGAGTCACAGGATAGGGCAAGTGTCATTGCTACTCTGCTTGTGTGTTGGATTAGTCAGGAGGACTCCAAAAATAGCTTTCCCAGCTGCTTAAATCAAGGCTTTGGATGTAGCAAATGAGGATTAACATTCTGCAGAGGCTGGAAGTGGATATTGCAGCATTTCCTCTTGTTCTAGTCTGTTTTCCAGGACAGCTTTTAGAATAGGTCATAAAGCAAAGCAGTTTTGCATAACTAAATCCCATCAGCCTTGTACAGCTCTGTGTAACCTTTGAGGTTTCAGGCTTAAAGGGGTATTCTCAATCTTAAGGAATACATTAATTCTTAACTAGTAACGTTTCTTGAATTGAGCTCCAGTGTTTTATCTGTGCTCTTTAAGGATGGATAGGAGTTCAGGTTATTTTACAGGTTTTCAGTGTAACTGTTAATATTGCAAACAGGAGCATATTTATAGCACTTATTTTTTTAATTAAAAAGAACCAAATTAATTTTAAACAGTTGGATTTTTTTTTTCCCAGCAGAATTCAAATGCTTTCCTAGACCTGCGAGCACATGACCAATTTATGTAATTTTCTCTAGCCAGTACTTAGGCTTCCAGGGAATGCACGGTTTTCCCTGTAATGTGATTAAAATATTAGTTGTAATGGTGTGCGTAAACACAAATATTTTGACAAAAGTCTGAAACAAATGAGCAAAATCAATTTGCCCGTTTGAAGATGGTTTTCATGGTTTTTGGTCTGTTTTCCAGGTGTGTGTGGTGTCAGTACACTGTGCATGATGAATGCATGGTGGATTGTTTGAGGACTGAGGATTGCACATTCGGAGAATTCAAAGAGTTAATTATCCCACCCTACTTTTTGTCTGCAGTCAACCAGATGCGTAAAGAGAAAAGAACCAGTTATGAACAGGTAATGGCCTGCTGCTCCTTGGGTTTAGAATGTACCAAAAAACAACCAAATAAACCCACAGACAGACCTTGAAATTTGAACTCAATACATTATCACATTAGCAGCTGTCAGGTAAATGTTTCAAGATATATTAAGTACTTGCTGTGTTAATTCAGAGGCATTTGTCATTTTACTAACGTGGTTGTTGAAGCGTAAACAGACATGGATTTTTTATTTCAAAATACTGAGATTTGTCTACCTTACTTCCTTGAATGTTTTGTGAGTGTTTTACTACTGTGTTCATAACACTGTAGTATTTATTTATTTGGGCACTGCAGGATCTTCAGCCTTGGTGTGTCAGAAGTATTTGTTTGTGTTTTGACTACTTCAGACTAACCTCAGCACTTGCAGGGATGGGGTTTGGAGCAAGGCTGTAACCATTTTCAGATGTGCAGTTTTTGTGTGACTGACTGGTTTTTACCTTTTGCAGATGGTCCCTTACTGCAGGAAACCCTGGATGCCCGTAATTGTGCTGGCTAATACTCGCAGTGGAAACAACATGGGTGAAACTTTACTAGGAGAATTTAAAATGCTGCTGAACCCCGTTCAGGTATTTACAGTGAAAAGCCACTGTAATAAAACCAAGGTTTAGGATAGAATAGATATCACTTTGCTTATACAATGGCAATAGAATCTTGTGAAAAATCAGTGAAGGAAACAAATGCATGCAATTTATTATTTTAGAAAGGTGCAGAGGCTTCTCCAAGCCCCAAGTTTGTTAGAGTTCTAATACTAGACCAGTTTTTTTGCTTACAGTAATACATGCAGTAATTCAGTTAATGAGAAGTATCTGACTTTTGAAACAGCGTACACTTTTTAGAAAATGAACCATTTAAATCTTCTTTATAGGAAACCTGTGTTTGTTTAAATCCTCACTTTATTTGTGGAAATGTCAGCCTTGACAGTTTTGCTTTGTGTAGTTACTTTCCCCTTAAAATCCACTGGGATGGCTCAGGATGTTGACGTAAGGCAGGCAGTTGTTCCTTGGATTTCCTGGCTGCACCTTAATACTCTTCCTTTGAAGTTCAAAACCCAGCTGTAAAATACAGCCTAAGAGAAATCACTGTATGTTTGTTTTAAATGCATCCCAATAAGGCTTTAACGAATAAACCTCTTTGTGTGCTGAGTATTTTAAAATTACTTTTATCTGAAGTCTTTCATCTTTACAGAATTCATCGTCATGCTTCTAGATCCAGACTTTTCCAAGGGCTCTGCCAGCTCGGTGTATCAATGCCATTTAATCCTAGGGAGGCAGCCAGAGCTCTATCATGAATTTGAGAAACAAATCCTGCTCATAAAAGTCAAGACAGCTCATTTGCTGGTGTAATACTGCCAATGGAGAATCTTTGTTTTGCATTGGAGTTAACTTCTTGGAGTTGCTTATCTGTGAGGCAAATCCTCAGTCGTGTTCTGTGAACTTACAGAATTCCTCATTTTCCTTTTCTCTAGGTTTTCGATCTCAGCAAAATTGCACCTGCTAAAGCACTCCAGCTCTGCACTTTGCTGCCTTGCAACGCTGTCAGAGTTCTGGTCTGTGGTGGGGATGGCACAGTGGGCTGGGTCCTGGATGCAATTGATGAAATGAAGATAAAGGTATTGTGTTTTAAATTAAAAGGTGAAATGAGTTTTGAAGCTGCCAAAGTTCTACCCCTCATCTCTTACCTGCATGTATTGCCTCCATCTTCCTGAATAGGCTTACAGAGGGATATTTGCATAATTGTTTATTCCTATTGGGGAGGGGTGTGGGAAGTGTATCTTATGACTGCTTGTAGTTCAGGAAAAATAGGAACCCTTTAGATTTTAAATTACACTGATTGTAGTTCTTTTCTGCCAAACAAGAAGAGAACAAGCTGCAGGATATTTTCTGCATTGTTATTTCCTCTTTGTCTGAGCAGATTTATTTTGTCATAAATGACATTGCTAATAATGGCTAGTGTGCTCTGACTGCTCACTTCTCCCAGCATGCTCAATCTTTTATAATAGCCTCATAATTTTGCCAGCTGTACTGGTTATGTTGCCAGTGCATGAATGAGTGCAGTGATTTGCTTCTGCTCCATGTCGTATGTTCTGAAGAGTCTGTCTGTCTGCAGCCTGGCCTATTAACTGCAAGTAGAGGAGAAAAAAAAAAGCTGTGTTTACTGTTGATTTGAAATGGAAGATATTCTCATTTATGGGATGCACCTAAGATCTCCTGAGAAAATTAAGAATGGAGAATAATGACAAGGTTTTAGTGCTTTACCTAATAAACTTTTTCTCTAGTGCTGAAACAAAGTTTTTATATCAAAGTTTTTGGTCTTTTTACTGCAGCTTGCTTGTTAATACATAAAATGTTGTGGCTGAAGGCTGTTATTACAACTTCATGCATGGTCAAACAGCCTCTTTGAGAATTATTGTGTGCTGATAAAGTAGAAATAAAGTAACTATAAAGGTTAATGAATATGAGTATGTGGTTGTGTGGTCCTGGGCACTTGATATGTTGTCCTTCAGAGATTATATAGTTGATGAAATCTAGGTTTTTCTTTGTTCTGTTCAAATTGAGTCATTGGTATTTAGGTAGATACTGTAGAGATTATCAGCAAAACCTTTTTCTTATCAGCAGTAGGTTATTTGCTCCCTTCGTTTATCTTGACTCTCAAATACAGGTTACCTGGCTGATAACCTGTCTGGAAAAAGTGGTAACCAAAGTGCCAATTTACTGCAAGTGCTTTTCACAGCTGAATTGCAAAGGCCATAGTACAGCTGAAATAATTGTTCACCCCTCTGTGGTGAGGAGAGCCAAGCCCATTGCTAAGGTGGCTGTTCTGAACAGCTGCTGTCACTCTGTTCTCTGCAGAGCTGATTATCACCTGCTCCATCTGTGGGTGACAGTCTGAAACTGAGCCACTGACTTTGCTCCTTTGTGTGTTTGTGTTTCTGTATGTGGTTGAGCACTCTGGTACTCTGTGCATCTGTTGTTTAGACCTAACCACACTCCAGTCTTGTAGGAGTATTTTGGTGTCTTGTTGCAGTTCACAGCCTTGTGTGCTACATCTCTCAGTGTTCATGTGACTTCCCAGATCCAAAGCATCACTCCTGGGAAGGAATAATCTGTTCAGTATTCATAATGCATTGTTCCCATATTATGTTTGTGTTCTCTTTCCTTCCTTTACATTATGGATAAGTAGCTCAATGTGCCACCAGCTCTGCCAGCCCCAGAGCTCTGCTCTGTGTAACAGACTGCTGGGAAGGTGAATGTATCTAATCTGAATATTTGGGGATGGAAGGGAGACAATGAGTGCTGAAGCAGGAGCTAATATGCAGTGGTTTTGTATCCTAGGGGCAAGAACGATATATTCCACAAGTTGCAATTTTACCTCTGGGAACAGGGAATGACCTGTCTAATACACTGGGCTGGGGTGCAGGTTATGCTGGAGAAGTCCCTGTAGAGCAGATCTTACGAAATGTCATGGAGGCAGATGGAGTCACACTAGACAGGTAAGGAACAGTGAAAAGATAAAATGTACAGAACCAAACACTGCTGGAGCTCTACTGATACTCCATTGCAGCAGCTTCTTTACATAAACACAAGTATTGCTGGAAGGAGTTACAACGTAGTAACTGAGGCCTGAATTTAGTCCTTTAGTTGTTCTACAGGGTTTAACTCTTTCATAATTTAACTAAAATTGAATATTTTGCCTTAATCCTGGTATAGACATGGGATTCCTAACTACAGCTTTGATACTGAGGACTGTCTGTCACAAGTCTAAACCAACTGTTGTTTTTCAGATGGAAGGTTCAAGTAACAAACAAAGGATACTACAACTTAAGGAAACCAAAGGTATGGTTTGCAAGTATAAAAATTAATTCTGTGGAATACTTGTTTATAATTTTTTTGTTTAGTTATCAACTTCCCATTAAACACTCTGAATTTTAAACCCTAATAATGATATTTAATAACGCATAACTGGAAGTTCTGTCTCTACAGGTAT
The DNA here is from genome assembly GCA_034509425.1 of Eopsaltria australis. Classification (NCBI taxonomy): domain Eukaryota; kingdom Metazoa; phylum Chordata; class Aves; order Passeriformes; family Petroicidae; genus Eopsaltria; species Eopsaltria australis. Next base: position 266,360 of record JAVTVJ010000489.1, read on the forward strand.
TCACAATGAACAACTACTTCTCTGTAGGACCTGATGCTCTTATGGCTTTAAATTTCCATGCCCATCGTGAGAAAACTCCCTCTCTGTTTTCCAGCAGAATAATCAATAAGGTGTGTTTGGCAAAGTGACATTTCCTCCTTGGAGTTGTTGATTTCTCTACTGGCTATTTTTAGATTCACATTCTTTTACCACTACTTCTTTTCCTGCCATTTTAAGAGTTTTAATTCATTTTTCTTAGGGAGGGGATTCTATGGGTAGAACATGTTTGCAGCCCACTCACAAATGTTCTGCCTCACCTCTGCTTGCTTACAGAGTTTGCTATTTGCTCATTTTTGCTCAGAATTTCTCATTTGCTTTGAAACTTCATGAGTTAAGGCCATTTATTTCCTTTTCAAGTGGAAATCTAGTTTCTTGTGGAAGTTGTAGCTTATCTTATGAGGAATGTTTAGTTTAAGGCTGTGGAAGTATATTATGTATGAGTTTTAAATAAGGTTTACACAGCCATAACTATACATAAATATTTCAAGTAGTCTTCCAGTGTGTTGTCTTTTTCTAACAATATTTTCTTTTCTCCCTCTTTTGTTTGGTTTTTTTTTTGTTTGTTTTTGTTTTTTGTAGGCTGTTTATTTTTTTTATGGAACCAAAGACTGCTTAGTACAAGAATGTAAAGATCTTAACAAAAAGGTTGAGGTAAGTTTTTTAACTTGCTTATTCTGTGGACAGTCAGTGAAGTGTCTAAACTTAACTTGTGAAAGAAAAGGAGAGAAGCTTTGCTCTTTACAATGTTTGCACCTAATGATATTTGTGTAAGGGTGTCTGTGGCCTTGGAGTGTTTTTATGTTCCTTTTGCTGTCTGCAGCTTACTTCATGGAAGTCATGTCTTTGGGCTTACTGAAAATTCCTGGTTTTTTTTCTGGCCTTGACTCAGTTCTATGAGTGCAAGCACTGATATTCAGCTATAATTTGCTGTAGCACCAGAGGCTTACATAAGTCAGAGTTCCTTTTTTCTTTTCTCTACTAATAGAAATTTGCTACAACTCAGGATCTCCTGTGAAATAAGAAGGAATTTTTTTTAAATATGGAAAGAAAACACGTTCTCTTTGTACAGGGCAAATTTTTCTTTAAGTGGAAGCCTATTAAATGCATGAAGTGAATAAGTTCTATTGAGTACTGAGTTTGATGCACAGTAATTAACTTCTGCTTGTCTTTTAAAGCTAGAGTTGGATGGTGAGAGGATCGAGTTGCCCAATTTGGAAGGCATCATTGTGCTGAATATTGGATACTGGGGAGGTGGCTGCAGGCTCTGGGAAGGAATGGGGGATGAACCTTATCCCTTGGCAAGGTACAGAGGGCATTTTTTGCTTCGTTTTTCCCTTTAACAGTTCTTTCAGGAACAATTATTATTAACAATTATTATTATTCTTTTAAGGAATTCCTTCAGTAGACTGTGGTCAGGTAGCCAGGTTTGTCTGCAGGTCAGGAGGGTTCCTTGGGACAGGCTGTCTCACATTTGTTTATTTTCCTTCAACTGGAGACTTGGAGTAAAGGCATCCTACACCTCAAGGGGGTTTTAAGACTTTCTCAAAATGCCTGGCATGACAGCAGTAGCATTGGGGAGGCTATTAACAATAAAGGGAGCCTTCAAAAAGCAGAAGATAGATCCATTTCAGAATCTAAAATACCACATCTCATTAGAGGTTAAAATGGAAAGTAAAAACAAAACGTAAAAAAATTTGACTCTCATGTTGGGAGTAATATCAAAGAGAAAAACAATTGGGAACATTAATTATTCCCTCTTCAGAAACTGTCTATGTAAATATACTCATAGTTCTGTTACAAGGTTTGTGATCCTTAATTTCTGAAAAATACTTGGGCAAAGTCCTTTACCCAAATCTTAAAAATTAAGCCATTAAAAGATCTTCCTTCAGATGAATATCTGAGTAAAAAGACAGAAAAATGTACAAGTTTATGGAAGAGAAATCCGCTGTGGGCCTTTAATGTGCAGAATGAGCCTTGGAAAATCATACATCCATAATTTCCAGAAGCCAGCTGGGGTGTGCTGGCTGGTGCATTGCTCCATGGCTGTGGGGTTTGATGGCTTTCCTTGCTATTCAGTGTGATTTGTTCTCCAGCACAAAAACATGAACATATTGGTAGAACAGCATTTGTCTTCTCTCTGGGAATGGCAATAAAAGGACTGTAATATTTGGGCAGATATGCTGGAGCTCATCAGCATCACTGAAGGAGTCTCATTTTATCTCATAGACATGATGATGGACTCCTGGAAGTTGTCGGTGTTCATGGTTCTTTCCACTGTGCCCAGATCCAGGTGAAGCTGGCAAATCCTGTTCGCCTGGGGCAGGCACACACAGTGAGGGTAAGTGCTGCTTAGGGACCTGTTCTCCTAAGTTTTTTTTTAACACACAATACAGAATCTCAAGCACTCAACTGCTTGAGTCAGATCTGAAGTTGAAGTTTGCAGTTGAGCTGGATGTTTCTCTTGCTTAGTAAAAATTAATTATGTCATAATGCACAGATTTCTGTTGCTGTGGTTGGTGGCCTGTGAGTGCCACTCACAGTTTCTCCCTGGCCAGGCTGCCAATGTGTATTACATCTGTAAAAGGTGATTTCAGAGCCCTTGAGAAGTGCTGTGATTGTGTTGTTGTGTTTGGTGCCAGCTGATCCTGAAGAGCTCCAAGATGCCGATGCAGGTGGATGGGGAGCCCTGGGCACAGGGGCCCTGCACTATCACCATCACTCACAAGACCCATGCCCTGATGTTGTACCACTCGGGGGAGCAGACAGATGATGATGCCTCCAGCCTGTCAGACTGACACCCCAGGAGGGAGCAGCTGGATACAGACCTGGAGATCTTGAGGAGTTTCACGTGTGGCAGCGAGGAACTTCAGCTCCATGAAACACCGATGTCTGATCTAGATTGAGGTTCATGCACTAAGGTTCATACTTGTCAATGAACTAGAGCTGAGGAAAAAGCCATGCTTTTGCACTCAAGGGAGCTTTTACAGCTGAATTACCACAACTGGTTTGCTTTTAGGTTGGTGGGGATGCCCTCCAGCCTTTCCAGCTGGGGTGTGTTCCTCTAATGGCTGAAAAGGGACAGATGCTGCAGCCCTTCCTTGCTGTGGAATCAGATCTTCTGCATATACACAGTACAGTGTTTCAGAGAGATGTTTCTTACCCTTGGAAAGGGGAGCAGCTGGGAGTCTGACCTGCTTCCACCTTCCCCAGAACAGAAAAGCAGACCAAGCAGATTATGGGTTGATGTTCTGGCAGCAGCCTGCTCCTGGCTGCCATCTCTGCTTGGGAGCAAGAGCAGTAACTCTGTGCACCTGCTTGTGCAGTGCACTTCTGATGAGCTTCACTGGGAGAATGGAGGATCTGGGACCTCTGGGGAAGGTTCTCAGCAAGAAAATTGCTTTTGGACCAAAGGTTTCTGGAAATGTTCTTTAGGAAATTAACTTTTCCAGTGGCTTTGTAAGCCAAAGAGTAACCTGAGGTCTTGAGTTCCCAACATACAACTCAAAATAATTGTACCATGACTTGCACTGAATGATCCTGTGACTTGACTTTGCTTCAGTTCCATGAGAGACTAATTCTAGTTTTTGTAAATAGCAACATCATAGTTCCTGGGGACGCTTTTTGGAGGAAAACTTGGACAAAGGAGCATCATTTTTAGCTGTTTAGGGGAAAGTTTAAAGAAATATTGATGATTGGCAAATGTGAGGTATTTTTTAAAAACTTGTTAAAGATCTTGGCTCATAATTACCTGAGAATGATCAGTAGTAAGTCAGTCTGTTAACTTTCAATTTAAAGTGGGGAGGTTGAGAGCTAAGTTTGCAGAGATGGCATTCATGTGTATAATTCAACTGTGAGAAAAAAGCTTGGAAGCATTTGTTCTCTGACTGGCTCTTAGGGGGTCAAAGATACGTTGTTGGTACCCTCATTTCCCTTATGAATATAAAGTGGGGAAAAAGATTTAGCAGTTGATCCTGACAGTAAAGGTTCAGAACACCTACAGCAGTACACAGGGACTGTCAGCTTGGCATATCTGAAGCTTCTCAGGTTAAAAGCTTCTCAGGTGAAACCATCTTCATGGTTAACAAAAGTAAAAGATCTTATTCATGTTCTTTTCGTTGTGAGAATTTTAAGCCTGCAGCAGGTGGGAGCTGAGTAAATTCAGTTTAGTTACTGAAGGTACTCTTCCAAGTAGGAAGAGAATTTATCCTGTGTAAGCCAAGATCATAAGAAGTTGAGAGCTTTGGTCTGAACTTTGAATGTTGCTGCTTTTGTTGTGATTCCCCCAATTTTTAATTTTTTTTTTCTTTATGCTGACTGAAAATGAGACCACTGGGTAAAGTAGGCTGTGTTTCTAGGTTTTTTTAAATGAAACCGTTTTTCAAAAACCTGTAAAATTATGTTTGCATTAACAGTGAACAATCTATTTATATTTTAAAATAATTTATTGAAACTTGGCAAAGTCAGTATTTTTAAAACCTTCAATTGTAATCCTCTTTGGAAAGCATTTTTAACTTGATGGTATTCCTTGTAGAAAGTGTATGTACTAGAACTTCAATATTACTGATTCTCAGTGAATTTATAGCAGTCTGAAAATGTGATTAGAGTGTAATGAACTGTAAAGCAGAAGCCATTTGTAAATTCCATATTCGTTAGCCTTACACACCTCATTTTAATTATTTTATTGTATGTAAATATAGATGAAAAATAATAGTAAAATATATTTTAAAAGTGTTTAAAATACCCTAAGTATGCTATGTTAGATTAATCCATTACCTTATTTTTTAGTTATGAGCTTCAATTTGTATTAGCTTCAAAAAACTTACCAGTTAAGTTATTATTTTTTTAAGTAACTTGTAACCATCAATATCCTAAAAATATTTAAGTTCCATGCTGTAGTTCTTGTGTAACTGTTGTTTACAAACAAATGAGGAATCTCTGGAAAAGCAGTATTTGAAATTACACCACTGGCTACTTCAAACTACTCATAATGCAGTTTAGAGTTCCCTGAAGTTGATCAGATGATTATTCAAATTGATTTATAGCCCAAGAACCTTTTACTGTTGAGAAACCTCACTGTTTCGACTCCTGACATCTGGAAAAGAAATAATTGATGCCAAGGTTGGAGGTCTCCCTGTGTTACCACAGGTGAGGGGTGAATGGGCTTCTCCACTTGTGCCCCAGTGGGGGCTGTTTGTGCTCCCACTCTCTGCAGCTTGCCAGGAGTCCAGTCCAACATGAGTGAAATCCTCTGGGAAAGGTAAATCCATCCTTCCTGCTGGAGAAACAAACTGAAAGTAGCATCTAAGTGGGTGCTTGTTTGGGAAAACCCCTGATAAATGGCCTTGTTTTTGGAGGTGAAGAAGTTTGTGTCTCACCAATGGACTGTAAGTGATGGCAGCAAATGTGGCTGTGGTGGCCATGGGGAAACCTCTTGTGAAATTGTATTTATGGTTTAGAGAACATTCTGTAAGAGTGAAGTGTCCATTGTGACTGTAGCTGTCACACGTGTGACAAAGGTCCTGTAAAGCAGACATAGTTAGCCCTGGAATCCGTTGGGAAGCCTTGCAGTTTCCATCTGTTCTTTGATTTCAGTGTATCCTCCTTTCTGGTGTGTTGCAATTTGGGTTAAAGCCTGTTTTGAATGACTTTGATGGAGCTGTTTCCAGTTCTAGCCCAAGTTTGGTGTCAGCAGTGGGCTCCCAGGTTGTCTGGCAGCAGGAATGAACTTGGCTCATTTGTAGCAGAGCTGTAGCTGCCCAGTGCTGTGGAGTGCATTGTGAATGTAAACTGCTCCATGATTTTCAAATGTTGTAGGTGCATAGAGCACAATTTCAAACAGCTGCTCTGTCCAGGGAACAGTTACTCCCTGTAGGTTGGAACCCTGGAAGTCCCCACAGAACATTCTCTGTCTGGGAGAGGGGACTCTGCAGCTGGAGCTCCTGTCCTGCACTCAAGAGTTTTCCCTTACCCTGTTAGTCATAAACATTGGAAAAATAGTGAGAACAATATTTGAAAAAGTCAAATAACAAATTGTTCCTTCTGTCAGTCTTCATACATTATAGCTTTGTGTAAAATGTACATGGTAAACAATAACATTGATTGTCAAGCACTTACAAGTGAGTTCATTAAGTTTATTTTTAAGTTGTATTGCTGCATCCAGTAGCTTAACTGAAGTTGGGTCAGATTCTGATACCTTCCTTTACTGTGGGTTCTCTGTCCTGTGACAGGCAATACAAAAAGCATAAATCTGCATGGAGAGCCTTTCTGTGGGTCAGCTCTTCATCTGGCCCACACTGCACTTGTTTACTCACACTGAGAGGATGTACTGGGTATTTTATGTGTACAGAACCTCCTGTCAGAGGCTTTGTCAGAAAAGAAAATTGGAATGGCTTCACACAGCTGTTCTTGGCCCAGTGACCCACCTGTGTGGCTTTTCCAGTCAGCATCAGCACGAGGACTCCAAAGGTTCCCCAACATCCCTGGCCTGTGCTGAAAGTACAATCTTTGTTGTCATTGCTGCTGGGGACGAACATCCCTTTTCTCCACAGGTTCTGAGAACTGATGCTTGAAGGGTTTGGTTTCAGTCTGACCAACTCCTGGTTCTGTGTTCCATTGCACTGAAGCTTTTCCGTGTGTGTTACTGTATCTCGGTGCTTAAATAAGAAAGCACTGCACCTTTAGCTGTGATCAGCACAATGGCATCAGAGTTAGTCACTGGTTTTTACTTGGCAACAAATGCTTTTGGTAGAGCAGCACTGTAATCCAGTTAGTCTGTGGGGAAGAGCAGGACACTTAAAAATCTGCATGTGTTCTAACTGAAAATCCCTTTTATGTCTGTATTTCATACTGACTACTAGCAGTTTTCGTCCTTTTGGAAAATAAAAAATCTTCAGTTAGAATTAAATTAGGCTGTCAGCACATTCAAAAATACCAGGACGTAACTGAGTCTGTTGAATGTGAACCACAATTAAAAATGCTGGTTTCTTCTGAGAAATGAGAGGTGCTTGAACACAGGGATGAGGCAGCAGAGACCACTTCTTCCTGTAGTAATTAAGTATACAGAGAGAATTTACACATTCTTGTTTTCAGCAATGTTGAGGCCACAGGTCTAAAGCACGACAAGTTTTTGTTACCTAAGAGTGCTGAGTACCCAATTCAGCTTTGGCCATCTCAGGGAGATACTTCAAGCTGGAATAAAACCACATGCCTTGACTAAACCTAGTTGTGTTGTGCAGATTTAACTGAGGATCTGGCCCTTAACTGTTCAAAAGTATGAATGTATTCAAAATTGTACTTTTTAATACTGGCCTGTGTCCTGTGCTGTGTCCCCCTACTGCTGTATGTAATTAATTCTTTGCATTGTTTAATTTGCAACTTGTTTGTAGATTTCAGCATAAAAATAATTTTCTTTTTAATATTATGTAAGAAATTCTGTTGTATGTGAGTTTACTGCATTCTGTTCCTTCAAGGTTTACATCCCTCAAAAGCCATTTTGTCTGCTACAAACTGCTGTAATCCTTTGAGTACCTCCAGCCATCTTCTCTTTCTAGGATTTTTGTAGTTAAAAAGAATGGGTTTTTATTTTTGTAGCTTGTAATTTCAGTATGTATAGTAGTTGTTTAGTATGTAGTGATCAGAATACTGTAAAAATGTTGCTTTTAAGAGCTGTAACTTTAAATTAGTAATTACTTACAAGAAAATGTGAGCATGTTAACAGTTTACAAAAAGTTATTATTTAGCTTCACATGCTGTGATGCTGCCACGTGGGATTTATATTGAATGTGTTTGTATGTTCTAAAGTGGCACTAAACAAGGAAAATAAAAGCTTAAAGTGCAAGAAATAGGTCAAAAAATAGAATTGATAACATTTTAGGCAGTTTTCAATTGAGAAAGATGACATTTGGGATTCAGTATTTTTTATTTCCCACCAAGCAGTAAGAAAGGAGTGATCAGTGGACTCGAGACATCAGTTTGTGATCTGTAGTTAGTGCTCAGATGTAAGCAGGCACTCTCTGAACCATTCCTGCCACTCAGAGAACAAAACACCAGAGCAAACACCACAGCTGTACAGTCTGTGAGATCTTACTTACCGTGAAAGAACCAGTTAACATGATCCTGAACCTCCAAAATAAATGTTTAAATCAAAATTGGCTCATTTTTCCTTGACATCAAGCAATGTTTTCAAACCCCAAACTGATTTTTATTTGGTTTTGTAAAGAATGCAGGCTGAAATGGGAGGGTGAGGAGGTAATCCTGTAGAAGTCCTTGTTATAAAAGCTGAGAAGTCTTTTTATTTGCTTCAGAGGCACAGTGAATGTGATTTTGTCTCGAAAATTCGTGCTGCTTGGTGCAGTCATTACACGGGCATGATGTGAGATTTGGGTCGGGTTCTGCCTGAGGAGCTGCAGCCTCAGCAGAGCCACAGAACTGCCCCGTTCTGCTGCACATGAACACGGGGAAACAAAACTTCAGCCGGGTGTACCGTGGCCTTTCTCTGTGACTTACACTCCCAGAAGGCTCTATTGAGAAACATCTGCTCCATATTCTTCATAAAAATATGTAAATACAGATTTTTCACAGCACTGGCTCTGTTACTGAATTTCCTAATGCATCTGTTTGTCTTGTTATTTGTACTGTATTTCTCTGTAGATTTAAGGGCGTGGATTAAAGTGTTTAAACTCAGTTTTTCCTTTTCCTCACAATGCACAAAAACAAATGTGAGTCGCCAACTGTGCAACAGCCCCGGGATGAGGATGACTGCCTGTCTCTGGGAGGGCTGCAGCTGGATAAGCTTAGGCATTTTGAGAACAAAGTTGTATTTTGTTAAACTCCGTGGCCGTGCTTCTGCCCGAGGTTCCTGCTGCAAAATTTGAGCATCTCAAATCTCAGTACACAGGAAAAATTCTAGACAGCATGGTAATGTCATTTGGAGGTAAAACTAACACTGGTAACCCACAAAGATCTCTCAGCAGCTGCTTGACTGCTCCTGGTTCATCCTTCTCCACCTCGGGGAGGAGCTGAGTTGGTGTGGCTTTTCAATAGGTGTGGTTAAAATGGTTTGGGCTCTCAGGTTTCAACAGTAATGTGAAATGCCCGTATTGTTCCTTCTCACCTCTGTTGCCACTGATTTGGAATCTTAAAACAGCTTCTGATGCTGCACATTGTTTACCCGAAGAGGGGAGGGAGCCGTGCAAATGCTTTACCTGTGACGAGCAGTTTCACGTGAGAGTTTTAACAGGAAATGTTTTGGTGTCAGTTGAAACTGGAGATGGGGCGGGAGGTGCTGCTGAGAGCAAGTCAGCAAAACTCACCCGGGGCTTTCCCCAGCGAGGGGAAACGCTGCTGCTGGGAGACGTTCAGGGATCAAGTGGCTCAATGCTTTCTCCTGATGGCAGCAGATGGGTTCGTGTGGGTCTTTGGAAGTGAATAAATTCTCCTGTGGGGCCACTTTATCATAGTGTCAGTTCCCTCCCCAAGTCCTCTCCTCTGTTCCCCGATCTCATTTGCACAAAAGAGAGAAGGGCTCTGGCCTCTCGGCTCCTGTATTATGCCGCAATCAAACCTTTTAAAGACTATTTGTGTGTTGTTTTCCATTCAGAATGGGTCAGAGCATAGATATTCAGCAGGTTTTTTCTTAGATGGGTAAGACAATAGTTTCACAGAGCTTTCGGATCACTGGCACTGATGTTGATAACCATCAAGGCTTAATGCATCTTTAAATGTTTTTAGAATTGCTGGAGTGAGCCGTGCACAGCACGAACTTGAGCCAGACTTTAGCCTAAAGTTGTGCAAGGAGTCAGAGCTCAGGTATATGTGGGGAAGAACACGGGACATTAGCAAAGTGCAAGTCAAGGCTGAAATTCTGTTTCTGTTTTTGGTGATAACAGTAAAAATACAAAGTTTTTGTGAATGAACAGTAAAGTGGGTCGAAATAGGATTCAAGGAGTCCGGTGTCAGACGCTTGAGGACTAAAGCTCTGGTTTCAGGGTATCTCCTTTAACAAATTTATCTTCCTCTTCAGGAAAATGCCTCCTTGCAGAAGGGCTGCGGGCAGACTCTGCCTCTTTGCCTGTGCATCTGTGGGCAATGTGAGAACACGCTGGTAACCGCAAGGTAACAGATGGCCGGAGGGTCCTGGTGACCGCGGGCGCTGCGGCGCGGGGTGCGGAACAAAGCCCTGCGGAGCCTGGGATGTGCCACCCAGCCGTGCCGAGGGCCATTGTCCCCACCCGGCCGCGAAATCCCGATTCCACGCTCAAGAGCTGCAGAAAAGAGCCTCCTTCTCCCAGACCTGCAAAAGACCATCTCCCCATGTCGTTCATTGAAAATATGGAAAGGGCAATGCATATAGAAATCTAATTATGGGCAGGCACAGCTCGGCTTTTAGCATGATAATTGTGGGCCCTGGAGCTTTCTTGTGCACGGACCCCTGAAAGATAATCATGAAAGCAGAAGTCAAAACTATTGAATTTCCATCATTCATTCGAAGTTCTCTTTGATTATGTTGACACGATTTTTGTTTGTTCCTACACCGCGATGAGAAACTGTTATTAATCACTTCTAAATATTTCAGGGACAAAAGGGGGCTGCCTGGCGCGGGCGATGGGGACAGCGCTGCGAAGAGGGAAGGGTGACGGCGGGTTGTCCCTGCTGTCCCCGGTGCCGGAGGGTTCTCCCCGCGGCACTGCCGGGAAGGGGGAAGGGGGAAGGGGCCGGTGACGGGCGCGGCCACCGCCCCTCGGGACCCCCAGCCCACCCCCTCTTCCTCCCGCCGCCCTTAAAGCCCGGCCCGCGCCCGCCGAGCCGCCGGCCCATGGCCACGGTGCGGGGCTCGCCCGGGCTGCTGGCCCTGCTGCCACCGCTGCTGCTGCTGGCGGGGGGGTCCCGGCCGGGCAGCGCCGACCGCTGCAGCTGGAGGGGCAGGTGGGTGCGCACGGCCCGGGCTGGGGGGCTGCGGGCACCGGGGCTCACGGCGGGGCAGGGCCGGGTCCCGCAGCGCTGGGTGCGCTGCCGCCGTGCTGTGGGTTTACTTCAGTCACTGGCAGGGAAATAGGCCACAAATGTTAGCAATATTTTCAAATATTGCGTCCTTCCCCGCTGTGTTTTGTTGCCTTTTTACTTTTCTTTTAACTAATTATGCTGGCACGGATTTGATTTTTGTAAGTGACCTCAGCAAAAGGAACTGTTCCGAAAGCAGTGGAGTTGTACAGAGTTGAGTGAGAGCTCGGGAGCAGGGCCAGCACCACCCTTTTTATCAAACATTTTCTTGATGAGTTTATATTGGAAATACTAAAAGTCATTTTGGAAAGTAGACCTTTAAACCAAATTTTTGAGGCATAACATCGCTCTGCAGCTCCTGCTGCGAGTCGGTGGCTCTCACCCTCATCCACCCTGGTGGGAATTTCTGGACAGCTGAGCAGTGGCCAGTCCTACCACAATGAGAAGTTTTGAGCTATTTAGCAGTGAGAATTTGCCCTCTACCATTTCTCTGGGTGCTGCTGGCATCTAAGCTTGGATTTGGTGAACGGCGCAGAGGCTCCTTCCCCTGCACCCAGGTGCGAGCGCTCGCTCTCCCTGCGTGGCTCCTGCTGCAGCTCAGATCCGAGGGGAGGGAGGGAAAGAACACAGTGCAGCTGGGGGAAGCCAACTGAAGGGTCATTAGGAGAGCTGGGAATAAGATCTGTGTGTCCAGGCGGTGAGTGCTGCAGTGGCTTCCCTTCTCTTGGGGGCACCGGTACTGACGGTCCGTGGTGTTCTGGCAGTGGTTTGAGCCGGGAGCCCCGTTCCCGTGCTGTGGAGCAGGTCCACCTGCGCTGCACCGAGGGCTCCCTGGAGTGGATGTACCCAGCACGAGCCCTGCGAGTGGTCCTGGAGCCCAACCTGGCCAGTGCCCAGCACACCACACTCTGCATCAAACCCGCCAGCGACTTCCAGGGCGCCAGCATCTACGTGGAGCGTGCCGGGCAGCTGCACCTGGTGGTGAGCGAGGCAGCGGGGGCTCGGCCCCAGCACGTGTCCTGCTTCAGTGCCCACGGCCCACAGCGAGTGGCCCTGTTCCTGCAGGCCAGCCCGCACAGGGACATCAGCCGCCGCACCGCCAGCTTCCAGTACGAGCTGCTGAGCAACCAGAGCGTGGCTGGCTCTGACTCTAAGAAGATGGCCCTGGCTGAAGGTAAGAGCAGGGGCTCCACTTTTGGGGCAGATCTAAGGTGGCAGCTGATCCCCATTGAGCGGGTGCATCCCTGGTGACAGAGGCTGTTTTGGGATGAGGGGTTTGGCATTGCAAAGGAGGCCCTTCTGCCTGGCAGTGCCCTCACTGAGAACATCCTCTGTGCTAATTTCTTTGCTGTAGTTGTATTTGCATAACAAGAATTTTGGTTTGCATCTGATCACAATGCTCTTCAAGCTGGTAGTTCTGCCCCATTTCCTCTCTGAATTCACCAGTCCTTCTGCAATGGGATATACTATAGTGTTATAAGTAACTGCTCTGTTTTTTCTAGCTATGTGCCGTCCTTGTGACAACGTGGAACTCCTTATGGCCATTTGCAGCAGTGATTTTGGTAAGCTGACTAAAGGGGAGTCATTCTGCCTTTAATTTATATTGATCATTTGCATTTATTTGCTGTTTCTCTTAAAATAATAGCATGACTGTGCTCTCTGAGCTGGGAAGGAAACTGTGAAAAAGAATCTGGATGGGGGGGCAGAGTGAAACCTAGAAGGGAGAAGCTTCGCTGCCAAGGTCCTCATTTCCTGCAGGCAGAAAGGTTTTGACCTAGAACTGAGCTGTGAGTAATCCCAGGTGTGCTGCTGGCTCGCAGGTGGAACCCAGTCACGTGTGTGTAGATGCACACTCAGGTTGAACGTGCTTGGTGTGGTCATTTTTATTCCTTTTGTCTGTATGTCTTTTTATCCCAATTATGAATGTGCCTTCTCTCCCCCCTCACAGTTTGCACACTCCCCAGTTCTTTTTCTGTAGGGGCAGTGAGTTGCTTGCAACTTAGCTAAAGATTTCATGTGATTCAAATTTCATTCAGTGATATCCTGATTAGGTTTCATTCCTTATGAGGAAACAGAAAAGTTTATTAGTCCGTAAGAAAAGAAATAATAAGAAATAGTTATCTGATCATACATTAAAATATTTTTCCATTTTTCTTAATAATGCAATAGATTTTTTTTCTTTCAATTGTGATTTGTTAATTTTATTCCCACATTTTTCCACATACACATTTGTACCTCTTTGAATAGCTTAGATAGCTAAAGTTGTAGAGCTGCCTCTCCACATAGCCACAATCCCATTGCTGTAAATGTACATAAAGGAATAAAGCTACAAACTCCATATTCAATATTTAAAAATCCCACCAAATCACTGCCTTCCTACCAGGGCTCACCATACTTTAAGGCTGATAAAATCAGACACCAGCATCACAGTGCAAATACAAAACCAGTGCAGAGCGTGCTTCTGGGAGTGCTCCACAGCTGGTAATTTTTATTCTTCTTCTAAATTAATTGGAGCCATCCAGCCCGTTGTCTGTCCTGGAGGAAGATGCTGGAGACTGACAGATGTGGGGGCTCAGGCACACAAAGGGGGCACTCACACTCACAGCAGCAACAGACCAGAAGAAACAGCCCTTTGAACTGACTCTATTTATGGCCTGACTTCTTTGCCCTGTGCTCACAAATCGCTATCATCAGCTTTTTTTGATTAGAGAAAATAGCTGCTAATGAAAGTGTAAATGACACTGGGAGTGAATGGGGGCTTTTAGCACAGGGGGCTGCAGGCATTGCACCCTGAGCAGTGCAGGAGCAACTTGGAGCACCGGGAACAAGTGCATTATAGCCTGTCAGTAGACTTGACAGCCTCTGATTAAAAATGATCACACCAAGAGGGAGACAGAGAGCAGAGACATCTGTTACAGAAAATTCCCTTGGAAATCTGAATAAATTAGGAAGTTCTTGGAAACTTCAGAGATAAGGTTTTTCTGCATCTTGGGTTGTTGAGTTTTCTGGTCAAGAGTGAAGGAGTTTTGTGGCAGGAGGGTGGTGATGTAACCTCTCACTTGCTGAAGGGCTCTTTCTCAAATGGTGAATGTTTCTGAGCCTTCTATGGATGTGGGATTGAAATTATTTAATTAGCAGAAGAATAATTGATTGCTGTGTGCTATCAGTGACAATGATAAAGGTGGCTTCAGGACAAGAAACACCTGTCAGATGGGGTGCTTCATTCTCCTTATGATAGATATAAAGAATGCTCTCAAACAGAGATGATGGCTCCTTATGCTTTCCTTCCAGCTAGGATCCTTCTGGGAGAAGCAGGTACATATATGCTAAGTGATTTTAAAGTAAGGCTTCAAATAAAGTCACTTTAAGAGTTCTAAGTGTTTTTCATCATCTCCCAAAGTGTCTTTTGGTGGATGGATGACATTGTCTTTTGAGAGGGGAAAAAAACCCCACTAAACATTTAAATGAAAAACATTTAACAAGTGCTCATTTTTTCTGATCAAATCATATTCTGATTCTTCTTGGATCAACCTCTGTTGGTGCTGTGAAAGGAAGAGCTCCAGAGTCCCCTGGAGTCAGGAAGGAGGTGTCTGTGATAGTCATAGTCTTGGAACACAGACGGAAGAAAATGGGTCCCTGAGCTGACCTCTTGTCATGTGCTTTTTTATCCTCCACTACTTTCCATTATCAAGCAAGGTAGATGCTTTTTCCTCTGGTGTAGCTGGTTTGAGTGGTCATGAAGCACAATCCCAAGGACATAACACAGGTTGTGTGGGGATCCCTTGTGCAAAGGATGCAGTGTAAACTCAGAAATGTGTTCATGTGCAGGTGTAGAAACTGCACAAGAAAGCTGCTCTCCCGTTATTTCATTCAGTGAGCTCGTAGTACCTGAGCTGTTCTCCTGCTGCTCCATAACCACCTCCTGTCTTCCTCACATCCAGTGGTGAAAGGATCCATCCGAAATGTCTCCCATGACCCAGAGAACCACATGTCCCAGGTCGATGTCAGCGTCCAGAAGGTCTACAGGCAGAAAAACCAGATTTTCCAGCAGGAGGAAGGGAGTGGGAGTGGCGAGGCCCCATCCGAACCCTCCTACAGTGCAAGGTGAAGAAGGGAGGGGGAGATTTCCTCTTCACTGGGAATGAACACTTTGGGGAAGCCTGGCTGGGCTGTGCCCCTCGGTTTAAGGATTTCATGTTGGTTTACCAGGCTGCCAGAGAAAGGGGAGCCAACCCTTGTGAGTTTGAGCTCAACTGACATGAGAGACACTTGCTGAGAGTTGAAAAATTTCAGCCCAGCCTTTGGACATTGAATCTGAAGCAGAGTTAAAACCAAGGGCTAAAGTTAACAATTCCACCCAAACTGGGACCTGGAGGATTTCCAGAAGATAATGGCTCTGTGAGCCCTGTGAACTCTGACTGTTAACTCACATTAATTTCTCTTTCTCCGCATCTTCTTTGCCTCACGAAGTAACTGAATTTTGGAAAGACAGTCTTTTGGGGAGGGTTAGAAAGCAGCCTGTGCTCAGTACTATGAAAGTCTTTCTAACATCTCTTGCTCTGTGTAAATGCTATGTGCTTTTTCTCCAGATATTTTTCTCCCCTCCCCAAGCTCTGCTTGCTTTGTCTTCCTTTACAGGCAAATGTGAAAACTCCTCTCTAACCTGGGGGAAAAAAACTACCTCTAAAGCAAAAAAAAGCCCTTTCTTCACCAAGATCTACTTGATTTTTAAAATGGAACGTAGATGCTGTAAAAAGTACATGCTCTTTTCTGACTTTGTGAAACATTGAGGAGTTTAATACAAGCACAAACAAAATGCAACTAAGTCACCTCCTTAAAGTTCTGTTGAACTAATTTAGGATCATGAGTTGCTCATGATGGTATTTCCACCTAAATTATCTGCCTCTTTTCAATTAGCTTTTCTTATTTGGATGGTGGCTCCTCCCACCCTCCCTTTGTGCTTTAGCCAGACTCACATAATTGCCTGTATTTTATGTAAATGGAATTGCTACACCGTAAAATGATATACAAATGTGTCTACCACACAGAGCCCAATAAATGGTGTGAATAAACCCATTATTTCCCATGTAATGGCATCTGATTGCAGCCTGGGCAACACGGGGCTGACAGATGTGAGCCCATGACAGGGCCTGGAGCAAACTGAATGAGGAGAACTCTGACAGGCCACAATTAATTGACTTTTGGAATGACTCCTCTTTTCCACACTTCTACTTGGCTGAGCAAGATTCACAAATTGCTGTCTTGAACTTTTTTATGGGACAAAATAGCTGCCAATGAAAGTCTAAATGACATGAGCTTTGAATAGGAGTCATACAATGGCCACACTGTGACACGTTTTTAACTGACATATTGATTATTTGAGAAGTAGCAGCCACTTAATTGGGAGGGAATTAGGAAGGGGGGAAGAAATGGGAGGGAGTCAGAGGACTGGGTACAGAAATAGTCAGTTAAACACTACCCAAATAAATTTTATTTAAAAAGGGAATGTCCTGATCTATTCACAGTACAATTTGGAGTCTAAGTCAGTTGTTCTTTTTGCTGTGAAAAAGTAATCACAAAGCTAAATCAAGAGGAAATGTCCTTAGCAAGGAAGAAAACAGAGCTTGTATGAATATGATCATGCTGACTTCCCTGGGGCCTCAGTACCTGCTCAGGCTCAGGACTCTGGCTGAAGTCACAGTCAAGTTTACACAGGCTTAAAATACCTCTTTGTCTGTCTTTGGAAACTGAAGCCAAGCTCTGGCAGACCTAATTGACCTCCTGATCCCAGGGACATCATGGCACAAGTAGTGAAATGAGGATTTTTTCCTCCCCTTAGTTTTTGTAGTACCTGTCACACTGCCCAATACTGTATGAGTCTGTGAACTCTCTGGAGAGTTTCTTCCCCAGAACCTTCCTCAGCCCAACCCACTTGGAGAACATTAGGTGGAGATGTTTAACTTGTTTCATGGATGCTTTGTTCGGGCTGATTTTTAAATCTATAGAGCCACCAAAGCAGCTCCCTGCTGAGTTGTTTTCCACTGGCCACATGGGGAGGCAGCAGCAGCTTGCAATTCACTTGGTTTGATTTCTCTGGGTATCAGGAATCATCACCCATTGCTGCTTCCAGGTGTAATTTAGGCTGGCAGAGACTGGATCTCACCTAAGGCTTTTTTAAGCAGTCCCACACTGTCTTTATTTGTCCATCTTCCTCCAGCTGATGACCATGGTTTTACTGACACAAAAAGGTCTCCAGTTTTGTTTAATGGATCTCCTCATCCTGTGAGGATGCAGCATTACTGATAATGGGTGTGTGGCTCAGGGGAAGGAGGCAGTTTAGGACCAGTCCAGAGAACACCACAGCCTCTGCAGCTCTGCCTGCCCTTCCCCAGCTCTCCTCTAACCCAGTGAGTGACTGAAGGACCTGTACTTTGTTGTGTCTTCACCTCTGCCTCCCGCCCTGCTTCGACCCTGAGCAGAGAACAAAACATTCAGAGTTGGGGTTTCCTGTGAGAATTTATTGAATCTAAAGCATCACCACTCACCAGGCAGCTCCTGGAGTGGTCACAGGCACAGGATGCAGATGGCACAAAATCCATGGTGGGGCTGGCACAGCTACGAACAGTAACACACCTCACACAGACTGAGGTACAGGGCTCATGTATCAGTACAATCAACAGGTTTATCACTACATAAGCATTTCTTTTTCTAAATACACTGTTTTACTGACTTCTTTAATTGAAGAAAAGATCAAACATTCGTTTATTTTCATTCAGCAACTTATTCTTTATTTACTCTCACTTTTATATTAAAATGCAAATCAATGCACATCTTCATGGTGTTAACACCAGAATTAGTTCTCTTTCTAGATTAATTTGCTTTCTTTATAATATTGAAGAGAATTACAATTAAAATATATGCTTCTATAGATGTCTTGTTTAAAACCAGTACAGCTCTAACAGGTAATACCCAAGAAAAAACACTTCAGATGTGTTGAAAATGTTTTTAAGTGATCATTTATCAGGCTATAACTAAAATTTTTTCCTAAACACAGTAATATTTATTATGAGTTGTAATAGTTATATGACACCAATGTTCCAAGCAAAGTACCTGAAGCTAACCAAAACATTTTTCAGCAGCCCAGAGATTGGTCCTAGTAATACCAAGGTCACCATTTCCACCCCCCTATGGATCATTCACCTCAGAGCTGGACTCAGTGATCCTTGTGAGTCCCTTGCCACTCAGAATATTCTGTGATTCTGTGAGTTCCACATTAACAGAACTTCACTCTATGATTTACAGTCATTCATAGCACAAAAGAAAGCAAAACAGGATCAGGAGCCCAGTGGAAGGCTTGTTCCACTGCCTGGTAACCCAGGGCACCTCGTGTGTCCCACATGCTTGGTGCTACTCCAGTGTCCCATGTCAAGAATCCCACTTTGTCAAACGAGGCAGAATAAAAGCTGCTCTTGACTTTGGGTGTCCCTCCAGACCATGGCCACAGAAGGCTCAGAGGACAGTGCTGACACCTCTTTCAGGTCAAGATCAAGGACCAGAGGATGGGGGCTTTCTCCACAGCACAGACTGCTGGAGTTGTTTTTGCCCACAACTGAGGGCACTGAGTGCTCCTCCAGCACCCCGTGAGTGGATCTGCAGCCCTGTGGCACAGCCAAGCAGCAAGAGCATTTCTCAGAACTGCTCTCACCTTTCACTGCTGAAAAACTGGAAGGGCAGAAACCCCAGTTTGTCATTTATTGTTGGCTCCCAGCAGGACACAGCCTCCTCCTGCACCTTTTGCAGCATTCTGCTCGGGTGGGGAGTTTCAGTGCTGACTGAGCTTTGGAAAGTGGAGTCTCTTGAGAGAGCAGAACTGTTCCAAAGACAGCCATGGCACTTTTAGATCCACCATCAATTCCATATCCTATTCTGACCAAAAACTTGGAAGAAATGAGACTTGTGCTATCCTTGACAAAGTGCTAAGAGTTTACAAACCAAGTAAAAATAGAGACACCAAGCCTGAAAGCCTCTCTCCAAAGCACTTTGGCCAATGTGGAACGTAGTCACAGAGGTTCTTTTAAGCCTTCTAACAATTCCCTGCCAAACTGCCCACAGTGGCTTTGTGTTCTAGTTCACCAAGTCCTGTAAGGAGAGTTTTACAAATCCAAGTCCAGGAATGCTCTTGTGTGAGCTTCCCATGGGCTACAAGAAATGAGAGCTGGCACAGTAAGTCCAGAGGCACCAACAAGATACAGGCCCAATAATGATGAGATCCAAATACCTTAATTGCCTAAAGATTGTTTTAAAGTTAAAAGTTAAGTAAGAAGTACAGATTTCTCTGTACCTGGTGAGAACTGAAGACATACCAGAACTCAAAGAATATCAGGAGAATTCAAAATCCATCCCAGGGGGCATGGATGTATATTCTCCTTTGTGCTAATTCTCTGTATGTCAAAAGACTCACCCTGTCTGTCCACAAGCTTCATGCAGAGAGGAACCAGCATTTTCCAGGTACTTGCACTCTGTCTTGAGACTCTTCAAACTGGAGTCCCAAAAACACGCAAGAAATCTAGTTTCTACCACCTGAACAACAAAAGATGCTCCAGCAGAGAATATCCCACCTCATAAAGAGGAAAAGCTTTATGTCAGGAGACCCTAAGACCAAGAATGCACCCCCTGAACTCCTCAGCACATCCAAAAAAACCCAGCACTGAAGAGCCTTCAGTGTGAAGATGTGAAGCATGTTCTGGGTCAGAAGATGACACAGAATGCTTCATCCCACAATCTTCATCACAGGATGCACATCACTGCTCTGCAGGGTACCTTCCTGACAATGCTCTGGTGTATCCCCAGTGTCTGGGCTGATGTCATTTGTTTCCTGATGATTCTAACACCATTTCTTTCCCATCAATTCTAAAAGCCTCTGCAGTTCCATTCTGATGAGATTTGGTCATATTGGCGTTTGTAACTCAGAGCCATAAGACCTGAACTAAGGGATTTGCACAGCTCATTCTGTAGCATCTGGTGGAGTCACACTGAGAACACCTGTATGGACAACAGCCTGTGCACGGGCAAAAAGGCAACAGTGAGACCTCCCTCAAAGCCTGAATTTGTCAAGGAATTCTTCCTGTTTCTTTCTCAAAGGGGTTATTGTTACCCGTGGAACACATTAATTCTGTTGCTCCTTTACAGGAATCTTTTATAGGAAACCACAGAAGCCACAGGCGCCACCGAAGACATTTAACAAGGATTTGCATCATGACTTTGATTTTAGGGCAATCAAGACCTTTGCAAACCATTGCAGTTTCTACTATCACTAACATATTGCTAAATCACTGTGTAAAGGCTTTAGCAATTCAGACCAAAGAATTGGCAGATTTCCCGAACTACTTAAACGAGACGGTAATTTTTGTATAAAACAATCAATCTTTGAGACAGATTATCTGTGCTGTAAGTGAACTAAACAGAGATACAAGACCTTACACTTTCATGCGACATAGAGAGAGAACAGCATCACTGGAGAACAGCCAGAAGGCTGGGTACAAGGCTTCAGTGAACTGGGCTTTGAATTTATAGATCAAGTTTTGCTTCTCCCCCACCGCCATGAAAATCACAAAGCCCCCCTCGCAGTGGAGCAGCACCCCAATCTTGGTAGCCTTTGTGATGGGCAGGCACTTTTCCACGTCGTTGTGCCAGGAGGATATTCTGGAGTTGAGCCACTCGACGCACCAGGACTTGCTGTTCCTGCCCAGGCGGCTCTCGGGGCCCTGCCGCTCCATGCTGCCGTAGCAGACGCCGATGCCGCAGAAGCTGCTCTGCTGCAGCTCCACCTCCCAGTAGTGGACGCCCCTCTTGAAGCACTGGAAGCCCAGCACCTGGCGGTAATCGATGAAGCGCTGGGGGTGGTACTTGTGACCCGTGAAGGTGTCTGAGATGGACATCCTGGTGTAGTTCTCAGACAGAACCATGGTCTTGTGAGCTGTGTTGAAATCCAGCGTGATGTTGGCAGCGTCTGCAATGACACGAATTGCTTGAAGGTACTGAAGAACAAAGCACTTTTACTTGTCCTGTCCCACCTCAGCCCTTGTTCCCGTGTTTATCTGCCAGCTCTGCTCTCCTCCTCAGTGCAGCCAGTTCTTTGGGCCACAGTAAAAGCTGCTGGGTTCAACTGTAGCTCACATTATACGGCAGGCAAATGGAGGGAGGGTTTTCTTCCTTCCTGCAGCCCCACGGGACCCCTTTACTATCCAAATACACCCTGGCAAAAGAAGGCAACTGCTGATGTGGCAGCAAAAGCTATGCCATGTTCTACAGCATCTTAACAAGCCATCGTGGGGTCGCATAAAAGCCTGCATTTCATTTAAAAAGAATCCAGTGCATTACACTGTGTTTCTAGGCTACCCTAATGCTGTCATTCTGGGGGAAACCAAAGTCCTTACTTAAAAAACTTCAATTATCTTCATAAAGATACATGAATGCTGAAGATTAATTTGATTCATCTGGCAAAAGAACCACTTAGAAACCTCCTGCCCCCTTTTTCTCCAGAAATTTCCTTCATTTGTAACAACCTAGTAAGCTAACCCCCTCAGAAGTATTTCTGTCAGGAATCTACAGAGGACACACAACACCAGTACAATAAGAGCAAAGTTCATCTTTAAGGAGTCCAATATTGGGTGTCTTACACTGCAAGAGCTCCTCTCTG
This sequence comes from Eopsaltria australis, assembly GCA_034509425.1. Taxonomy (NCBI): domain Eukaryota; kingdom Metazoa; phylum Chordata; class Aves; order Passeriformes; family Petroicidae; genus Eopsaltria; species Eopsaltria australis. The sequence continues at coordinate 288,096 of JAVTVJ010000489.1, forward strand.
GGTTTCTTCAGGAAGCTGTCAATGAGCTCTTTGGCCTCTTTTGCAGTAGCAGCTGTAGTGGTTGGTGCTGTGTCAACAGAAGAAAAGAGAGTTTGCCAGTTGGGAAGAGACTTCACATGTGTAACAGCCCATCACAGACACACTCAGGCTGGAGCTGATCTGGTTTAGCCTCCTGCTCCATGCAGGGTTAACCTCAATATTAGCTCAGGCTGTTCACTGTCATGTCAAGTTTTGAAAAATCCCCCTCTCTGGATGACTTCTCTCAGTGTTTGATTGCCCTCACAGTGGCCAGCAAGAGCCTTCTCAGAGCAAGAGCTGAACTACTGCTCAATACATCAACACTAATGACCATCTTATCTTAAGAGCAGTCAATGAAAATTAGAATAGGTATGATGGAAGTTTGGACTCACCAACTTTAGCAGCTTTCTTTTTCTCTTCTGGATGGGGGAAAAGAAAAAAGTAAACTGTGAGTTCTACTGGGAAGCAAAAGCCACTGGTAAGACCATGTCAGCTGTAACAGCATCACCATGACTTCTGAAACTGCAGCAGTGGAGAGCTGGCAGTCCAGCAGGCTGAAGCCATGTACAAATACCCTCACACTGGAAAGCTGCACATCAAGCACCACCTCCCATCTGCTTCCTGTTTCACAGGGTCACAAGCCTGGAAGGAGCTTAGTCTCCTCTCCAGGAGCAGTGTGTTCAGGCACGTGGAACACTCCTGCTCCCATGAGGAACTCTGACTATTCCTTTCCTTTTTACAACAGAGCTTTCAGTGCAGCCGCAGGAGCTGCAGCTCCATTCCAGTCCTGCTTCCCCAGCACACTCCCCTCACTGCTCCACACCCAGCACCTGGACCATGTGTCAAGAGCTGTGTGGAAGTAACAGAAGTTGTTTCTTAACACTTGCATTTACTTCAAAAAGAAAACACGGAAGATCTTCTGAACAGGCTGCAGTGCCCCTTAATTCTGGTATCTGGACAAAACAGCACTGAAAGGCCCCAGTATGACCTGCCACAAAGACCACCACCCCAGCCCTAGGCTGGAGGCAGGATATGGACAGCAAAATGTTTGAGTACAGCTCCTTTAATCAGCACTTACTGGTATCTGTCTCCCCCTGTGAGCTGGTTTGAACCTGGGGAACAGTTTTCTCTTTGTGTATCTGGTCTGTGACAGAGAAAGAAAAAAACCAGAACATGAACAGATCCTAAGCAGAACTCAATGCATGCAAATCTATCAAACAAGCCAAAAGGAGTTTGGCACAGATTAAAAAAAACCTGCAAGAACCAGAGGGCAGGGAGGCTCTGCTTTGCTTTACAGCCCACACTGACACCACTACAGGCTGATGCACCCCTGTGCAGTTCACCTGCCCAGATCACAAGGCATCCATCCCCAAACATCCCAAAGCACCCTCCCTTCCCTGTGCCAAGGTGCTCCCTGCAGGCCATCACTGCATCACCACCACAGCAAACAGCTCTAGGGTAACTGCTTCTACTCTTATTTCACAGTAAAGCCATAGTCAGGAGAGGATGATGTTCTGCAGTACTTACATGGTCCGTGAGGCTTTTTTCCAACAGGGGTTTTGTTTGGATGAGCTGCTGGAGGGCCCTTAACTTTCACAGGAGGTTTGGCTGCAATAGTGATAATTTACATTATGGTTTGTATGGCCAGGAACAGTCCAGGAACATGCTTTAGTGAGGACATTTTTCCATCTTACTTTTCAGTTATGTGAATAGAACTGAAGTGATACCTGGCAGAGATGGGAACTGCATCCTCATGCCCCAGTCCAAAAGATAATTTGGCTCAACCCAGCAAGTAGAGCTTTGTTCCACAACACTTACACAATCAGCACCTTTACAGCCGAGTCCTGCCACTCTAAAGCCTTTCAAATCTTCCCTCAAATCCACATCCAACCCTGCTACATAATAACACCATCAATTACTCTTGGGAAGAAAAGCTGTGCTGTGCCAGAAGGGTGTAGTATCATGATACTCATTAGTTTATCCAAGTACAGATAACAGTGAAGAGACACTGGCACGTTTTGTCTCCTAATTAGCCCAGACTGTAATGTTTTTGTGTGGACATGGAGCACTGCAGAGATTGGAAGACACAAATTATATTAACCAACTGTATTTGTTGGACTTTTAAAAAAAATAATATTTGGATTGGAAAGATCCCTCATTTCAGCTCAAAGTAAAAGCAGAAAATGCCAATTTCCCCAGTGATACAGTACCTTCTTCTTTTTTCTCCCTACTTTGCATCACTGAAATTTTCACTGTATCTTTAAGGTTAATGGCAGACTGGTAAGTGGAATGCAACACATTCTGGTCCATTTCCACAGCAGGAACGAAAGCCTCTTTTGTTGTGGTTCGTTGCAGTGCTGCTGCTCTCTGAAATGACAAACGAGAGACCACCTTGTGTAGCACAGAGAAAAATACAATCAACTCCCTTTAAATGGGGTGAAGTCTGTGCATTCAACTCAAATTCAAGGGAACAAAGGCTACAGTCAGACACAGCTCATGGCAAAATTCCTGCAGCAGCTCAGATGCCTTAAATCCCACTGGAACCTGAACCAAGAGGACACTCCAGCAGGCAGGTCACAGCACAGAGCTGCCACCCCTCATGGAGGTGACTCTTGCCCAGTGACCCCTCTGCTTGCGGCAGAGGCAGTGACTGAACTGGGGGAGTCATCAGACACTCCTTCAGCGTCCTTTCACTGATATTTGTGTACTTATCAGTACATCCTTTGACAGCACAGTTCTTGCACACCACTGTATTTCCATTTGACTGGAAGTCTCTGGAGAGCACCACGACCACAGCTGGTTTTTGTCATTCTGCATTCTAGAATGAAGAATTGGATTCACATTTAAATTACACATTACCTTCAAAAACAAAACGTCATCACTTTCAGTCAGGGCCATCTCAATCTGATCTTTGAGAGACTGAATTTCATTCTTCTTATTTCCCAGAACACTGTGAATATAATCAAACTTATTCCAAACTCTCTTGTCTTCCTCTGTAATTGCTTTCATGATCTCATTTTCTCTTTCTTCAATTACAGCTTTAATTTCTGCAAACTCATTTCTGATCAATTCCTTCTTTCTTGAAGCTGTTTCCTGGAGCAGACAAGAGCAGATAGGCACTGGTTTCAAAAGAACAGTTTGTAAACAAAATACTCTCAGTGCTACTGCACAGAATCCTCTGAGGAACATGTGGGCTTCTCTTCCTTGAAACAGGCAAGAGAAAAGCTGTGTATTTCTATGTGGGTTGGAAAGAAAAATCCTTCACTCACAAGGAATGGAGCCCATTCTCAGCGTCACCCTCACATCAGGGTAAAAAACCTTGCACAGTGCCTGGTTTACTCCCATCTCCCACAGAGCTGCCTGGGCCTGCCAAAACTTCTCTTTTCTGTTCCTTCTTAATAACATCTTCTGCCAATGCAGCCTCAGTACTACAGCTGTTCTCACAAGGGTGCAATCACCAACACCACGCAGTGGCCAGCGAGTGCCAAGCAACCTGAGAGCACTTTGAACAGTTCCCCACTTACAGCAGACTGGTTCTGCTTTGTTTTCACCGTGCTCATTGCCCGGGCAGTTCTTTCACTCTGATCATGCAGCTCCACGAGTTTTTTCTTCAGCACCGACTGCAACAGGAGAGAGACCAGAAAGTATTTCAGAGAGGCAGTTGTCATGTATGCTCTCAGTTTTAAATACTGTTGAAAGCATTTAAATACTGTTGCAAGCACTCTCAGCTTAAAACCTGCCCTCCCTTGAACCTTAGAGGGTGTAAAAGTGCCACCTTGCACACGAGTGGCTTGTGGCACCCAGACCCTCCCCACCCCTCCCAAGAACAACATGCCACTGTTGACACTCTCTTAAAGTACTTGGTGCTTTCATCAGCACAGCAGCTCTCATGCTAAGAATAAATGTTACAGTAGCTCTCAGGTTGGATTCTGGGCATGAAATTGATGGTACTGTTCACCCCTCTCCTTTTGGGAATTTTCTTGTTTAGATGTGATTTACCTGTTCCTTTAGTTCAAGATTCTGCTAAGCTCAATCAGGGATAAGTTCTGCAGCTGAGCTGTGTACACACTCACTGAACAGATGGGAGTTTGGCCACCTAAACTTTTTCAGCATACTTTACTCATCCACCCTGATTTTCAGCTGTGCTGGAAAATATAAATGCCAGGTTTCCTTCCATTCTACTCTGTGAACCTCCTTCTGGCCTTCATCTACATACCTGACATCTCCCCTAGGATACCTTTAAATTCTTAAGAACATCTGCAGAGGAACGTCAGCCCCTCAGGCTGTGACAAGCCCTGGCAGGGACAGAGCAGCAGAGGAGGCTCAGAGTTCTGGGTGATGCCACAGAGTGTGGGAGGTGAGCCCAGCCCAGCCTAGAAGCTGGCAACCAGCTCCCTGACAGCGCCTTCCCAGACCCCTGCTCTTGAGCAACATCTTGGAGAGAGGAGGAAAACGCAAGGAATGACTCTGAGGACGCGCCTGAGCACACGCTGGAGGGCAGATAACTGTTTATCAAGGCCAGACACGAGATTTACAGTCGATGTCTTGCTCCGGCCTCCTCCCCGCACTCCAGAGCGGCTCCCCAAGCACCGAGGGAGCCAAGGGGCGCTCCGGGGTGCCCTGGGAGCGTGATCCAGCCCCGGGGGGCAGCGGCCACCCCCGCCCAGCCCCGACTGCTCACCTGGGCAGCGGCTTTTGCCTGCTCCAAGGGGGTGGTGGGGCACAGCTTGTGCCCGAGCAGGCAGAGGGAGCAGATGCAGGCGCCGTGCTTGCTGCAGAAGAACTCGAAGAGCCTGTTGTGCTGGGGGCACTTTCGCAGCTGCAGGTCGCGCAGGGGCGGGCAGAGCTGGTGGTCGCGGAAGGCGGGGCTGTCGCGGTGCGGCCGCAGGTGCTCGGCGCAGAAGGACGCGGTGCAGGTCAGGCAGGTCTGCACGGCCGGCGCCTCCTGGCAGCTGTCGCAGAACACGGGGGGCTCCGACCAGCACGTCCCCGCCTCCCCAGCCGCACCCCCATTCTCATTTTCCTCCTCCTGTTCCTCGTCCTTGGCCCCGGCGTGGCCCTGGAGCTGCTCCACCACCCGGCACAGCACCGTGTTCTTCTGCAGCTGCGGGCGGCTCGCGAAGGTGGCCCGGCACTGCGGGCAGCTGAAGCCCCCCGAGAGCCCGGCCCAGGTGAGCTCCAGGCAGGAGGCGCAAAAGTTGTGCCCGCAGGGCATCGTCACGGGGCTGCTGAAGAGGCAGAGGCAGATGGAGCAGGTGAGCTCCTCCTCCAGCCCCGACAGGCCCGACTCCAACTCCACCGCCGCCATCGCCCCGTCCGCAGATGCCCCAAACGTCAGAAACAAAAGTGGGCTCGGAGAAACGAAACTACGGGCAGGGCTTTCCGGAAAACTACGTGTCCTGTCCCCGCCCCGACGGGAGGGGCGGCAGCCGGGGGACGGACCCTGCGGCGCCCGCCCATGTCGGGGATGGTGGGGGATGTGCCCTGCGGAACGGGACCCCCGGGACGGGCACGGGACCCCCGAGGCGAGCTCCCTGCCCTCCATGCCCCGGGCTGCGGACGGGCCAGGCCGGGGGCTCCGAGCCGGGCTCGGGGCAGCGTCACCCGGAGGCCTCGGGGTTGGTTCTGAAGCGCAGCGGAGCGTTTGGGGTGCGGTGCCCGCCCCGCTCCCGGCCGGGCCCCGCACAAGGGGGCTGGGGACAGCCCAGCGCTGTCCGGCCGCTGCCGCGGTCCCGCCGGCTCCGCCCGGGGCTCCGGGATGCGTGAACCCCAAATCTCCCCGAGCATCGGCTCAGCTGCTCCGAGCTGTGAATAACCCTGGCTGCTGGAGAACCTGTGGACTCATAGAACTGTTTGGGTTGGAAAGGACATCTGTTTGCAACAGCCATTGGCCTTCTTGGCCACCTGGGCACACTGCTGGCTCATGTTCATGCTCCTTATTTAAAGCACTCAAAAGAAGCGATGGTGGGTGGTCTATTACAATTGAAATCAGCTCCTAGCCAGTTCTTTTGGAAGTTCAGATTAAACCTGGAGAATCATTGTAAACCTGTGTTGCACAGATAACACGGACTTGTACCTACATCAGTTATCCCTCAGCCTTGTAACACTCCTTCAGGATAAGCTGCAGAGGGGTTGTGTGTCACAGGGCTGAGTCACTGCTCAGTAACAGATACAGGTGCAGAAAGGACAACGGAGGCATTTGGAGCTGCAGGGCTGTGACAGGAGCAAAAGTTCAGGGATCAGCTGTCATATGCTGGAGGGTGGAGGAGTTTCTAGGAGATGGGCACAGTGCCACAGGTTTACAGCGTGTTGTCATGTGCTGATCAGGACTTTGTAACTGCTGTCAGAGGAAATGCAAACACCTGACAGGGCATGGCTGACAGTGACTGCAAAGCAACCTTCTTAAAGACCTGTGCTGTGCATGAGATGGGACCAAACAGCAGCTCTTAATGTTTGCATTTTTTATTTTTCTATAGGAGAATGAACACCCTGGGCTTACGGACTAAGCCTCTGTCATCTTTCAAATACTCAGCACCTGCACTGTATTTTCTGTGTCTCTCCCATGGTATCAACTGATACAGACAAAGGTATGCAAATAAAAAGGGCAAATATACACCCTCACAATTGTAGCTTTTGCTTCTGGAGCATAGCACAGGATGTTTAGATCTCAGGTGAGCAATTAAGTTCCTCATTGTCAAAGAGGGCTTGACATTCTGGTTTAGAGGAAGCCCAACCACTCCTGTTGTCTGAGACAATAAAGTTTTAACATAAAAAAATACTGCCACCATTTAAATAGCTACTGAAGTTATTACTCTCTTTTGCTTGGAAATACTTAAGAACTTCCTGTGGTTCTGAACTAAATCTAACCCTTTGCCCAGACACTGCACATTCAAAGTGCCCTGCAGAGCCCAAGCAGGGCTTTAGAAGCACAGTGGGATAAATTGTACCTCGTGTTCCTGCCCCCAGCAAAGGACCTGGTGAAAGACAGGAAAGCCCCAGGGACAGAAAAGCAGCAGTGAGGGTTTGTTCAGAGTTTCACTCCCTCCCTGTGGGATTCACGTGCACAATGTTCCATCCCAGGTTCCTCAGAGCAGCCCCTAGCAGGTGGGTGAGACAGGAGGGCTCTCAGCAGCTCCCTCGGGCTGCCTTCCCTTGGTCTGATTTGAATGGGGCAGTGAAGCAGTAGCTTCACACAAACTTGGTAACAATGGGTAAATAAAACTCAGGATTTTACCTTCAAAACATCTTCTCTCAGGGGCGTATTTGTTTTTGAGCATCAGCTGTTTGGCACAGCCAGAGTGACTCTGCATCCATTTAATTCATGGCCAAAACACACAGTAAGCAATAGAACAAGAGGTGCTGTGAAACACTTGCATTTAGCTCTTGCAGCTTCCTAAGAATTAAAAATTAACGACTTCCCTTAGAAAAACAATCTACATGAATCTCCACTGTCTGAGCATGACTTGCTCGAGTCTGACATCTCATCCAGTTTGCAAGAACAGCCACACTCAAATCTAACTGAACTTTTCTCTAAAAAAACTAATCCTACCATGAAATAATGGCATCTTGATGCCTGAAGGATTTTTTCTGCTTTTTCTCCTGAATATTTCTTACACTGTTCCCTATATTCACAAGTATTAGCATGCACACTTGTGATGCTTTAGGTGATAGTTTAGCCTGGTTTCATGGTGTTTAGGAGGCCGGTAGACTAAACACCCCTGAAGCCAGGTAGAGTTAGAGACCAAACACCGTTTTCGTGAGCCCTCAAGGTCTCCTAGTAGGACAGATTTTGTAAACTAGAAGTTAGCCCACCCAGGCCCCTTATTGGGCCCTCCTGGTAGATCTGCTAATGAGTAGAGTCTTTAATTGTATACTCTATTGGGGGGAGGGGTTTTTGCGGTGTGTTCTACCTGGACGGCAGAAGCCATCGAACGGGATCCTATTAAAATACCGAGGGAAACAACCCCCAACCCTTTCACTGTGTCTGAGCCTTTATTTCCTAAGACCAGAAAAAAGGCATCATCTGAAGACAACCACCATACACATTCATTTTACTTGTATAAAAATGATTCCTTCACAAACAAGACATTTTAATAGGGCTGATGTAAAAATGCACAGTATTTTAATGGATTCATGCACTAGGTCAGAGTACATGACAGCTAAACCGTAATGTACAAATTCTCAGGTGTTTGTATCTAGGATTTGTTTTGTCTTCTCTGTAGGATTCAGCTCCCTAGGACAGAGATTATCTGAAACTGTAAGACTTGCCAAGGCCCCAGAGGTACAAGAGGCCCCCTCAATGCTAATAATTATTACTGCTGTCAGTGCAGTGCCTTGCCAGCACCTGGTGACCCATTCTGCTGCTGAAAAGGGAAGAAGAAAGGTGGCACAGAAACTTCAGCACTTACAGGGCAAGAGGGTTTGCTCTAAAACAAACAATAAAGGCTTTCAGAGCCTACACAGATTAACACAGTGGGACACAATTGTGCCAGGGGTTCATGTTATATTCCACTGGTTCTAAGCAAAGTTGACAGCTACCAGTACTATTTATCTGCCTCAAAATTACAGAAGCTTGAAATCCTCAGGCTTTCCTGGACGTGTTCAGGTGAACTCTAAGTAACTGAAAAGTTACAGCATTTGTATGATGCTTGGCAGCAGCAGAGGAAGAGTTCTGCACATCAACAATATTTATAATTAATTTTGAAATGAAAGTGACCTCTGGCAGTTATACAGCTCTAGCCAAACCCAGACATTTAAATAGTTACTCACAGTACAGGGATGTTGTTTTATCTTTTAATCAAACCATTCCAGTTCTGCAGCTTGCTACAGCAGGATATAAATATTCAAACCAAACAGATCTATATTAGACTTCCTATAATAAACAGTTTTCATGTATTACATAAAAACATAGCCTAAGGGGAAAGAGTGTTTTTCTTGTGGCCTACTTCTTTTTAAGACAGTAATATCCACCAGTGCACCTGCCACCCTCAGAATCAGAAGGCAGCATTTCACAGAACAAATCTGTGCAATTCTTCACATTTTTTCACATCCTAGATGGTTCCATTTTCAACGCTGCATCCGTTAACTGGAGGCTCCACAATCAGTCTTGGCTCTATCAGTGCATCCCAGCTTTCAGTTATCTGAAAACAAACCACAGGAAACACTCAGCAGGTGCCAGCAATATTAGCAGATGCAATTTCTCTGCTGTTATGCTTTTGCCTAGACCTGAACAACAGCACTACTGAACCAAGATCACAGCTCCTCCTGGGACTCACTGATCCTACTGGTGAACCTCAACCTGCCTGATGTCCTAGGTAAGGAAAAGTGCAGGTAAAAACAGCAGTGATGAAATGAAAAGCTGGTAAGAGAGGATCTCTATGAGACATGATGTTGTTTATTAGCCAAAACAAGAAGTTTGATGAGTGGCTGTGACCCCAGTAAATTGAGTAACATGCAAGAACTGATTATTATGATGTAAACATGCGCATTTTTGCTAGAAAGGAACAAATGTTTTTGCTTCCATTGATTTAAATCAGATGCACTATTACAAAGGGAATGTCCCTGAGGTGGACAGAGGCAGGAAGCAGGGCAGGTGTCAGCTCTGAGAGCTGGGGGCAGGACTCAGAGCAGCCCCCACGTACCTTGGTGTCCTGAGGCACCGCGTACTCGATCAGCTCCACTCCGTCTGCAGACTGGTACACCAGGTCAAACTTCCCTGGCTCCTTAGCAACTGAAAGACCAAACAAACAGCTCAAATAGCTACCAAACAAAGTTTAAATGTTTACCACAAAAGCCAATCAAAACCCGTTTGGTTTTGGGGTTGGTTTTGGTTTTTTTTAGAGATCAGTGTCTGGGGTCATAACTGTAACAAAAGATCTTGAGGTAAAACTGAATACTACACATTAAAATTAAGGTAATTATCTGACTGCTCAGATGAGAAAGTCAACAACATGTTGAAATTTGAGAAAAATGCTCATATGACAATTCTTTAGGTCTGGCTTAAATGGCAACTGGAGGATACACAATTTGAGAAACATTCATCATTTCAGGTCTCAGGAACTGCACTTTGTCATTGCAGGATACTTGCACACCCACTGAAGACTTGCCATTATGACCTCACACTTTCTCTGCAGTTCCATAAAATAACTTCTTTCAGAAAACGAAACCACAGTAGAGGTGAGTTACTGACCACTCAAACTGACCAAAAATAATTTTGTAAATACCCATGAGCATCTCTCAGTTCAACTAGCAAGGGTTAGAACTTCTCAGTTTAAACAGACTTTTTGGGGAGGGAGTGAGGAGGGGAGGGGTGTGTTGAGAATGAACCCAAGGAAATTTGGAATACTCCTGAAAGATGAAGTGTTTCTTGGACCTCTGGTTTTCCAGGTGACAGCACATGACAACAAGCCCTTGGTGTCCCCAGGTACGTACATTGTCCTGCTGATGTTGAAAGGATCTCAAGTTCAATCTGCTTTTTTTCAGCATTCCAACTGATTATTTTTGCCTCCTTCACAAAGCAACAAGAAAAGAACCAGGTAAGATACACTTCAGCACTGGATAACTACTCCATATTTACAACCAGTGTGCTACTTGACTGCTGCCAGAGGAAATAAGTTTATTTGGCTATCAAATTTTCCCATCTTCATGTATAAAATCTGCAAAGAATTAATGCTCAGCAATCTGTAACTATTGGCATCAATAAACCAAAAGGTACTCATTATCACCAGCTTTGCAGTTTAAATCAGTATTTACCCAGAAACCAAGTTATTTGAATTAACAATAAAATTTTACTTGCACCAGTTTTAAGAATTTGCCTTGACTTCAAATAGCAGTAGACTCAAATACAGCTTTATTTTTCTACTTGAAGGTCTGCATTTTTTGTCACCTCTAAAATATTAATCATCATTACTAATCCTTGCAGTTGGTGGTTTGTTTTTTGTTTTGGTTTTTTTTAAATAACAGCTACACCTTTCAAATTTTCAATTAGTTTAATCTTCTAGAGTTTTGATTTTTACTGCTGCACCAGGAACAGCCTGTGGAGTCAACTGGATGCAAAGAGAAACACTGCACAACCTCAAAATATTTAAGCCATACCTCACCTATCACAGTTCTGTCAGTGATTGAAGGGAGGAAAGAAAATCAGTACCTTATAGTCTGAAACTTCAGGACTGTAATTTTCAGTTAGTTCCAGGCGCTGTTGAAAGAAATACAGGTGACAAATTGTAACTTTTCCCAATCTTTGATGATTCCACCTACATCCAGACACAGTTTCTTCAGCAGGAGAAAAGTGCAAGAGCCAAGCCTCCTACTCCTGGAACCCAATGACCATCACGGTCCCTGGCAGACTTCCAGGACTTGCTGCTCCAAAGGATTTATGTTCAGGTCAGGCTGTGTGAGGAGATCAGGGAGATGGATCCCAGTCTCCTCAACTGCAGGGATTTCATTTTCATCTACTTTTTCATTTTGCAGTGCAGTGTAATTATTTGTATGTAAGATTTGCAATAACATTTATATGGAAAATCACATTGAAATGACAGCAGAGACAGCATTTCTTGTGCTACACAAGTACAGAAAGTCTAAGGAAATGCACTTAACTTCTGCATATGCTCCAAACATTTATAAAAATCAAAGCCAGGCTTTACACCAAGTGAATTTTTTAGAGAAACTATTAGGTCAGAAACTTAAGAGTAGCCCAAATGAAGCAATTTTAACCTACCAACAGTCAGTATTTCCAGAGTTCTTTACCTTAAAGGCAATTCTTTCTCCCACTTGGGGTGGAGCAGCTAGAAGAGGTAACACACTATAGTCTCTCTTGGGAATGTCCATGGCATTCTGTGAAACAAACAGCAACCCACTGATTTAATTAGTGTATTAGTGAAAACAGAAGACAATGTTCATGCTGTATGCATTGCAAGAAGCTCTGAGAAGGGCAAGGTACATGCTTTGTTTTTAGATACTTAATACAGTCACTTTACTGTTGTTCCACAAACACTTCCTCAGGCTGACAAATGGAATTACAGTAAATAAAAGATCAACCTTTATCCCACTGATCCATTTCTGCTTTTATGAATTACTCTCATCCTACAGCTTCTTTGTACAGTTCAAGCTGCCAGAGAAAGGTGACCTCTGCCTGTGTCAGTCACTCACCTGGACAAGGACAGAAGTGTTTGTTGCAGCTTCATTTAACTGCCTCTGCTTCTGGCCTTCACTGCTGTAGTTATAGAAGAAGCCAGGGTTTGCTCCTCTCCCATGGCCCCTCATCATCCCAAGAAACCCACGGCCCCTAGGTCCTCTCCAGAAGTTCTCCTCTCCCGTTCCACGCCCCCTTCCACGGCCTGGGCTGGCAAACGTTCCTTGGATACTGGCTGGCAATTGTTTAATGCCGTTCCTTACTATGGAATTACCCAGCCCAGCACCTGCTGCAGATTTTTTAATGACAGGAGTGTCTGAATCCGAACTATCAGAGTCTGAAGAGGAGCTCTTTGCTTTGGGAGCCTTGGTGCTGGCTTTTACAGCCACCACATGGTTTGGCACCGATTTTTCCTTTGCAGTGCTGTCTTGTGCTGGTGTCACCTTCTCATCCTCTGTACTCGAGTCAGAATCTGAACTCGAAGACTGGGGTTTTTTAGCATTTTTACTAATTGCAGTCTTAGTCTTTTCAGTATTAGACTTTACAGTCACTTTACTAGTTTTCATGTCAAAATCTGAAGCAGCTTGGGATTTGTCTTTGGGAAGTGTTGTCACTACAGGTTTATGGGAAGATTTCTTTTCCTTTACATTTAATTCACTGCTGTCACTGCCAGATGATGTGCTGGAGGAATTTGAAGCTCCCACCCTCTTTTTCCTGGACTGTGTTGTGATCTTTTTGGTGCTATTTTTACCAGAATTTAGAGAAAAGCTCTCATTTGCTCGTTCTAAAGCCATCTTTGTTGCAGCAACCTTTGTCTGCTTTTCATCCTTCTTTTCTATTGCCAACTGCTTCTTCCTCTCTGTTTTTTTCATCTTTTTAGACTGGCCAGTAGAGTTCTCTTCCTTACCTTCTGTGAGTGTATGTCTTCCCCTAACTTCCTTTTTTTTTCTTTTTGTGTATCTTTTTTGAGAGTCCCAAGTATCTACACAGGTCTCTTCTCTACAAGCGGAATACTCAAGGTTATGCTTCTCCTTTTTCTTTTTCCTTTTATGCTTGCCTTCATTCCTAGAGAATTCTTCCTCATCCTGCTTGTGTCTGTGCCTTTTTTTGTCTTCTTGTGTTGTGTAAATAAAGTCATCATCTATCTCTTCATAATCATCTGCAACTATCTCTTCCAATTTTACTCTGTATAAAAAAAAAAAAGGAAACAGAAGACACCATTCATGATAATGAACACTATTCCCTACATGAGCAGCTCAGGCAAGTTCCTCTAGAGTGAGGATGCTCCAGCTTTTCCCCAGTCAGTCTGGAACCCTCGCCTGGAGGCACAGGCTCCCTTTCCATCTTCGGGAACATTTCCAGCCCTTCTGGACATGCTGGAGTGTTCCAGGTGTTGGGAATCAGTGCCCGTGGGCACCTGGCTCCTGCTCCACCACCCGGGGAAGGAAGAGCTCAGCGGCCCGGGGAGCCCCCATCCCTGTCCCACCGAGCCCACGAGGGGATTCACAGAATCCCAGAATGGGTCAGGTTGGAAGGGACCACAGTGGGTGATGTGGTGCCACCTTCCTGCCTAAGCAGGGTCATCCCAGAGCACAGGGCAATGTCCAGACAGCTCTGGAATATCCCCGGTGAGAGAGACTCCCCAGCCTCTCTGGACAATCTGTCCCAGCGTGCGGTCCCTGCACAGGGAAGAAGCTCTTCCTCAGGGTCAGGTGGAACTTCCTGGGCATCAGTTCTGCCCTCGCGTCCCACGGCTCGGCACCACCGGGCACAACCGGGTCGGGCCCCTTGGCACCCCCGTGAGATACCGAGAGACACGGCGGAGGGGCGTGTGGCACTGAGCCCCGATCCCAGTCCCGAACTCGCTGTCCCAGTCCTGCTGTCCTGATCCCGGTCCGGATCCCGCTATCCCGATCTCTCTGCCCGATCCCGCTGTCCCGGTCCCTGTCCCGGTCCCGCTGTCCCGGCCCGGTCCGTACCTCAGCGAGTCGTTGTCCCGCACCAAGCGCGCGCTCTCGGCGGGCGGCAGCAGCGCCCCATCGAGGAAGAGGCTGAGGCGGGCGCGGCGGCTGAAGCCGAAGCGGTGGCGGATGAGGCTGAGCAGGTCGGTGACGAGCCGCGCCTGGCCGGGCTCCAGCAGCAGCCAGCACAGCGCGCAGCCCGGGCTGGCCGGCGGAGGGTGGTCGAACACCAGCCGCAGGCGCACCGGGCCGCCGCCGGCCGCCATCATGGAGGAGGAGGAAGGGGCGGGGAGGCGGGCGCGGGGGGCGGCGCCTCAGGGGGCGCGGGGCCGGTCCCGGTCCCGTGACCGCGGCAGCCGAGGGAGCGATGGGGCCGCTCCGTGCCGGGATCGCGCTGTCCTTGCTGCTGCTGGCGGCAGGTACGGGACGGGACGGGACGGGACGGGAGCGGGGCCGCCGGGCTCGGCGCTCCTGTGTCCCGCGGCCGCTGCCGGGCAGGGCCGGGCTGAGCCGCGGGAAATTCCGCTTGCCGGGGTGGCGGGCGGGTGGGACGGAGAGAGTGGCGGGGGCAGCAAAGCCTGGGCATTGTGGCTTGGAAAAGCCTTATTGCTCCTTCTCCAGTGCGCTGTTGCCTTCTGCCCTGATCCATGAGATCAAGGGATGGAGTGTCAAAGGTCTGTTCTGTATCCGAGATGGACTGTAGATTGACCGTGTAAGGTGACCAGATTTTGCTGACTTAATTGAGTTTAAATTGTATTTTCGATTCCTTTGGAAGCGACCCTCTGTCTGTGGAGTGATACGGTGTCCGCAGAGCCCCAGATGAGAGGACTGGGACGGGCTCGGTTGAGCGGGTCATGGGGTCAGTAACGCCGAGGCTGCGGGTTCGATCCCCGCACGGGCCGCTCACCAAACGGTTGGACCCGATCCTTTTAGGTCCCGTTCAATTCAGAATATTCTGTGATCCTTGTCGAAATTGCCGGTGGTGGGAGTTACACCATTGCGGTTAGTGGGGCTGTGCCTTCAGCCCAGGCCTTGAAAACACTTCAAGAGCAAATTATTCCAGCGATCGGGCTGTTACTGCGGCGGCAGCTCTAACGCCAGGCTCTGATAAGGAAGCACTTAATTACACACTTCATTCATTGACGATAACTCAGCTGTGGGTGGGGGTGTAAGTATAGGAAGGTTTCTTATAGTAATTTCTTTTAATAGTAGTAGCACTTCTAATTATGACATCCAAGATTGAAATGTAATGTTTTGGTACAAATCTGGTGGAAAGCCCAAAGCTGAGCCTTTTTACTTAGCTGATTGTTATTTTTATTTCCCCTCAAGGTGTAGTTCTGAGGCAGCCCCGAGAGCCCAAAGAGCTGTGGGGATATGTGGAGGTTCGGAACAAGGCCCACATGTTCTGGTGGCTCTACTATGCAAATAACCCAACCCAAGATTTCACAGAGTTACCTCTGGTCTTGTGGCTTCAGGTAAGGTTTGGTGAGAGGCCCCTAAGCAATAATTCTTTCATTCTGTGCCTGGTTCAGTCTGATATCTGATACTGTGCAGCTCTACAGAGAGAGGATTCAAAACTGCCTGTTTCTAAATTCCTCGCCTTGTGAATGAGGTGTTGGGGTTGGGAAAAACAGGGATGATTTCATCCTGCAGTTGTGGGGTGTGCTCAACTGCTCATCTTCCACCAAGTTTGGTTGCAATAACAGAGGTTGTTCTTATCTTTCATTCAACAGAAGTGATTTTTGTGCATTTTAGTTTCACAGCTCCTTTCCTGCAGAGTTTGAAGTCTAAACAATGTTCAGAGAGAGAGAGATTTAGGATGATTTCTAAATGGAAACAATCGCAGTTTGATAAAAGTGGTGGCGTGTTCTCCACAGTACGTTTCAGAAGTTAATGTTGAATAGAATCACTTGAGGCTTTGTTCTTTTTCTTTCTGGGTAATTTCATCAGAGTGAAGCCCACATGCTGATTAAACTAATGACTGGCAAAGCCCTAGTTAGCAGATAGTTAACTTCTGCACTCCTTATTCAGGGAATAAGGTTTTGAAACTGTGCTCACATAGCAGGCAGCTCCCCAGAAGCTCTCACAAGTGGGTGACTGCTTCTCTGATGAGTTCTTGCTTTCAGAAGTGGCATGTGTGCACATAACCAAAGACCATGAGGATAGAGCCTGCTCTGCAAATTAATGTGTAGTGCAAAAGCCATTTTTAAAAATTTACAATCTGTCATTCTACTTCCTGGCTGGCTTGTATTTTTCTTCCATCTGTCATATCTATGCCATGCTGCCTTTTAACGTCTTTGTCATTTGGTATTTCCCTGCAGGGAGGTCCAGGAGCTTCAGGCTGTGGATATGGGAACTTTGAAGAGATTGGTCCATTAGACAAAGAAATGAAACCAAGAAATACAACCTGGGTACAGTAGAGAGTTCAGCTTCCAACTACTAATTACAAATATTTGTTTGCTTGTGTAAGCAGATGGTCACTATGCAAAAAAACACAGAACAGTTTTTCATTTAAAGTTCAGTAGAACTATAATATATCAAGCTAAAATATTGTGGTTAATAAATTAGCTTATAGGAATAGCCTGGTTTAGAACTGAGGGACAGACATATTAATTTGATTTCATGAAGTATGTCTGGTCCTTCATGAAATTGTGAAATGCAGATGTCTGGGAAACAGAGAGCAGGGAAATTATAGAAAGTGTTATTTCAGATCACAGCTTCATTGTGTGCAGTCACTGAGCTTTTTCTGGATGGCTGGCAGTGTAAAATATAGGGCTTGTAATTACAGGTCCAGTATGGCCTTCAAGTGAAAACAAACTACAGCTGCCTGTGAAGGTGGAAGTTTAATTAGTGCAATATATTTGTGCTCTGAGCCACCAATAGTCTGAAGTACTCTGTAGTTCCCTAGGTGACCTGTCCCTGGATCACTGAGAGTTTTTGGGTGTATTTCTGGTTACAGTTTGTGCAAATTGAAGGACTTTATGTTGCACCTAATTTTTCTGCAAGTTTTTTCAGGTCCAGGGACTTGCTGGCTCAGTTAATAATTTGTGCCATCAAAACTAAGGTTTTTTTTTTCTGGTGCTGAACTGAGGTTTTATACAAACTTTTTTCCTGCTTCTACAGTTGCAGGCAGCCAGTATCTTGTTCGTGGATAATCCTGTGGGCACTGGATTCAGTTATGTGGATGATTGTAGCTTGTTTGCCCAAAACCTTACTGCAGTAGTTTCTGATATGATGGTTTTTCTTGGAGAATTCTTCAAGTGTAGAACAGAATTCCAGGTAAGTGAATAGAATTCTTGCTTATTGTTGTATTTTTCTTTGCTTTTAGATAGAATTCAAAAAGAATTAGGGAACGGACTTCCAGATGGGCAGTGTTTTGCTGCTAGGTAGTGTTTGGTGCAGGTATAACCACTGTCTCTTATTTTCCACTTTTCAGAAATTGTATCTTAAATTTGGGGTTAGTAAGATAAGCATTGGGGTGGATTATTGTCTGTTGAGTGATCCAAGCAGCCCATATAGGATAACATCTGCTTATAGTTCCAAAATACTTCAGAATCAACCCCAGCAAATCACCAGGATGTTATGGAAACTTTATGTGCAGCTTAAAATAAGAAAAACATTAAGGGTTTGATAGTGGGAGGTGAACAGCCAGTGCCTGGTCCTGTGGGGTGTGGAAGATGGTTGGAGATATTTTCTGCCCTCTGCCCAATGAGTTCCTTGTGTGGCTTTTCTCTCCCCAGAACATCCCATTCTACATATTTTCTGAATCTTATGGAGGTAAAATGGCTGCTGGGGTTGCTTTAGAGCTGCATAAGGTGAGTACTTGGAGGATATAGCTCACTTTTCACTTTAAAACCTGGGGCTCTACAAGTACTTTTATTTTCTGGAATACACAGTCCCTGTTGCCTAATTCACAATGCTGCTTGCTTTTTTTTTAACTTGAAGAAAACTGATTCTACAGTCATGAATAGCTAACTAAAATTTGATCCTTGGTTTGGCGTTTTGTTTTGTTTTGTTTTTCCTCTTATTCACAAAGGCTGTTCAAAAAGGGACCATAAAGTGCAATTTTATGGGGACTGCTCTTGGAGACTCATGGATTTCTCCTTTGGGTACGTTTAAACTCCTCAGACTGCAGATGATTTGTTGTTGTTACTTTGTTTTGTTTGTTGTTGTAATCATTCCATGAGTGCCTAAAATCAAAAATGCCATCCCTGCCTTAAGTGAATTTACTCTTTAGTGAGTCTGGTAAATCAAAAAGAAATACTCAGCCTTGCAAGCTGTGACTGAAGAATCTCGCTTTAGAATGTATCTAGATTAGGAAGAGTCAGAGAGCAAGGTCAGGGAAGGAGCACTCTTGCATCTGGAGTGGAGGGATGGTGAAAGGTCCCTATACATCTCCATAGCCTCTGAGGTGTTTTGTAAGAGTCCTGCACTTAAATGTGGCCACCAAATGATTCACAGGGCTTCAAATGAGATTTGTGTCTGGTGAAGGACAAAAAGCAAATTATGGAGCTCTTGGTCCTTCAGTGGGATTGGCAAGGGCAGGCTTCACAGATTCTCTGCAGCACAGGACAATACCAAGCAAACTCTTATCTGTTTGCCATCAGCTGATCCTTAAAAATTTACAAACAAACTTGTTATAAAGCAGATTTGTTTTATAACTCAATTTTTCCCTTGTGACTTTTCAAACAGATGAGTTTAGATAATTCCCATCCTCTTGTTAGACCTCTGCCTGTGTTCTGGCAATGTGTTGCAATGCTAGGTGGAGAGCATTTTGGTAAAAACATATTGGTTGATTTAAATAAATTTCACTGGTTAACTCATTGGGGGGTTAATGATGTTGCAGGATTTTTAAAGAACCTGCTCTGTGGTGCATAACCTTAGGGTTAAACTGAGCTGACTGTAACTTTTTACTGATTGATTCATCTCCATTTATTTTTCTCATAAATACTGTTGCCCCAGTAAAGGAAGATAAATTATATCTTATGTCATGATTGATTGTCACTTTGATGTCTGAAATATGTTCTGTTTGTTTAGACTCTGTGCTGTCCTGGGGGCCCTACCTTTACAGCACTGTAAGTACATTCTTAAACTCTTGGTCCTCACCTTATCCCTTGTGCTGCCATACAGTACAAATGGGTGTTGAATTTTAAGATTATGTCTTGGCCTGAATAAAACCTCGAAAGCATGGAGGCTGTTAGCAATAAATGGATGTGGAATTGTTATTAAAGCTGTCCTTCTTTGTGTCTGTCTTACAGTCTCTCCTTGATGATAAAGGTCTAGCAGAGGTGACTGCTGTTGCCAAAGAAATAATGGATGCAATAAATAAAAATCAATATGGGCTGGCCACTGAGCTCTGGGGCAAGGCTGAAGGTGTCATCGAAGAGGTGAGATCTCTGACTAACATTAAGAACTAACTGCTGCCTGGGGAGGCACATGATTTCAAGTTATCCTTTCTATGAGTGCTGAGCTGGCATGAATTCTCCAACCCTCTGCCCAGTCATTTTTGCCAGGCTTTGTTTTATCCCAGTGCTGAAATAAAGGAGTGTTTGCTATGCCCCATTGTGTGAGTGACAGAGAAAGTGGGCAGGATGGGCCTTGTGCTCTTTCAGTATTGCACTGAGGTTTCAGCATACAACTAGTCCTCTTGATTTCCACAGTTTCAATTTAAATAAGCTGTATCTCCCAGAAAGCTTTGAATATTGAAAACTGCATCCAGCAAGACACAAATTTCAAGTTAAGCACACATCTCTATTTGAAGAACTACAATAGATGCCCAGGGTGGAATGGAACCTCAAGTTATGGTCTGTTACTGTGGGTCACTGCATCTTGTTACTTATAAAGTTCCAGCATAAAAGATTGGCAAACTTTTGATTTTGTTTCTCTTGTTAAAAGGTTGCTCCAAAATCTCATTCCTTGTTACATCTCATTCTTTAGTATACATAAGGCTCTGGCTTCCTCGGACAGAAAGGCTAATCCTTTTTTTTTTGCTTCCTTTTTTTGCTCTTTTTTCTTGCTCTTTCTCTTTGTTTGGTTTGTTTGGGTTTTTTTCTTCCTCGTTTCATAACTGACAGTGCCTTGCCATCGTTGGTTTCACTTCTTGATGTTTGGAAGGAACTTTTGGTTCCTGTTTTACTTTTCAAAGCTACTTGGCTTCTCCTCTCAGTTGTGATGGTGCTGGCAGGTGAAGGCACTGCAGTTCTTCTGGGGTTGCTGATTTCTGACCTAAGCATCAGAACTTTTAAAAACTCAAAAATCACGTAAAGCAGGACTTCAAGAATCTGGAGTAACTTCTTTAATGCCAACACTGCTCACATTTGTCCTTGGATGCAGGCAGCTTCTGTCAGCTGCATCACAGCTGCCAATCTGCAATGCTTGGGCACATCCAGCTGTCAGCAGTTCCAAGACAGGGGTGACTCATGCCTATCACCACGTTTTCGAGGAAGCATTTTAGATTTTGGAGGGTTGTAGGTTGGAAGGATGTTGAGCAAGGAGCAGCACCAGACCAGACCTGGCAGGAGGGGCTGTCTGAAAGCATCCCATGGCACTGCAGCTCTGTGTCATGAGTAATGCAGGGTAAGACTTCCTGTAGCTTCACATCTGCTTCAGAGGAGTAAATAGCATCTCTGGCACAACCCATGTGTGAACAATACAGGCTTGAGGAATCTCTTTCCCACTTCTCAAAGCAAATGTAGAACTGAAGTTTTTCCACAAGTATCTTGCTGGTGTGCCTTTATTTAAGATTTACTTAGCTCTTTTTCTCTTTTTTTTTTTTTTTTCTTTTCAGGAAAGATTGTTCCTCGTATCTGAGAAATGTTTTTATTAGTGTTACTGAAATTATCTTGTGCTTTCAGAACACAGACAATGTGAACTTTTATAACATCTTGACTAAGGAAGTTCCAGAAGTGAAATCAGATGAACAAGAAAACCTCCATCTCAGTAAGTTGTACTTTAATACTTGAACTTCTGAGGCCCTGTGTTTCCATTCACATACCTTCAACTAACAGGGGAAAGAGCCTCAATGTAGCACACCCTTAAAATGGATGTTGATATTCTCCCGAGCAGAACTTGTTTGCTGTTGCACAGAGACAGATAGGAATGTGGAACAACCCTACAGATGACACCTCCACCTATACATCCTGCACAAATTACAGCAAGGAAGCAGTCAGTATAATTGCAACATCATTTTATGACCTTTTAAGTTACTTCCTCTTATTGTCTTTCATTTCTGTCTTGAAGACAGGGCACAACATGTCTCATCAGTACAAACAGTCTGATTAGACACTTGCTCCATGACTTTTGTGCATCAATGTGACAAACACATGTGTAGAGTTTCTTTCAAGCTCTTTTTCTGTTGGCTTCATAAAAGAAGGTGAAGTTGACTCCTAAAAGTAAAACATTGCAGCTCAGAAGTAACTGGTCTGTTGAGAAGAGCCACGTGGTTAAAGCAGAAGCTGATGCTCAGAAAAAGTGCAGTGTTAGCCAAAAGTACATGGATGGGTTCTTCCTCTATCATTCTGCCCTGAATAAGGGTTGACTTCAGTGGTTTCTAGTAAAAGCAAGCAAATCTCTCTCTGTGGTGTTGCATTTTTATTAGAAAAGGGTTTGTTGGCCATGAAAATTGTTATCTGTGCAGGATGGTGTCTTAAGTGTGCCACTGATCAAAGCGTGTTCTCTCTTTCTTCAGTGCGACTTTACCAGCGCCATGTCAGAAAAATGCATCAGAGCAGCCTCGATGAGCTGATGAATGGGCCCATCAGAAAGAAGCTGATGATCATTCCTGACTGTGTGAAGTGGGGAGGTACTTTCCTGTCTGCTTGTGTGCACCTAATGAGTGCATTACTGCTGTTTACAGTACTGCATCCTGTAGGAAAACGGCAACTGGTCACATTCAATTGTCATTATCCATGGGGCTAAGGAGGAGTTTTGTCCTCAGGAATGAAGGTGTCATGGGGCAGGCCTGTGGGAGCAAATGTGGTTCTGATTCTGATTCTGCTGCTGGTATCTAACTTTAGCCAAGTAACTAAAAATACAAGGGGAAGGAGGAAGATCCTCTGTGTTTTAGCAACTGGTTTCTGTCTTTCATGCAATCTTGCTGAAATTCCTGTCAGCTTTTCTCTGCCAGGAGTCTGGTGTCTTGTAATGATGCATCTCATGGAGGAGGGGTGTAGAACAGAAAGGAAGGCTTAAAGAACTGATGCCAGCACCCTGTGTGTGTAAACAGGAGCCAGAAGCTGCAGCACTGTCTGAGCTCCAGTGGGAGCACAGCTGCTCTCTGGTCCTCCTGTTCCTCCTACTGAAAAATCACTGGCAGGTGATTGGTGCCATTTTGGGCCAGGACTGTTTTTTATGCAGCTGTGAACTCCATTTTAGAACCTTTAGCCCATGTTTCTGTCCCAGCATGGGGATGACATCCTTCATCACTTAAAATTTGTCTTTCTGGTTCCAACCAGGTCAGTCCAAACAGGTCTTTGAGAACATGGCTGAGGACTTCATGAAACCTGTCATCGATATTGTTGATCAGCTTTTGGCAGCCAATGTCAGTGTTACAGTCTATAATGGGCAGCTGGACCTCATTGTTGACACCATGGGTGAGGAACTTCTTGACTGGGAGTGGAAACAGAACATGTGATGAGTAGAATGTGGAGTTGTCAGTATATTGGTACCTAGATTTCTCCAATCTCCTGTGCAAACCTCTTCTTTAACTAGAAGTGCTTAAAAACTAGAGTCATAAATAAGCAGCACTTAAAATGTTTTGCTTATATCCCTGTGAGAGAGGCCAATCCTTTATCTCCATTATACTGTTGAGAAATGGATCTGCAACATCAGTAATTGCTTGTTTCAGTGAAGCTAATAATTCACTTAATCCTCCTGGATAGGCACATAGATGTGTATGTGTGTGTGCTCATTCATAGGCAAAGAATGCTGGTAATTAATGAGGGAGGGTGCAGTGCAAGGCTCATCACACCTGCTCTCATTGTAGGCTCCTGCACACCTTGGGCTTTGTTTGCTGCTTGCAAGATGCCGATTTGGTCCAGGGGCAGTTTGGGAGGTGGGCCAAGTGCTGCTGAAATGCTTCACAAGGCTGCTGTGCTCCCTTCCTCTGGTCTTTTCTCACTGAGTTAAAGAATCTGCAGTCACAGACTCCACAAACACCTTCCTGTGTTGTGAAAGGCTTTATTCTTTGTCTGTCTCTGCCCACTTAGATATTCAGATGCCCTTCATGAACAACACAGCAATCAATAAATCCAGGAAACAGAGTATTTAGGCTGTCAAAACAGATTAGCAGTTAGTGGTGCTCCAGTTTATAACATTTTGGTCTAAAATTGAGCTGTAGTTAACCTGTAAATTCTTCCAGTAGTTCACAGGTAGGCTAAAGCTTTGTCCCCCTTGGAGTTCTGGAATTTATGTTGTTGCTGTCTTGACCTCCACCTTCTCTAGCAGCACCTGGAAACAGAAAGCCTTTCCAGTCTCCCCTCAATGAGTGTCCAAAAACAGAGAAACAGAGCCTCTTCTGATTCCCAGGAGGGGGACTTGGTATGGCTGATCCTTTTCCATGGCAGGACATTCAAGGTGTTTGAGGTGCAAAGCGAAATATGTTGGAATTTCTAGGGCTGCAGGGCCTCCAAGAAGCAAATTTTCAACTTGGCAATCCTAAGTCCATTTCATACACACCTTTACTGTTTACCTATTCCCTTTCCCCCTCCATTGTTTTGTTTCAGCTTGTCCTGAATTTTCCTAGGCATAACAAAATTGTTTTAAGGATCTGAGCTCACAGACTCTGTGCTAACTCTGCTGTACTAGTATCCAGTGCAGTGGACATCCAGCTGAACTGGACTCCCAAGCTGCTGTGGAACCAAGTATCAGTAATTACCAAGTGTTGGAAATCAATCCTATCTCTTATCTCCAACAGGCCAGGAGGCATGGATCCGGAAACTGAAATGGCCTGATTTGGACCAGTTCAGCCAGAAGAGGTGGAAGGCACTGTATGTGTCTCCAGAATCCACTGAGACAGCTGCTTTCCACAAGGCCTATGAGAACTTTGCTTTCTTCTGGATTCTCAAGGCTGGGCACATGGTAAATAATAAAGTCCTTGGGGTGGAATCAACAAGAAGACTGAAGAGGTGTGTGTAGCTGCTGTCTGCTTCCTTAGAGCAGCTGCTTATCCTGTGGTTTTTTCTGTGCTAGGTACCAGCTGACCAAGGAGAGATGGCTCTCAAAATGCTCAGGATGGTGACCCAGCAGCAGCACTAGGGGAGGGGAGGTCAGCTGGTCTGGCTTCCTGCCCAGCACCAGGGCTCTGGAGGAGTGAGTCCGGGATCCTAAACCAAAGCAGGCACAGTGGCTGTTTGGACACACAGCCTCTTTCATCTTGCTGATGCTGTGCACAAGTGCTTGTGGACATTTTTCCTTGAATGAGTTATTGCTTTTGAATTTTTAAGCTGTGATTTGCTGCCTTAAAACTGTTTACAAATTACTGTTCCAGAGGGAAGTCCCCTGTCATAAAGAACAAGCCCTGAACCTTTGCATTGGAAGGATTTTGTGCTCTTGCCCTTCCCTGAATGCTCCCTTGTCTGTTTGCACACCAAGAGTAAAACTTAGACTTAATTTGAGTTCCTCTGGAAGAGCTGACCTGCTTCATGAGGTTGTGGAATGTTCCTTCCTTTGTCCTCAGGCTTATGCTTGAGTCACCTGGCTGGATTACAAGCTGACAATATGGAAATGCCAGGACAGAGGACCTGCCCTAGAGGAATCACAGTCCATCTCATCTTGCTGAGGTGCCTGAATAGGATCCAGGATTCTTCAGACTTCCTGTGCTATGGAGAGAGAGAGACAGAGGAGGATTTGACCCTTTTCATCTGACCATTTATTTCTTGTTTTCATTCTTCTTAATGCCTATTACTGAAACTTTTCCTGTAGCCTCAATACCTAAAGCACATCCAGCAGAAATTCCTGCTTTTCTGTATCCTGAAGCAGGCCTGTTAATACCCTCTTGTTGTACCAAAGAGTCCCAACAGACAGAAGCCTCTTAAACCTTCTGGGTTTAGCCTGGAGAGTGAAAAGGAGCATTACTTGAGCAATAACAGCATAATTCTGAAAGATGATAGGAGTGTTTAAAAGAAGGCTATACAAAATCTTGATCCATGTTTTTTAAAGTCTTAGAGACCTATTATTTTGAAACATTTTTTTTATAATACATAGTCAAGAAAAGACTTGGTCAGACACCATTTGACTTTTGCCATGGAGCATGAAGTAGTTGTTTTTTATTGGTGTCTGATAGGAGGCACAACAGCTCCTTCCAGCTGTCAGAATCCTAAATAAACAACAGCCTCTCAATTACTCCAGCCACTGAAACTGTCATGAAATGCCTGATAGCACTGTTTTAGCAAGAACTGAGGCACAGTGTTGTATGAACACACACGCAATCACCCAGCAGCTGCACTATTGGCACCTAGTAATTGCCTTCCTTTTTCATGTTCCCTTGTATTCTTGAGAACTTTAGCAATGCAAATCGAGATTTGGTTTTTTAACAGCTTTTTCAATGAATAGGTCTAATTCATCTCTCTTCAGCGTCTCATTGATTTCACTGCTTGAAAATGACATCTTTCCTGTTTTGGCTTTTAGACGAACAAGAGGAACTTGGTACCAGTGTGTAAATTTGCATATCTGCATTCTTGAAATATTTTTTAAATAATTTGCCAAGCAAATCAGTTTGTTTTTGCCTGGGTAATGTGCTGGTTTGGGCTGGGATAGAGTTAATTTTCTTCCTAGTAGATAGTACGGGCTATGTTTTGGATTTATGCTGGAGACAGTGTTGATAACACAGGGTGGTTCTAGTTGTGTCTGAGCAGTTCTGACAAGACCTCTTCTGCCCTCACCCGACCCCACCAGTGAGGGGCCTTTTGGGAACACAGGGAGTTGGAGGGGACACAGCCAGGACAGCTGACCCTAACTGACCCAAGGAATGTCCCAGACCAGGTGTCATGCTCAGCTGGGGGAGAAGGAAGGGGGACTTTGGGAGTGATGCTGTTTTGTCTTCCCAAGTAATTGCTGCATGTGATGGAGCCCTGCTTCCTTGGAGACAGCTGCACTCCTGCCTGCCCATGGGAAGTGGTGAATGAATCCCTTGTTTTGGTTTGCTTGTTGCCTATTAAACTGTCTATATTTCAACACATGAGTTTTCTCACTTTCACCCTTCAGACTCTCCCCTATCTGTTTGGGGGGGGGCAGTAGGTGGGCACTCTGTGGTGTGTGTTTCCTGGCTGGGGTTAAACCATGACAGCAGTTTGAGTTGGCTGGTCCTCAGTCCTGTTATACACAATATTCTGCATTAATCATAAATTAATACTATAGGGCTTGATAGAGGAAAATAATTGAGAGGGTGGTCTCTCCAGAAAGCAGCATTTAGTGCTGTTCTCACCCTTCTTTATCAAATGGGGCATTGATTCACTTGCCATGGGTTGGTGCTCAGTCACAGGCCTGAGGCGTCTGTTCCCTTTCCTGCTTTGTTTTAGCTTCTGCAGGTTTTTCTGTTGGCAGAGACAGCTTGTGAGGAAAAAAGATGGTGTCAAGAAGGCTGATGGTAATGATATGTTGGTTTTAGGGGCTATGCCAAATCTAAATGTGCTAGAATAAAAACACTTGCCCATGGAGACAGGCTTTTAACTAGGGTTCATTCAAATGCAAACAACAAAGCAGCAATCCTTTAGCGTCAAGGAGGATTTGTTTCATTCCAGCAAAGGTTTTGTCACTGGTGTGTCACAGCTCTGGATCATCACAAAGGTAGGTCACCTGTCCAGCAGATGCTGTAAGAAATCAGTTGCTTTGAAAGGAGTTCAAGTCCCACTGTGTATCTGATTGACAGTGACATACTTTGTCCTCTTTGATTTCACACACTGTGCCTTTTCTAGATAAGGGCAGTCAGATGGCAAATCCATTAGAGCGATTCATTCTAAATATTAATAAGATTTTTTACAGATGCTGGATCAGTCAGAAGAAAACAGCCCAGTGTTTGTATTTCTCCCGCTGCAGCTGTAGGCTGTGATTGCATAGATAGCCTGACAGCCACTGATGTATTTTGCTCACCATCAGTTAATTTTCACAGAAACAAATCTCTGTTAAAAATCAGTAATTCAGCACTGCTGCTTCAGCATGAACAGTTTTGGCTTTTTATAAAAATACCTTTTCCAAGCCAGAGAAAGAAGCCTAGAAGTTTCTTTCAAAGCCACAACAAAAGAAGAATGTGTACAGAGGCAAGATGGAAGTCTTGGAGCACTTCTTCATTGTCATGTTGTGTCTATTATCCTGTAAATATTCTTACGTATGGCAGCACAATTTTTATATACCACTTCTGAACTCTGAGGTGTATTCATGTTTTTCCAGAAGACATTCAGGAATGTAGTACTAATTTATCTGGCCCACAAACTGATGCAGAAACAGTAGGAACTTGAACAGAGCAGAGTTCACCCTCATAAAATTTCCCTGAACCTGGTTTTGGCATTTGCTGTATAATAGATTTGATAGTTAAGGAGTAGTTATAGGTCTTGTGGAGAAACAAATGAACCATTTGGTCTCTGCTTGGGGAGGATTTTTTTTCTTTTTGGTGGATGATAGAGGTAGGAGAGATGGATCTGCAGGGGAAGAGGTGTGTTAGCATGAATGGCCTAATGCAGCAGTTTTCAATCAGTCACCTAAAACTTTACCAGGGAAAGCAAAGCATCCTTACAAATTTCATATATTGATCATTAGTCTTCACTGTGTTTAAGTAATTCAGTGGCAAGCATTAGCAGAATTGATTATTTAATTAACTATAGCAATGGTCTAAACCAGTTGGGAATGCTGTCCCACCCATAGGGGACCAGCACTTCCAACACTGGTCTGAAATGCTCCTAGTGTTAATCTTCAGGACACATTCTAAAGCATACTTTGATGCCTTTTTTTTTTTTCTCTCCTAACCCACTTGAGGCTGGAAAATAAGGCACTACAAGGGCACAACACTGTGTCTCAGAAGACCAAAAATGTACAGATTCCAGCTAAAGTGTCACTGGCTCTGCTGTTCAGTATTTCCATCTAATTATTGCACAAACCTGGATGCAAAGTACCCCTGTGGTAAGGCAAGGTTTAGGATGTACAACTTGTCTAAGTTTCACTCAGATATCATGTAGGAAAACACAACTACAGATTCACAGGGGACTTGAAAAAACAAGGCCAGAGTGACTGTACAGCAGAGAGGTAAACATCACACTTTTACTGAAGCTGATTCAAATCCAAGAGCTCATTTCTGTTCTCCCCCGTTTTTATCCTCCAGTTTCAACACCAGCATTTTTAGGTAGATACTGTTCTGAATAGGAATGTATCCGTTTTTAAATGCTGTGAATTGTCTAAGAGACAGCTGGAGTAATTCCATCTGCAAGCTGTAGTCCCTGGACCTGACAATGCCTACCACAGTCATTTTTGAAGGCAGCTATAAATGCTGCTAGAACCAGCCTAGTTAAGCTCCTTTTCTATTGCTTCTCTGATTCTGAAGTGTCCTTTCCAGGGCTATTTCTCTACAAGCTGCTTGCAGTGTGTCTTTGAACCAAACCCTTCTCATCAGCATTAGCCCCACTTGGCCTGTGGATAGTCACAACAATAATGATGCTGCACCTACATTCTCCTGCATAAATATTTTTGTTCTGTCCTTTATCTCCCATTATCAGCCAGCTTGGACTCATCTCACACAGTCTGAAGACACAAACAAGTGCTGACTGACATTAGCATCAGTATGGTATATCATGCTCTAATTTTATTATTCTCTCCCATTTCTCCTTGCTGAATACAGCAATATCTGGGAATTACATTCCTGTAGTCAGCTCTATTAAAACTGCAGGTAGAATGTATTCAGATGTTGAGTAGTCCATCTTGGATAGGACAAAATGAACAAAATTGTAGAAACTTCATTTGAAGCAGTAAAAGATGACTTAGCGGTTTATATGCTGTGTTATGAGTGAGTTAGGCTAAAAAAATGCACTGGCTGGTGCATCCTCAGTGTTACAGCTACTAGATGATTTTTTAGATGGTTCATTTATTTTTTAATAAATTGAGGGAAGGAAAGGAGGGGAAAAAAAGCCTTCAGGAATCTGGGGCTTAGGTCTGTTAATGTGATTTCCTTGTTAGAGGCAGAGAGGAGTGTCTGTATGTCCCTTGACAGCCCTGTTTGGGGTAGGAGTTGAAAATAGCTTGCCTGCTGCTGCTACACTGAGTCTGCTTTTCACAGGGTTGTCCTGGAGCTTTAGACATTTTATTGCTTTCAAGAGGTTGCCAGATGTCATTGCATGTTATAATCTGAGGGAAATGTAAGCCTGCCCAACTACTTGGAGCAGGTCAGACAAAAGTGGGCAGGTGCTGTTCTTTCCCTGAGGCAGCAGGGAGGTTTCTGGAATGTACCAAGAAGAGAGGCTTGGCCCCAGGGCATCTGGAGGACTGTGGGGCGTGGAAGAGGGAGAAATCTTGTCCATTCACCTCGGCTTTACATATTATTTTCTTGCCAACCTGGCTTGGTGACAGACGTGCAGTGGAGTGACCGGCCACTCGGTGGAGTAAGGAGACCTCGGAATGCCAGGGGAACACACTGGCCTCGGCATCTTCTGCACCCCTGGTGCAGTCCCTGGAAACACAAGGGAATATTCGTTTGATCCTATGAATTCACAGAGGAATTGGCATTATGTGAACCGTGACAGAGGATTGTTTAGTTTAGCAACAACTTCCCGAGAACAGGTAGTCTGGGCTTTTTGTAGTACGTGTGTTGTAAGAAGAAACAAGGCATTAATGTGTTTGAATTTAGTGCAGTTGCTCTCTAGCTGGGCTCATCTGACAGAGTTTTGCTCATGCCTAATTCATAATCTGGTAAGAATGCTGTTGAAATCGAGCAAGAGCATTCATATTGTGTAAAATTAAACCACTAAAACTTTTACAAGGTGAGGACCCATAGCATCTAGAAAATTTCAAAGGAAGATCCTTGCTTGTAGAAACACTTCCCCAAAATTTCTAGGTTTTGTTCTTGTTGTTTAACTTTGTATAATAGAAAAATAGATTAGAGAAAAGGCAGTTAAAAATCATGGATCTTGCTTCTGTTCCATACTTAATTAAGCTAGTCTGAGAAAACTCCATTACCTCTTAAGTAATATTTTTAAGTTCTCAGGGAAAAGGGTGTTCATAAGCTGGTTATTTCTGCTTGTTACCTGTTGTTTGTGACATTTAAAGAGAATGTCCAGCTGATAAAGCACATCTATTATGTTGTTAATCAGAGCAGTCAGTGGGAAACAGGATTTGATTGAAAATACAGTAGACTATGAGAAGCCAAATATTCAAGGAGGGCTGTATTGTGTATACTGTAAAGAGAAATTGTATGATGAAGCTGTTCTTAGGGGCTGGGTCTCAGGATGTTGCTGGAACACAACCAGAATTGTAGATAAGTCCATCAGCCCTGGGGAGTGCCCTCTTTAGACACTGTTTCTGACACCAGATTACAATTTGCTCTGTAAGTGGCACTGACATTGATGGAAAAGCAGCTGATTGTAAAGAAATCCTGCAAATGACAGCCATGGCCTGTGGTGTGCAATGAAATATTTCCTCTTCAACTATTTATTCTTAGCAGGCAAACATGGTAGCACCACCACTAGTTGTATTTCAAGTTCAGGAAATCAGATCGACAGCATGTAAAATAGTTATTTCACACAATTCATGAGTCAAATGAAGAAGTTGCCAAATATCTCTGATTAAACAAGTAGTTTGATATATCAGTAAGGAAAAGTAGCCCACTAGTGCATGTCCTACCTAGAACTGGAGAAGCAGGGATGAGCAAGGAGCAATGCCAGCTACATCACTGGAAATCAAAGACAACCTCCTGGATTCAGCCTTCCAAACTTCGCCTTGGCTGCCCAGCAAGTGGGTGGCAGTGTTTGGTTCACTGTCCTGATTTTAGCCCCCATGGGACACCCCAGCTTTAAGATCACAGACCTTTACTGACAGCATCTCTCAACCCAATTCTCCTGTGTTCAGTGCTATCAAATCATCTCCCAGCTGTCAGATATTTGCTCAACATATTCAGTTGTCTGTAATGACAGCTTCTACAACGTCTCCAGCTCTCTTACCAGCTTCATTCCAGTGCTTGCTGGCACTCAAGCTGCCTGTGGCAGTTCTTGGATTTCAGCACTAATTCCCCAAACCATAGTGTCTAAACCCAGATCTTCTTCCACTGCATCCACCCCTTCCAAATTAGTGCAAGAATGACAAAGATTTTAATGCTGACATTTCTGGTCTAAATCCATGTTGCCCCTTACTTGCATGTCTAGACCAAGTTCCTTCATCTTCCAGCAGAAGATAAAGGAGAGTCAGTGGAAATTAACTGGATTTCATGAAACTGAGTGCAGCCCCTCTGAGGTGTGGGAATTCCTGCACTGGTCATGATGAACAGGAATATTCCTTTTTTTTCTACCACAATATTTATTGTGTCTCCACTTCCCAGTCTGGGCCTGCACAGCTGCCCACCTGCACAGAGAGAGGGGAGTCAGAGCAAGGAGTCACTGAGATGATCTCAGCAAACGAGGTGGGACAGTGCCACAGATGTGCTCTGAGTCTTTGAAGAGGTTGAACTCACTTCAGAGCAGTTAGACTAACAGGAGCTGATTCCACACAGGTGTCTTCCCACAACTCCAAGGGGTACCAGCTCACAGGTTTTTGAATAGGTGCCCCTGAGAGGTGTGCTGAGCTCAATCCCCACATAACCTGAAGAGTTCAAGGGTCTCGAGATAAAAGCTGAACATCCCCACATCTTAAGACTCCTGCTTAACTACACAGCTTCAGAGAAGTTTGGTGATCAAATATTCTGCTTCCCTTTTCCCTTTCATATCTCCTCATATCTCTTCAGAAATTCTTTGCTTCCCGAGGTTCACACCTGATCTCTGCACTTTGTTTTTTTTTTTCCAGACTGGAAAGACCATTTAGTACATCAGTGAGGGAAAGGAGAACTCTTCCGTGGTTTTTTTTTGTAAAAATAAAGGAAGATCAAAGTGGCAGAGGCTATGGAAGCAGCTCCTTATCTCTCTGAGAGTGGATATATGGGGAATTGTATTGTTGTGGCTCTGTTCTTGATTGACAGGCTACAGGGCTGTCAAGCCAGCCTCTTTCCAAACCCTGAATTTGTACATAAAAGGGATGAGAGACTCGTGCTCAAAGAAATAAAACTTCCTGAGAACGTTTCTACAAAAGAGATAAATTTGAGCAGCTTGCTCTAATCATGGAATTTTCAGGGTTGTTAAGGGCCATATGGACCTCTCTTACTGCGAGAAGCAAATGAATGGATACTGTCTCAATTCAAACCCCGATGCACTTACATGGTCATTTTAGTTGGACAGCTTTATCAGTCACCTACAGAACGTCACTCAGTGATTGATGGTCACCTCAGCATCTACAGCAAGGAAGGAGTGCTGGCAGCAGCACTGAGTACCTGAGCCCGACTCAGCCAGAGCTCCTTCCTCCCCAAGGGCTGGACCCATCATGCCTGGTCTGAGGCACAGTGCAGAAACCAGAACCATTCCCGGTCTCCCCTCTGGCAGCTCACAGCTGTGGGCTTCAAAAGCAGTCCAAAACACTCTTGAAAGACAGAAAAGGGTCAGAGCAGAGAGATCAAATTAAAACCCAGCCATGGAGCACAGCAGTTGCAGAAGGCTTTAATGAGGAATCCTGCAAAGGCAGGGACATCCTTTCCTTACCCACTGTCTCATTAAAGCGGGGGTGGGCAGTGTCAGTGCCCAGCCAAGCCCAGCCATGAGGGGATCCTTCAATGGCTCTGCCTGCTCGCTTGAGCGCCACGGAGGACGGGGAGCTCGGCTTCTCCTGCCTTGCCTTAATTGCCCCTTAACTCTCTACGCTCGGCTTTTTCCCTTTAGCCTGGAACTGTTCAGACCAGGCTTTTTCTAAGAAAAAATACTACAATGTGACTGGTGTTTTATTTGGGGCGTCGGACTGAGGTATGGGGCAGGGAAGGGGCTGCAAACGGGTCCGTCCGCTGCGGCAGAGCGCAGGGGGTGCCAAGGCCGGCTGCGTCCCGGGCCGCCGCTGCTGCCCTTCTCCCGTCCGTCCCGCCTCGCTCCCTGCCCGTTCCCTCGCTCCTGGGGCTGCTTCCCTGCCATCGCTGCTGTTCCCAAATCCCATCCCGGTGTCCCAATCCCGCTGTCCCCGTCCCGATGTCCCCAGTTCTGGTGCCCCCCCAGTCCCGCTATCCCTGTCCCGCTGTCCCGGTCCCGCTGTCCCCCCAACCCCGCTGTCCCCATCTCCAGTGTCCCCAGTCCCGCTGTCCCTGTCCCGCTGTCCCCATCTCTAGTGTCCTCAGTCCCGCTGTCCCTGTCCCGCTGTCCCCATCTCCAGTGTCCCCAGTCCCGCTGTCCCTGTCCCGCTGTCCCCATCTCCAGTGTCCCCAGTCCCGCTGTCCCCCCGGTCCCCCCCGGCCCTGCCGGGGCCTCCCTGCTGCCCGCGGCGCCCCCTAGCGGAGGCCGCGCCTCTCTCCGTCCCTCCCTCAGCTCCATCCTCAGCTCTGCCCTATTGTTCTCCCGCCCGTCGCTCCCTCCCTCCCTCCGCCGGGGCTCGCGTCCTCCCTCCGCTCTCCTCCATCCCTCCCGCCGTCCCTTCCTCCTTCTTCTCGCCGTCGCTCCCGCCCCGCTCCCCGGAGCTGATGTCACGCACCCGCTGAAGGCGCGGGCGATCATGGCTGCTGTGGCCGCGGCCGTGCCGCCGGCCTCCAGCTAATGCCCGCGATGGAGCCGGCCAGCCTGCTGCGGTTCCTGCGGAAGCTCAAGGAGGTTTTCGACGTGTGCGATGAGGATGCGGACGGGTTCATCCGGGTGGAGCACTTCGTCGCCCTGGGGCTGCAGTTCGGGCAAGGGGATGAGGTGAGTGCGGCGACCCCCGGCCCCCGCGTAACTTTCACCTGCTGTGCCTGGCCCGACCCCGCCCGGGCCGCCCCGTCACCCACCTGTCCTCACCGCGGTCCCCGTCCCTTCGGGAGCCCCCGGTTCGTGCCTCAGGGTAGCCCGGTCCCGCTCCTTTCGGGGTGGCTCGGGCTCCCTGCTTTCCTCGGGGGGTCCCAGAGCCCTCCCCTAGGCGGCCTGGAGCCCCCTCCCCTCAGGGCCCTCAGCCGCCTCCCCCCTTCCCGTGGAGTCCTTCCCAAAGACAGCCCCGCTCCCTCCTTCCCCGGGGGCCCCGGGGCATCCCCCGCGCTGACCCGGGCCCGCTCCCCGGGGTTTCAGGGCGCCTTTGAGGTCTGTATTTATTCTGGGTTTTGTCCGTCCTGGCTGAGCTGAGCTCTCGCCGGCGTGCCGGGCTCGGTGGGGCGCTGGGAGCGGAGCCAGTGCGGTGCCGGCAGGGTCTGCACAGACAGGGGAGCACCTGTCCAGGCACCCCGACACCGCCCGGGGATGGGTTGGAAGCGAGGGCTCCATCTATCCCTCCCTCCAGCCCTTCAGTGACACAGCGTAAATCTGGAGTCGCGCCACCGGGCTCGGCGGGGCCGTTGCGTCAGTGGGACCGGTGTAAAGCGTGACATCAGTGTGGAGATGGGAGTGGGATCCGGGCCAGAGGCAGTGAGGGCAACGCCGTGCGCTGGTTGGAAACTGTTCCCTTCAGGGATTCTATCGAGGGCTGCAGCTCCAGCGAAATGAACCAGCAAGAAACGCTTTCCTAGGAGAACTCTCGGGATGTTGCACTTTACTGTTCAGTGCTTCCCAATGCGCCCCAGCAACTCTGGGTGCAGGGAGGAGGAGTGAAGTTGGGACTAGGATGGGGTTCGGAAAACCAGTGTCAAACAACCTTTTAAACTACAATAAAACAAATTAACGTGAGGAGCTAATAAAACTGCGGTTTATAGAGGGATGCCAAAGAGGCAGCAAAGCTAGAGTGAATTCAAGTAATTGTTGGAGCAAATTGCTTATTTCTGGCTTACCACTCTAAATGAAACACAGCTTGTGAATTAAATCAGGAAATCAGGAGACAGAAGGCTTATTGCTTACAGATAGTCACAGGTCTTAAACGTTTTCTTAATGAGAAGATGCAGTTTCTGATTTTAACAAGCAAAACAAGGAGAAATAAGTAATCACAACATGTTTTATTGATTTCAGGTTTATTTGTCTCTTGTATAATTTAATATAAACTAATAGAAGTATTTTTAAATCCTTACTGCCAGATAAACTGTACCCAAATTGCTTTTTGCACTACTGTGTTTATTTGGAGGCAGATCAGTGGCTTTCTTGTGCAGCACTGAGGAAGACTGATGAAATTCCACTGGCTGTTTTGCAGCAGGATGACACTGATGGTCATAAAAATCCTTTTTGGCTTTAGAAATCTTTCAGGTTGCAAGAGTGAAGTGGTTGTCCTGTAAGATGCAAAGGAGGATTTGGGTGATGATCTCATGAGCTTAGAGTGAATTGGAGTATATTAGTTGAAAAATATTTAAATGGAGAGAAAAAGAAAACTTGAAATCTCAGTAAAGATAGTGCTAGAGAAGTACCAGTTGTCAGTGATAGTTTCAGGGTGGACTGCCTTGCTGGGCAGGCACAGGAGAGAGAGCCAGTGATGAGAAACGCTTGCTTTGTATTTCATTCAGTTGTAGCTGGCTGTGTTTGGTAAGGTATTTGTAAAACTGGGACAGGGAAGTCTTACCTATATATCTTATCTCTGTATCTGTCAGTGTTATAATATAACTTGTGTGGGTTTACTACCCTGTGCCTGGTGGAGCTGGTTTTGGAAGTCCCTTTACTTCCAAGGAGCAGCTGAGTAAATGGGATTTGTAAATTACCTGAAGAGGTTTGCTAGTGAAATACAGAATCACTTTTCTAAGTGCAGATTTACTCCAAAACAACCACTGTAGGTGAACTACTCTAGTTTAAAGGCTTGTCAAAAGTGAACTTTTCGTGTGATGAATCACAGTTGATGTTTGGAGATGATGAGAATCTACTCTCCGAAGCAGCACAGTGCTTTCAACCTTGCATCTGCAGGAACATACCGAGTTCTGTGTGGAAATGCATCTCATGAAATTAAACTGAGGAGACACTGTTAGGGAGCAGTTCCCTTTAACACATTAGAACATATTTACTGTCAATGAAAATGAATTATATTTTTGATTATGCTACACTTCTTGGGCCTCATCCACCTCAGCTCCCTTTACATTCAGAAGAAATCTTTCCGTGGGCATCAGTGAAAGACTGATTTGCCCTCGTGTAATCAAATATAAACAGAATATTATTCTGTTTATAGAGTTCGTCTGGCCATAGGAAGGGTCCTATTTTGTAGCACTGTGTACTGAGTAATTCTGATACTTACCAGCAGTAGCCTGGGGTCATGTCTATTAAATGAGGGGGTGTCTGTCCCCTCAGTTGTGCCTGAAGGGTACACACAGCTTTCCACCTCTTCTCTACCTCCTCAGAGCCACTACCATCCAAAGTTTGGAGTCTATAAATTCTTAATACCAGCTTCAGTAGGGTTTGTAGGGCATTTAGCCCTTTCTGGTATTTTTCTTTCTGTTTCCTTTTTCTTTCTTGTGTGTGGTGTGTAGTCAACATGCTGAATTTTATTATTCCTGAAAGATAACAACTCTCTGAAAACTGCCCCAAGGCAAAAACATTGCAGCAAGGCAGCAGCTTTCCCTTCAAGCAAAGCAGTCCTTAGCTGCACAGTCAAAATAATAAACTTCAATGTTTCTGGTTAACTATTTTTGCTATTTTATTTTTAATGGGCTTTTGAAACCTCTGCTTATAATAGGTTCTAGCAAGTTTGCTTGCAAGTTTTTGCTTTGCTCTGCAAAGCGTGTGGTTCAAGTAAAGGAAGAAATTATTTGATTGTGTTGATTTGGCAGAGCCAGGAACAGAATCAGGTCTCTAAATTCCTGAATTTAGAGTAGATTTGACTGACTGTCAAGCACTGCTTGCGTGTACAAACAGTTGTGGAACTTGTACTTTTAGGCAGTTGGGCATTTTGGCTTCGGTTCACCCCATCTGACTGTGGGCATTTAACTGAGTTGTCTCCATCAATCTTTTTTCATGGACAATGATGAGCAGTTGAGCACTTAGAGGCTGTAACAAGACCAAAGGATGAAATAAATCCTTCAGAGATGCTTCTTTGTCTCCAGGACAACAGAAACTCCTAGCTGAGACTTTTGGTTCCATGCTTGGGTCTGACTTTCCTGTGAATGGGATGTTTGCTGTTTGTGTAGAAATCCGAAGAAAGACACGGAGGGCTGTTTCCAGAGCGACTTGACTGGATGGCATGTGCTCACTAGCTAAAGAAACACTTCACATAACACTGAGAAATGCCAAGAGTCGCTCACCATCTGGTTCCCTTTCACTGGGAAAAGAGTTGCAGTAGCAGCCAAGTGTCTGGGAGCATTGTGAGTGACATGTTCAGCAAGCCCCAGTTCTGGCAGGGGATTGTGTGAATGTGTATTTCAGGGTAGTGCCAGTTGATGTTTCATTATGCCAGATTCTACTTAAACTCCACACTCAGTTTTCAGCAACAAGTGAAATAAGCTGAGCGTGTTGACATCTTCTTTCTGAGGCAGATAATCACCTTTTGGAGGTGTGCAAACCATGCAGGTGCTCACACAATCATCTTTGCCATGGTGAGATCTGCTTATTAACTTGAAGCAGTGTCACAATTGAAAGGGAGCTTGAGCAGCTAATAAAATGTATAGGCCAATATCAATTATTCACGTGAGCAGATAGTAATTCAATTAAAGTCAATGGTTTATTAGTGGTGTAGAACAGAAATAGCTAAAATTTGGTTCACATATTTCTCATGAACAGATGAAAATTTCTGGCCAAAAGAAACTGTTGATACAGGGAGATGTTTGTTGCTAATTTCAATCATCAGCCCCATTCAGGGCTGAAGTTCAAGGCATCAGCCTCAAGTGCTGCCCCAGCAGTAGATTGTGGCTGTGGCTGAGTTTTATGGTACTCCTGGTGCTTCATTTTGACTTGCTATCAGATGTCTCCTAGGAGCTGAGGTGTCATACTCCAGACAGCCCTTCTGTTGTAACCGCTCCAGAAGTAGCTTCTCCTGTAATTTCAGGACTGTAATTTCACTGCCTGACAATCCGGAGTCTTTTTGAGGAGTCTGGGTTAGTTTCAGGCTCCTGGCTGCAACATTACAGTTCAGAGTTGCACCCAGAAATCAATGGAACCAAAATTCCTGTCAGTGTGCACAATGACAGTAGCTCATACCTTCTTGGTAACAGGAGTCTGCAGCCATGAGAAAAAGAGACTTTGGCAGTGAACATGGAAACAGAAGGGTGTTACCAGGTGATACTGCCATTCTCATAAGGGCATACTTCTTCTTTGCTTGTTCTGGAAATAATTACTGAAAGAAAAAATAAAACATTTGCCTAGACATTAACAAGGATACAAAAAGCAGTCCCCCATGACGGTGTTTTCTAAGCAGCAGTAAGGCTGCCATACATTCAGATTCCTTAAAACTGTATATGCTAATGACCCAGATGTTTAATATCATTTACAGTGACTGGAAAAAATACAGTTCTGAAGTGGAACAGTGGGGTACTCAGTTTATGGATTAGTCAAGGTACAGTCACTGTAGCCTCCCTAATTCAGTACAAACCAGCAGTGAATATGTTTAAAATAGCTTTTTGCTATATGCTGAAACGAAGCGTGTATTTCTAAACAGCTGACATAAAGCAAGCATGGTATTTAGTGTTAATGAAACGTTTGCCAAAGCACTGTGGTGGAGAGAGGGCTGTAGGTTTGCTGTGCACTCATGAGTTTAATTCATTATGTAATGTTTGCATTTCAAAGGTAAGAGCTCTGAGGGGTACAGCTAAGAATTGATGCATGTACAGTTACGAATTGATTGTTGCTGTGTTTTGCAATACAAGTCAGTGATCTGAAACAGTAAATTCTTAATTCCTGAAGGAAGGGCCATCAATTTTGATAGCAATTCTTGATATTTAAATGACTGTGTTTTATTGCTACCTCAGTGTTTGCATTTAGCACAGGTACAGTGATATTGTGTTGACTTATCATTAAATTCAAAAGTAAAAAAAGGCATGAATGAAACATAGAAGACAGCACAGTATGGAAGGTAGCATGTGAAAGTGGTGCGTCAAAACTTTCAGCTGCCAGGCAAGGCCAGGTATTTTTTATGTAAATTTTTCTCCCTCCATGGTTCAGTCCATGCTGTTAAGTTGTAAAATTGGTGCTCTTTGTCTGTGATATGCCTGCATGTTCTCCAGAAATTTGCTCTTGCAAATCCGACGGAGGATTTTGGATTTCTCACATGTATTGATTTTATTCCTCTAATATGATTAAGCTCTGAAAAGCAAATTAAACAAAATTGCTGGAAGGGAGGGTAAGTCTTGGAGGGAGAACAAGCCACTGCCATCTAGTATTTGTGGGGGTGATCCCCAATGCAGAATTTGTTTTGGCTTCTAAATTGCATCGTTACCTGCAATTTAGTAAAATTGACTCATACTCAGCAGCAGTGCTTTTACAGCAGCAAAGTGGAAACAAATCAATTGCCTTATAATGTTAAATGTTTTTATCCTCTGTGCAGTGGATAATAGAGTTTCCTATTAATTTTATCTGATTTTAACACTGATATTCACAAACATTTTAAAATCTTCGATCTGATTTTTGCATCAGACTGTCTGCTCAGGAGTTCTGACAGTTCTTAAAATATGCAGTATTTGGGGACACACGTGATCTCAGACCTAGATCCTGGCGCAGGCTGCTGAGTAAACACCCATCCCTGAACGTGGTTAACTCAGTGCAGGGTGTGATTAAGCACATGAATGATAAAAGAGAGCTTCAGACTCAATCACTACTACTCCAATATACGGTTTTACAACAGCAGTGTGAGTGTAAACCAAGCAGTGTGACAGACACCCTTTTACTCAAGATACAATTGAAGGGCCTCGCTTGGAGAGAATGCAAGTGTTTCTGTAGAGTTAGGTGTGCTGGTTTCATGTTTTGTGTGCAGTTAAAACCAAAAATAGCAGGGCTCCTTCCTAAGCCTGGAATTTGTTTCCGTTCTGAAGGATGTTCAGTCTCAGAATGAGAGATAGGACTGAACTGTGGGGTCAAAGTACTACAAGGGAGACAGGGTCAGTGCACAGGGCACAAAATGCAGGCACTGGAAAAATTGCAGTGTACTCCTTGGATTTTAAGACTACTTTGATAGTTTAGTTTGGGTGAAGTGTTGTGGTTTTAGGGGGTCAAGTGAAAAGCCTTAGGAACAGGTGAGACTTTTCTCTGTTAGGATTCCTGAAATTAGAAGGAAAGGTACTGGAATGGTGTGCTCTGGAATGCAGAGGATGTTGGCTTGGTGAAATGAGTGGTGTCAGTTACAGAATTATTTCCATTTCAGTGCTTACATATGTGTTTTTTCAAGTATTCCATAAAATCACACATGCATCTGCGTTGCCAAACTTGGTTTTTCCCCTTTGGGGGACATTCTGGTGGTGTTCCATCACCTCCAGATGAGGTGACCCTCCCCAAAGGGATCCAGATGGCTTCTGGAACATGGGATATTATTTTCCAGTGGCACTTCTGCTGTTATGATAAAATATCCAAACAGTGTTGTCCATGTGTTTACCTGGTATTAATAGATTTGAGAAACTGTCCAAAAATACTGGTGACTGCTAGTTTTGTAGTTAGTGACTCTATGGGCAGTTTTAAACCTAATATATTGGATGTGTATGTTGGGATATGTTGCTAAGACCTCTTTTCTCAGTGTTGTAACCTACGGGGAACAGGAGAAATCTGTAGGAGAATTTTGTTGCACGCTTTATGCAGACTCCTTAGCAATTGCTTTATGAGTCTGGCACCTTGTTTTTGCCTTAAAGAGGTAGGAATGTAATTAACTTCACTTTTTGGGGGTTTTCTGCAAGTATGATATCTTGATGGATTTCATTGGAAGACTTTTTATTGACGAAATTTAAATTTGGAATATTTGGCAAGAAACAAGTGAAAGTGCTCCAAACATAAAATTTTGCTCAACGCAAACCATTTTTCTGTTTTTTTTTTTTTTTTTTTTCTGAGAAACATGAGAAAGAATAAATGGTTTTGATTTCCTTAACTTGGTGAGAAAGCTGAAAAATCAATTTTTTACCAAGTTATGTATTGAGCGAGTGCAGAGACTTCGTGGATGTTGGAGGAAGAGAAAACGTGTTGTTCAGTTCTCTGCGTAATTGGAGTTATGTTCAGGTTGCAGTTATCCAGAGCTGTGGGGAAAATAAAGCAATAGGTAAAGCAAAATCATGAATAATGCCAAGCCATGTAAGAGACCAGACAATGTAATCTGCAGGAAAAGAAAATTGGTGAGTTTGTACAGGAAGCAGGAACAGCTTTAAAGTGGGGTACAGGAGAATTTAGGATTATGGTCCATGAATGTTTGTTTGGCTGTGATTCATTTATTGCAGCCAGACATGGGGGAAACTTGTGAATTTTAGCCTCCAGCTTGAAGAGTGAATTGTGTTTCATTCCTCAGTTCTCTCTGGGATTGCTTGAAAATAAAGAATTGAGGAGTGCTTTGGGACACATCTTCAAAGGAGCTTTGATAATGTCAGTTTTGCTTTTCCTGCTGAGCAATTACAAGGCATGGAAGTTTCCACTGAGGAAAACTGCATCTTGCCTCCTCACCTGGGAATTGAGTGCCCTTTGCCAAACACAAACTCCTCTGCACGGTCGGGTGCATTTCACTGGAAAGTGCTGTGATATTTGCTTCCAATCAGACAGTCCAATGTGGCTTGTTTAGAGAGAGAATGAAATTGGTTTGAGCAGTCTGCTGTCGACAACTGTCATTTGGGAAGGTCTAAATTTGAAGGTCAGTGCATCTGTAACTGCCAGTGAGACTTTGGGGGTGGCAGATTATGATCTTTATCAATAACCCACCACCTCTCTTGTGTCCTGTAGTCACCTTGACTGATGACTGTACTCTAGAGGATTTCTGGACATCTGTCAGCCAGATTGGAGGCTTTGGCTCTAACCAAGCTCACGGTGTCTTTCCAGTGGGTGAAGAGACAATTTGTTATGTACAGAGAATTTGGCACAGGTCAAGTTACTGTTGTGGTGCAAATGCTGGCAGATGAAGATCATTTGTTTCTTGATTTAGATAGTCACCCAGATAACCTCTGGAAAAGGTCAAATATTCACAAATTACTTGCATTTTACCAAAGGTTGTGGCACAGATTGCTTTTTCTGTGTGCATAGGCCCATGTGATTTCTCTTACTGTATTTTTCCTGTAAACTTGGCCTGACTACTGCAAACTGCACTTCTTTTCCCAGAAATAATTTTCTTTACCCTGTGGCATTCTAAATACATTTTCAGAATTCTGACAACCCTGGTGTGTGGAGGCATCCTCTTGGTACTCCTGTCTGGTTCTCCCTGAGTGAGTGGTGGAGGTTGGTGATGCTCTGTATCAGCTGTTTCTTTGGGGTAGGCACTGAATATTCAGTGCATTGGCACAAGGAGGGCCAAATTGCTGCTCTCAGTCTGCTGCCTGGGGCCACAGAATGGCTGGAGGAGGAGGGCAGCAGGCAATGGGGATATTTAATGCAGGATGATCAATGGTGCCTCAGGGGAGGCATCATGAACACACTGCAATCCCCACTGTCACTGCAGCATCACAGCTCTGCCTGG
This sequence comes from Eopsaltria australis, assembly GCA_034509425.1. Taxonomy (NCBI): domain Eukaryota; kingdom Metazoa; phylum Chordata; class Aves; order Passeriformes; family Petroicidae; genus Eopsaltria; species Eopsaltria australis. Next base: position 330,882 of record JAVTVJ010000489.1, read on the forward strand.
GCACTGCTTTTGCTGGAGACTGTTTGAAGTAATGCATGATGTTCTGGCCTCACTGTGTTATTCTCTGGATTTATTCCTTCCATCCTCAGGGACAGCTTCGGTTTTGGACTCGCCATGGCTTGTGCTTTTTGGTGGGTGCTCGTGTTTAAGTGAGGGCGATTGTTAAGCTGTGGTTGTGTTACAGTAAATAGCACCTGTTTGGAAGGGAAGGGAGCTTTGGAGGGATTGCTCTAAGTGGTCATAAACGCAAATGATTCACACAACATTTCAGGTGAAAAGCTTGCTTGATTGAGTTGGTGGGATAATGTGGCTATAAATTACCTTTGGGTTTATTGCAGTTGGCTGCTGCAGCAGGTCTTTAGCAATATGTTCTGTTCGGTGGCACTACTCCTAATTCAGTGCCTGACACTGCTTGCATTTTGTAGATGTTGCACTATTCTGTAGAGCTCCTTCCCTGGATTTATGGTACAGGGTGAAGAGAGTAGGAGGGGAGACTCCTCCCATAGCGAGAAATTGCTGACGTCTATTTTAGGGAAGAAGTGTAAAGAGGCACATTTCAAATACCTTTTTTACAGGGGCAAGGATTGCCATGGATAACAGTTGTGAAACATTAGGTCTGATGTTACACCACACCACACCACACCACACCACACCCACCACCCCCTGCCCTGTTGTACTTTGTTCCGTGATGAGCCATGAGCATCAGGTTCATCCTCCAGACTTCTGGATGTCACAGGGGGACCGAAGAGATGCTGGCATTTACTCTTGTTAGCTTCCAGAGATGTTTCCTGAGCCCACCTCAGAGCAAAGCTGCAGAACTGGCCTTTTGGGAGAGGCGATTTTGGATAAAGAGGCATTTTCTCAGAGTCCTTTGAAGGTGCCTGTGAGATGGAACCTTACTGAGCTGGTGCCTCCCTTCCATTTTCACATCGTGTAACTGCTTTACAGCTCACAGTGCCTTACAAGGTTGTGTCATTCACTGAATAACAGGTGTGCCAGTCACAGAAGGTATTTCTTTAATTAACCAAATACTATTTCAACTCTAATTTCTCTTCTTTTTCCCCTGTGTTTTGCACTCTTGCTGCTGATAGAAATGTACCCATTTTACCATCAGTCTGTTAGTCATTACTCCTGCTTAGCTTTGGTGAACCTGCTGTCAGTAGCACTGTGTGCCACCATCAGCTCCAGCCTGTGGTTTCCCTAAATCAATCGGGCAGAAGGATCCCGATGGGAAGGGGAAAGAAGGATGTTCCCTTCAAAAGGATTGCAAACATACGGACAGCAGTGAATGAATACAAAAGAAATACTGGTGAAGTGCACCCTGTGAAACAGGCTGTCAGTGTTTGAGGGAGTACCTGTGTGTATCTTAATGCCCACATGCAAGAATTGATTTCATGGAGTAAACTGCCAGCCTGGAATGGAAATGGATTTTAAGACCCAAAGCATGTGCCAAGTGCACACTGTAATTAGATTGTGATTGCAATTTCAGCACAGGACTGAACTTCAACCTTTTAAAAACTCAGTCTTTCTTCAGGAGCTCATAGGGCTATTTATGATATCAGTGATGGCCTCAAGGAATATCACAGATATCAAGTGGGGAGGAAAGGAGAGGCTGTCTAAAGACTAAATTTTGATGACATTTTAAATGTTACCCCCTACCCTGTATTTAATGATTCTCTAGTTCTGCTAAAAGTCAGTAGCTCAAAAATGCTCCAGTCGTTTTTGAAAATGTGATTTTATTTCCCCAAGTACAGCAGAGACTTAGTAAAATTTTACTTTGGCCCTAGGAAAAGACTCAGGAGGTGCTACAGGCACAATAACACATTGCTCTCCACAGAGCAATTTTCCCCTCTGTCAGAACTGGCTGTTGTGCTTTCTGTTATTAAAGAGGGAGTTATAGTTCTTTTTAGGAGAGGTTTCCATAATATCTGCTGCTTGACACTTCAGAGACTCTTACTAAAGAGCTGATGTGATTCCCGTGAAGATTTTGTGCACTCTCTGTTAAATGGGTCACTCCATGTCAGATAACATGAGCAATGTCTGCACCACTTCTTGGGACCAGCAAGGAAGGCAGGCTCAGGACAGGCTATGTGTCAGCACTGCTTGAAAGAAAAACCCCTCACAATTTTAAAATATTCATCTTTGCTCAACTAATATTACTGAAATAAAATCATAAAATAGACTGGGTTTTTTTTAATGCCGGATTAATAGATTTAGGTCACAGACAGTAAATGCGTGTGACTCAGCTGTGTGAATAAATCAGTTCACTTGATTGTGGGATGAATTTACACTTTCAAAGCTTTTAATAGGTAATGAATATTCAGGGTCTACCACATGGTAGGAGATCTGAAATGAAGGCTTAGATTCCAGCAGCCCTGGCTCTCAGTTAGCAAGTGTTACAAAAAGAGTGTTTTAGAGTGGTAGAGAGCAGTGCTGCTGTCATCCCTGTTTTTTTCCCTCTTTGCTGTTGCTAAGAGGAATGCAACAGTGATGCACCAAATGTGCAACTGATGGCTTTAGAAGACAGGTTTCACCATGCTGTGTTGATGCTCAGAGTTTGTCATTGTGGAGTTGAACGGGTGTTAGACAGGGATTTGAAATCTCCCAGTAGCTTCCTGTTAAGCAACTTAGCATCCTGTTATAATGCCTATTTTCTTAGATTATGAAATACTATCCACAAGAGTTGTGGGGTAGGGAAATAAAGATGCTGGTGCGAAGTCTCCCAAGTTAAGAATAGCCTACAACATGACTATGAAGTGTTTTAAGTTTGATAGTTTTGCTTGCTATAGAGATTTCTTGCCAGAGCTCTCTGTGGAATTAGTTTGAAAATCCAAGTTCAAGGTAGCTGGATAAGAAAAAAGGATTTGGCAGTTCTGTGAAAATCTTTAATCAAAAAGGGTCTATACAGCACCTCAGCAGAGTTCTCCTGGGCACAGCTTTTCGCTGCTTTGAATGTGCCAAGACTGAATTACAGCTGATGACGAAGTGGGAGAAGTGACAGGGCTGATCTGGAATGTGTCTGGTTTAGGTGCAGTGTGCATTAACCTGCCACAATAACTTTGTGTATGGGCAGTCCTGGGGATAGTCAACACTTCCTGAAGTGGGGAAGAAGGAGGAACACATTTGTTTTCAAAGCTAAGCTTATGATCCATGTGCAGCCAGAACCTTCTGGTGTTCCACTGATACTACAGTGTGCAGTTCTAGAGTTTGTGATGCTGACAAGCTTGATAAGCATCCTTACTCCTTCTGAAAATGGATCAATTCAAAGAAAACCAGACCAAACAGAATGTGTTAGGTTTCTGAAAGGCAGGGGAAGATCTCCTTTAAAACAGCACTGTTGCAAGGAAGTCTGGTGTGGTATTACCTGCACAGCTTCTCCTCTGCCTGAGTGTAGCCAGGCACTGATGGATAGTCTGAAACATGAGACAGAATTTATATCATTGGTAAAAACAATGAAGGAGAAGAAAAACCAGGCCTCAGCTGTGCTTAGCACTGACGGCTGCTTTCAGGGATGGTAGTAGGGTTTGGGTGTGAGAAGATAAAAGCATTGATGGTTTCTGTTGAACAGGAGTGGGGTTGAGTAAAAGGTTCAAATTGAATGCATATAGCTGTGATTTGTTGAACTCAAACCATATTTTTTCCTCCTCAAAAAGCCCTGTATGATTTGGGGCATCCGTTTTAACCAGGTTGTCTGGAAATTAATCTGCAAGCATGAAGGATGTAAAAATTGACAGTGTTCTAGGGTTTTAACCATACTATAGAATTCTACAGCAAAAGTACATTTCCTTCTTGAATTCTACAAGCAGAGTAAAAATCTGCCATTTCTATTCACTGCTACAGGTTTTCTTCAATAGGGCGGTTAATTTATTGTTTGTAAGAGCTAAGCAGTGGAAGAAGCTGCTGAGAGTAGGTGTAAAATGTTTAAGATATTTGAGTGGAATGCCAGGGTATTATTGAATCAGTCCTCCCAAGCTACAGCATAATACTCCTGATGAGGCAAGGGCCATGTCTTTGAGAGACAGCTCTAAGGGCATAAGGCTGGGAAAGAAAAAATGGAGAAGCAGGAAGTTTTTTTGACAGAGGGTTCGAACCTGCAGAATTTTGAGCTGGCACTTCAGCTTTTTGGTTGTGCTGAATTGGGGCTAAACTGCTCAGCATTCCTGCAAGGATTCCTGCAAGGTGGGAGTCTGAATAGCAGAGCAGGGCTGGGAAGGAAACAAGCTTGCTGATCAAGATGTTCCAAAGTGCACCTTCAAGGCAGGTCTGAGTCAACACTTTGTGATAATGCTGTCAGGCTGGATGATAACACAAAATATTCTGACAACCTACTTGGTCTGGAAGCAAACAGTGTCTGTTCCTTGGCAGTGCTTTCTGATTAAACTGGGGGCTCTAGTTGCCAACAGCCCAGTGCTAGCCTCTATGACTCAAGCCATTGACTCCTTCTGTTTGGCATAAAATATTCAAATGTTTAAATTGAGCGAATGGTAGGAGTCATCCTTTTATTTGGAAAATGAAACTCTCTATCACTTTATTAAGGCTCTCTAAGCTCTAACTGAGGCACAGACAACAGTGAGGAAGCTGACATACACATGCCACAAAATAAAATGCTCAGGAGAAGGTTTTTGATATAGGTGCCCTCCATCTATACTTTGCAATTGTATCTGACTTTTTAAAATAACCCAGGTGCAGAAAACATGCATCACACCTAAGGTGAGCTTCAAATACACTTCCTGGTTTCCAGAGAGTCCTGCTCTTTGCAGTGAAGAGCAATCAGGTTAGTCAGAATAACTGAGAAACAGGAAATGATATGCAGAAAATTCTCCGGGTCTACAGATTGTGTGCACTACCTATGTAGTAAAGTCTGCATCTTGGGTAATCTGTGCATTGGGAACAAAAGGACATATGCAATTCCATGAAGCTGATTTACAGTAGGAGGATTAACAATAAAATAAACAGGTTCCTCTTCGCTAGGGAAGGTGTGTCAACACATTGTGACAGTTTGTTGCAGTGGTGCATTAGTCAGCACAGCAGCACATCATGTGAAAGTGTCATATCTGTATCTGGCAGGAAATCAGCCAAATTACTCATAACTCTCAGGACTCTTGTTGTCTTTAAATGGCTTTTTCTTGTATGAATTTTCCACATCCCATCTTCTTCCTAAATCAAAGATGGGGTGTTGTCAGAAGCTGCAGCCTGAAATGTGGTATCTCACTTTCTTCTGCTGTAAAAAGACTGAATGGGCATTGATGAAGTGGACGTAAACTGCTTTTCCATTTCAATCTCTCCCATGAGTGTTCATGACCAGAGCTTGACCAACTGCCTGGAAACCAATCTGTAAAGTTAGAGAAAGATGCTGTGATCATCTGCCAGAGTATTTGTGGAGCTTCTCTGACTTTAGGAGGGTTCCCTGTGTCTACAGAGGATGGCCAGAGCAGAGCTTAATCTGTTTGCTACGAGAATGTTGAAGAGGAGGGGAAGAGGATCAGCTATGTATTTAGAAGAGCATCCTTTACCAAGGACCATGGTGGTTAGGACAGAGCTAAAAATAGATGCAAGGAAAATTTATAAGTGTCAGAATCACTGGGAGAGAGTGGAAGAGAGTAAAGTACCTTTCCTAGTGCCTGTTCAGTATGTTTAAATCGTGCTTGGATTTTAAAATTGTGGGACAGACTTGGCAAACAATCAGTCTTGGCACTTTCAAATCAACTAAAGGGCACTCAGCAGAAATGTTAATGGATGAGCTGTAGTGAATGCAGAAGGGAGAAGGCTGGAAATGGTCTCAAAGGGTATCAGCAGATTTCTCTGCATTGTTAAATGCAAAAGACTAATGAGCAGTGGCTGAACACTGTGACCACTGCACTTGCTGTACATGTCTTTCTGCAGTGTTTCTTCTTACCAGTGACAGCTGTGATCTGGAACCTCTACCAGCTGCCTAAAGACAGATCTTCTTGTTCCTGACTTAATTTCTTGCTCAGGAAGAACAAAAACTTACACCTAGCTCAAGTCTGCATTTTTACAGACAGGATTGCTGTGTCTGTGGCAGTGAAGGAAGGTACAGTTCTGATTGTATGCAAGATTCACAATCTTGCCTGGACTGGGCTTAACCAAACCTTTTAATTCAAAGTTTTCAGTGCAAACAGAGCACTTGTTAAAGTGTTTTCCATGTCTTTATCCTTGTGGTAAGATTGATCTTTTCAAACAAAAACAAAGGTGTTTCATCTTAGACTGACTATCTTTGGTCTTTACTGCTGGAAATCCCAGAAGCCTCATACTCTGTTTTTTACTGGCATGAAAGAGTAACAAGGAGAACCTGTCTGTCCTCTGTCACTCTTGAAAACACTGGAATGTGAACAAAAGAAAACAGAGCCTTTAGTGACCTTGTGGAAAACCATCTAGAAAAAATAAGAATTTTTCCTTTTCTGTTAATAGATGAGTGAATTCTCTTTATGAATTGTATTCCTTCAGATTGAAGGATATTTCAAGGGTCTAACTGTTCTCCATTACTTCAACATTGGTGTAACTGAGCATTAATGAAGTGTTGATTGATGGAATCAGACCTGTAATGGTTCTCTTATAGAAAAAGCAGCTGTACCAGTTTATATTAAAAACTCAGGAGCCCTATTCTCAAAGCACTTAGGTGGCATTTATACAGAAGAAACAAGAAAGTGAATAAATGCAGTTTTAAATATTTACAGGTCTCTTTATCTTGCTTCTCAGAGATGTTATGAACAGTTGCTGTGGAAAAACTGCCCAATCTCTCTGCCTGACCAAGAATTTCCCTCTTTTTGTGCACAGGATGCAGTCAAAGGGGTGGATGCCAGCCCAGCTGTGCTGTGCAGGAGTCCTTCAGCATCTGGCTCCAGCCCCACAGCCCTGCACAGGGGAAAGCTGTGTGTGTGTCAGTCATCCTCCAGAGACCTGCAGTGATCCCTGCTGTTTTGGTCACATCCTGGTCTACCTCCTCCCTAACTGGGAGCTTTAATTCACTCACACTCTTGCTTTTCTGGCTGTGCAAGAAAATGGCAGCTCCAGGGAATTTCTTCCCAGGTATGCTCAGAGTGCTTCCTGCAATTCTTTGGGATCTCTACCTCCTGCTACTAACCCTGGAGTTTGGGCTCTGTGCCAGGGGTGGAAGGCTGATGAACTCCCATTCTAGCATCACTTCTGACAGAGCTTTGCTATGCACATTGCAGTTCCCTGGCTGCCCACAGGTTTCTAGACTTAAATGTGATAGTATGATTCTCAGCACTGCAGTGGAGAGTGGGAGTGCTGGTGGGATCAGCTCTTCTGGTGGATGAGCAGGAGCAGAAACACTTGGATAAGGGACAATGGCAGGCAGATGTGGTCTGCCCTTGCTCGCTCAGTATTCAGACTGCATCAGCAATCCAATGCTTTAGAAACATACAGCACTTTTAAAGCTCTATTTGTAATATTTTTCCACTTCTGAGAGTAAATACTTTAGATTAGTTCCATGATTTTAGTATCACTGATCCCTGTTTGTGCTTGACTTCAGCAGCTCATCCTTAAAGTGTTCTCCCTCATTCCAAGTCTTTATTGGTGAGTTATTTGCACAGGATTTGCTGCTGCTTTTTTTCTGCTGTTGGAATTTGAGCTCACTGGCTGTGTGCTGTGTGTTGGATGGTGATTTCTTTGGCGTATTTCCTTTCTTTTTTTGGCAGATCCTGAGTTTATTCCATTCTCTTTATGAAGTGAAAAATGCCACGCAGAATTTTCAGTGACTTTCACTTTTATTTAATTAGTGCTTTATCTTGACATTGTCTAGTGTGTAAATCTTGCCCTTTTGAAGACCAGGAGCAGTTGATGTATGGTGGTTTTGGCACTGGCTGCAGATACCGCTCTGCTGAGCAATTGCTGTGTGATACACGCTTATTTCTGGGGTGGGCAGGTGGAACCAGTATAGCAATTTACTGAGAGTATCTGATAAAGTGTTCTGTTCAATTGCAGTGCAGAATGTGATGTTTTATTGCTGCCATATGCCCCTCTGAATATTCCATTCTCCTCGGTTTCTTACACTGCGCCTCTCATTACTTGCTTTAAACAGGCCATGAGTTTGCAATATCCTGTGCCTCTGCTTCCCTCTCTTAATTCCAAAAGCTGTAAAGGACAAAATCCACACCAGTGCTGAGCCCATGTTCAGGCCTGGCACTGGGCAGTCCAGACACTGCCTGTGGATGTTGGTCTCATGTTTTGGATAAACATGGAGCATAAATCTGCCATGCTGTGTGATACTCTGGAGAGCCACTGCTGAGCACTAACTGACAGCTAAGCCCAAGGGGACTTTTTAGGAGCCCATGAAATGACAGCTCAGATCCGATCAGCTGCAGCAGCAGAGACTGTGTTTGTTATAAGCCAAATTATGTTCATTGTATGCTGTGGTGAGGTGAGGTTAAACCAGATTTTGTAATGCCAGCATGTCTGACTGCAGGATTTCAAGCTTCTCTGTCTGCTTGAATGTGTTTCTTCTTGTGAATGGAGTGCTGCAGACCTGTGAATCTGAGTTGACCATGCACACGTTGGATATGGCAGAAGCAGTTAACCCTGCAAGGCTTGGGCTGAAGTGTGTGCAAATGCCATCCACAGAGCAGGACACAGAGCTGCAGCACTAACCACAGTCTGAGGCTGTAGGATAACAGCTGGTTTTCCGTACAAATCAATGACAGTGCAGTGAAGGACTGAGGCTAATGCTGAGGTAAAACCAGCTGGAGCCATTCCCAGGCTTGAACTGAGAGCACAGTTCAGTCATGTGTTTGCTGGGAGAAAGAAGAGCCTCCAAGCCCTCTCACTCATGCAGTGCCCTTGCTAGAGAAGAACAAGTTAATTGTACATCTGATGCAGCAGGAGCCTTTCTGGGTGTTTCAGATGAGTTGGCAACTGGTAATTATATGAGAACTACAGGCTGTCTGTCCTCTATTACTTTCATGAGGGGAAAGCAGCACAAGGAATGTGAGAAAACCTTTGATTATAAGGAAGGAAGTAAGATTTGTTCTTGTTGCTTGCTCTTACCATCTCCAGCCAGTCTTAAATCTTACACCTGGTACAATTGCGCAGTGTTGGACATGTTGCTGTTGTGTTTCAGGTCCTACTCTAGTGGGTGGCTGGGGAAGATCTGCACATCTAGGCAGACTTCCCTGTCTAGTTTTAGCTCTGTCAGGACACACTTTCAGTTTCCAAGGGCAGACTTTGGGATGCAGCACATCTCTGCCAGCTTTAGTGGGATCTCTTGCCTAATCTCCTGCTCTTACCATATCTGCCCATCTCTCAGCAATAACCTGAAGTCAATGTCAGTGATAAAACAGAAGTTGTTGAAAGTGTTAGATGAAATCTGGGTGTTATGTCTGCTTGCAAATTGTTCCCAGGTACTGTAGAAGCTTAGCTCTGTGACTTTGAGTGAAATGGGCTGTATGTGCTAGGATATTAACCTGCATAAACAATTACACCACTTTCACTGCTTTTCCCAGGATTTTTTCACTTATGCAAAACCAGTTGTGCAAGAATTGGAACACATGCTGTAGTCAAATGAGAATAGGATTGGGAAGTGGGGAAGAACGGTATTTCTTCCAGCTTGCCATAAACTTGTGACAGGATGCTGTGACTCAAATCTGAGCCTGGAACAATCCAGCAGAGGAGGAAACTTTGCATATAAGAACATGCTTTTGGATTGACTTGGTAGTCTGTTCTGGGGAACCAGAGGATTTTTTTTTTTGTTTTTTTTAAAATTGTTCCAATTTTACAGCTCATATAAGAGAGCTCAAGCTAACCAGGCTGGGGATTAGATCCCTGTTACTGAATTAGAGCTCTGTGTGTTTTAGCATCAGGGTGATGTCCTACATCAGTTCACTGACAGCTATATTTTGTCTTATGTCAGAGCTCTCTTTTGGCTGATTTGAAAATTTGTCTTCAGACTTAAAAAAAATCCCTTCTTGCCTGTCTTATGTATGTATTTGGGTCATGTTTAGATTCCAGAAATGGTCTGCCACCAGGATATTAGGGAGGGCAGGGCTGCTAACAGAGCAGGACTGGAACCAAGTGTTCCCTGGGCTCTGGGAGCTGCTGCCCAATCTGTCAGTCAGGCCAAAGAAACATTTTCCTCCTCATGCTTCTGTCCCTCTCCCTGCACTGGTTATTTTTAGAATCTCTCCACCTCTGCATGTCAGTTGTGGAGCTGTGGTGCAGTAGATGAGAGCAAAGGCCAAATAGGTTCAAACCAGCCAGGCTTGGTGTTTCTAATGGTTTTTATATAACGCTGCATAAGGCATTTGCTTCTTTTCATATGTCCATGCTATATGCCAGCTCCCCACTGTAGCATTGTTCCAGTGCCTGAAGTGGAATAACATTTAATTTTTCAGTAATGAGATTGCTTCTCATAGGACTTACTTCAAGAAGAAATCTATGGATAAAGACGCATTTGCTTGACCTCTTAGAGTTCTTGGAGTGCTGTAATTACCACAAGTACTTGCTTTAATGTATACAAAGCTATGTATGCACACAGGTTTGGGGTCATTGCTGTGTCTAAGTGTCTCAGTATGTACTTACTGTCACTGTTCTGGGGTTTGGGAGTGTTCATGAAAATAAACTGATGACCTGTCCGTGAGAAAAACACTGAGCCTGTGGCTGAGTTGGTAATTTAACCCAGGTCTGCTCAAAGCTGAGCTATTCTTTCAAGAACTGAGGCTTATTTTATATGAAAGGTGGTGCTGGGGTGAGATTTGCATGCCATCCAGACCATTTCAGCACACAATTAGCCTTACTGATTACTTGCCCTCCTTCCTTAATTGAGTATTTACTTAATATCTGACCTCTTTTAACATACTCAGACAGTCTTAGGTGGCTTTTCCAAGGAGTTCAGTCTTCAGCTCTTTATTTGGGCAGAATTATCTTTATACAGTTATGCTCTCTCTGGAACAGGGCCAGCAGCTCCTGCCCAGGCTAAACCATGGCCTTTCAGACAAGGCACAGATTTTTTTTTCCATACTTGCCATTAGATGCTTTAAAAGCACTTGGTGAGTTTTGCTTTCAGGGAGGATGAGAGCAGAATCCAGGAAAAAGATAAATTTCAGTTTCTGCAAAAGATGGAGATTAGTTGTAAGTCCAGCAGAGACTAGAGAAAAACACATCAGGGACTGTATAGAAAACGCTTATTCTCTGGAGATATTTTTCCAGTGTCACAGACTGAAGAATCCTGGAGCACTCTGCTGCATGGACTCTTGCTTGATGCAGAGTGAGTACAGGTGAGATTTGAATGCACTTTGTGTCTTTCAGAACAAGCAATTCCTCTCCTCTTCCCACTTTTATTTCCCGTCCATTTTCTCTTAAAGCTTCAGAGTCTCACCTTCTCTCCAGAGGCAGCTTCATGGCATTATGGGCTTGAGTGATGCTTCTTGTCTCTTCTGTGAGAAGTTGCTGATGTTTAAATGATAAGGAAGGAAGACCCTGGGGCAGTAAATGCCTCAGCTGTGTTTGCAAACTTCCACAGATGAGCAGTCAGTGGATGCAGCTGAAACTACCATGGAAGTCCAACAGGAAAAGAGTTGGTTTTTTTTGAGAATAGCATTGTATTACATTCTTCTTTGAGCAGATAATTTATTCAAGGATTGACTGATTGTCTCGTCTGTCTGAGGCACTAGCCTGCAACCCAGATTTAGCTGTGGTTGCCACAGATTCCCTTTGCTGTCAATATGCAGTGTATCCAAGCATAAAATGAGCCATCAGACCACAGCTCAGAGGTTCTGTCTTAAGTTGGAATGGTCAGGGTGAGAAACCTTGAAAAGCTGTTGCTTGTACCTGATTCACAGGTCCTCTTAAGGCTTTGGTCTGCAAGGCTTTTATTCAGCATACTGTATTTATATCTTTATGGAATGTGCAGCAGGATATTAATAGCCTACATAGCAAGTGTCTTCTGGAGCAAGTGGAGGTTTTCCAGTTTGAATCAGCCAAGTAATTGATCCTGGAATACAGGCACAGGAAAACGCTTCAGAACCAGATGAGAGATAACTCTGAAAGGTCAAGAATGAAAAACTTACTTAGAGTTGTAGTCCAGAAAGGAAATGTCCTAGAAACAGCATATCCCATGTTATAGGGAAAGTTTTTTCCACTGCCAAGAGAAACAACAGAAAATTGTGAACAGCGAAACAATTTTCCAGGAGTCTGACACTTGCAGTTTGCAGCTTCTCCCTGATAATGCTTCTGGCAGAGCTCCATAAAGCTGCTGATCTCTGTCAAATCCCGTGGTAAGTCTCACTTCTCCTGCTGAGTGTTGCTGCTTGTGAGAAGTTTGACCAAGGGTGAAAAGGACTTGCTGGTAATTGTCTTCTCCTCACTGCCCTTTCTGCACCAGGAGGTGTTCGGGTCAGTGGAAAGGATCCTGTGCACCTCTCTCTGAGCTTTGGCCCCATGCCACAGTTGGCCTGCCCAGGGTTACACTTGTATTACTGTGACTCTGTCCTGGCTGTTGGTCTCATAGTGTCACAGGACTCAGGATTGTCCCTGGAACATGGCCTGCCTGCTGTAGAAACCCTCAGCAAGCTGCTCAAGGCTTGGTGGGGATCTGAGCCCACAGGAGGTTTGGCCACCTGACACCGAAACACTGGTGAGGTGGGCAGCACCTGCTTTGTTTCAACCCATGCCAACTTCCCCCGTGAGCTCTTGTGCAGCTTTAGGCTGAGATCTGTTGGTGAAAGGCTGTCTGAGTAAAACTCTGCAGCTTGCCTTGAACTCAGCACTTGCCATTCATCTTCCTGAGTCCTTTGTTCACCAACATGCCATAAAATTGACAGCAACAAGGACAGAAGCATCACCTCCTAATGTTTCTTCCCTTTGTATGAGCGTTGCCTTCTGTTTCCTTGGCAAACTGACCTCTGGCTGGAGCTGATGCTGCCATTCCCTTGTGCACCATTCAGTGGGCACTATGCTCTTAGATTCTTTTGTTTAATTATTATTATTATTTATTTATTTTTGTCCCAGTCAAAGCATGTGCAGCCTTTATGAGACCTTACCATTGTTATCTGCAAGTGCAGCAGTAATTCAGTTATTGTACCTTTTCCTAATTCTCACCAGTGCAGCAGCGTAGGTACACAGGGAGCTGAGAGACACATTGTGGGAGCCAGAAGCAATTCAGCCACCAGAGTTTATCATCAAGATACAAAGCACCCTGGAGCAGGGAAATTGCCTCCTTTGCCAGCTCATGGCCTGACTGTTGGCCAAATACGTGGTGCCCTTTTTTTTTCACTGACAAAGTATTCCTTTTTGTGGAGCTTTGGTGCTTTCCCTGATCTCTCTGCTGGATGCAAACTACGTGAAAGAGCTGTGCTGATGCTGTTCAAAGAGACATGGAGCCTCCCTGTAGGCTCCTTTCAATAAGAAACCAAGGATATCTGCACAGAGTTGTATTGGGCAGGCTCTGGTTTGCTTGCAGTATTTTCTGAGGCATTTGCAAGTCTTTCCTGGTGGTCCCTTTCAAGAGGTTTTCCTATTACAGTGAAGAGAAAAACCATTTTGTAAACTCTGGGCAAGAAGTAATGTATTCTATTCTGTGGCTCTCCACCCCATCTAAGTCTGCAAAGCAATGGAAGTGATGAATTCCTGTGATGAATTCCCCACATGTGACATGTGGAAAGTTATCCTTAGTGTGCAGGTTTGGAACAAGAGTCTGTACCAGCATTTCTATGCATTGACCAAAAACCCACAGCTGCTGAGACCAGCAGGTATGAAGGTTCAAAACACTTCCTATTTGTAATCCTCAACACTTCACATTTGTACTGATCCTGCCTAATGAGGCTTTAACAGACCTGGCTATAAAGAGATTTGTTCTGGCCCAGTGAAGGTGGAGGATGTCCTGTGCTAGTGGGAGTCCTGACTGCTGGACCATTTCTGAGTGCTGGTGGCTGCTGGAAAGTGACATCTGTCTAGAGAAGGTCAAAGTCCTGATCTGAGACCTGAGTCTGATGTAAGTCCACATCATAATGATGCCTTCCAGTATCTCTCAAATAAGGGGCAAAGTGTTTGCCAAGGCTTAGAAATTTATTGCAAAATCACTTTTTAGAGTTAAAAGTCTCACTGTGGTTTTGGTGATGTGTAGATTTTATGGCTGTTAAGTTCTTCTAGCATGACTTTCACTGTATAATACAGTACAAGTGGTTTCTGCATCAAGTTTGTTGCTTCTGGCTTTGCTCAAAGTCAGGTTTAGAATGGTGCTGAGGAAGTTATTTCCCCCTCCTCTTGTTAATCCTGTCCTGTAAACTTTTGATGATGTGATAGTTCTGTATCTGCCTCACTACCTCGATATCTACCTTGCTGCTTCTCTCTCTGAGCAGGGTTTGATCATTTAAAAAAAATGCGTTGACCTTTATTTGTGAGAAACGTGAACGCACACCTGGAAGGAACAGCAAGGACGAGCTGTCATCAGGAGTAACATTTCATTGTGACTCAGCCTAGGTGCGTGTACTCGAATGGCAATTGCCCTGTTCCAGGTCACATTCGTCCAGATGGCTCCCAGAGCACCCAGAAGCGTCTCCAGGACCGCTTCCACCTTCTCCATCCTTGGCAGGCCATGCAGCTCCAGCCCACTGCAGTCACACAGGGACCTGCAGAGAGCTGTCCAGCCGAGGAGGGATGTGGTGCCATCCATCCAGGACGTTGTGTTTGTGTCTGGTCCATCCCAGAGTCAGTGTTGGCAGGGTGCCCATCTCTATAATAGCTGTACACCTTGCCCGCAAGGTTGTTATTCCTAATCTTACAGGAAGTGGATGGATCCTGTCCAAACCACGACGATTAAGAGATACGGGAGCTGCTGGCTCTTAGGGTGAACAGGGTGAGGTCTGCAGTGGGGTGGGAGCATCTCTCTGCTGCTGCTGAGGCACCAGCACTGCATTTTGTTTGGCACCAGCTCATTTTTCCTTCAGCATTTCCCCCTATGCACTGACCGAGCTGCAGCCCTGAGTTTCACCTCCTTTGGCAGGCAGACTCTTCATAGAAAGATTTTAAGAAAACAAGGACAAAAAGACACCCAGTCCATGAGCACATTAGGCAGACTCAGTCCATCAACCCTCTCTGTGGGGACCCTCCATGCTCAGACCACACTCAGCAGTGGCAGAGACAGATGTAAAAATGTCTGTTCAGCTGAAGATGATTACAAACCATGAAACTGCTGTAGTCCGTGGTGAGGAAACCTCACCATGCCCAGTGAGAATTCCTTTATTGAAGTGGTCCAGTGAAAGGTGCTCTCAGAAGGCTCCTTTTGTTATTTCAGGCTCTCAGCATTCCACCTCATGTTTCATACATGTGCCTTTGCTACAGAGCTTTGCTAAGCCTTAATCCTGAAGGGTAAATTACATCCTTGTTACTGTACCAGGTATATTCTGAGCAGGTAACACACAGCAGAGACTGGAAAAGCACAAAAACCGGTGTTTTTTTGAGGGCTGGTACACGTTCAGCTATTAGCAGTGAACTGGTTCTCTGATCCAGCACTGCAGTGAAATGCAGGGCCTAGGTGAGGGCCTTGCAGTACAAATCTATTGTGATTTCTGCATTCTCTCACCTCTTGATTGTGACTCCTGCAAGGCACCATTCTGTTGGAGGAAAATAGATGAAAGCACAGTTTTGGCAGGCTGGGAGAAGGCAGCAGCAGCAGTATTTGAGAGAGTATTTGAGTATCTGAGTATTTGAGAGAAGTTGCATTCTGGAAGGTCTGGCAAATACACAGTAATCAGTTTTTACCTATTTAGGAATTTCACAGTGGATCAATAAATTGTCAAGGGTGTTTAAACTGGTAACTGAAGTGAAGAAGAGCCTGTGAACTGAAAGGACAAGACTGGGGTCAAAGTTCCTTCTCTGACTTTTAAAGGGACTCAGCTAGTTTACAAATAATGTTTTACTCTGTATGTTGTACCTGGAATTGGAGTGAGGTACAATGGGAAGGATAAACCAGTCCACTCACCTCTTGTATAGATGCTTCAAAGCAGAGCTGCGCATATTCTGATTGGCGTTTGTAGGGGATGTTCTACACCAGACATAATAATTTGAGCTCCAGTGATTATTTCTTACCTTATTTCTAGGGTCCATCTAGGAGAAGCTCTCCTGATTTCCTTAAACAGTGCCTGTTTGTGTTTACAGTGGAAGTGTTAGTTGGTTTTGCTTTCCAAGCAATTAATTTTCACTGTCTGTGACCCTGTGGTGACATGTTGTCATAATAACTACAGGGAACTTATATTTGCTGGAAAAATCAAAACGACAATTTTTTTGGTCAGGCTGTTTGGTTTGATTTTAATGTGGGAAGAAATGAATTCACATACTGTAGAGTTTGAGGGTTGGTTTCAGATGACCAGGACAGATGAGAGATCTCTGCAGTCAGTGTGTAGAGCATGAGGTTTATTGTAAAAGAATGTTAATGTAAGAGACCTGCTGAGAGCTGCCAGACGCAGCCCGGAGCAGGGCAGAGAGACAAGAAGAGCTAAGAGCGAGGATCTAAGAGAGTTGAGAGCGAAAGTCTAAGAGAGCAGTTAAGAGAGAGGATTTAAGGAAGTTAAAAGAAGAGAGCTAAGAGAGGTTGAAGAAGAAGAGAGAAGAGAGAGAGCTTGTTGCTTACAATACAATAAATCATCTTCTGTGTTGAATATTCTAATTTTCATTAACCAATCTAGAACAAGCTACAAATCTTATACCATTTGCATACAGCCTATGAGAACTGTTGCATTACCATACAGTGTTGTATTTTAAACCCTAAAAGCTGCTTTTTGGACCCTCTGCCAAGTTGGTAGGGTCTGCTTTGACCCTTGGACCTGTCAGCAAGCAGAGGGGATTGTTTAATCAAAGGGGGGATTACCTGCAGGCAGCCATGCCATTGTTTTCTAGTTGTTCAGTAACTGGGGTTTGGTATCTCAAGGCTTGTCTTCACTTCAATCTCGCTTACAGTTTCTAGATTCTCAGCATCTTTTGCTAGGTAATCATATTTGTAAGGCTTTCCTGTTTCATCTTTCCCAACAACATACTGATACACAAAGCATCAACAGATATCAAAAATAAGTCCGCGTATACCACTGGGAGATGATAAATATACACACACACTGACAGAAAAGGCAAGCTACATCTCTACTAAAAGGCAGTTGGAAAAGGCAGCTGTAGAAATGAGCAAGATCAAAACAGTAACTTCTTAAAAGACCTTGTGAGGAAACAATTTCACAGAACAGGAACAGCCCTGTGGACCTTTGTGCTGTGCATAGAGGCATGAACAGTCCAGTCCCACCCACCGGTGGACAGGAATACCTCTCAAGTGACTGTTATCCTGAGTGACAGCTGGACTAGGAACAGTGACCTGCTCACCTGAGCCTGAGAGATGTGATTTTCCAGCAGATGGAAGTCACCACATCATTATCCAAATCTGTTTTTCAAAATCTGCCTTTTCCAACTTAATCCCCAGGCCCAGCACACTTTGCAGTCTATCTGTTTCTGGATAAGGAGAGAAGGTGAAATCACATGTTAGTTGAGAAAATTGCTTTTATGTCAGATACTATCTTTCCAATAGTGCGTATAGTGAGCCGAGAATGCTGGGTCCAGTCCCTCACTGAGCTTCTTACAATACCAAGACTAATTGATAGAAGATTCATTGGGCACACTTCTAAAGCACAAAAGTACAATCCCATCGCAGCCGTGCACCTTCATCTCTTTCTGGGTTTTTTGTATTGTGTTCTGGATCTTTTTTCCATTCAGCCTTGTAACCATTTAGAAGTACTAACATTGCCCAGGCTGTGATGGCTAATGAGAATGCACAGTGCAGGCAGTCCTGTACCATGAAGCACCCCTTGTACAGCTTCTAAGGCTGTAAAGGGTATTCATTTTCTATGCATTCAGGCTTTGTATTTCTGTCCCTTTCTACACAAAAATGCTGGCTAATTATCATTCCTTCTAATGTCTTTCCCCAGTGTAGATCAAAGAGCAATGTGGATTTCTACACGTGATTTTACACAAAGTTTCCTCCGCTGCAGTTTGAATGTCACATTTCTCTGTAGGGGAATCACTCATGACATGGGAACGTGAAGTCTGAGGGTGCTTCTGGGCTGTTGCATAGCCTGAAGTTGGCAGCTGCAGCAAGGCACAGGGGGAATTAGAAAAGATGAACACTGTGTGAGCGCGCCGGTCAGGAATCTGGCTGCTTGTGCAAGCTCATGCAGCAAGGGCTCCCTCCTTCCCTCAGCCCCTGGGTTGGGGGGTTCCTTGCTACCCCCTCTCAGCGCTGACAGTCCCAGCTCCTGCTCATCCACTGCTCTCACAGCCTCCTTATCCCTGCTTCCCTTGTCTTGACGTCAAAGGAGTCAGCTGCTCTTCAAACCTGTCACCCTCATTCCAGACTTGGTAATTATCCCACCATAATGAGTAGCACTTACTGCTCATTTCCTTCTCTGGTCTTTGGGGAAGGACATTATCTCTCAGGCACACTTTTCTAAAGGTTAAGATCTTTCCCTTCAGCTAAGTGGAATATTGTTCCTTTAATCATACCTTTCTGCCTGATGTTTGTCATCTTAACTAATGTGTGTCTCCCTGAGCTGGATTCATCCCACACTCATTCCTCCCAGGATTTGTGTCAAAGCATTAATTTGCCGTGAAATTTCTTTCATTCAGTTTAATTTCAGGACTGCTGCTCAGGCTTTTTCATTTGAGATCAGATCTCAAGACCTACATTTCACGCTCTATATCTGTAAGCATGCCAAAAGCCAACCACATTCCCTTTTAACAGCTGGGTTCAAAACTGATTTCAGGAGACCAGGCTGAGAGACCTGAGGATGCCCAAATTATGCTGCTCTGGGCAGGCCTCTGGCTGGCTCTCAGACCAAAATCTAAATTCTTTCTGAAAGTCGATGTTGTGTGTGAAGCACAGCGCTGTGTGCTGGTTGCATATTGCTGGGTTAGCTTTATGCATTAAAGAGAGAATATAACAAGAAAGCACATAGTCAAGAGAAGTGGCTGTCTGAAGTGTAACACTTGCTTTGTAACTTTGAGGCCAGAAATCCAGCCTGTGAGGATTTGATGATGAAGCTGGGTGATACAGTATCTTGTGAGTGCTGTTGCACTTAGCCGTGTTTTTGACCTGTGATTCAGAGATGAACAAGTGAAGTGCCTTCGTACGGCTGGCACCAAAGTGCCTTGTTCAGATTTTGTGTCAGCCGTGCAGTCTGGAGCCACTGCCTGGATTTCAGCATTGGCTTTTGGCTCTGTTTCGGTGAATTTTCGGAAGCTTGTTTGGCCCTGAGTGCTGCGTTTTCACTGCTGTATCCCTGGAGACCCCCTGATGTCTGAGCTGCTCCCTGCAACCAACCTACCTGACTTGCTCTGCTCTCCCCACCCTCTCCAGCTCCTTCCTGCTGGCCTTTGGTTTTTTTTTGTTCTTTGCAAGCCATAAGCACTCAATTAAAATTCAATAAAAATGTTTCAGCAAGAAAGGCACCAAGAAGGTGTTTTCTAGTACTGTAGGCCTCACCTCTCTCCCCAGTTTTACTGCAAAAAATGGTAATTATTCTGAGAGTAGGTCCTGTTTGGCTGATGTCTCGCCAGTGAAAGCCATGAGAAACATGATTCTGTGTAAGTTCCTTTATGTGCTGTTGAGAACGATCACACACACCACAGGCTGCAGAGAGGAAGAATATTTTCACTGAAATCAATCCATGCTGCAGCACTTGTAGATAAGCCTGATGTTATGCAAACATCTTCCTGCTCCTTGTTTAAAGGAAAACATGCTGCACCCACATGATCAATTGCCTCATGTATCTCTTGTGATCTGACTATTTTCTGCTATATTTGACTTATGCTAATGGGGACGATAATGGGCTGTGCCTCGTTTCAGCTTGTCACAGCTTTTGCTAACAGCCTCGTTTTCCCAGGCAGCCTTGGCTTCAGTTCTGCTAGCTGTGGAGGAGAAGGTGTTAATGCAGCTCTGCTTATTTTAGCAAGTGAGTGAATCAGTGGTTTTAGGAAAACAGTTCAACAGATTAACCCTTTGTTTCTAGAGCAACACAAAAAAATCACTGTAGAGTGAGCAGATGGCTCGGCATATTTTTAGCCTTGCTCTCTGTTCCCATGGTATTCCAGACTGTGTGGGATTCCCCATAGACTGTTGTAAGATTGGTGGGCCCAGCCAAATGTCTTGTTTTGCAACACAGCGTCAGAGGAAAGGAGTGAAATGGAATCCTGTTTAAATCAGCTCTTTTTAAGTAACTAAATGAAAGGTTCTCAGTTCTCACATATCATAGATGGTGGGGGAGACTGTAGAGAGAGGCTGGTCTTATGAGTCTGGCACTTGCTCATTGTCAGCTGCTATGTTGTATTAGGAAGGACAAAATAAATGTGAATTACTCTTCTTGGGGTGTTGTGTGTATAAACAATCAATGCATCCAGAGGTGTAGATTGGCAGAGGAAAAACTCACCAGGGTTTTGGTGGTTTCTGGCTTGAAGATAGAATGGGGGAAGGTAGTTTTTGTAGCTGTGAACTGTCTCTTTGGCATGTGTACTCCGAGGAAGTTCTGAAAACTTAATTCCAGGTAATGATCCTTTCTCAAGTGAGGTCAGACTCAGAGCTATTCACATATGCTCTGTTTCAGAGTTTGTTGGTGATTCTTTGTGGTTGTAAAATGATTTGTTGTGTGAGTAGAGAGGTTAACCAGTAAGGTATATGATGTGAGAGAAGGGGTTCCTTAAGTGTAATGACGTTTGGATCTCAGCTATGCTTAGATATTCTAACTGTAAGGATGATAACTAGAAAACTGGGATATATAATATGGCAAGAATTGTACTTGTTGTTATCCCAAATTAGGTTTGTGTCCTCATGTATTAAAGACTGCAAGTGATTTCTCAATATGGAACAGAAATCATAGCATCAGTTTTCCTAACACTGCCTGTATTTCTGTTATACACAAACATTCATTGAGGTTCATGGAGTATTATGTTCTCTTAATAGCTTATTTGCATATTAGAATGTTTTGAACAAATCCATCCCTAATATGTTCTCTCAGCAGTACTGTGTGGCTCAGTCTGTTACCATCAGTAGATAATAAAATGCTGTTAACATAATAAAATGCTGAAAACGAGACTATGACAAGGGTCTGCCCAGTGGGGCACATTTCATTGCAACACAGCAGAGTTTAGAAATACTTGTGTATTGTGTCAGATCATCAGCATGCCTGGTGTTCATGGCCAGTCGAGCAGACATATTCAGAAATGACAGACACCAGCCCATAGCATTGAGAAATTTGAAGTCAGACTACAGTGGGCAAGTGAGACAGGGTAAGAAACCTAACAAACTACTGCATGGACCAGCTCCATGCAGGTTTCATTGCTGTCCGCAGTACCACGGCCTGTATGGTGCACTCTGAGTGTGGTGTCAGTATTGCCATCGCCATTTTAAAGAACGGGAAGCCAATGCAGATGAAATAATTTGCTGGTGACATCATGCTACTGGAAGACTTGCTGCTCTGTTCCCTGTGCCACAGCCCCATGGCCACTGAATACCATGTCCTTCCCCAGCAGCATGGATCTCCCAGTCCAGACAAACCCTCCTGCCCTGGGGGCCGTGATGTGGGTCCTACAGCTCCTGCCCTCCTCCCTCCAGAAGCTGAGATGAGGCAGTTCTGCCCTCCTCTGCTCCTTGTCCCTTTGTGCAGTGCTCCCCAGCCTGGCTCAGCAGACTGGAGCTCTGTGTCCCTGCCTTTGGGAAGGGCAGCACTGCCCTGTGTGTGCTGCAGATCCACAGTGCTCCACTGTTCCTGCTTCAGCAGCTCCACTGCGCTCTCCATCTGTCGCCCACCTGAGCCCAGGTGATGCTTGCACAGAGCATTAATAACACATCAACACCAGAAGCTTCCTTTTGCCTCTGAATGCAGTCAGCCACCTGCAGTGCCTCTGGAGCCACCTCTTTCTTTCTCTGCCTTTATGATTCACTGATACATTTCACATACTCCAGGTGGTGGATATTTTCTCCATCTGGATAATGGATATTTTTCTCCCCTTGGACCAAGGCCCCATGGACTCAGGTCATATTTGGAAGAAGATGCAATTCATGTATTGATGCTAAACCCAGGGAAGACAAGTGAATGGACTCCCTTGAATTTGATTAGACTTTTTGCATTGCAGCCATTAGTAAATGACGGATTTGACAGATTTATGTATTTGCTCCAAGTCGAGGCCAAGATTACTCAACAGATTTGCTTATGTCATTTAGGACACAGTCCCAAGATCTGCCTTCTAGCTGGTGAATTGGGTGTGCACAGTTAAAGCAGAAACTGAAACAATCCTTTCTGTTTACAGGGAGCTCACAGAGAAGCCAGCTTTCAGGCTTGAAGCCTGCAGATAAAGGGGCAATGAGTGATGCTTGAAATCAAAATTCAAAGGAAATTCAGAGCCATTGTTTCCAGCAATGATGTATGTCTCTGCATGCTTTGGGATGAGACAGCAGCTGATGGAAATTCATGATGCTGTTTGCAGTGGTATGAATTATTTACGATGCACAATCTGCCAGGACTGAATGGGCAGGCAGTTTGTTGGACTCATGACTCTGAAATGCTTCCACTCTTTACATGAGTGACTGGGAACATGGGCCCATACACTTTAGGGTCAGGTTCAGGGTGAGCATCGGGTCACCTCATGTGACATCCTGAAATGGTGACAGCTCAGATTCTAACCCACTTATTCTAGGCTAGGTAAGTCTTCCAGGTGTGGCTCACCTTCTCAAAATGCCTCACATGAGGAACCCTAGTTGCTTTTTATAGTTCCAGACCCTTCCTGTTTTATAGTTCTGGTGGGTAAACAATTGTGCTAATAAAAGAATTGTGCTTTGCTTTTAATTGAAGTCAGTTTTATTTTGCAGATAATGGTTCTTTGTCTTTCCTCTGCTATAGTCTTTTAGAACCTGCAGTTCCCTGCTTGCAGAAGTCTTAATACCTAGTAGCAAATCATCACTTGATCTCCCTTTTGCCAAATTAAACAGAAAAAACTCTCTTCCTCTGGTTGCATAAGATGTTTTAATTGTATGTCAGTTCTCTGCATCCTTTCTGTGCTTTCAGCATCTCATGTTACAGTGGGTACCACAACTGTGTGTGTTAGTTTCTCCAATGCAATGTAAAATAATTTCTCTCATCTTCTGTTGTTTTCCTGAAACGCCACGATATCACAGAGAAATCCCATTTCTTTCCATCTATAAATCCCAGCTCATCCAAAGACAACCCTTCTGCCTGAAGAGCTCCAACATCCAGGACCACATCAATGCTCAGAACACCTGACCCCAGGGGCCGGTGAGAAGGACAGAGATGGCTCTCCCACTCGTGGTGTTCTCATTGCTCAGCCCTGCAGCCAGAGCAGCATTTCAAACTGTCGAGGTGTAAACTTACACCCCCTCCAAACGTGGGAAAGGCCAGTCTGTTAAAACCAGGGCAAGTACACTTCTGCTGCTCCTTGTATAAATCATGTGGGAAGCTCTCTAATTCCACCCTGCGGCATTTACATGTTTAATCTCCTTTTGCTGTTTTTTTGAGGTTTGTCACAAATTCTCCTGCCTCAGGAGATCCTGCCCAAATGTCGCTGCCACAGCACAGCCTGACCTTTTCCTGCAAGTGCTTGTGTTGCCTTTGTCACAACTCCCAGGTGTTCCCTGCTCGCACTTCAGGGTGAGACGTGCTCACAGGCTCCTGCAGTATGAAGGCAAACTGCTGAGACAAGTTGTTTATTTCAAATGGCATCTTCTGGCTGTGGTTTGGATCCTGCTGTAAGATTTCAGTGGATAGAGCTGGTGTGGGGTCTCTCTGAACTCAGTTGCTTCTAAATCTTACAAATGTTTTTTGTGTTAACAAAATCTCTTCTTTTTTAAAGAAAATTAAATGAGGTCAATAGAGGTCTGAGTTTCTTCTTGCCTGCAAATGGAAGCAGGATTCAGTTCCAGTCAGAAAATCTTTGCTGGAGAAAGTACTGATGCTGTCTTGGCAGCTTTAGTAGAAGAGCTGGCCAGGGGTCCAGAGAGAGTTCCTTGGCTATTCAGTACAGGTGCCCCTGTATTGAACTCACTTGCAAGAAAAGATTGGTTTCAATAAATCTCTTCTGAGGTCTGTCAGTGATTTGTCCCCTTTTCTTCCCTTCCTCCACTCCCTCTGCTACAAACATCCTTTCCATTCTGCTCTTTCAAGTGTTCCCAGCCTCCTCTTATGTATCAGAAAGTAGCGGGGAGCAGACACCCCTTTGCAGGGCAGTCAGGATAGCTGGGAAACCCCAGGGACAGGAGGCAAACACCTTGGCTGAAGTTAGCAGTTATTACAATGGAGAAACATGTTTGTATTGAAAGGCTAATCACCCATTAATCCAGGCAAGTGAAACAACAGGGACGGAGGTTTGGTTTTCTCCGATTGTTTCCCAAAGAAAAATGATTTCTTTCTTCTCTCTGAGATTTATGTCTTGTCTCTGACTATTGGACGCCTCCTGAAGGGTTCATTAGAGACACCCTTGCAGCTGCCAAAAGAACCAGCTGGATTACTGAGCCTGAAACTCATTTTTTCTGCCCTTGTTCGCTTCTTACAGTGAAGAACTAGTTTGCAATCCTTGTTTGTGCTGTCTATCCCACATAGTGGGGGACTGCTCTGTGCAGAGAAGAGTGTCTGTCTCCAGCCCAAAACACTGTCCCTCCTCATTGTGATGGCTTCTGATGTTAAACTCCGGAGCACACGGTGCTCCCTGTGCTGCCTGTAGGTATCACAACAACCACACACTCATTTCACACTGAATTTTGGCAGCAGTTGGTTTTGCAGTCGTGTGTCCCTTGCATGGGATCAGCAGAGCACAGCACAGCCCAGAGATGTGGGGCCCAGGAGTGTGAGTGTGCCCAGAACTGGTACATCCCAGTGTCCCATGTGTGCAGAGCTGGGCTGTGCCACCCATTCCATTATCAGGACAGAGCTGCTGTCCCCTCATTCCCTGGCAAACAGAGGCTGTGGACTCCCCCAGTCCCAGGGGGTTGCTGACTGCAAAAAAGGCTGTACGTTTCTCAAGGCAATGAATAAATAAAATGAGTTTTGATTAATGGATTGTGGGGAGCCAACCCTTTCTGAGAAAGAGGAGAAGAGGACATCATTTCTTTACAAAGTGAAGCAGAAGGGTGGTTTATACAGTGTGAACACCAGAGAAGATTTAGGGGTAGTTTATTTGGCCACAGAACGAAATTTAACTTAATTTTAAATAATGCCTTCAGTGTGGAATTAACTTGGAAGAGTTTCTTGCTTTATTCCAGAAAGCTATTGCTAAAAATGCATGATCAAGTGCACTACAGGCTCTTGAGAATTGTGTGCAAATACGCAGGGATTTATCTACCAAATATATGTGTCTATTAATGCACAAATCCTATGCAGGTGTCCACCCAAATGCAGGCCCCATTGATCAAAATCCTTTTATCCCCTGACCTGTGCTGGGAGCTGTGTTTATTCCTGGCTGAAGATGTGAGCACTGCTGGCATTAATTCCATCAGGCTGTTCTGTAAATTCTTCATCGTCTTCTGCACTGATGTCAGTTATTTGCATTGTAATATCTAATTGAAAACCTGCAAATTAGATTTAGGGGAAACTGGGCACTGAAGCACTTTGCTCAGGTGATAATTTCATTTACTGTTAAGACATTGCTTAGACCTAAATGTGAATGTATCCTCTGTTCCTCCATAATACACATTCCCAGACATGTAACATCTCATTTAATTTGATTTTAAAAGTGTAATTTTATATGTCTGAGCAACTGGTAGACTAAAATCATTGGATCAACTTTGAGAAATAAACTTTAAGTGCCAGATTCACTGTGAACACCCAGTGACACCATTGTGTTACAGCACAATATTAAATAGACTAGAGGCTTCCCAGCTGGCTGCAGGAATCTGTACATTAAAATTTACAACACAATTGTTTGTGAAGGTGACAGGGATAACACCGACCCAGATTTTCTGTATCAAGCATGTCTCTACTTAATTGGTTTCAGTCAGGATTCTCAGCTAGTCTGGTGTGCATTAACCACACACTGTGGTTTCTGGTGTCTGGTGAAGCTTTTTTTATTTTTTTTTTGGAAACACAGATGTGTGTTCTGCTGCTCTAAATTAGTGGGGTTACAGTAATTCCTTGTGATGCCAGGGTACGAATTTGATCATGAATCACACTATAGTTGACATCTGGGCTCTGCTGCCCAGCTGACAGGACTGGAGCTGTAGAAGCCTTCTGCCACATGAAAGTTTTAAGAAAATGTCTAACGTGTCATGGGCTCTGAGCTCAGCATTTAGCTCCTTACTTGCCCTGCCTACATGAGCTGATATTTTATTTTCCCTAAGAAAAGGAGAGGGAAAAGGATTCAACTTAAGGATCAAACTGTGCTTTTCTCATTCAACATAGAATTTTGCATATGAGTAAAAGTTTTGTCATTTTTTTCATCCAGATTTGCTTGTTCTAAATGAGCCCTTTG
This sequence comes from Eopsaltria australis, assembly GCA_034509425.1. Classification (NCBI taxonomy): domain Eukaryota; kingdom Metazoa; phylum Chordata; class Aves; order Passeriformes; family Petroicidae; genus Eopsaltria; species Eopsaltria australis. The sequence goes on from JAVTVJ010000489.1 coordinate 357,354, forward strand.
GCTTATCATGGCAGTTCTTGGTACAGAGGGAATTTATAGGCACTGAGAAGTGCCTGCAGGAGGAAGTGTCATGCGCACACATTAGTGCGTTATCTGCAAGGCTTTGGGAAACTGCTGGGGCTTTGCTAGTGTGTGGGAAAAAAACACACCAGAAAACTGAGAAACTGGGTCATCTGGATTCATTTGCTGCGTCTTTCCAGCTGGGCTTTTGTTGCTGCTCAGACTGACGTATCTGAGCTCACACAGATTGTGCTGCAGCAGGATCCCACTGCTGTCCCTACATTCAGCTTGTTCATTCTCCTGGGTGTCTGGAGGACCCAGGCCGAGGGCAGAATTGTGTGGAGCTGGCTGTGAGCTCTTACAAGCAGCAAGAGGCTCCCTCAGTGAGGGTCCCTGCAAGGTGCCACAGGCAAAAGCACGGGCACCCAAGGGGATGTACACAAGCTCCAGCAGCGTGGCTGTCTGAAAGAACAGCCAGCTGTGTGTCCAGGTGTGCACTTACCTCCCTGGACTGTTCTATCTCTCACCTTACTCTTCTTCAGCTACTTGCTCCTCCATTCCTTTTTTTCTAGACAGCACAACAGCCTCTCCAGTCTAGGCTGCTTTTCTTCCTCTATCCCAAAACCCTCCTGAAAAATCTGTCAGACCATTTTTGGGGCAAGTGGTAATTTGGTAGCTGTGTTTAGATTCAGTATAATCTCATTCTTTTGGTGAGTAGTGATCAGAAGGGCTAAACTGTGAAGCTGAGATTATAAGGAGTAAGTACATTGCTTGTTTGCACAGGGTACTGGACACAACCATTCTCTGTCTCATCATGTGAATGTATTTTTGTACTGTTCATTTTCCTATACAAAAATTATATTCTCTGCATGTCAAGGAAGTTTGGTTTCTTTCCAAGTGCCCAGTGAGTTTTCTTTCCTATAACCTGGATTCTTCAGGGAATGAGGCTGCTGTGGGCTGTGCACGTCTTCGTCTGTCCTTTCTCCTTCCCTGAGAACTTGTGATAAGAGGGGTGGAGAATCGCTAAGGTTTTAAGTTTCTCTGAGCTAAATGCATATGGCAAGAGCTCCCAGAGAAAGAGATTCTGTTAGCACCCTGCTCTATGGTGAGAGGATAAGCTCTTGAGATGCCCATAGGACAGGATTGCTGTGTACCAGCTGAAAAAGTTTTGGTCAGAACACATTCCTTACTCAGCACCAATATCATACAAGACGTGATTTTTCCTTGCAGAACCATTTATTTGCTGGTTCAAGTGAACAATGTGGGTATTCTTCAACTTGTAGTCTTCTGTAGAAGATATAGACTGTATCAGAGCAACAAATGATACACCAAGATCAACACATTTTATCATCTTTTCTTTCAGGTGGAAAAACTGGCAAAGTACTTGGACCCGAATGATTTGGGAAGAATCAATTTTAAGGACTTCTGTCACGGAGTTTTTGCTATCAAAGGTATGCATATATTTCTTAAAAATAATCCTATTCAGCTCCACTAATGTTTCTCTGGTTGCAGAAAATGTAATGATCAAAGACATCCTCTCTTTTAACTTGGTTATTTGTAGTGACAGTAGAGCAGCTCTGGGAACAGAGCCAGGATATTTTTCCTTTTTGTGCATCTCATGTATTAATGGTGAGCAATGCTAGAGTTCTTGCATCCATAGGTGCTTGGGCATTGGTTTACTGCTAATTTTTGTCAGAATAAATGTGTTGTGGTTTAAAGACAGATACAGAAGAAGAAAGAGTAGTTTTGTGGTTAACAGGCAGGGCCCACGTTTGATACTTCCAGATTCTGATCTTGTTCTGCTGCTGATTTACCTCAGGGAGTTAGAGAGCCCTTGGGCTTTTGGTTCTCAACTAGGAAATGTAAAACTATTATACTCCTCTTGAGGTATCTGCAAGATATAATTAATTCATGTTGTCAGAGTACTTGGGGTCATGTATTGGAAGGAAATTAGTTACAGGCTGGCCATGCAAACCCTGAGGATTGAGACCAGGTGGATCCAACCACCTCTTTTCCAAGGAAATAGTCCTTGCCAGAAGACACAGGCATTGTAATGCTTTAGAGCTTAGCCTAAAGGCAACAGAACAACAGTGAGGAGGCACTTCAGCTGATTTGCTGCTGATTGCTTTTCTAACTTCCCATAGCAAAATAATCCATCCTGTCCTTTTCTGGACATGTGATGTGTCCTTTGTAAGGTGTTGGAGTGATGTCAAAGCCCAGAGGCTTCACTTCAGGGACAGGGTGAATGTCACAGTGACCGTGGTGTGGTTCCAGGAGAAGCCTCTGGAGAGTCTGCTATCATGAGATTATTATGAAGTCATAATGTTGCAAAAATATGAAACCACAGTACTTTTAATTAACATTTATGGCAGCCAAAGACAGTGTATAATTAGGTAAAATTACAGTGAGAAGCTGCTCTCATCAATGTTCTTGGAGACACCGTCCAAGGTGACACTGATGTGTTTGAGGAGAAGGCAAGAGAAGGCGCAGGAGGAAAGTTATTAGATTTGTGCACAGACCCTAAAGTCTCTGCTGGAGGTTTTCCTTGAGCAGAAAATGCTGTAGCAAACTGACCTCTAGTTTAAGTAAGACACAACATCTGTAAATCATCTGGTGTCTTCTGTAATTCACAGTTCTAAAGATTGTACAAATGCACAAAATATGATTAAGAAGGGATAGAAATGATCCAGAACATCTCTTCTGTGGTAACTGTGCCCTTGTCCATGTACCCTCAGTGGTGGAGTGGGCAGCTGCATCTCCTTTACTGTGGGGACAGCGTGAGAATATTGAGTTATCAGTCCTGAGGCCCTGGGGGTTTTCATCCTTGCTCACCTTGTGGGAACTGATTCTTGTGTTCATGTCCTATGGTTTAATCCTGCAATGATGTGTCCAGATCAAACTGTCTGGAGTGCCTTGCACTCCAAGTTTATGAATAGCTTAAAGCCCGGCTGTGGAGCATGTAGGGTCCAAATCGTTTGTGTGGTGGTTGTTAGGATGTGTCTGTGAACAGATGCAGAGAAATCACGAAGTTCTGCAGCATCACCTAGAGCTCCCTCAGCACATCATTAGCATTTCAACACTTAGCAGAGTCAGGGCTAAGTGTTTATCATCGAAGCAGCAGCTGTATCTATTTCTGATAAGACACTGTGCTGTGTGTTTTCACAGCATCTCTTTAGAAAAGCTGCTTCTATTGCTCACCTCACAGCATGGAAATTTTATTCATCTTTGGCTATCTGCCACATTTTGCTTAAAAATTAAATTGGTTAAGTTAAAGTTCAGAAAGGGCATGTCTGCCTTTCAGAATGGAAAGCCTCCACCATGTTGTTTTAGTGCAGCCACATCCCAAGGGGAGTAGCAGGCTTATTATCAAACAAAAGCAAATTGTCTTGGCAGCAACAGATTATAAATATGATTCTTTGACATCTCAGCCTATTACAATTGCTTGGGGTAGTGAGATTAATAGAGCAAAATGAGATGCTACTATAAATCCAGTGGGGTTTTCAGTAATAGAGTATGAAGTTGTGATGTTCTTAGCACTGGAAGCCAAATGCTTAAATTCAAGCTTTACAATCCTAATGCCTTACTGTATTTCTTATTTATGAGACTTCAAATTAATTTGTCTGATAGAAGCTTGCCTTTATAGTATGGTGACAAAATTGTTTGCTGCACAGAGGTGATACAGTGTCAAGGTTTTTTGGTGGTTCAGTTGAATTTATTTAAATCATGAGGTTTGAGGCATCTGAGAACAACAGATTCAAATCACAGTTGACCTTTGATGATGTTGGTTTGAGGATTTCATATCCAGGGTTGGATTTCAGCGAAAAGCTAAATGCTGGAAATTGAAAAAATCCTGAACATCTGAGTGTTTAATGCTCTGTAACTGGTTGGTAGGGAAACTCCTACCCCTGGATCTAAAATTTGCAGCTTGGCCTCTCTCCTCCATAAACCAGGGCATTGTTTACTCCTGCATGGTACAAATGGACATCAAGCCTTGTATCCTCAGTGCTTCAGAGCTGGATAAACCTCATGACATACAGGTCATGTATCTCTGCAGCAGCTGCTGGGACTGTCGGGTGGAAAACAGTTCATTTCCTTCAGCCTCTGAGGAGCAGGAGCTGTGGGTAAGGATGAGCAATTGCACTGACAGTAGGACCTGGGGAAGTGGTGGAGAGGATTTGTTCAGGTGAAGGTAAATGTGCTAGAGGGCAGAAGTGTGTTGGAGGAACTCATTCCCACTGTGTCTCTGGGGTGGAATACTGGACAGGCATGGTGCTTGCTATTTATGGAAAGCTTTGCTTCTTTTGCTGGTCTTTTGTGGATTAAAGGACTTTGCCTCAGCATCTGTGCTGGGTCCCTGCTGTCTGGGCTGCTTTCCCCATGCAATTAGGCTCTGCCAGGGCCAGGGATAGGTTTGCCATCGAATTTGAAGCTTTGCAGCAATTTCATTGGAACGCCAGAGTACAAAGGTTTTACTTGTGCTGAAGCTGCCCTCTCTATCTGCTGACTGCAGGGCTTTAATAACTGTCTGCCTGTAGAGCAATTGCCATGAAATAACACCTGTAGTCTCTTACCCAACTGCTCCATGGCACTGCTCAGAGACACTGAGAGCAGCCAGAGTATCACTCAAAGGCTGAATTCCCATTAATTTCAGCAGGGTCAGCATGGGAACCATTACTGTTTGCTCAGCAGAGCCAATGGCTGTTTTTGCTGTTCTGAATTTATATTGTACTGATCCAGTAAATATTTTCTGCCACTTGTAATACTTGAAGGCTTGAGTGGAGCTGTTAATTCCCTGTGCTCTGCAGGCTGGTGGGTTCCACAGTCAGATATGTTTGCAGGACCAGGCTCTAATTGAATCTGACCTCTTCCTTATATTTCAAGATTTCTATTGTCTTTCCAATAGTCTCTTTGCTTTGATATTCTACTTAAATGTACCCAAACCCTGACAAATAAAGGGGGAGCTCCCCCTACTGCCCTTGGTGTTACAGCTCACAGAGATGAGGGTACTGTATGAACACAGATTAATCCAGAATTAAAATACAATGTATTTTGACTTTATGCTTTTGATGTATTCTGACTTTATAGCTTATTTTAACCATGAAAACAGTGCTGATTGCTGTGTAGCGTTTGGAGGGTCATGGCTTTTATGACGGGAGAGACTGCGCCATGTCAGCAAAGAGCATTTCTGCATTTCTGACTCTCTGTACTTTAGCAAAGTCAGTTTTTTCAGATTAAATCCTACAGCCTGTTGTTCTCCTGGACTAAGAGAGTCTGTCCCTCATCTTGTAGAAGTTTTAAGGACATTTCAGTTATGCTCTGTTACGGAATTTGGAAATGGAGAGTTGTAGGAGCTTCTTCATATTCATTAACAGTGTGGAAGAAGCACAGCTGTGAATTTATACACTTCCCCACCTGCAGCAATAGCAACCTTTGAATCTTCAAAATAGTAACACAGACCATTATGTGCCTTCAAAAATCCATCTGTGTGCTTCCCTAGATCCTGAGGCATCTAATTACTGCAGTTGGCTGGAAAGCTTCTAGAAGCAGGATATATATAAGCACCTGAAAGTTAAAAAGTAGATATATTTCTCTGTGAGTTCCTAGAACTTTTTAATGAAAATTCCAAGAATAGAGACTTGCCCAAAGCTTCAAAGAAATGTTCCAGAAGGGGTATTGGCTGTTCTGGTAGCTCAGACTGACAGGTTATTAGGAATGTGAAAGATTATAATACAATATGAAATTTGATGGTGTTTTTTCAAAACAAAGTTTTCTAAAGCAGAGTATTTCTGTTTCACTGACATTTTTTTTTAAACATACTTTTATAGTTTCATTCAGATGCTCCAAGCAAATATACTTCTCACAAAACCAGTGCCATGTTTTGGCCATCTCCTTCAACTAACTTTAAAATCTAATTTGCAGTCCCATAGCTGAGCAAAGTGTTGTACCAGCTTTGCCCTGAAGACCCATTGTGGGCATGTTGCAGTCATGGAAAAGGGAGTTTATTTGCCTATAATATCTAGGACCAGGACAGCTGCACCAGCATGGGAATTTCAGTAAAGCACATCAGAAAACCCCAAAGTCTACATGCCCCCATTTAGGTTCCTAGCTGTAGATCTCCAGCTTCAGTGAGGCCGTAACTGGAGATGATTGGGTGGGTCTGTCCATTCTGTTAAGAATAATTTACTGACAGGAGTGGTGCTTGGGATGGCTCCTGGGACAAGCACTGTCAGTAAATGTGAGCACCTGAGCTCTCCTGGAATAAATTACCCTATAGCTGCTCAATGAACTGAAGCTGGTTACTCCTAAAAGTACTTGAGAGTTTTCTAAGGCTTAACTAAATTTCACTAAATACACCCTGAAACCATAAATGAGTCTAATACACCACTAAAGATCCAAGGGTAGATAAAGTAAAAAGCTATTGCTATTAGGAAAAATGCCAGAAACCAACTACATTCAATTAGGTAACCAGATTTTATTTCCTATAGTATTAAAATTGTTTAATTGCCTGTGAAAATTGTCTGATGTGTTATGGGTTAAATCTCCTTCTTGGAGCATTTGCAGGAAACAGCTTTGCTAAAATTGAGTTTATTTGTGGCCAGAATGTCTGTTTGCAAATTGAATGTTTGTTAGGGTGTGAAAACCATTTCTTAAATTAAACTGATGGTAAACTTGTAAACTTATAAGAGATATCATGTCTAGCAACCTGAGTGAACTGAAAAAGTTAAAGGTTCATGTCTTCCCCTTCAGTGACTTGTGAATGGCTTTCATCATCTTTGTTTAGGACTAAAGATGACCCTGTTCTGGCCAAATGAATTGTGTTTGCATTTACATTTGTAGTATTAGGAGGTATTAGGATAAACAGTTTTTAACTCAGATAATTTTGACAGACCAGACTAGAGAGTGACTCAGTGCTTCGTTCAGCTGCAACTCGTACACATCCATGTTTCAGAGAGTCTCTGGAGTGGTCAGAGAAGCTGCTTCTGTGCTGGCTCATCAGGTGTCTTTAGCCAGGGAAGAAAATTCAGCAGCTTCTGACCGCTCTCATTTTGTGATCCGATTGTTTAGTCTTTTCTCCAGATACAAGATTGCTGCCAATCTGTGCCACAGTGATTGACATCGAGCACAGCCTTTGACAGAGTTTCTCCATATGGGACACCCTCCAGTGGAGCTGCAGCAGTGGGTGCATAAGGCCCTGGAGCTATTCCTGGATCACTCTTTGCCTCTCTCTGCTGCCTCACTGTTATTGCAGTGCAGCTAAGCCTTCCTGCCAAGTGCTGCCCAGAAATGTCGATGAAATTGTCCCAACTGCAGCAAAGGAGAGAGAACATCAAGCACATTAATATCTTATGATACCAGTAGACATCCAAATGAAATATCTCTAATCAGCCATGTAAGTGGCTTTCAGTTCTGCCTTTTTCAGGAAAATGACTTTATAGCAATAATAGGACATCTCTAGGGCAAGAGGTCCCTTAAGTAGCCAGGAATTATTCCTTTGCTTCATTGCAATGGGTTATTTTTGGACAGATTCTAGCCTTGGGTGCACACTGCTGCACAGCTTGAAATATCCACCACAGCAGTTCTGCAGACCTCAGCACACAGGGTTCTGCTCAGGATTGGTTCTGCTAGCAAAGAACAAATGTTTGTCCAGTACCTTCCTATTTCCATATTGAGATTTGCCAGAGTAAACCCCAATCCTTTTTTGAAGACACACAGCTTTTGTGACTTTTCCCCACTAAAAAAAGAAAATTGAGGGAGGAAGCAGTGTTGTTAGCACAACTACATTAGGAAAATAAAGCTTGAAATTATGGTTGAAAATATTGTTGTTGAGAAATTTTAGAACCCTGTAAACATACTCCCTTCATTACTCTAATCTGCATCCATTACTGTGTAGCACTTGGTACTTATTTTCCTTTTTTTGCTGGAGTGGTTGCTCCATCTCATGCAGAGACCTTTTAGCAAAGCAGTTCATACATGTGACGAGTCTCACAGTGGGTGCTGGCACAAGGCAGTTTCATGAGCAATAAGCTTTGGTTATTAATGTCAAAAGCTACAAACAATAAGTTGAATTTTCCTCTGTGAGAGGACTGGAGAATACCTTAGGCAAGCACAGAGCACTTTATGCTAAAACCATAAGGATTATGGCTGGCTGGGAAGTGGCAGTTACAGGTGGGGCAGGTTATGTAGAAAGATGTTCTCTCCAGGCAAACAAGTTTAACATCTTTCCTCTATCAACCAGTAGATTACGTTTTTGATTGTTACCCAGATAAACTCTTCGGGAAGTGACCTTACCATACATTCTTGCCCACTAACTTCTCCAGCAAAATGAGCATTTAACATCTTCATTCATTCTCTGTTCAGTACCACCTGAGAGTCTCACTTTGCTGCAGAAGCTGAAAAAGGAAAAAGTCTTGCTGCCTTTGTCTGTGTGACACTTCTGAGATCTCAGTTACGTCTCCATTCAGCAGGTGCTGTCTCGACATGTGCCTGTATGACAGGGACAGACAGAGACAACACAGTCATCTCCCCTATTAGGCTTCTTCCATCTGGTCATTTTTTCTGGTTTCTAAAGTATTCTTTTCCTTTGCAAGGGACTCCTCTCCAAAACCACAACATGTCTTCATCCCTGCAGATGTTATTCCTCTGTGTAAAACCAGGAGAGAAGGTCAGCTAATGGTATAAACCTGTTCAGTTCACACTTCCTTCCATCACCCTGTTTCCTCTGGCTCACCTGCTTTGTGAGTGGTATCCATGTGTGTTGCACTAGTGCTGGGATCGAGGGAAGGAACAACTGCTGGGCAAGTGCAGCTTCCAAGCAGGATAGTGCACAACACATGCTGAGGAGGTTTCCCACAGTCTGGGCCCAAGGCTGTGAGCTGGGTGCTCTAAAATAACCTGGTCTGACATTACTGCCTTCTGCAGCTCACCCTGCCAAGTGCAGTCACTGGTAATTAATGGGGAACGAGGCATTTGGTGATTTCAGTGTTTCTATATTTGTCTCAGGTTTTCAGATGAGAGAAGGACTGAGGGAAACATTGACATTGATTTTTCCAGCTCTTAATGTGGTTGTTAACAAAAGCAAACACAGAAGCTTAAAATCTCTGGTTGCAGTGCATAGACATTTGCTTGCCAAACACCAAACACTCTGTGACAGAGCTTTTTTGAAGCGGGATTTGTGACACTTAGACATTGCCCCTTTGTCAATTTGACCAGAGAAAATTAGAAGCAGCTCCACTGACACTAATGTGCAGTAGTCGCTAGCTCGTGCCAAGCCTGCAAATCCAGTGTTTGACTCCAGACTCTGGGTTTGGTTAGAGGTGGGTTTGTACCCCACAGGATAGTTTATCAAGCCAAGCAATGCTCAGCTTTCAGTTTCATTGCAGGCTAGTGTATCCATGCTGAGATAATTGCACTTATCACGTTCCACATGTTGAATGTGTGCTGGGCAGAACTCTGAAGGCAGAGTTGTGTTACACCTATTTAAATAAATCCCAAAGCTGCCTTCCAAGGTACAGATTGGCTACAAACCAGTGTTTCTTCCTCCACTGTCCATGTAATGGAAGATAAATTCTTGGCCTGACTATTTCCTCTTGTTCCTCTTTTCCAGGCTGTGAAGAGTTACTAAAAGATGTCCTGTCTCCTGAAAACTCTGAGCCCCAGCACTACCAGCCACAATATGTTGATTACTATTACCAGGTAAGAGAAGCACTTATTCTCGTGGTAGTGGACTGAGGAAGCCTCTGGAGTGATGTGTAGTTGGATCATTGTAAATGTTGTTTTACTTGGTCCGTTGACTCTCCCTTCCTAGGTTCATGACTGTTAGCAAGCCATCCATACTGTTCTAGCCGCATTTAACACAGGTTAACTGGTGGGAAAGTATTTAGCATTTAGGTAGTGTTCCTCTTACAAGCCTCAGTATTCACCTGGCTGTGAAGGGACATCCCTGTACAAGCTCGCAGGCACCTCACAAGTGAAAAACACTGATTTGTATCTAATTAAATCAGTCAAACTTTGTAGGTGAACAAGTCCTCAGGGACCTTCTGCAGATAGTAAACAGGGGCTCAGCAGCTGTTGGGAAGCAGAAACAGCAGAAACAGTACACCGTTGGAAACCTTTGATAGTGTTTTGGCTGCTGGGTGTAGAATATTTTTAAACCATTAAAGGTCCTCATTTGTATCCTTAATTTGCCAGTGTCTGTGCAGTCTAAGAAGCAGAGCAGTGCTACGTTTCCCTTTTAGTGTCTCTTTGCCCCTCCTTCACTTTACTTGGGTTTTAATCACCTCCACCCCTGTAAATTCCGAAGATTAAAGGTGCAGTTAGCATCATCCATTCGGAGGATTGTGTGTCAGTGGTGTTACAGACTGCAAATGACACTGAAATCAACAGGAAAAGCATTTTACCTTCACAGGTGGTGAAGTGTGAGGACAATTCTCACGTATTTAGGAAGGATGTGATAAGTGTGCTGGTGAGCTGGTGTTACACAGAATGGTTTCCACTGTCAGTACAAAAAATACAGAGACATTTCCTGCACCTCAGTGCCCGTCACCACTCTGCTTGTTTCTAAACCCTTGGTTTTTGCAATTGATGACACAGATACCCACCATGCTGTTGCTTGGTTACCTTAATAGATACCATAAACCAAACTCCTTGGTTTGCAGTAGCTGTTAGAGGCTATAAAATGAAAACAGGCTCTGCACATCTACACTCGATGTTCCCCTATTGCTATGCAGACGTTGCAGGCTGGTTCTGACACTCTTTGAATGCAGGTGACAGTTGGGTCTGCATTCCTCAGGGATTTCACATCTGCTGGCACCTAAAGATGTGCTGGGGAGAGCTCTTGAAGACAAACTGCAAAACTCTGCAAACTGCACCTCTTCTGCCATCCGTCCTCCAGGAGAGCCTGAGGGTGGGAATTGCAGTTGCTAATCCTGGTAGCAGCTGCTGAGTTTCCCATTTGAGCGCTAGATTTGTGCCTCTGGGAGAGGGAGAGGGCAGAGGTATACCCTCCCTGGTCAGAAAGAGCTGATCTGACAGTGCTGTGGTGGAAGCCTTGCTGGTCACTCCTGACGTCCACCAGCCTCCTGGATGGTCCCTACAAGGGGTGGCACCACGGCAGCAGGGTCCTGCAGCAGTGTTTGCCCACTTTAACGGAGCCAGGGGAGGATTTGTGCAGCCTGGGAGCAAAACCAGGTCCTTCCACACCTGCCCAGGCCAGGTGAGCTGTCGTGGTGGGGAGAGGACAGGGAATGGTGTGCACTGTTGCACATCCCATGCTTATCCCACAGCTCCTCTGCACCAGTGCCCTCCAGAGGGGCTGGTTCCAGCTCCCATCTCCACGTCCTCGAGGTGCAGTTTGGAAACTGTTCGCTAGATGTCAGCTAAAGACTGGGAAAAGGCGTGAACAGCCTCTGCTTCCGCCTTAAGAATCCTCTGCTAGGGCAGAAAGTTGGAATTTTCAATCTGATGAAGCAGAGGAGAGCTGAGGTTCAGGTGGATTTGAGATTATCACCATTCATGGCATTTGTTCCACATTCCCAAGGAAGAACATACGAAAAACATAGGAGCTGTCCTTGCATCTCCCAGACCTTAATGAGTGTGAATTCCTGGTGCTGTAATCAAGTTTATGGGCAGCTCCCATTGGCACAAATGGTAGCTGCCTGTCTAATTTGATTTTCACCCCAGTACGCACTTTGCATGTCTGTCTAATTCTCAGATGCACTCAAATTCCCAGGCAGCAGAAGAACACAACTGCTGTGATGGTACAAATGGATATTTTAAAAGGGAATGCGTCTTTTTTATTCCACCCAAGGGGCTGTGCTTACACAAAGGCAGGTACTGAGCTGGTTCATTCTTGTGCTCTCTCTGCATTCACATGATGACTTGAAAGGGAGATTTATCCTTGTCTCAAGTTATTTCCCCTGTCCTCTGCTTTCACGTCTCCTTCCCCTCCCAAGAGCCCCCTCCCTGTATTGTAGCTTTCTGAAGCCCAAAGGCAGCAAACTGAAGAGGTGAAGGTAATTCCAAGATGTGGGATGAAGTGGCAGGAGCCACTGTGAGGTGCTGTACTGATCCAGCTGTTCCTATCTGTTGAGTCAAATGGGGAAGAAGAAACTGCCAAGCCTCCAGCCTTTAATTACAACCAACTGGGTGCAATTAATTTAAAGGGATATATAAAACCCCCTGATACCAGGAGCTTGGGGCATTTCATTTTACATTTTTTACATGGTCTGATTTTACTTTTTGTTTTTCTTCGGGGTAAACAAAGAGCAAAAGTCAACAAGCTTTCAATGTCTGAAAACTCTCAAAAAAAAAGCAGAAAAAAAAAATCCTGTTGTGTATGCAATTCAAAATGTAAAGGGCATTCTAAGGAAGTTCCTAATGGCCTATATTGAGAGGCTGTGTGAGTGATATCACAGGCAAATGGAGAGCTCTGCCTTTAAGCTCAAGGCTATTAAGGTGTGATATGCAGAACATAAAGAGCATAATTTGGTTATTACAGGATGTCTCACTGACTTCCATCAGCATTGATTCAGGCTACAGAGTGTGTTTTCTCTTTGGACAGAGACAGCTGGTCCAGAGAAACTTAGGAGGATGGGATTACAGCTAGGAGATAGCAGTTCTAGAGCCCTTCAGCTTTGGGACCTACGAATAAACCTATCTGTGAGTTGAGTCTGTTGATTTGGTTAAAGTCTGAATTGTGCTCCATTTGAGGCACTGCTTCAGTCAAGTGCTGTTTATTAACATAATTTCTGTCTCTCACAGCCTTTAGAGAGATAATAGAAATACTCTGAATTTGCCAGAAGCCAATTTGTCGGTCCCAAATTCCTTTCCCAGTATTTGCTGCTATAGCCTCAACTCTTGTTTTGGCTTCAGTTTGAAGAGAGACAAAAGTCTCCCTAGTCCAGTTTGCTTTGTGGCGGGCATCTGGTAGCACTTCAGAGCCCTTGGATAGCCTTTTGGAGATGGTAACCAACACAAAGTCCACAGTTGAAGCATGTGTGTGAAAACCCAGGCCCAGATTGAGCCAGCTCAAACAAAGCAGAGTGCCTGTGTCTCGTATTTCCAAATGGCTGGCTCTGGGCCTTCCCAGGCATCCAGCCAGCTGGGAGCACTAGCCACAGGACTCACAGGGAATTAGGCTGGCTGCTTTTGCAGCTCCCTGACCAAGATTTGCATTGCAGGCCCTGAGAAGCAGTGGTGTGGGTCTAGGTGCTCTTCTGTCTGAGCACCTAAGTTTAGGGAAACAGGAATCAGAACGGGAGCTCCTTTGTGAGCTCTTCACCTGCTGTATTGTGGCTTTGAAGGGAGCCTGAATCTAGATCACCCCAGTAGGTGACAGAGGAGGGGGCTGAGTGACAGATCTTAGAGCCTCTCACCATCAGCTAGCAGGGCACTTTTGAGTGCTTCTTGTGAAGGGACAGGCTATTTTTACATGTGAGTTGTTGCCTTTTCATCTGGAATCAATGGCCAAAAGCCATACATGCAACCCAGTGGAAGAGCATGTTGTGAGGTACAATAATGGCAGGGTCCTTGTTCTAATCAAAGCTGTTTGCTTCTTATTAATTGTTGCTGTATTGAGTTGCCACGTACCCTTTTTTTTTTCTGTTCCCATCTGTAAATAAGCGTGAATCTGTCTCTTACCAAAGTACAGGATGATCGCTGCATATCAAAGAATGAGCTGCCTTTTCAGTCCTCGGTGTGTTCCCCTGCCTGCCAAGTGATTAATTACACTGTATGAACAGCAGAAAAATTGTTGAAACATGACAAATAAATTGTGTTTGCCTCTGGGATGGAGCTGGGACTGCTGGCTGATCTGCTGCTGTGAAAATATTTTCAGTAGCAATTAGGACTCCCTCACCAGCTTCTGAAAAGGTTTTTTCCCCCCTAGCTGCTTGAGGATATCTGCTGACACCTGTGTCAGAGCAGAGGGGACCTTCTGCACTGTGAAAACCGTGTGATACAAATAGGTTTTTCACTAGACTGTGGAAGAAGGTAGCAGGAGAGTCTGTAACCAGAATATTTTTAATTTTCATCTCATATATTCTGTGTTTTGAAGCAATGACTCCGCCTTGACCATCGAGTTGCCATTATTCTTGGGCAGAATAATTGACTTCATTTGTTAGAAGGGTTTTCTTGATACTGTTTTTCCTAACATCAAACACAGGCGTTGCCTATCTGTTAATGTGAAATACATCTTCCTTTCCACCTTCTGTGGCAGCAATAGCAGAGACACTCATACCTTAACAGAAAAAGCACAGAAATGGTTAAGATGGAAGTACCTTTTCAACCAAAGGCCAAGAGAAGAAGCCAGTCAGTGCGATAAGGACAAGCAGTATTAAATACATCACACTGAAGCTTTTTCCCCCGTTTCTTCTCAGCCTCCAGTTTTCTCCACCACCCACACGCTCTCAGTCACTGTTGGCTCCCACTGTGTTTTCAGCCCTGCGGACACTCAGTGTCTGCGTGTGAAGATTCCCCTCCCTGTGCTTGAGACCTGGGGATGTTTCTGCCACCCAGGGATCACTCAGTGCATGTTTGCACATTGCTCCCCTCGCCAGGCTGCTGGGGGGCTCCTGTGTCCTGCTGCCACCACGGGACCTGTACATCTAAAAGTCTGTTATATCTGCTGCTTCTAAATCTGCCAGATTCTCCTTCCCCTCAGCTTCTGCTGCATCCCCTGAGAAATAACTATGTTCAGCATCTCCAGAGCTGGCCTTTTGGGAGGCCCAGCCTCAGGACTGATCCCAGCCTCTGCTGAAATGGATAGAAACACTTCTTAGAGCCTGGCAGGTGTTAGATCAACACCTGGGGTTGTTCCTGATGTCCTTGTCTGAATCCTCACTGGAGGGGTGAGGTGGGAGAAAAGCTTGTTGAAGTACAGCCATGCAGTTACAGAGAGAAAAAAGTGCCTGTTCCTAGGCAGGATTTTACACAGGCAGTGCACTGTCTGCACAGTGACAAGTTTATTGTAACTTCTACAGGCAACACTCTCAGCAATTCATTTTTCCTATTTTTTTTTTTAGCATCAAAAAGCAACATTAACTACCACTGCTGAGAAACCCCCAGTGAGCAATTACCAAGAGCAATGAAGAGCACAGTGTGCCCCCATTTGGGACTCATTTCCATGGAAATTGCCTGCTTTCACCTGGCGATACTCTGAATTTTATTTTTTATGTTTGTGCATACATGCAAAAATAACTGTCCTTGGTCAAAACACCTGCATAAAAATAACCTGCCTCTCTGGCTGTTCAAGCTGATTCTGAAATGCTGCCCTGAAGAACTGCTGTGCTGAGAATGAGCAGTTCTGCACTTGGGGCAAGGCAAGCACCTTTCAACAAAATAAATGCCAACTCCTCCAAACACAGCCATAAAAGATATTGAGGATTATTTTATTTTTTTTAAACCAGCTTGAATTTTTGATTTGGTGGAACATCACACACTGACATTTTTAAAGTGGAAATTACCTTTTCCCTGACTCATATTTGCTCAGTTGTGGTATAAAACACATATAAAATAACTCAGAAGAAGTGAAACACTCTGGCCTGGTCAAAAATAGTTCTTCTCTTTCTCAAAATGTGTTTTCAGTTTCCTTTAGAGATAAATTTGAGGTTTTGACTTTCTCATCCTGGGCTGGGCCAACAAAGTACTCTGAGATCTTAGAGCCTGCAGGCTGGAGAAATGTTTTCCCACCCAGTTCTTGCCACAATACCCCAAATGCAATCCCAGTGTCTGAGGCCATCAGGGCTGGGGGATGACCTTGAGAGAAGCCACAGCCCTTAGAATGGAGTGTCTCAGTGCTAAGTGTTGATTCAGGTAGTGACCTGTGAGAATCCAGCATCGGGGCTGAATTTGTGTCAGTGGTTTTGTACAAATTCTGCCAGTTAGCTGGTTTAAATTTTAGCACCTGCTCTTGCAGGTGAACCACTGGTCTCCTGTAATAGAAGCATAAATTAGTGAGGGGCCAAAGATTGTTTGCTCCCCATGGGGTCTTGTCTGAGTTAAAATTTACTGTTTCTTAGGGCTGTATTTGGCTGTGTGGTTTGAGAAAGGGGCAAGTGTGACTGCCTGGTTCAGTTGTCACTGCTGTGACTCAGCAACAAAGATGGAGCTCCAACTGGAGCATCCTTCCAGGCATCCATAGGAAAGTAATTTTGTACTCTTATTGTTGTCTATGTCTCTTTTTTTTTTAGTATTTCTTTTCTGAGGCCCAGGTAGAGTTCTGTGTAGCATTCAGAGCTTTGCCATTTTGAAGCCTGTCACCTCTCTCTTTGGCAGAACCACTATTTAATAGACATTTTCTGTCTCAACCTTAATTTTCTTTCTGAGGCATTATCTTCAACCTTTTAATCTGCTGATTTTCTGACAGAGCACAGTTTTGGGGGTGTTTTTGCTGAAATTGTAGTTGCCATGGCAAAATATTCCACGCATCCTTGGATAAACCAACTTAGTCTGTGGCACAGTCTTTAGGTAGAAGCTGTGAAATGACTGAAAGCTAAAAGTTGGTCTCTTTTATTGAGGAAGTCACATCCCTATTGATTTAATCCTTCAGGTAAGTATGGCTTTGTGGTTTAGTGCCTTTTGGCTTTTGTTTGATGTACTGAAAATCTGTCCACTTTAATTTGTGGTGTGTCTTGAGTGTACAGCATTCTTTGCAACAAAAGCACAGAAATATTATGATAACACTCACCTTGCTCTGTGTTCCTGTGAAAGAAATGCAGCTGCTCGGTCAGAGGGTGGTGAGCAAATCCTGACTGATACATGGCCTTTGGGGAACACCAAAACATCTGCAATAAAAGTAGCTGTATGAGGGCAGGGCACACAGCATTCACTGGGTTTCTTGACACTTGTGTGACAAGGAAATCTTTGTCCTCCAGTTCATAAATTGACACTGGCTCTTGCTTTCTTGATTTTTATTTTTTTTATTTCTTATTCTACTTTGTATCTTTTCTCCTTGCTGCTTGGGGAAATGTCTGCTGCATTTATGGAAGATTGTGGGACAATCCACAATCATCTTTCTTCTTGGAATATTTATGGTGATAAGGCTGTGAAATTGAAATACAGTGGGTTTTTTAAAGTAAATAACGTTGGTTTAAATTGGTTGTTTTCTTTTTGTTTGTTTGTGGGTTTGGTTGGTTATTTTTTTTCAGACGAAGAAAGTTCTGTGAAAACCTATAAAAGCTGGTTGATAAAACCAAGATTCCAGGTTACTATGAATCTGTAAAGAGAAAGTCAACCACAGAGGGATGTTCTAGCTGATAAAACCAGCAAAATCCCTCATTGCACAAGCAAACAAAAAGGATCTGACTGTTTCTTTTCTGCCTTTTAACTTCTGTGACAAAACTGAGAGCAGCATCATCTTTTGAAGGTAGCTTCTTTCATTTTTCAAAACAATACCTGCACATACTGCTAGAAATTTCCCCACTAAAATAAAAATGTTCTTCTGTAGGTGAAATCTTACAGGAGTAATTTCTGTCACACAGCTGTTGCTGTGCTGAGAATTTCAGGGTTCAAATACATGATTTCAGTAGCCTCAAGAATTGCCACCAGTGACCCAGACAGTTCATGAAATTACCCAATTCTTTTCCCAGTTATGAAAGCTCCAGGACACCTTTCCCACGTCCTTCTCTCATGTCAGTCCCAGCTCTTGCCATGTCCAAAGTCCCCACAAAACCATGTGGTTTTTGTCCTGCTTGCTCAGGTGTCCCCCCCCAGGTTTTCCTGGCAGGCCTCTGGGACTCTGCCACAGGAAAGTGTCACAGAAGTGCCACAGGGGGACTGTGGCACTGTCCTGCATCAGAGGCAACAGAACTGTTTCAAATTAAACCATTGTACTCAGCTGGGCTCATAGAGCTAAAATGAGATCTTGACTATCCTGTCTGTTTTTAGAAACTGGAGAAGAATCAAAATGTGATATTTCTTTTTTTTTTAAATGCTGCAGTGTAGGATGTCTTTGTCTGGGTGGAGGCAGGCTTTGCCAGCACTGTCACACATCTGGGCTCAGAGAAGCAATTTGTAGCTGAACAGGAAGAAAAAGTAGGCCAGCCTACAAGAGAGTATCTAGGAATTACTCCTGAGGGATTTGTGCTACACTGCCTCCAGCAGCTGAAATAACAGCATGAAATTGCGATTAAAAATTAAGAAGAGATATGGGCTATTTGACCTTCTTTCAGTCAGGGACACAGAGGCCCTGTCTAGGATGGGGATACAGAGAAATGCAGCTTCTGTTGAGAGATTACGTGCCAGCAAGAGGCTGCTGAGGTTCATCCTCAGCTCAGTGGAATAGGGAGATCATTTTCTTTCCTTGCAGAACCTAAACCAGTTTCGACACTGATTAAAGTGGAGTGAATTTGTTCCTGCTCCAACAGTTACAGATGAGAAATAGGAAAGAAACTGTCAATTGTTACGTTTTCTGAGTTTACAGAAATCTAGGCAAAATTAATTAGGCCCCTGAGAGGCCTTGTTAATTAGGATTTAATTTGCCAGATTTGCTATTTGGCTCACCTTTTTACCCAGGCTGTTACTGTAAACATCCAGCTGACTCCAGCATGAGCTAGGGAACAGGCCATGAGACAGAGCAGCCTGTTTGGGTGGATGTGTACTCTGGATCCCAGGCTTGTTTTGGAACTCGGTTATGATAAGCTGCTAGGAAGTTTAAGTTGGAATAATAATACAACCATGGCAGTGTTGATACAGAGCTGACGCAAATGCTGATGAACATTTTGGGCTGGCAGTGTGAATCTGGTGGCTCAGTCTGAACCACCAGGGCTGGGAAGGGTTTGGAAAGGGAATGCACAAAGTAGAAAAGGCATATCAAAAAGAGTGATTCCTTGGAGCTTGTGCCAGCCTGTATAAATAGGACTGTGATAACAAACTGTTTGACTTTGCAAGAGGCTTGGATTTGTCCTGAGCCGTGGAGCCTGAGAGTCGGTGAGGAGACAGCCCTGGTGTGAATCCTGCTCGTTTGTTACCTTTGGGCATCAGTCTCTGGTCACTCCACATATTGTCTGGGGAAAAGGCTTTCTTGGTGTGTGTTTGTGCAGCACCCCGTAGAGCCAAGCAGGATAATGGCTTGAAGAGAGAAAGTTTGCGGGCTGTGCACCCTTTGATAGGTACAGCAACACATAAATATCGTGTAAGTACATCCAGAAGTCCTGGCTATCATTTGTATAGAATAGTGCAATACTTAGGTAAACTTTCTTGCCCATGGCAGAAATTTATTCATAGCACTCTAACAAAGCATGACCTCATTTAAAATGGGGTGAACTTCTCAACTTACTCATACTGACTGTGCTGCCACCTTTTTCAACCAACAGAGAGGATGTTTGTCTTGTTTTGGTGATAAAGCAGCAGACAGAACCTTGAATATTATATTCTCCACAAGAAGTTTCCTATATCTGTAACTGTTCTGCATTTATTACTGGCATATGTATGTTGAAAAAATTATTGGTGTTTGTTGCTTCAATGAATTCTTAATTACTGTGTCCTTGAAGGCTAATGCCATTGGGGAACACTATTGTGGGTAACTGGGGCATGTGTCTTGCATCAGGAGATGGACCATATGGTTACAGTGCCCTAAGGCACAATCAGGGAAAGGTCTAGTGCATGGGAGATGGGAACCTGTCCAGAATGGAGAGGGGTGTTAAAGTACCATGAAGAACTGTTGGTCAGATTCTGAGATGATAAAAATCTTAAAAACATGAGAGAAAGTTCCTGCTGAGCTGGTTGGGGCTTTTTTCCCCCACCTTGAATACTTTTGAGACTGTTACAGTAGGAGCTTTACCCATATGTATCCCTCCTTCCAACTTTTACAGCTTCACCTTCGACAGGGTTCTCTTTGGATTTTCAGAGTTTCAGAATTTAAAATGGCTTGTCACTCCTCAGAATATTTCACAGACTAGTTGTTATTGTGAAAAAGTGAGGAGACTTCAATAATGAATGAAGTCAGATTTCACTGCACCTCTGAGATCTGATTTTTATGAAAATCAGTAATGCAGAGTATTTTATGAGACTAATAGATAAATATTGCCTTTCACACATATTTGTTTTCCTCTGAATTTTCAGCACAAGGATCAACTACCATCCCATTATGACTCACACTTTGCAGGGTTGTCTGGCTGTGGAAGCTGCCACAGGTTGTCACCTGGGAAGCTGTCAGTCAAGTGGCAGAATAAATCACCAGCTTTCTCTTTCCACCGTGTTTTGAAACTGCACTTAAATGTTTCTGTTTGTCTCACTGCCAAGCCAATGGTGAGATATTACAGGGAATTATGAAAGGGAGTTTTGTGCAGTAAATTCAGAGTTCAGCTGTTCTCTAGTACAGTTCCTTGCCTATAAAGAAACTCTGAGGAAACCTTCTCAGATTACTGCACCCTGACAAAACACTGCCATCAGGAGACATCCTGTATCATGTTGTGGTTCTGGAATCAAAGGGGGAAGAGTTTGTGCTCAGATATCGCAGAAGGTGCCCTGCCAAGAGTGACTGATACCCTGCTGATTTACAAAGAAGAGTTTTAGCAGTGAAATGGACTGAGTAACACTTCCCCATGTGCTTCATGAGCCAAGGTCCTAGGGCTGGGGAAAGCCCTGGAGCACTTTCTCTGCAGTTACTGAAGGTCACTCATTTTCCCCCATAAACAAAATCATCAGATGTTTCCTGACTTAGAGCCAGGGCATTACTTGCTGTGCTGCTGAGGGACACGCTTTTCCTCAAGCTTGTGTGTATTCTTACTAGATCAAAAACCTTCATGGGAAGAGACAGTCTCTCTTGATTGTATTTTTATAGTGCCTGTCATGTGGGGCTGTTCCTTTGCCTCTCTCCTGGCAGGACAGGATCACTTCATTTTAGAAGGAAGACACTGGAAAGGGAAGAAACCAGCACTAGTAGCAGTATTTCAATATTTACTGAATGAAATGGTCATATTTAGTTTGACTTAGATACTTGCGTTGTGTAGGGACTCAACTTCCTATGCAATGTCTTCTTTCCTGTGAGGGAACTGGTACTCAGAAAGGAAGGACTGTCCTGAATAAGCTCCCAGGAGTTCAGACTGTGTTAGGACATCCCCTCTTACCTTCAATTAGCACAGGTCCCTGGGACTCTGCAGGTCTGCTTGGGGAGGCAGCACATCCCACTTTCCAGGGGGCTGGGGCTGCCTTGGCTCTCCTGATGCTTCCATAAGAGCCCGTGGGTAACAAGAACCACATGGAACACACGCCTTTCTGCTTCCCAAGGCGTCTCACCATCTGTAACTGCTTCTCCAATGACTCAGGGGGTCTCAGACTTTCCCCCGTGCTGACAACTCACTGCCTCACAGGACCTCTTTTCTCATGGCATTCAAACACTTCCATTCTGAACATGATTACTTAGAAGGGAGAGGTGAATGTCAAGGGCAGGGATCAGTGTTTAAGAGTAGTTCAGTGTTTTAATTTGAGCAGAATATGAAAACAGAATGTGAAAGGTAACTAGAGGTATTTTGCCCCCTGCTGAAATGGTGAAGAAGGGTCATATTTAGCACAGGGAGGGCCCCTTCCCTGACCTGTTCTGTACAGAACATGGGGCACTGCAGGCCCTTGGCTGGACTTGCCCCACAGTCATGGAGTATCTTGGTTTTCAGTGGATGTTTCCAGCCTGCACTGCTGGTCATGGTGCAGATGCTGGGGGGGAATCTTCTTCATTAGCTTCATTTCCCTCTAATATTGTATATTTAGAAGTATCTGTGCAGCACCAGGCCATTGACAGTACTGCTGATTACTTCACATCACTATTTAATTAGGATGAAAGACACGGAACAAGCAAGTGGAGATTTTACACTTGGGAAAGAAATTGATTTATGTTAGCTCCATCAGGCTTTTATTTAAAAAGCACGAAAAGTATTCTTGTCACTTTGGGATTGATTTAAATCGGGGAGTTTGTACAAAATTATTCTTCTCAGCTTGTGATTGCAGAGACCTAACAATGGGGCAGAAGTGGATCCTCTGTTACATTCTGTGCTGTAGCTCAGGAGTGAGGAGCTCAAGCCTTCTACAAGCCTGGACTTAGCAACGGCTCAGTGGGACCCCTCTGGAAGGCCTTGCTTGGGCCATAGCTGCTCAGTCACAGAGCTCTGCTTTTGCTATAGCAAGGAATTTCTGTCCTCTGGCCAATGTAGAATCACCTGGGAATTAAAACTGATCTAATCTAGGGATGTAGCTCGGTGCTGCCCTTCCTCATGCCTCATATAAATGCAAACATCACCCAAAAGGTGCAAATCAATCTGAAAGGTCTGGATGGTGCTAATATTGTCACAACCTTGCCCACACTCATGAGCTTTATTGGGCAGCTGTACATTTCTGCTGAAGCTGGGAGTTTTCCCTGAGGCATCCTGAAATAAATGTTGTATGAATTGAAGGTGTCTTGCCTCCTACAGCAGATCTGCACCTGCTGTTCCCTGCTCCAGTCTCAGCCCAGCATCACCCAGTCTGGCATCATCACACCCTGCTCTTGCCAGGCTGCCAACAGCCCATGTGCAAGGCCTTGCTGTCTGACACCAAATGTCTCCCAGTTCCTCTTCACAGCGAAGCTGAACCAGAGGTTATGTTTTTCCTGGTACGTTTGTGTTTGTCAAGGAAGCTTCACTCTGGTGATATTTACAGTCTTAGTGCCTGTGAAGAGACCATAATAGAAACAAAAGACTGTTTTTTGTCATTCTCTCAGGCTGCTGCGACACTTGTTGCCCAGAGTTTCCTGTGGGGAGCTGTAGGTTTGGCTGAGCCATAGCTGAGTTGCCTTTTCTTCCAATTTCTGTAGCTAGAAGGGGGTGTATTTCTGTGACCAGGACAGAGAAGTTGATAAAAACACTTGGCTAATGAACATTTGTCAGCCAAGAAAAATGAATTCTAACTTCCCTCTTAATGAAAGGTGTACTAGGTGGGACTCTAATGATAAACACAGGACCAGGAGAGAAAACAGCTGAGTTCATTTTCCTATCACTACAAACCTCCCGTGATTTTTGAGGGCAGCTGAACCATGCCCTCCATGTACCATGCTGTCTTCCCTATCAGTAAAATAAGGATAAAACTTTAAGTTCTGGCTGTCTGGATGGCAAGCTGGCTGGCAGGGCACATTCACCTGACTGTATGTGCCATCTCTACTGAGCAGAGTAGCCCCCTCCTCTTATCTCTTTCCTAACTCCAGAGAACTGTCATGGAATTAATATGTCCTGCCCCAAGTCTGAGAACAGCATTCGCATCCCTCAGCAAACCACTCCAAACGGGCTTGACAGTTAAATAATTGCCTCTGCTGCTTGGCTTTTAAGAAATGAAATGAAACTTAAATGGGAGTTCTGCAAAGTTTGATAGACCTTCCACTTGGCTTCCATCCTTCATGGTGGGTGTTCAAACTCCCAGACTAATGGGGATTTGTGGGGAGGCATCAACTCAAAAAAAAGTGTCAACAGCAGCACAGGTCAGACAAGGACATATTGTTATGCACCTTTGAAAACACAGCCAGACTTCACATCTCAGCCCAGCATGCAGCAATCATTAGTCACCCTGCATAATCCCCTTGACCTATTTTTTTTTTCCTTTCAGAGTGGTCACATTTGAAAATATCGTCTAGAGCTGGTTGGGCCCACACAAGGTTGTTAATTGGGAGCTGTCTAGCTGAGGGGTGACACAGAAGCAAAGTTCAGCACAGTGTGCTCAGCAGCCTGATTGCAGTGCTGAGGGTTCCCAGGGAGGTGGTGGCTGGGAGGCCTTGTGTCACCAGTATGCACAGGGACTTTATTCCTCATGCTTCTGAAAGGGCTGGTTCTGAAGCACCTGCGTGCCTTGGTTTATCTGGAATTAAGGATTTGCCAGGAGCTGGCGCAGCAGGAGGGCTGGAATGTGAGAAGTGCTAATGACATTTGCTTACAGGAGTGGGAAGACCCCAGCTGGAACAATGGACCAGCCAGGAAAAGCCACCCACACACCTCCATCCCAGAGAGCTGAGTGGGCATGGCCTTAGTCATGAGGGGATTTTAAAGGGGTTGCTCTCCTTCTTGCTTCCCCTTAAGGCTGGTGCCAAAGCTGTGGGAAGCAGCACAACTCCCAAAGCACTGGGGCTATCACACACTGTCATCTCACAGCAGCTGCTGTCCCTTATTCTGGAGAGACAAGTGTGGGGTGGCCCTACACTGGTGGAGAGATGTGAAAATGACCTACAAGCTTGGTACAGAGGCTTGTAACTTCTGAGAGGTTTATTCCACATAACATATATCAGTTATATTCCTGGAGGCTGAGGCCAGAGTTATGTAGATGAAGGAATTAGCATAAAAACTATTTACAATACTTATTCCATTATTATACTATCAAAATGCTTCACGGGCTCTAATGAATTCCTGTTGCAGCTTCTCTGGGAACTAGAAAATTGTTATTCATCCAAGTCTGATGATAAATTGAGCTGTTCAGGGATAAGGCCCAGGTTGGTGGCAGAGCCAGATTGGTTTCCAGATAAGCCAGGTGCCTGCGTCCCACTGAGGTCACAGAAGATGCCCATCATCGAGTGGGAGCAGGTACCTGGGTCTCAGCTGGTGCCCTGTCTGCTGGGCCAGCTTTTCTATCTGAGCATCTATAGCAGCAGTACTTCTGTGCATGTAGGTGGAATTTGATACTGAATTTCAAAGGCTAATAATTTTTCAGAGTGCTTTTCCTTGTTCCTCTGTCTGCAAAGCCTGCCCAAATGAAAGGCAGAGCAAAGCAGGGCTCCCTTGCCTCAGCCATGGAAAGGATCAGAGCTCTGGATGGATGGTGCTGAAGGCACACATCTGTCTTGCTTACCTGCACTAGTTTATGAAGCTGCTGGTCTAGGGAGATTGGTAGGTGTCAAATCTACGTTATAAAACTGCACAGGAGTGGCAGTCTGCTGTGCCCTTGTACAAAAGGCATGTTCAGCTGATTAGGTCAGGCTGTGTTTTGCTAGAAGGAGCCAGTTTTGGAAATCTTGCTTCTCCCATCACATCAGCCTTCCTGCCTTTCCCTGGTGGCTCGGGGGCCACACGTGCATGTGCTGTTTATCCTTCAGTCCCTACAGGTATTTATAAAATTTACAAGGCTGAAAAAATTTGCAACACTAAAATTTGGAGCTGATGGTCTTGAAGCGTGGTGCCTATGCTGCCAAACAGAGGTGGGCAGAAATTGCTTCTCTCCTGCTGTAAGGCTGCACACTTGATGTCAGGAGTGGTGCATTGAGTGCATTTGAGGGATGGTGCAGGTGTCTTTGTGAAGCTGTTTCCTTGTCAGTTTTTGACCTGCCATGACAGGACTGAGCTGTGTCAATCCATCCTGCATATTCCTAGCTTCATTAAATCCCTGGGTGCTGAGTGCTACTGTCTGTGCTCTTTTGCTGTTCATTTAGGGATTTAGGGCAGAAGTGCCTTATGTTGCCGTCATCATCTTGTAAGGGACAAAGAACAAATGCAGTGTATTCCCTAGATCCAGGATAATCATATCTTGACAGCATACTAATTAATCATCTCACAATCAGGTAATTCTTTCCCATGTAGCTGTCTAATTACTGTTTACTAGCCCAGACTTCAGTGTGCAAATAACTAATAAATTCAAGCAGGGGTTTCAAGGAGAGGGGCACAGTGGGCCATGACTCCTGGTGTAACTCCTCCATCTTCTTTGAATTATTCCTGGGATAAATTTGGTCTGTCAAATCTTTTAGTCTGTTGAACCACAGAGCATCCCTAATTATTGCCATATTGGCCACAAGGAAAGAGTGTGCCCAGCTCCATTGCTCAGTGCAGTGGGCTGAGCTGCTGTCCTGCAGCTGATAATGTGCTCCGAGTACATCCATATGTTGGCTCCCCAGGAGCTCTTCCTAACCTAGCAGATTATAAGCTAATGAGCTTGAGCCATACTTTAGGGATCAATATACAAGATGCTCTTAAAAGGTGGGGTTGTCTATTAGAGTGTGCTGGATGTCTCCATGGTAGAGATTTACTTGTAAGCCAGGGAAGACAGCAAAGATAAAAATTACAATTGCTTAACATGTGTCCCTTGAAATTGCTTTTCGCCTCTGCCTCCAGCTCGTTCACTTCTGGTTTAGTTGGGTTTCCCAATGTTTGTGATGTGTTCTGATTGTGTGCATGCATGAACCCAAATTCTATCCAGCCAAAAATTTAGACTCATTCAAAAATTTTCACCACGTTTGGAAGAACAGCAGAAACTTTACAA
The DNA here is from genome assembly GCA_034509425.1 of Eopsaltria australis. Lineage (NCBI taxonomy): Eukaryota > Metazoa > Chordata > Aves > Passeriformes > Petroicidae > Eopsaltria > Eopsaltria australis. The sequence goes on from JAVTVJ010000489.1 coordinate 383,547, forward strand.
TATTAATCTTTTGTGTTTCATAAAAATAGGCTTTTTTTATGGGTTTAGTTAAAGCAAGAGAGACCTTCATCTGTGCGACTTTACCAGTGTAAAAATGATTTCATACTTCACTATTCCCATATGTGAAAGAAATCAGTGAAAGCTGATACAAGGCAGTTTCCCACTTGCAGAGCTGCCTCTTGGGCTGGAAGCATTTAGGTGTGTGTGATTTGGGCTGTTGCTAGCTATGTCCCATAATATCTGTGTCAAAGCTGTAAAACTAATCCCTAAGACATCAGTGTCCAGCTTGAACAGCAGATGTACACCTACCTCGATGCTGCCTGTGGACCCACTGACAATTTAGTATCTCCCATTTTTTCAAAGCTGTATGACCCTAACAAAGAGGTGACTTCATGTCTTGGTGTCAGTTTTGCCCCAGACATATTGCAGCAATTTTCTCATGTTTTTTAGTGCTCAGTTGTTCCCAACTGCCTCTGTATTTACTGCATGATTACGCCTTCAGTGTCCAGATCATCAGACCTTTGCCCAAACCGGCCTGAGAATGGCCTTGCAAACATTCTGAGGAACTGGAGTGTGTTTGATTTTCCTTGGTTTGTTTGCTTTGCATTATCTGTCTTCATGGTGATAAAAACTGCTGCTGTCAACCTCAGGAGTGCTCTGGCTTTGTTGTGTGGAAGACAAAAAAGGAGGGATGATGTGCAGGCTCTGCTCCCAAAAGCTGCCTCGTGGAGCTTCTCCCCAGAGGAGCCAAGAGGAGGGAAATGTCGACCACATAAATAGCAGGGACTCTCCCAAGAACGTGTGCTGAAATAAAAGCAGCTAAAAATAGTCTCTAAGTCTAAATGTGAATCATCTGGAGAGCAACGCGCAAAATTTTCTACAGGAAAATCCTGAAAGGAGGAAGCCATGCTTTCAGAAGCAATCATGCAAGCTGGTAGCAAATAAAGTCTTCCTATGAAAAACTGCCACTCCCAACATATGCTCTTGGGGAGAGCTCACACCCTTCCCGGGGTCTGCCTTCTCCAGTTATGCTGGGGCTCAGTCTCATTCTTACTGGTGCAGGTTTTGGTTAAGTCTCCCAAGGGATGGGATTTTTTTTCCAGATTTTGATCCTGTTTAAAGAACTGGAGCTCCAGCAATCAGGCTTTGTTAAAACAGCCTCTCCACAGGATTTCTCTCTCCTCCAGGCAGTTTGCAGGTGCCAGAAACATGGGAAGGTGGTAAAACTTACTAAAAAATAGTGGGCTTGGTTGCACCCCTACTTCCAGTGCAAATGCTTATCCCCACTGACTTCCCTCAGCCATTCACTTGTCCCTCTTTGCCAGTTGTAATCTGCTGCTGGGGCTTACCAGAGCTATTTCCAATGCAACACGTTTAATCCCAAATTGAAAAGTCTTTGTGCGCTGAGGCCTCGGTGTCATGCGGTGAATATCTTAGATGCAGAGAGGGATCAAGGTGGCTTCTTAGTTACCAGCAGTTAACACAACCCATTGTGGCTGATTTAATTGCCATTTATCCGTGTCTTTGTGTGCCCTGCTCGGAAGGAGCGCGAACTGGAAATAAGACAGCGGATAAATAGCCGCGGTTTTGCCGTGGCACCGGGCGAAACCTCAGCTATAGTGCAGGCCTAGTGTGCTCTGACAGGCATTGAGGAGCAGCTGAAGCCTTTCTGCTGGACAATGCTGGGCCACAAAAGCAGCATTAGGGCCAGCAGCCCCGGCCAGGCGGGAGTAGCTGATCGCAGATGGATCCGCAGGCTCTCCAGAGCTGCTGGGACAGGAGAGCAGGCTGGGAACAGGACAGCAGTGCTGGGGACAGGAGAGCAGTGCTGGGAACAGGAGAGCAGTGCTGGGAACAGGACAGCAGTGCTGGGGACAGGAGAGCAGTGCTGGGAACAGGAGAGCAGTGCTGGGAACAGGAGAGCAGCGCTGGGGAGGAAAGCAGTGCTGGGGACAGGAGAGCAGCGCTGGGGACAGGACAGCAGTGCTGGGGACAGGACAGCAGTGCTGGGAACAGGAGAGCAGTGCTGGGGACAGGAGAGCAGTGCTGGGGACAGGAGAGCAGCGCTGGGGACAGGACAGCAGTGCTGGGGACAGGACAGCAGTGCTGGGACAGGAGAGCAGTGCTGGGGACAGGAGAGCAGCGCTGGGGACAGGAAAGCAGTGCTGGGGACAGGAGAGCAGCGCAGGAGAGCAGCGCTGGGGACAGGAGAGCAGTGCTGGGGACAGGAGAGCAGTGCTGGGGACAGGAGAGCAGCGCTGGGAACAGGACAGCAGCGCTGGGAACAGGACAGCAGCGCTGGGGACAGGAGAGCAGTGCTGGGGACAGGTCAGAGGTGGCACAGCCACGCTGCTGTGCCAGGAGCAGCACTGAGCTGGCACAGGGCACTGCAGGAGCCCTGGACACACGGACACCACCTCGCACCTCTGCTTCTCCAGCTGGGTGTGTTTCTTCTCTGCATGTCTTTCAACTTTCTGTGTTGGCATTTCTGGCTGAGATGTGCCAAATTCAGTGGTAAAGCTGTTCTCTCTCAAAGTTGAAATGTCCATAAAATGCTGATTTTGACAACATTTTGGCTCAGGAAAAAGGAAATTATTTATAAATTTCAGAGTTTCTCATTTTGATGTCTTTCAAGAGTAGACATCTTTCAGTTTTTCATTTTGACTTGATTTTTATTTGTTTAATCTTTAAGAATGCTTTAAGAAACTGATTGGCACTGGTCTTTACAAAATTCTTCTAGTGAGAACTTTCACATTTTCCTTTAATTCTTTTCAAGAGTATCAAAATTTCTCTTTCAGAATCCCTATTTTCAGCCTGAGGCTTGTGAAAGGCAGGGCAGCTACCCAGCAAAGCAATCTAGGAATATAATGGGAACGATATTTCATGAGAAATTGTTCTTTTCCATTCAGGAGAAGAATGACTAATGTGTGGTGCTTTTCTACTAGCTGTTAACAATGCATTTCGTTTTTCCTGACGTGTTTAGAAGAATGCAACAAGAGCCCCGAGGCATCTTCTAACAAAGAAACGTATCACTTGGCGTTTTTACAGCGAGCTGAGGCTTTTCTGGGTTACACACGTCAAAGTGAAGTCCTGGGTGTAGCTCCCATTACCCACCAGAAAGGAGACAGAAGGAAACAGTCTGATAAAACCGTAGTTTTATTAAGCAAATATTCCTATGTCAAGACATTGTTGCCCGCTAATTTATTCCAGACTTCAAGCCTGCCTTTTAAAAAGCTTTAAGTGTGAACAGATAAGGAGTTAATTTACCTTTTCACAATTAGACCTTCTTAGATCTTCTGAAAAATTCATGGAAATTGTGAATGGGAGAGATACATTTTTAAACATGCTCAGTTTATTTAAATGTAATATTTGCCAGTTTTTGCTGTGGAGTGTGGAGCCCTTCCCTCGCAGTTCACATCCTGGGACATCCTAACTGTTGGAGGGCTGTCTTCACCCTCTGCCCTGTAGCCCTTGGCTCTGTATTCCTAAATTTTATGGACATGAGGTCCAACTGTGCAGTGATTTGACCTAGAAACTGAGCCTTGCCTGCTTGAGAGTGATTTGCCTTCAGCATCTGTTCGTAAAGAGCGTGAGCTGTCTCAGGTGCCTCACTCCCTGGGGTGTCCAGAACTAGTTCTATTAACAGATGATCATCTTTTTGGCAGAACTGTTCATGCTTTATCTCTTTTGAGCTGAGTGATGAAGCTGGTTGGAGGCAGAACACTCCAGGGCTCAGTGCAAATGCAGTGCCAGGAGCTGGCAGAAGAGCAGTTTATTCTTCTTCCAAAATGTGTCTGGGAGTACAATGAAGTGTAAAAACTCAGGTGCAAAACCAGAGTTATCTTCCCGTGGTACTTCCTTGACCTCATTGTCTCCTTTTGCTCCCCACTCTCCTTTACAGCCCTATTATTTGAAGTCAGGAACTGGGGCCCTGCTGGGAGGGTACATTTAACTGGTTTACTCCAGCCACATTCCACGTGGTCGTGTACAAGGAGTTCATTTTAAGTTACTTACACACCCATAATGGTAACTGTAGGAGGAAAGAAGAGCATTAAAGTATATCCTACCTGAAAACCCAGATATTGGTGATGTTTGATCCTTTCCACTTTGAGCAACCCCTATCAGCAAAATTCAGCGCTTGTGAATTTCCATTGTTACAGAAATCTGAATTTTATAAATTGGTCTAGTTTATGATTAAATGATAGAAAAGGGCAGGAAGTATTTTTTCTATACCAATTAAAAATTGAAAGATACTGAAAAATGTTGCCTATCTTAACTCAAGAAGTAATTTTAGAATTGTTTGTGAGCAATAGGGAAAAAAAGAAAAAACATGTCAGATCAGTCATACAGATGATTTTAAAATGCTTTGATCTGATTTCCATAATGTAAACATTCTTATTGTAATCAGCTTACCTGTAGAAATACAGATTAATGTTGAACAAGGAAACTGCAGTGCATTTAGGATCAGCTGTAATGTTGGAGCAATGGAAAATGGGATTCTTAAAGGTCTGTTCATCTCTTCTGGTTTTGCACAGGCTTCCATGAGCTCTGTGAACCTTTTCCATCTTAATACCACTAAGATATGGAATAGCCATTAACACAAGTTATTAACACGTTATGAAGAAACAACAAATTCAAAAGGGTGAGAGCCCAAAATGACACCTGTAATACTGATTTGAGAGGTAGCAGAGAGGTCATATTTTCTCAGATAGACAGTTTAGCTTCTGCTGCACTTGAGATTTCTATTTTCCTCTTATCTGACTATTTCTTGCTCTCTGAAACTTCACATATCTTGTCTTTTGGACTGTGAGATCTTTGAGAAAAACCTTGGCACCATGAGAGCCAACTGTCCAGGACCTGTTGCCATAATGCAAAAGTTTGATTGTGTGTTGCTGCAGCAGTTGATTTTATGGATTCCCTATGTTTCCATCAAGAATCATTTACCTGAAGATCATGAAATTTTGTCATAGCAGATTCTTACAGTTGTTCAGAAATAACTGATTCCACTGGAGATTCCAGCATCAAACCTGGGGGCAGACTTCAATCGTGCCATTGTTTCTGTGATCTCGGAGCAGCTCAAAGCAGGGGGATGAGGCAGAAAGTTTATTTATTTCGAAAAAACTAGCACAGTTTTTAACATCGGTTACAATTCCAGATAGAAAACGTTTTGTTAATAAGCAATATTTCAAACTGATGAGAGCACTTAACTGGAAGTTGATCTTTACCTGAATCAAAGCAAAGATGCTGTTCGCAGCCCTGTGTGATGTCCGTGGCCGTGCTGAAAGGAGCATTTGATTAGGAATGCCTTGGCCAGGGCGAGATCTGGAAGCTTTGGAGTCTGCCCCGGGTGTCTTGGCAACGATACACAGTTGAGAGCCCACATCAGCACAGACACAGAGCGTGTCCCAGGTCTGGCTTCACATCCCGCTTGTGCAAGGCAAGAGAGAAAACTGCTGCTGCCGAGACAGGCTTTAGAGACACTGCGCTTCCCGTAGAGACTTTCACAGTCGCTCTCAGTAAGTACAATTTTAAATTAAGGAATGTTTTCTTCCCTCTGAAGTCATCTTTGTTAAGCGTGCTGTAGTTCAGGGATGTAAATCAGGCTAAAACGCACAGTTAAAATATACAGAAGCCTGCTTTCAATTAGTGTGAAGCTGCTTTAACTAGCCATTAACTGAGCGGTATGGGACTGAAGGAGCCGAATCTTAGAAAACCTTAGAAACTGGGAAAGCAGAGCCTGACCCTTCCCCCTTTGTCAGCGTGTTCTTTTCAGGGCAAGCCCGTGGCATTGTGTGTGCAGTGGTACCTACAGCAGAGCAGGGACAGCCCCTGGCTCTGCACATCTCCCCCTGCACGGCTGATGCAACAGGAGCCCTGCAGTGCACAGGGAGCCATTCCCATTCCTTGGGCGCTGAAGGCAGAGACTGTGATGAAGCAGGCTTGAAGAGAAAAACTGACCTGAGCTGTCCCCTATTTTCTAAGGTGTCTATTTTCTTAGGCAGAATTGGAATGTACTGTGAGGTTTTGTTCCCACCGAGCTTTTCTGCTTTCTGAAGTGTTTGTGTTTGCTTTTAGTGGAGTAAGAAGTGATTGTGGGAAACCTGGAGATTTCTCCCAAATCAGAGGAGAGGATATGGTTGTGGTTGTGTGGCTGGTTTAGGATACGGGTATCTGCATCCATTTCTAGCCTCTGTCACAGCCTCAGTGTGGCCTCGGGGAAAAAGCTGATCTCCCTGTGCACTTAAAGCGAGCCCACACAGAGCCTTTCTCCCTGGCATGTGATGTGCCTGCGTGGGCTGCACTGGGGTGGGTGGGCATGACTGGCTGCCTCGGTGCTCATGGCAACCTCTCCCCACGTCCTTGATGCAAACAGCAGTCACTGCAGGGATGTCTGCACTCCTGGTTGGAGCGCTGTGGGGCAGAGGTGTGCATAGGTGGTGGCACATCCTGTGAAGGAGCACGTTCCTGCGAGGTACGTGTCAGGGTAGAGCTGTGGGACTCAGGCACAGCAAAGGGCTGGGCTGGCCCAGCTCCCTGCAGTGGTACCTGCATTGCTCTAGGGAAAGGCCAGGGCAGTGGCACAGCTCCTCATGTGCAGTTCTCTCACAGCTCAGCTGCCTAAAGCTGTATCCTGAGGAACATGCCTCCCATCAGTGCTGGGTGGTGACTCAGGCTGCTGCCAGAGTGTGTCTGCTTGTCCTTCATCCAGGGGCAGGGACCCTCTGTGCCACTCAGCCCAGAACAGCAGCTCCTGGTGTGGGGATGAAGGAGATTAGTCACAGAGCACAGTGAGTGCAGGATGCAGATCTGATCCTTTGGGAGTAGTGAACACTGCAGTGAGAGGAAGGGAAGTCACGATCGATTTATCGATGCTTTTTGATCAAGCAGTCGCACAAATGCTTTCTGTGGAGGGACTGCAAGTTTAAAGGAACTTAGTTCAAAGACTTCACACATCTGATGCTCAGGCCAAATCCCTGCAGCTTTGGTTCCCTGTTGGAATGACTGTGTAGTTCAAGTGTGGGCTGTCATACTTGACTGGCAGCCAGATGAGGCTGCTGCACCTCATCAGCTCTCCTTGGCCCAGAACTGCTCACAGCAGTGTCTGTGGGAAGCCAGCTGTGACACAGCCGGGGACCTCAGGCTGAGAAGTGACAAGGGTTTGGCTGGCCCTGCTCTTCCCCACTTCCAGTATCACGTGGGAGATACCAGAACCTTGCCATTCAGATCAGAAGCACTCACTGAAGTCAGCACTGGGACTGTGCACCCTAATTAAAAGTCTGGCCTGTCGTTGTTTCAGAACAAATCTGACAGCCTCGGTGAGTGAGAGTTGTGTCCTGTGCTCCCTTGGGCAGAGGGTGCTTCAGGTGGTCTGTGGTGAACTCTTTGGGTGTAGTCTGCTATTGATTGGTTTGGGTTTTCCTCCTGCACTGGAAAAGGCCATGCACTCCACGGCAGTATCCATATGGATATTTCTGGTTACTCCCCTGCTATAGCTCGCTGGTTCCTCTGTCCAGCCTGGCGTTAATCAGACAGATTCCAGCTGGCTGTATTTCCAGGAGTGCCCCTGTCCCCAGGGCACTCTGGCAGCATCTTCCAGACACTCAGCCAGAGAAACTGCGGCCTGCGTTGTGGTGCAGGAACGGTCCAGGTTAGCTATCGGCTGAAGAGAATAACGAGAGGGCTCTTGGAGTGCCTTTAATTCTGAGTGGCTTTATTGCAAGATGCCCCACACAGAGGGGAGGCAGGAATCCAAGAGACCCAGGAGCCTCAGACACAGCCTTAAGAGTTATCTCATACAACCAATCACCAGAGGGTCTGGGGAGGGATAGGGAAGGTCCAGGGTTACTTGGTCCTATGGAATGGGGGAGAGAAGGGGCCCAGGAGATAACATGGGATAGCACAAAGGCCCTGGGGGGAGGGAGGAGATGATGGACACCAGCAGTGGCTACTCTGGTTTGTCCTGGCTTAAACCATGGTCACTCCACTTTCCAGGGGGTACCCAGCCCCTTTGGAATTTCTCCACCAGTGATCTTTCTCTTTTTCTAAGTCGTCTCCCCCTGGGGTCTCCAAGGAAACTTCCACAGCAGCTACATCCTGCAGCCTCATGTGATGGCCTCAAGGGTTGAGTGTAGCTTTGGCACTGCTGAGCGTTTTTCTGCAAAGAGCTGCTTTGTGTCACCCAAGTAATCTGTGCACACGAACTGTGCTCTTGCTGGCTCAGAGGTGCCAGTTGTGTCTGAACTGTGCTTCTGCCATGGCTAATGGGGAATCATCATGGGAAAGATGCAGAATAGATCACATCCTTATCATGGTGTGGCCCAGTTCACTGTAATACTTGTTTCCTACAAGGCTGCTTAGGGATTCCTAACCCATTTTTTCCCCCTTGGAGAAAATATGGTATTTTAGTAGCAGAAACCAGCACGCATATTAGTTAATTCCAAATCTTAACATATTGTGGTGTTTCCTGTCTGTTTCCCTCATTCATCTCAGTGTATAAAATGTGCTTCATGAGGAGACTTTCCATGAGCACAGAGCAAGCCTCCTTTTATCTGTGTCTCCCTCCTCTCTCATGGACTGTTTGTGTGTGTTAAATAAAGCGTCAGGGTTGGTCAGCTCCAGCTTGGACTCATCTCCTGAGTATTTAGGACTCTCTGTCTCTCTGGCCTTAATCTTCCCCCTGCTTTCTTTCTGTTCCTTCCTCTATTCTTCAGTAACAGTGCCACCTAATTAGGTCATGGATTGTTTCATACTCAGAACCTTTCAGGAGGTTTTCCAGTAGCTGCGGGTTTTGTTACTCAAGGCACTTGTTCTGCTTGCCCAGCTTTCCTGCTTTGTGCCTCTATTAACTGCTCCTAACACTGAAATATTTCTCATTCACATGGCTGCAGCAGTAAAAGCCATGTTAGTTCCGTAACAAGCTGCTACTGACTCCTCGGGGAACTCCCAAAGAAACATTTTACTCTGAGATAAATCTGCTTTTCTGCATTCCCTACTGTTTTATTAATAAGGACATTTTCCTGAGAAGGAGATTCTCACATAAAGCCGCCTGCAGCTTCAGCGACTGCTTCTCCCTGGAGCCCAAATAATAGCTCCTGCTTGCTCAAGATGTTGGGATTCCCATCTGGGTAACAACACACAGGTTGCTGCTTTCCGGGCAAGCAGGGGTCAGCAGCATGTCAAGACCTACCTGGGACTATGGTCTTTAGCTGGTATGAAACAGACCTAATCCAAGGTGTGCTTGGCCCCAAATTTTATTGTATCCAGATTCAAAGGACTCATTTACCACAAGGTGTTATTTTTCCCCCCAAACAAAGTTCAGTTAAGCCTTAAGGAGTAATTCCAAAGGATGTGCTGGTCACTGTAATCAAGAGTGGCAGAATTGGATTTTTTATATCTGTAACCAAAATCTAGGAAACACTCGCTACATCCAATTCAATCTGCAGCCAGAGGTTTGTGACAGGATGAGCTGGGACTAGATGCAGACCTTACAGCGGGTATTTGTAGCAGACTGCTCCCTCCTTCCTCAAAATAAAATATCAGTTTTCTCCTATTCTCTAATCCTAGCTTTGAAAGCAATTTAATACATGGTCCTAAATTATGGTAGTGAATTATGGTATCCCCAAATATTCTTGATAGCTGTATAATACACAGAAAAAAAACCCCCAACCCAAACAGATGAAAGAAGGGCTGATAATTCAGAAGGATTGAAAAGATTTCTACTTTTCTTCAGAGTTAATTGAGAGCAAAGGCTGTTGCCCCTTTACTGCACAAATTTCAATTAGGCTGACAGCAGAGCTGGTCACAGAAGGCTGAATCTGGCCTGTAACAATTTGTCAAGGAAAATCTTTCCTGTTTCAATCATTGAACCTTATTAAATCAATTTCATACAATGTTTTAGTCATTGCCTTTCATTCATGCCCAACTAAAGCTTTTTTATAGGAAGCAGTGACAACAGAATTTGCATGCTGGAAATAACAAGACTGGCTTTGCCTGGTCACGTGTGCCATAAGAGACTGTCCAGAAATTTTCATCCTGTTGTCTGCTGTATAAAAAGAGGGGCAGGAGGTGCTTCCAGCTCCTTCTCCAAGCAAGGTACCAGTGCATCCAGGTGAGGTGGTGGTGTCCAGGTTTTCAGCCTGAGTAAATATTTCACTCAGGATGTTTTATAACACTTTTCAAAGTGAAGATCCCATATGGCTATGGAGGGACAACCTTGGCTGGCCTTTTTTTCCTGTGACATTTTTTGACATTGCTTGCTAAATATGGCTTAGCAAAAAGAGTGGAGAGATGCTGAAAGATGGGAGTTGGATGAGGGAGATGAGAAAACTACATATAAAGTAAAGGAAATAAGAATTGGAGGGCAGCTTTCAGGGCAGTTAAGATGTCCTAGATCTCAGTCTCCAGAAATCTCATAAGGTACATTATTCAGTAAACTTCTTGGACTAGTAGATAACATCTCTTTTGCAGTGCATTTCTGCCCAAATTTGTATCCACGGTTTGTTGTGTCACCTCTGATTTCTTTTGAGATTCACTTCTCATTCCTTAATCACTTCAAGCACATAAACCCAGTGGGAATTTGGAATAAATCAAGAGTTTTGAGCTCAGGCTCTTCTGCTGTCTGAAGCTGAAATGAGCTGGCCTCAAGAGCTCCTTGAGATATCCTTTTTGAGCAGGATGTCCTGTCAGGTTTACATGGAAATTACAACTGCCCTGATAGTTTTATTTTTTTTTTGTTCATCTCCCTGTCCCAGCACACGAGAAATCAGGGATGCAGGCTGACCTCCTGGAGGAAAAGGCATGCTGCCAGGGAAGTAGATCTCAGGTCTTTATGGAAGGAAGTGTCACATTACCAGCTGATTAAACCTGTCTGGCAGAGCCTAAAGCACAAAGCATTGAGCAGTAATCCAATAACTGTCTTGAGAGGAGCCTGTGTAGCCTTTGGGGTGTTCCCAGGTGAGTCCCTGCAGTGTCTGCAGCCTCAAAGGACAATCCCCTGGGTCTTGTGCATTCCTGTGAGTTTGGGGTGGAGAAAGGCAGTTGCACTTTGCAGAAGGGACTGAGGGGAGGATCGGTCACGCAGCTCAGGGCGTGCTCAGGTGGTAGAAAGGCTGATGGCTCTGACTGGAGTGTCTTTAGCTCCAGCCACACAGGCAGCCTAAGAAGCCCAGCAGACTGCAGCTGGGTATTGAGTTGATGTTCACATCTCAACACAGGAGATGAGGAGCCAGGCTCCTGTGGAGGCTGTGGCTCTCCTCACCCTCTCTCCTGGGTGCCTGTGCCCACCATTTGTGGTGCTTTGGTGTGGGCTCCTGGAGGGGTTGTGTCACATCCATGTGAATGCCTTGAATATCTTGAGGTTTTGGAGTGGCATTAAATGTGTGTGTTCAGGCAGCTGCAGCCAATCTTCAGTCATGCTGGACACCAGACAGGAGTGACTGATGATGCTGATCCATCCCTGGGCTGTCAGTCCTGCCTCTGCCTGCCTGGGGCTGAGCCACCAGGAAGAAGACAGAGAGCAGACTCTCCACATCAGGGATAACTGACAGCAGGGGCCCTGTGCGGACACTGCAATTATTTCCTTCATTTTCCTTTTTCCTAATTTTTAGATGTGTGATTGCCATAGGAGGGACCACCTACTGTTATACTGTGATTTGAGAAAGCCTTTGAACTTGTTTCTCTTGAGCTTTGGTCAGCCAGATGTAAAACAGAAGCAATTAAAACATGGCAGAAGTGGAAAGATCTGAAAGATGGGTCTGGAAGTCTGGTCAGAGCCAGCTCTGCAAAGGGGATGGAAGAGAAGGAGGGCAGGTTTATCTCTGGATGAAGGGCACTTTTCCGCTAGGATTTGCATGAAGCCTTAAACCACATCTGCAGTGTCCATGCTGTTTCCAGGCAGAGCAGTTGTATCTGCAGGACAGGTACAAATGCAAACTCTCCTGGCAGAGCTGCCACTCAGCCGTGTATCTGAAGCATTTACTTCCTATCAGTTGCTACTTACATGTGCATGAAAGTGTCAAAATGCAGCATTTATTCTCTGTGAACCTGGAAGATAGAAATTATTCCTGGCAAGGTGGGGCTCGCAGCATACAGGAAGTTGTAGGAGCAGAGCAGTCTGGTAGGACACACTTCCTTGGTGGATGAAGGGCCCCAGAAGTTTCCAGCCTTGTCTCCTGGCCTTGGGGAGCCTTGGCCTTCCTGGAGGAGCTCCTGGGATCAACACTGTCCCCAGGCAGGGCACAACAGCACCTGACAGGGAGATTAAAGCAACAGAGATGTTCATGAAGTGTAGCTGGGACCCAGCATGAGTGAGTATAAATGAGTGAGGGTTTTGAGGGCTAATGCCAAATGTGTCTATCGAAATAAAGGTTTGCTACTGATGTCAGTAGCTTTCAGACCAGGCTTGGGCAGAAGTGCTGGTGCTCACTGAGTCATTGTGGGCTGCCTTTATCTGGTGGCTCACTTCTTTTAGTATGGTTGGATGTCAAAAAGCCACATTGCTTTTCCCAGGAGCAGCAGCTGGAATATTGGTTTCAGCTGGGAACCTCTGTGATGGACTTTATTCAGGGCTTGGGCAGACTTCCAGTTTTGATGTTAATGGTGATTTAATGATAAAATGGCAGTATGACTTGGGAAGGAGAGACAATTGATCCAATGAGGCCCCCTCACAAAGAGCTGTGTCCTGCATGCTTGGGAGCCAGAGCACTGCTGTCACTCCAGGTCCCTGCACAGGGCTCAGTCATTTGTCTGAGCACCAGTGAACAAAAGCACAGATGTAGAAGGAAATGCATCCTCTCTGCCACAGCAGATAACTAATTGTGAAATACTCTCACCCCATCCTTGCTCATTGCTCAGGGAGGAGGGAAGAAGCGAAGCCAAATTTTTGAGGAAAACATTTCCAGGATGAGGGTAATTCTAGTTCTGTGCAGCATCCATTCTAGCATTCAGGTATTGCATCTGAGTCCTGGGGGTGGCATTGCAAGAATGGGGAAAAAAGCATCCAAGTCCTGACTTTATCACTTTTCTTGTCTGAGCTTGGAGAAGTCACTTGAAAGTAGTTTTAGGGCTGGAGAAAACCTATTCCTGCTGTTCAGCAAACCCTGTGTTTCTTTGAGCTTTTATCACACAAATATGGAACAGAAGCAATTACAGGGTGGGAAGTAGGTGTCTGACCACCTTTAAAGGCACAGCCTCTGTCTGTCAGGTTTCTCTGCAGTGAAATGGCAGTAGCCACTCTTTCTTTTCATGCAGGTGTTAGGAAAATACACTGATGGTATCCCAGCTGACTTGCCCTGGAACTTTCTTCCTTGTCCTGTGTCTGCCCTGCAGCACCAGACAGCACCTCCAAAAGGCCACTGAGTGAGAAAAGCTTCTCCTGGGCAGTTTTGGGAAATGAGTGCAGCTGTTTGTTCACAAAACAGCAGCATTACAGGTGAGCAGCACTGAGCCACCTGTGCAGGCTCCCTCTGCAAAACCCCAGGTTTCCTCATGTCCTTTCTGGTGCTCTCCATCTAACAATGATCCTCTATTGGAAAAAACTTGTGATATGTAGAAACTATTGCAATGATCCCAGAAGAAACCACAAACTCCAGATGTGGATTTCTGACTGCTTCCAGTTAAACACACACAATGGGTCCATTTTACGTCAGCTGGCATTTGTCAAACTTATCACAGTTTATGTTTACCACAGTGTTCTTCTGGGAACCATTAAGACTGCGTGTGTCACCCAGGGAAAAGGCCACAGGAATCAGATTCAAAATATTTGCATTGCTTGCAGCCAGGGTTCCCAGCATGGCAAGGGCATTTCACAGTGCTGGGATTTTGGAGGTGTTGGCGTAGCTGTGCCCCAGGTATTGAGCTGGGAATTAAAGACACAGCAAGGACAGGAGGTGACTGGGACTGTGCTGAGGACAGATGGCTCACAGCCACCCCTTCCCTCCTCACTGCTGCCCAGTGTATGCTCTGAAAAATAACAGCAAAAGAATTGTCTTCATGAAAGACATTTGCATTTGTGATGTTTATAGTCCAGAGCCTGGTCCTCCTACTTAACTGTATCATGAGTTAATCCATTCATTTCAGTAGCAAAGCCTGGTGCTGAGTTGATTTACGCTGGAGTAATTACAGGTTAGCTAAGCTACAGTCACTGAGCAGTCCCAGTTATAAGAACATTGTTGAGTGCTGGGAGAGAAATAAGGCAAGGTGGAAGCACAGACACAGCTGGCAGGCAGTCAGAGCAGTGTGAGTGTTTACAGACCTTCCTGTGAAACAAGAAGGTGAGGCTGGAAAGAGCTTGTGGTTGTGTGCCTGCATATTCAGGCTCACAGGTGGGGTACTGTGGGTTTGTGTCAAAGCGGGAAGTTTGACAAAAAGTGCTGATGAAGACCAGGCTACTGTCCCAGTACAGACTAAAAATACATTGCATTTGTCATTGTGAACATTTGCACTTATTAATAGCCAATATTAAGAAAGTTCTCTGAGTCCATCTGTTAAAAGTGTCTGGCTCAGGCAGTGTATGTTCAGGGTAAGTTTTTGAAAATTCCTTCCTTGGGAAAGATTTTTTGCTGACTTTAAAATGTTAACAGCGTTTTCCTGAAATTTGTTAAAAACATTTTATTTACTCAGGTTTATAAATCATGATCAAATTCTCACTGTAACACCACTGTATTGAGCAGTGGCTGAGGAATACTGAGATCAGAACTGGATATGAGTGATCCGGCCTTATATTGGCATGGTCAGGACTGTAGCCACACCTTGCCAATATGTCAAGGACTTGGATAAAACAGAGAGATCGTGTACCAGGTGAATCATTAATAATGGTGGTTTTGGATAACCACTTAGGATAGCACGTGGACTCAAGATTTATGTGCTGGGAAATTTATAAGAAAAAAGACCCTTACATTTTCCAACCTGATGAATGAACATCATCATTGTGGGGTATAAATGTGGAAGATATAAACAATTATCTCCACGTGAGTGTGGAATTCAGGGGGCTGAACAGTGCAGCCCCATGGTGTGACAGAGCCAAAGGGAATCTCTTCATGTGACCCCTCCAGTCCCTTGCAGTAGAGGGACAGGACACCTCCTGCCACTTTGGCCTGGAGGAGCCTGTTGTGCTAAAGCTGCCCTGCCTTGTGTTGTTCCAGGCAGCAAGTGCATTTGAGGGTGAGCATCCCTTATCAGTTGTTCCCATGCTGGTGACTGGTTTGTCCTGGTGACTGACAGCTGTGATAATGAGGTTATTGTGAGGAGGCAATCAGTGCACAGAAATGTTTTTATGTCTTATGGTCTGGGATCTTGGGGGTTTTGTGCCCTGAGAGGCTCTGTCTCTAGCTGGCTGGGCCAGAGCAAAGGGCAGAACACCCTTGTTGCTTTCTCATCTGCATTAGGGATTAGTTTGTCAAAGTCATTGTAAGGCTGTTTGCTGTAGTATCAAGACAGATTTTTCTAAGCTTTTTATGTACCTTTGAAGTGAAAATACCTGGGGAGCAAGGCAAGTCCATTAGTCCCTATGAACAACCAGTGGTTCACAGATGCTCCATTTCTAGGTAAATCCCCTCTGCTGCTCACTCTCTCAATGCTCACTGAACTCTGTTGACTTAACTCCAGGTTTTTACACAGCTCAGTACAGTGCAGTGCCCCTGGGAGCCTCAAATCTGGGTCTTGGCTTAGACCAGAACAAAACACTGAGAGATCTGACTAGATCTGGCTGGGCAAGGGTGGCGTGGAGGAAGAGGGTGCAATTCTGGTTGCAGGGTTTGATAAAAAATATATCTTTTCTCTATTTTTCTCTGTTTTTGTCTCACTGGAGGCGTGGAAGGTTTTTCCAAAGGACCACTTTCACCATGCAAAAATCTTGTTTCCTTTCTCTCTCCCCGCTGAACTTCTGCTTATTGTATATCTGTGAGTTGCAAAAAAGGGCCTCAAACCAGCAGTGGCTACAGCAGCTCCTGGCTCTCAGGGACAAGATTAAAATCCACCAAAACGAAATGTCATGGAAGGCACTGAGTTGTCATTCTCTGGTGCCACAGAAAATTGACTTGCTGTCTCTTGCTGCTGCAGTACAGAGCTGATGGAAGTACCTGGCTTGCTAGATTTCAATATGAATGGAGATGGGTGATGAATAGGAGCTACAAATCACAAAGGTAAAGGAAGGTGCTAGGGATGGCCCAGGTTGGAAATTAGATTATTTTAATGTCTGTACTGAGTCGTTAAGGCTAGAATGCATGTTTCAGATGATAAGACTGTCCCTGTGTAACTTCTAAATTACGATCTGTATGTTTCTCATTGAGATTGGACTTCGCTCAGTCATATCCAGCCATGCCTCTGAAATGCTTTGTAGGCATTACTTATAGGAACTAGTGGGGGTTTCCCATCTGTACATTAATATTTTAGTGGTTGCTATTTTTTAACTATATCCAAGAATGAGAATTCTGTTTCTGGATAGAACTGGTGATTGAGCCCATTCCTGACATTCTGCATGATCCAAGATCCTAAACCCAAAAGTAATCCTGAACCAGGCATGTACAAATTTGCCACAGCTGCAACTTGGACTGGAATGATTTTATGAACATTGCCTGCTGAAACAGGTTTAGCCTGACAATCCAGCTCTCTGCTCACAACTGTGGCATTGTCTCTCCGACAGAGGGAACTGGGTACATCTGGTTCCTCATTTGGTGAAGCAAAGAGCCAAAAGTGAAAGATTAGGGACTCAGCAGCTGGGTGCCACAAGGCCACTGGACTGCAGAGCCACAGGAACCAGACCAGTTCATGTCTCTTTTGTATCCAAGGAGACCCCAGAACTGCAGGGGCTGGGATGCTGGGGTCTGTCACACTGTGCTGTCACCACGCAGCTGCAGGTGACAGGAAGATGAAGCTCAGCCGGCAGGGAGGGCCCTGCAGGGGTCAGTGCTGGCTCTGCCAGAGGTCACAGATCACTGAGAATCACACCTTGACCTGGTGGAAATGGCCAAACACAGCAAACAGTTGAGCTCCTGCACTTTGCAACCTTGTCATCCCTCTGACAAACAGCTCTCCACTTAGCCTGGATGGAGGGACCACAGCTGCCAGTGCCAGGGGCTGAGCCAAGGCCACCTTGTGCCCATGGGTGTTTTTTCCCTGGTGAGAGCCAGTTCCTGTATTGGTGGCTCTGGGATAGATGACCAGCTCTGTTTCAGGAGTCCCATTACTAGGCATGTGCTACATGAAGATGGCTCTGGATTGATAAGACAGAAAAGGTTAATGGTCTCAGATGTAATTTTCCAAACAAATAGAACTTTGATCTGCAATGTAATTTAGATTATCTAAATCCTGCACAGTCTGGGGCCTGAGATGTATCAGGATTCTCAACTAAAAAGCATTTCCTGTAGCACAGTTTGATGTCTGTCAAGGATAACAAATGAAAAAGACTTTCTTTTAACTTCTATGTCCCTCTTCTCCCCAGGTTTTGTTGTCTTTCCTAACCTCATTCATCTGCTAAAAAACAGGGCTGGAGACAGGACCTTGTGTTGGTCAGACCTGTGAGCACTTTTGAGGCCTTCTGTGAAAGAGATCATGAGGTGAAGCACAAAATTATGTCTATGTTGCATTAAAAGTCAGGACAGAAGAGGAAGGATCAAACATCCTGCAAGATGTGATCTATCATCATATGGTGCATGGTCAAGTTATGGGTCTAAACACTGTCCTGGTTTGCAAATTTCCATAACCAGAGATGTGCTTTGGGCACAGTGGGCTCATTGTCCCAAGAAAAATTGAAGGGAGCTCTTGAGGGATGTCTTATTATAGAGATGTTGCTGCTAAAAGCAAATTCTCCCAGCGAGTAAGTGCAGATTGTTTCTGTTATTGATTGCCATGGTCTCTGCTTCATTGAGACCACATGGCCCACTGTGTTTTCATAGCTGTCTTTTATTAAAACTGACAAAGAGGTATCAGCGTTTGAAAAGATGAGTCTTGAGATTCCCCTGGGCGGCATTTTCATGCTGTAAAGTGATACTGGCACATTTGATCCACAGATGCTTTTAACACAGTGATAAAACAAAAGCTTTCCTTCTCAGGGTGGTCTTCTACACTACACTACAAAGCTTTGTTTTTTCCATGCTCAATGGGCCAAGAAGTAGAGAGAACCTGCAATTCTTCCTACCTTAAACTGTGCTCTCGGGATCTGGTCCTGTGTCCTAAACTGCTATGTGTTTAGTTTTTTAAGGTATACTTTGCTGCTTTTTCAAAGGCTCATAATGCATTTTACATTCTCATGGGTTGTCTGTACTGGTTTTCAGTGTTCCTGAGACTGGTGGTCAGAAAGTTTGGATCCTTCTTTCTGGTAACCAGCATTTACAGTCCCTAATCCGCTCCTTCTCGTACTTGACTTTCTAAGAAGCCAGTCAGAGTTTTATGTGAACACACAAGCCCGAAGTTGGTTTGTTTTTATTATTTTTGGCATTATATTTGAAGGTATCTAAAAAAATTTAGATCTGAGACATTTCATACTAGGACCTATCATGAGTGGAAATGTTTGACCTCAATCTGTCTGTGCAGCAGCTCCTGATCTGTAAAATGGGAATACCATCTTCTCTCATTTTGAAGAGACTTTATGAAGATAAATTAATCGTTGCAGAGCACTCAGATGTCAGAGTGATGAACACCACAGAAAAGCTTGGGGGGAAATAAATAGTTCTGTCTGCAGAGGAGGCTGTTAGTAGTAGCCATAAATAAGACATGAAGCTGCACTTTGATCAAGAGACTAAAGCAGATATTGAATAGTTGCTGATAAGCCGAGCACCAGCCAGCCAGAGTCCTGAACACATCCAGACCAGTGGGAAGTAGGGTGTAATTGTGAGATTAAAAAGATGTGTTAATGCAAACAAGCAATGGGACCAAAGTGAAGTTTCACCCATGAGCTCAGTGCAGGTTTGTCCTTGCTTTTGGATGTTCTGTTCTGCAGCCTTGCTGTTAGTGTGTGCCATGAGAGAAATACTAGCCCCCTAGTGAGCATGAATTATTCTCAACCTGGCCGACTGATTCTTTTTCTTTTCCTTTCCTCTGCTAACAAGTTGTGTTACATATAGTAGGGACTAAATGCTTAAAAAACATGTAGTGAAAACATGCTCAGAGCCGAAACTACCAAATAGCTCTTCTGGCAGCAGTCTGTCTTCTACAGACCATGCAAAGCATAATCCAGCAGATTGATGTCTCAGAAGGGCTGTCAGAACCCCCTGCTCCATCCACAGCTCCAGGCTCACCTGAGCCCTGATCAGTTGCTTGCTTGGCTAAAAAAAAGCACTAAAGCCTCCTATCCACAGTGGAGACAGCTGAGAAAACGTGATTCCATCTTTCTGGTGCAATATGGACCCACTTGCCTCCACCTTAGTTTAAACTCTGAGGTGGCTCAGGGGTGCTCACACTTCCCTTGCCATCTTCTGTGCTCTTGTCAGCAAAGCGAATGTGTCCATGCCTTCAGTCTGCAGAGTCCTCCCAGCCCATTTCTAAAGGAGAGCCTACATATTTTTCACTTGAATTTGCTCATATAGCCTGTTTTGGTTTTTTTATTTTTGGGTATTTTGACAAAGGTTAAATGGAATAGATTTTGTGTCTGGCATATTTTTGTAATGCTTTTGACAAAGGTGTTTTAATCAAGGATTCACAGCTACGGTTATGAGATGCTTTCAGAGCTTGACATGAAAAACCTAATGGTACGGTTGCAGTGATGAACAAAATATAAACTGCTTTTCAGAGGGGAATGTGTATCCTGTTCCATTATCTGGCCTTTGCACTTGCAGCTCTTGACTACGTGTCCGTCATGAGGGGTTTTGGAGAGGAACACAGAAAATCCCTCCAAACGCCTTATTAAGCAACCAAAGTGTAACCTACTGATGGCAGAGAGGTTGCAAGTAGCTGATCTCTGGAGAGAGCAGTGGGTGAGTCCCCTGAAATGTCTTCATGCTGTAATTGCATGTCACAGAGTCGGGCCCAGCTTCATTACAGGCCCAAGGAATCGATGCTAATGGGCCCTCAGCCAGCCCCGTCCTGCCTTCGGTGCTCTCATCTTGCACTGAGACCTCAGCAAGCCCTGCGCTTGACCGGAGCTGTTGATGTGCCTGGGGATAGGACACAAGCAAGCTCTCTGCTCTGGAGGTCATGGGGAGAGCAGACCCCCGTGGTGTGGAGTCTAAATTGCTGCTTCCTTAGTTACTAAAATAAGCCTCTCTGCAGGCACTTGGGTTTTATTTTTTGGGAGTGGAAGCAGGGGTTGAGCTGTGCCTGCTGCACCCAGAGCAGTGTTCCCCTGCAGCTGTAGTTTGGAGCTGACCTCCTCACCCTGTTCAGGGATGAAGGGATGAGGAGGGCAGGGAAGAAACTGCAGAAAGTTCTGGAAAGGCTCTCCCAGCTGCAATTGCAGCCTGTTTCTGCCCCCTCTGCAGTCTGCAGCTCCTCTGCTCCACACTTGTACTGTGTTCATCCTATCTCAGCCTCCTCCTGACTTCTCCTTAAATCATGGGAACAAGCTGTAGTTGGGACTGAGTTCATTCTGTCCTCTTTTCCCTACCTCAAAGTGTTTTTGCCTGTTCTGATTGCAAGGACTTTGGGGCAGGGACTGTATGCTCCCTGTGTTTTGGCAGAATCCCTTAATTAGGGATTGTTCTTGGTTTGCTCTGTCATAATAAAAGGGATTCATAATAATACTGCAGTAACTCACACCAGTCTTACTGCATTTCCTTCAAAGGAAGCACTCCAAAATAAGATGAGAGTAGATGAGATGGAGATCAGACCAGCTGTAATTACAAGTCTGCCATATCTCATTTTGGAGCAGAGCAGTTACACGCAGTAGTAACTTGGCCGGCTCTTATTGTAGGGGAAAAACCCACACAAAAGGTATTTTTATATAAGTCTCAGTAAAATAGTCACCAATATTCATCAGAGAGAGCATGATTAAAGGCTTTTGAAGCATGATTGGAGTTGCCCGTTTTCATGAGATAATTAAGATGCAGGTTTGGTGTATATATATTCTGGTGATCTCATTATCTTCATTATTAATTAGTCTCTGTTCTTCACATTTCAGCTCCAGTTTCTTGTCATTAGGGTGACTCGCCTGTGAGCGATGCCTTAGTGAGATGGAGAGGAAGGATTCTGCCTCTGGAACATCAGAGGAGGTTCCAGCCTTTGTTCAAACTGCTCCAGAGAAACTGCAGTGCTTTGTACCAGATCAGCAGGTTTTCCTGCCATAAGCCCTCTCAGTAATGTGCCCTGCTCGGTGTTTCGTGGCCAGGAGCCCCTGGTTTCAGCAGGCACTCTGGGTGCTACTGGAAATCATAGAATCGTGGAATCATAGAATGCTTTGGGTTAGAAGGGACCTTAAAGATCCTCTTGTTCAATTCCCTGCCATGCCTCACCACCCTCACAGGGAAGGGGACAGCAGTGACTGTGATTTAGGCACTCAGTGATGTGTTCAGCAGTCTTCTTCTAACCACCCAAATAACGAATATTTTTCCCAACTTTTCTCTGGCATGCTTCTGCAAGCACCTTTTTCAGGATTCACAGTGTTTGTTTGGGAGATCTGTGGGATCTGGCAGTACCAAGCATCCTTTTGCCAATGTACCCACCTGTTTTCTTTTCTGTGGTAATGAGGATAAAAGTTTAGTCTCCATTGACAGCTACTTGTCACCATTCTCAAACTCTGGACAGGACAGCACAGGTACTTTGCAGGTACACAATACAAGTGGCATATGGAGGGGTGGGATTTAGGAAAAAACAAGGTGAATTAAAATGGAAAATGAGTTGTGAAGGAACGCCCTGCCGTTTTCAGGGTGCAGCTGTTACGGCACTGGGTGAGTGTATCCGGAATTGAAGGGCTTTCCTCTGAAGAGCAGCGAGTCTGCTGCTGCTGGAGTCACAAATACCGTGCTCTGGAGGTCTCAGTGTGCACAGCCTGCTCATGCAAACCACGCACAAGGCCTGGAGCGCATTGCAGCGTCTGTAGTCGTCTGAGCAGTCACTAACCTGCACAAATTCCTCAGCTGCCTGAAATCATGACAGGAGAATAGACTCCAGTCTCAGATGGGAAAAATGCATCATGCAAGCTCTCCTTCCGTGGCGCTGACTCAGTTGAGCTGCAGCTGCACCAAGCGGAAGCTGCTGTCCCGGGCAGACCTGCAGTCACCCTTCCTCTGCACCCTTGCTGCTCTTAGGCATAAAGCACTTAAAGGCCTGTGTCACTCCCAAAATTAATCCTCATTCCTCCAGGAGAAACCAGTGATGGTCACCTGCCCTCCCTCAGTCATGACAGTGTGCTCTGCTTTTCCCTTTGTAGGAAAAAAATAGTAAGTCATATTCAACAGAAAATTATCACTTTATGAAATGTGCAAAAATAAGGTTTTCGTCTCAATGGAGATCAAAGGCAGCTTATAACAATCTCCACTTAATCAGCCTTAGCTTTAATGAAGTGAGAAATGGACCTGCATTATAGCTAGGGTTATTACTTAATAAAGATTTTATACAGTTGCTCCTTAATGAGGAGTGATTGTCTAAACTCCTTACATTTTCTAGGACCTTTATGAGAAATGCATATATCAATGAGAGATTTGTGCCTTCTCAATTATTACTGTGGAATAAATGTCAAAGCCCTGGGTAGCAAACTGAGTAGTAGGTCCAGCAGGTGTACCACACAGTTGTGCATATGTTCTTAACATCTCTATTATAATAATCATTTTAACTGTTGCTGCTTTATCTGTTTAATGCTTTTTTAATTTTTTTTTTTCTCATGACAAGCTGTTGAAAGTAGATCTGTGTCAGGTAATGGTTCTGTAATTGTCAGGTTTCACAATGTCCGTAGTAGTGCCTGATCTGTGTTAACAATGCAAACACTTCTGACTTGCATCTTTCAGGAAACTGTTACAAAATATACCATAATTATTTCACGTGTGATTGTTGTTTATTCTGCAGTGAGCCCCTGACATACAACTGTCTCTCAATTCGAATACTGAAAGAAAAAGTGGATTTTAGAAGTGTCCTATTTAAAAAGCAGTGAAGTTGTCTACCCCTAAATCTGCCATGTAGAAATTACTTTTCTGTTCATTTAGATTAATGAATAGGAGGATGTCTGGGAGGTGTTTTTGATTCCTGTTGTACCGTTCATTATCACCTTCCCGGGAGAGCTCTGGAGCAGGAAGGATCTGGAGCCCCACTGCCACCGCAGGGAGCCCAAGGTCTGCTTGGGTCCCCTGTGTATGGGGACCTGCCCCGAGCTGTGCCCTGCTGAGTCCCAGTGACCTCCTTGGACACGTGGGGATGGCAGTCTGTGCTGGCTGAAGCTGCTCTTGCTTTCTTCTGTTCCTGTTACACTTTGTTACACTAAACCTAAGGCATCCCCTGCCCTTCCAGAACTTCTGTGCTCAGCAGAGACGGGATTCTTTTCATTTTCTTTCAATGAACTGCAAAAAGGGTGAAGTTCAGCGAATTGCTTTAAGCGTTACATATATATAAGAATTGGGGCTGATTAATTTCTTTCTCTTCTTTTGCTTTTTGAACAGCAATATTTTACACTCGGAAGTTGCTGGCTGGGATGAAAATGAGGGCAGGCTCAGGGAATACACGGAACGAGATATACGTAGATAGGTTTGTGTCTGCCTGCTTTGCTGTGTTTTCCGAGAATTTCCTTATCCCTTGCTTCAAGTAACTTTTGGGCCTCTCTGGAAAAGGCCCTGTCTTTGGACACAATAAAGTCCAAAATATTTTAGAAATATAAAGTACTTAAGTGACCTTTCAGTGGTTTACATCTACAGCACCTCTGTAACTCTGTGTATGAGCACTGTTACAAAAGTACACCCCAAAGAACTTTGCGCCTTCTGAAATACCTGGAGGTAACTTTAAAGACAGGCTTTGGAATATGGCCAAATCAAATACAAAGGTAATGGCTGGGGATTTTTTCCTTTTCCAAGTCTTTCACTGCCGTTGCAGTTGGGAGGGAGGTGTTTATTTGCTGGCTGAACCCTGCAGGATGGTGTTTCCTTCCATGTATGACACAGCAGTGACAACTGTGACAGACAGTGAGGGCAGGGTTTGCCTCCCAGATACAAATTTTATGGAAAATGGGGTTTTTTTGTATTCCCCTTTCTGCCTTGGAGTCTTCTGCTGCAAAGCCACAGGAACACATTTTATTCCTCTAAGAGGCAGAACAGTAAACACAGCTCTTATGAGGTGTTGCGAAAAAGGAAGTTACACAACTTCTAAGAAGTGAAGTGAATATAAAATAACGAAGTCAGTGTGACTGTTCTCAGCCTTTTTGTTTTGCTTCTCATTATCTTGTAACTAAAGGGATTAAAATCAAGGACAAAACAGACATCACTTCCTAACAGGATCTGTTTTGCTTTGAGCATACTGAGGGTGCTTTAGCCTGACACTGGGGGGAAGCCATACACACGTTCAGTTGTTGCTCTGGTGTGGGAATGAGGGTACACCGGGCAGGTGGGGCTGTCCCCCATGAACTCTGATGTCCCCTGCCTGGGGACCTGGGGACCTGACAGCCCTCAGGATCCACAACTGCCACTGCAACCCCTTCACTTATGAGGTATCAAAAACCCAAAATCAGTCTGTAAAAATTCTTCTGTTCCATCTCAGATGTGTTCCTGCACACTCACCACCTGCAGAAAGATTGTCCATAACCCTGTCCTGTCCATAACCCTGGGGTGGGGAGCCCTGTCCACCCTGGCCTTAAACGCTTCCAGGGATGGGGCATCCACATCTTCTCTGGGCAAGCTGTGCCATGTACACACACGTAATTATATAAGGACATATAAATTACATATAAATATAGAAATAATAGACATGTGATTACATACCATTTTATTTTATATATGATATAAAGTTATATAATATAATATTATATAATATAGAGAGACTTAATCGGGTTTTAATCGGGTTTTAAGCCACATTTCATTCCTCAGGAACCCCAGGCATCTTCTCCTCTCACCAGCAATTGCGGATAATTTTAATTACAGATAATTTTGAGCAATACCGCGTTATTTTTGAGCAAAACCGAGTGACTACGACTAAACCCCACGAGCGGGGTCGGGCGCGCGTCACTCACACCCACCCGAGCACAACAGCCAAGCGCAAACACCCCGTGCGGCGGGGCCCTTGGTGCCGCTGTCCGCCCACCGCCCGGACCCCGCTCTCGGCTGGCGCGGCTCCCCGGGTACCAAACGGCGGCCCCGGCCCCTCCGCGTCGCCTGGCAACGGCGGGGCGGGGATGCTCCGAGCGCTGCCCGCCCCGCGGGGCCGCCGCCGCCCCCCGCGCTCCGCCCGCCCTCTCTGCGGGGCGGGGACGGGGCGTGGGGACCGCGCCGACCTCCCGGCGCCGAGCCAGGTACGGGCAGCCCGGCAGGAGGAGGAGGAGGAGGAGGCGGGAGCTGGCCGGTGTCTCCTGCGGGGTGAGGAGGAAGTTTGCGGCGGGGTTTTGGGGGTTTTCCACGCCGCAGCTCCGGCGCGGGCTCCCGCTCTGCCCCTCCGGAGAACCCGCGCCGGGGCTGCGGCGTGAGGAGAGGGAGATCCGTGATGGAAGGGGGATCCTTGAGGCCGCTCCGCTCCGGGGGGATCCAGAAGCGAGAGGGGAAAGCGTCTCAGAGGTTTTTGGTACGGTATCGGCGTTTTCTTGAAATGCGTTAAATTGCAGGTAGAGCGAAACCCTGCTGGGGTTTTTTTCTTGTTTGCTAAAGGAGGGGATTTTCGCTCCGGAGTTGTGTATGCTGGGAGGCTGGGCTCGCTATGGAAGTGAACGGGTCCTGGGCATACTGTTATATGGGGAGATCTAAAACCGTATGTGTCTGTCAGCAGCTGTGTGAGGTGAAATAGGGGTGTTGGGGAAGAAGGGGATGTCTTCCTTCGTAGCTGAACCTCATATAGCTCTCAGCTCTGTAACCCGGAGATGCCCAAATACCTGGGATTTAAACATTTAAAAGGGGAAGAGGAGGGGGGAAAAAGTACTTTTTAAGGATGAGTGCAATCAAGGGGCTTGCTCTGTAATTATTTTCTGTGGCACTGGCGATGTGTCTGGCTTGCCATTACTTATTGTTGAATGTTTTTAATACCCAAATGTGGTTCTGAATGCATTTGCTGGCTCCGGGATGCTGGTGACATAGGCAGAAAAAAATGATTTGTGGTTAGTGTGTGGCTGTCACGACAGCCTGTGCTGGAGCTACAGATGCTGCCTGTAGCCCTCGAGTGGGACCAGCATTGCCCTGATGCGGTGGATGAAGTGATTCTGCCCCTGATGGGCCTATGTGAGATGTGTTTGGCAGCATATGAAAGCAGCTCACAGCAGAGATCTTGTAGATGTGAGCAGTTCCTGGCCTGGAGTTGTTTGTCGTGTCCCTGAAATGGAGAAGGGCAACTGTGCTTTTCTGCTAGGCAGAAGTGATGTGTGGTTCAAGATCCCGGGGCAGGCAGGCGCCCTCCTTGCTTTGTGCTGTGCTGATTTTGAGGTGGTAGTTTAATGTTGCTGCTTTGGTTGTAGCAATATTTTCATTGCTTGTGGCAGATTTATAAGGTTGGTGGCTTTGGGGGCAGAGAGAACGATTTATTCTCATGTTATTTGGCTGATTTATCAGCTTAGGGTAAGGAAGATGCACAGATGGGAGAAAACTTCTGAAATGGGTTCAGAACAGACTCCGTAAACGTGAACTCCATGGTACCTGTATCCAGTGTATTATATTATTTCCTGTATACCAGTATAATTCGTGATCATTTCGATCCCTTTTGCTCTGCTGTCATTACTGCTTCTGTTGAAAACAGTTTTATTCCATTCAGATGACCTGTGAATGGGGAGGCTGCTCTAATGATGGGACTGGATTGCCCTTTCCCAGCATAAGTTATTTTTGTGCCTGTGACCCTTCTGATTTTTGGGGGAGGTGGGGAATAACTTGGTGTCACCACCAAGTATGTGCAGTAGTGTGGAATATTATTCTTACAACTGGGCACAGAAGGAGGGTGGGATTTCTGTTGGCTGTTCGGCAGCGTCTGCACAAACTTAGAGGAGCTTGTGCTGTACCCTGCAAGATGTGGCAGCCTCCAAGCAGTTTTAAAACCATTTTTAATGGGCTTCTTTTAAGTTTGTTATTTGAAGAATTACTGCAAACAGCAGCAAGTCTCCCAGAAGCCACCTGATGTGCAGATGTTTCTCAGCTGTGGTCGTCTTGACAGGGCTCTTACCACCAGGGTAGCTGGGGAATCTTTGCCATGTGCAAAACCTGCAAAACAAAACACTTCCCATGCCAAAATAGCTGGGGGAATGAAATTGCTTTGCTCCAGTTATTGATTAACCAGTGCTGTTACATCTGTCGAGCATAACTTGATCTTAACTTTTTCTTTTAAATGCAGTGTCTTAGTGAAGTATTTTAAGTTGTTACTAAACTAATCATAGGTTATTACTGAATTAAACATTATCCAAATATTAATAACTTCAAATAGTCACTATGTTTGGGTGGCTGACCCCTTAAAATTCTGAAATGCAGCGTAATAATGTCACTCTATTTGTTCTTTCTTTAGTCATTTAGGTTGATTGCTGCACCAAACACAGGACAGGTTCTGTAAGTGCTTCCTGACAACACAGAACAGTGCTTTGGGCACTGTGTTGCAGCTAATTCTGCTGGTTAGTGGTAGGGGGTCTCTGCATATGGCTCTGCTTTGAATTGTGTTTTCAGTGTGCAGCCTAATCTTATAAATGATTTCTACTTGGTTCCCATCTGCTTTGTCTGTGCATGTTCAAGAGTAGAAATATCTCCTGCCTATGTATATTTTACTGTGTAAATGAAAAAGTCCCAGCTTATTGACCAAGCCAGGGTTCATGATCAGTGGGTTCTTAGTTCGTATTTGTCATGTGTGGAGCTTGATGATGTGCTTGGCAGCCCTTCTGCAATTAAGTGCTTTAACTTCACTGTAAGCAGTGAAAAAAAGAGCAGGTATGTGAGAGCCTTTGTTAAAAAAGAAATGAAATGTCTTTTTTGTAAACAGATGGGGAGACAAAAATTTTTTAAAAATCAATGCTTTCAATCTTTGCTGGGTAAAGGCTGCAATTCCAGTTATTCCTGCAGCAGAAATGCCTTAACCTGTAGTTTGCCCAGCCACCAGCTGAAGAGCAGCCAAGGTCCTGCAGCTCCTTTCTTCTCCTAATGAGGAGCTCTTCAGAACTACTTCAGTATTTCTTAAACATTAAGTAAATTACCTTTTAGGCTTGTCTGCGTTTCAGAGTGACCAACGAGCTCTGGGAAGTGTTTCTGTATAAACTACAGCAAAGCCACATCCTTAATGCTTTCCATCTCCTTGCCAACATAAACTGCTCATCATCAGGCATGGCTGGACTTCTTACTGTGTTAGAGAAACTCGAGATGTTTCTCTGCCTCTTGGGGTCTGAAATTGCTCCCATTCCCCAAGCAGCCCTCCCTGCTGGAGACTGCAGTGTAATGTAAGCCGGGTGGGTGGCAAGACAGAAGTATGAGTTGTGAGGTAAAAATCTTTTTTTCCTTTGTTTTTCTTTAAATGGCTTTATTTCCTGGTGTTTGCTGGAGACCAGAATTGCAGTAGTATGGAAAATAAATGCAAAAATTCTGGTTTCCAAATTCCTTGGGGGAAGGGAGTTTGACCAGTGTTCTTGTGAATAGTTAGCTTAGACACAGGCAGAACTGTTCCTGCCTGGGACAGCTTCTTCCTGTTCTTCGTGCTGTTTGTGCCTAATGGTGCTCTGGAGGTGCCAGGCGGTGCCTCCTCCTCACCCAGGGGCTGGGGCAGCACTAAGTCAGCTCAGGGAACTCTCCACCCATGTGCCTGCAGCACCCACGGGCGAGTGTGATGCAAGGGTTTTGTTATTTGTTGAGTCCCCGACAGGGTGACCTTGAGGCTTGTCGTGGAAAACATGTTGGCGTGTGAGCTCAGCTGTCCCCTGAGCAGCAAACCCCAGTGGCAAAGAACATGTTTAAGTTAGAGTTGGTTGATTAGGGGTCTGAACTGAGAAGTGAGTGCTGAACTCTGCTTTAGGCATAAAGACATTTTTTTGAAAGCAGCCTCCAGCTCTCTTTGTCACAGCACAGGTGTTCACTTGTAGCGTTGCTCCAAAGTAACATAATGTGACCATTCCTCTGACTCTCAGTACTGGCAGGGCTTTGGGGTGCCTTTCACCATGAGCTGCAGCTCTGACATCTGGCCAGGGCACCCAGGACACAACCCAGGGCACACTTTTGTCACCAAGTGTTCCTGCCAAAGGAATGGTGAATGCTGCTGCCCACAGTGTGCCAGAGCTGCCCTCACTGGCCCTGCTGGCAGCTTCAGCAGGGGCTGAGCCGCAGTCCCAGGCAGCAAACCCTGGAGAGTTTGACATTTTCTGTCCTCCCTCCCTGTTACTGCTGTTCTGACTTTAAAAATAGAATGAGATTGTCTCATCTCAAGGCAAATGCTTCTCAAGAGGGTTAATTATGTCACATTTATTATCTGCTCTGCAGATCTATTTAGGCAAATATGAGTATTTTTTTAGTTGTATGCTAGCTTTCATGAAGCAAGGTCTGCAGCACTCCCTCACACAGCACAAAGGTGATGCTGAGTTGCCCAGAGCTCATTTCAACATAGAGCTGCCTGACCTGGGTGCCCTGTCGGGGAGGAGGGGGTGGCAGGGGGTACCTGCTGTCCCAGCAGTTCACTCTGTGGGAAGAGCTGTGTTACCAGTCTGAGGAGGCCTGGCAGCTTGCACTGTCACAAGCATTTCACTCTAGAAATGCTACCAGAGACTTTTCAGGTAATTAGATCTCGTTTCTGCTCTTCCTGGAGTGGACACCTTGGGAGTTTCCTGAATGATGTTTGTGACATGCTCGTGGTGTGTCAGCATGGTGCCGCTTCACACCACTTTTTCAAGATATGCGAAAGAAAAACGAAACTGTCTTGTAATTCAGAAGTAAAAGTGCCTTGAGCAATGCTGGAACAAGATGCCAAACAATGTGGTGGATTTAATTCTGAACTCTGTGGTTGATGTGCTGGCCCCATCCATGCTGAAGGTAATGTGCTCTTGTTCCTAACACTGCAGATTAGGATGTTTTTCCATCTGCAAAGGGATTTTCCTTGCTTTGATGACCCTCCAGTGATGGCTGATGAGTGTATGATAGTCCAGTAGTGGGAAGCAGCCCAGGGAGTGATGGGACAAAACTTCAAAGTAAAGGGAAGAGCTTTTGATTTTTTTACTTTCTTTAGAGGATCAAATTAGCAGTCTGCTAAAGCCTTTTAATGTTAAAACTTTCAGAGCATAAACAATGACCTGTGAAAAGGATTGCTTGGATCTGGACCCTTCATATGATGAGGTCTGGCATCTCCATTATGGCCAATTAAAGTGACAGCAGAGTGTAAACACTCCTGACTCCTGCCGTTCCCTGGCTGGCTCCAGGCTGCACTCGGCCTTTCTCCTCTGCCTTGGAAAAGGCACGATGTCACTTTGAACTTCCCAGCCAGAGCACAGAGAGCCTTTCAGAACCCCTGTGCCCTCTGCTCCTGTGGTTCAGCAGGAACAGCCCAGAAGCTGGAGCCTGGTCTTCCAGTGGAAACCTGTTGTCCTTGAATTGCACAAGTGTACGAGACACAGATGTGATCCTGCAGAGGGAAGGGAGGCTGGCAGTGCACTGCAGCACGGGCTTGCCCTCTCTCTGGGGACTCCTCACTGCCTTTCCAAGAAGCTGTCCAGCACTCGATCCAAGATCTAGATCCTAGGAATAATTTTGCCCCTAGAAGTCCCTTCCAATATCCACAACAATGTGTGAAGCTTTGCCTTAAACAGAGCTTCAAATATTAGATTTGAGTAACTAAACAATCGCAGGAAGCTATTACATTGACCAAACTAACTTGTGGCCCTAAAACAGCTTCTTATTTGAACAGCATAGTAAAATAACAGTGCTCTGCACACTGATCTTGAACTCAGAGAGATTTTATAGTCCCAGTTATATGGGGACACTGGGTGTTCTTCCGTGTTCTGCAGCAGGAGGTGGAAGTGGTTTCTGTGACTTCCTCCGTCCCACATCAGCCTACCTGTGAGCAGCCCTGCTCTCCCCTGTGCACAGCCACAGCAGCCAGGGTGGGAGAGAGAGAGAGATGTGGGCAAGAGCCAGATGTGGGCAAGAGGGAGCCAGCCGTGGGCAAGAGCCAGATTTAGGTGAGAGAGAGCCGACCGTGGGCGAGAGCTCACTCACATCATGGACACAGATGCACATGTGTGGTCTCACTTTGTGCTTCTACATTTTCCCCTTCCGTAGTCTGCTGTTCCCGTCAGATCAAAGAGTAGATCAGCACCTCCGCACCTCTGCCTGACAACTGAAAAGGAAAGAAAATACGCTGGGGAAAACCTGTGCTTTATAAAAACGTTCATAGCCCACTTGGTGTAAATATGCAAATATTTGTAGAGGAGTGGCTGTTTCTAAAACACATTAGTGAGAAATGCTTCACACCCTTCTTTGTCAGTCGGTAATTAAGAGAATACTTGCCTTCCAATGCAGTGGCTGCTTAATAAAGATGAGAGAGCCTGGATTTTCTCTTAAGATGGAGTGCAACAGTAAGTAACTTTCATCTGAGAACAAGCTCGGCACACCTCTGCATGGCATCTCTTCCCTTCCAGTTGTGATGAGGTGACTTTTCCTGTGCTTTTGCTGGGAAGAAAGTGGAAGGGGTAGGTCCATGGACTCAGACTTGTATCTGTCCCACAGCAGATTCAGCTTGTCAGAGGGGGTCAGGTGCAGGATCTTGGTGAGGAAAGGGCCATGGCTGATCTGTGTGTGGCATTTCTTGTTTCTGGTCGTGTGTGATGGCTCCAGCTCTTACTAATCAGATTGCACAGTGGTGGGATACTCGGATCCTCTTTTCTTCCCTGTCTCCTCCAGCATACTGTGAGGCTGTCTAAATGTCAGGGGTGCTGGTGATTTGGCTGTGAAGGGAGTGAATTTTAACGAGGCTTGCTCTTCAGCATGAATGTATCGATGTAGGCATGTCATGTAGCCTGTCAGCCAAGTTTCTAGCTTTCAGCTGCTTTATATGCATATTTTGGAGATTGCTTCCAACCTGGGAAAGCCCAGTCAGGTCACTGCAGGGCAAGGCAGAGCTCTATTCCCATACCCACCTAATGCTGACACTGCTTTCCTGCCCCACAAGGATCAGAAGGGATCCATGGGAATCGCTGTCTTCTGGCTCCTGCTTCTGTTTGAGGTGGCTGTTGCAAAGGCAGGCTGGGCTTACTCATCTGCCTTCAATGCAGCCACACAATTGCCTCTTTCGAGGAAGGGAATTCATTAGTTTCTGTGAAGTGGCCTTGGATCTGTGGGCAGCAGGTGCTTCTATAGAGCAAACTGTTGCTGAATATTCAACAGTTGCTATACAAGCGTCTGGCCGGCTGCCTGTGAAGCACTTGGAGTTGTCTTGAGCATCCGATTAGATAAAGTGCAAAGCATTTAGGGCTTTAAAGCTACCCGAAGCTGTGTTGTGTTGGTGGTTTTTTAACGTTCAGGGTTGGGTTTTCTTTTTATGAGAATCTTCCAAGATCATAAGCAGCAGCTTTATCTCTTTTGACTCAGCCAACAAAGAAGGGAGCTGCCTAGGAGAATGACAACCTCAGTGATTCATATTCAAGTCGTCAGAACCTCATTCTCTTGCTGGCTTCTGCTAATGACATGTGCACTGGAAACAAATGACTCAGGCTGGAAGTGTCTATTCATCTTAAACTTCTTAAACTCTCCTTAATCTCAAGTTAGTGCTCTCTTAAGACTACCTGAATAACACTTGTTCTTGCCAACCTCTAATTTGGTACATGAAATACTAACTAATTTGGTACATGTAGATATCTAACCTATGAAGGAATAGTTTGAGAGGCTAAGAGGCTAATGTGTGCAATCAGCCTTTTCTTCTTTTTTTTTTTTTTTTTTTTAAGTGTGATTTCCTTAGGTGTGGTCTGTAAGCAGCTTGTGCTAGATGTCATTGAAAGTATAGTTCTGTGAGAAACCACGATCACTGAACAATTACAGCTTCAAATAACTTACAGCTTTAGTCAGTAAGGTGTGGATGCTTGTATATTGTTTACTAGCGACATGCCCCGATTCTGTTGTCCTGTAATACCTTACTTAACTCCTATTAGTTGTTTTAAAGATGCTTTGTCTGTGTTTTCCTACTGCTTATTTCTGCCACAGAAGGAAAACTGTTAATTAAATGTGATGGTGACAGTTGCACTGGAGGCTGGTTTCACCCCAGTGTTGTTACCCGAGTTCCGTGCTGTACGGGATCTGCACGAGGGGTACCCATGTGCCAGGAATGTTGCATTATCAGGGTATGGGAATTCCCCACCCCTAAGCTCCCAAAGCTCACTGGTGGAGCAGGTAGTTCTACGCACAGGGAACAGGCGTGCAGGCTGGGGCACAGGGACTGTCGCTGGTCCTGGCTGCTGGACATCAGCTGAAATTGTGTTAGCACCGATGGGAGGTGGACCTTGAGCACTTTAAGCATGAATTGACAGCTGCTGGAGCCGAGCCCTCCTGCTCCCGGCACGGTTGTTCGTGCTGCTGCTGGCTTTGAAAGGGCTGAGGTCTTCCGTGTGAGGTTTGGCTGCCGGATGCTCAGGAGAGCAGCTTCCTAAACATCCTAAACATCCACTTCGTCTGCATCGGGCAGCGGGGTCGGGCCAGGTTTGTGAAGAGGGGCAGTGGCAACCTGGGATGTGGCATCTGCTGTCCCTCTGTGAGGGAGCAGTGAGGGGGAGCTTCTCCAAGGAGCTTGGCTGGCCCGTGATCTCCATTTATCCAGTCCCCAGCAGTCCCCAGCTCCCCACTGCTCGAGGATGGGATCAGCAGAAGGGAGGATCCACTGCCAGGAGGGGTTCCCAGTCTTGCAGAGAGGCATTTCAGAAGCTGTAAAGCAGGTGTTGAGGCTTATGATGGGTTATCACCTACAAAAACTCATTTCTTTCCTTCTTTGTTCTTTTTTTTTTTTCTTTCCCAGAGGGTTTAAGAGTGCAGAAACAGAGGAATTACACTTTGGAAGAGAATCCCTGGCACTGAGCAGGCTGGCGACAGTGCAGTGTGTGCTGTAGGTGTAGATCAGCTCTCCCATATGAATAAATGTGTGAAGGTTGCCAGAAAGTGACAGGGAGGAGAGGAGTGAGCCCTCAGCCCGTAGAGATGACACTGCACATGTAATTGCTAATGGACTCTTCAAAGAGCACCTCGGCTGCTATTATTAGAAAAAGCAAATGTGTGGTGTTACCTACAGGGAGCAAAAAGGGAGTCTTTCGTGATCTTCTTGACCTTTACTTTCTTGTGTTAATTTGTTTAATACCGGTGAGATTTTCATGCTGTAAAAACTTGCTTAAGCAGAGACTTCTCCAGGACCTCTGAAAAAGACGTGCTAATTGGCAGCTTCAGGGATCCACTGCGCACTCATTGCCCCTCTCTTTCCCTCCTGGATCACACTTTTACCAGTTGGTGCAATTCCATAATAACATCCAGGCTTTATTGCATTAAACTTGTTAAGAAAATAGGAGGTGTGTGCCTGTGGGGCTTAGCGTGGGGGAGGAGACTTCGGGAAAATGTTAGATAAATAAACCCTTCTGGGTACTTCTGAAACATTGTAATTGCTCTTGACAATCTCTGCTTTTTTCAACACCTACTAAAAAAGACTTCCTGCCTGTGCTGTTTGAAGGTCCCGAGGTGCAACAGTGGCATTGTCCCTGCTCGCTTTGGGGGGGTGCAAGGTGCAAGTCAGATGTGCTGGAGAACTCGGGGCTAAGGCAGGGCCGGGGCAGGTTCCAGGGCTGGTGTCTGACCTGCCAAACCACTGGCTCGCTGGGGATGAGGGGCTGTGGCTCAGAGCTATAAATTTGATTGCACAAGGCAGCGTGGCTTCAATAAATACTACATGGCATAGACCAAGGATAAATCCTTTGGGACATCTCTCAAAGCAGTACCTCGGGAAAGTTTCAGGCATAATAAAGCTGACACAGAAAAGTGGGAAAAGGCTTTTTGAATAGTGCCAGGTGTCCCACTGACATTACTTGTTAATCTGGAAGACCTGTTGAAAGCTCAGCTAAAAAAGCATCCAGAGGTGTCTGCTCTGAATGTGTACCTGGAGTTTCAAACACAGCAGGCAGTGCTGTCCTTTTCCCTGCTGGAGTATTCATTAGTTAATGAGGTTTGAGCAGGTGGGGTTGTTTGGAATTTCTTCAGCCTCCATATGGCAGGAGATTTCACAGTTATATAAATTAGTATTTCAGGAAAAAGGTGGATGGTGAGACCTGCATTTCTTATAGGAGTCTGCAAATCTTACAAAGCTGCAGCTTCTACCTGACTCTTTTCTGGTGGAAATGGAAAAGAGAATTTGTGTCACCAGCACAGAACATCACTGGTTCTGCAGAAGGGGGTTTGAGTCTCCTTGGCTCCAGCAGAGGAGTGTCCAGAGAATGTGGGGGTGGACTTAAAGCTGAGCTGTGGCAAGTGGTGCCACTGAGCCAGTGTGCCAGCAAACATGCTCACCAGGCAGGGCAGGGAGTGCATCCTCAAAGACAGAGTAAACTGCTAGGCTAATCTCTTTTGCTTTTGTTTAATCTGTAATATTAATCAAAGGACTAACTCTCAGTGGCTAATATATTATCATCTCTCAAAAGGTGCTTCATTTTGTTATAAAACTTTGAGAATATTTATTACTTTGAGTGGATTTTGTTAGTGAATTAGGGTAAAGCTGACTGCATTTTATAGCTGGATGTTGTGTCCTCCTCAAGTCAGTACTTGAGCCCCTCTGGAACGTACAGGCTGCTTTATTGACTTGCAGGAACTGGCTTTGTAAAGCAGGTCAGCTTTTTGTTTCACGGCTTTTATTCAGTATCACTCCAGAGAGTGTCTTACTGCTTCTCCTGTATCTGCTGAACTGCCTTAAGGGATGATCTGAACTGACTCCTGATTTTCCTTGTGCCAGGGCGGTGAAATCCAGGACTGTGCCTACTTGGACAGCGAGAGCGCCTACAGCGAGTCGGAGCTGTTTCCTGATGAGGACGCGATGACTCTGGCACAGCAGGAGGTTCACCATGAGTCTGACATGGACAGTGCCATCGAGAGTGCCCAGAGCTCGGAGGCCTCGGACGTCTGTCGGAGCGAGGACAAGGATGGGGGGCTCGGTGGCCTCTTCCTGCCTGGTGACAAGTGAGTGGTGCCTGTGCTCTGTGGCAGCTCCAAGGCGTGTGCCAGGGAGGAAGGAGCCTTTGTGTGGCTAATCCCCGCTGAGGGAGGCTGAGGATGGCTGATGGATTTAGAAACTTAACATCCATTTACAACATAAGGGGGATGGATGTCCACGTCCTCTAAGTGGCTTAGATAGTCTCAGTCCTGGCTCCTTCTGGCACATTCTGTGAGCACTCACAGGACTTGTGTGTTGTGTGTTGAAGTGAAAGCCTTGGGTCTCTCCAGCACAGATCACTGCATTAGCGTCCCCCAAAACTTAGGTTCTTCTCTGTTGGCATAGCTTTATATGCTGGAATTAAAACAAATACTTCCTGCAAAGCAGTTCAGTCTGGGGAATGCTGCTGCAGTCTTTTGTACATATAGTTACCTGATGTGGGCTCTGCTGATCTGCTTTGCAACTTCATGTACCAAGTTAATTCTTTGTGTTTCTAATTTTCCATAACTTTTATTGTGCAACAGTAAATTGTGTTTAACACGGGGTGTCCTGGCATGTCCATGTGTAACCATAGTTTGCTGTTAACACCAGTGTCTCTGTAACCCTAACTTGACTCTTTCCAGGTGTGTACCTGGGAGTGCTGGTTAAAGATGACTGGGGGGGAAAAGGACCCAACTTGGTTTAATTCTGCTTTGGACTGAATTAATGCACTACCACAGGACAGAGCTCAACTGGGCTTGCTTTGTAAGCCTCTGCCTTGTCTTCCCTGTTTTTGGCCTGTCATCTTGATTTGTGTCTCTTGAGCTTTGTTCATTGCTAAGGCAGCCTTTCTTCTCTCTCCTGGGCCTCCTCAGATGCTCCCTGTGTTGCCTCATTCCTGCCCTCCTCCTGAACTTCTCAGCTAGCTGAGTTCTGGCTTTCTCCCATTTGCCCAAGCAACCTCAGAGACTTTATCAAGATAATTACAGTTTCTATCAGCTCTTTATAAAACTTCAAGCTCCTTTGCTTGCCATTCCCAGTTCTCCAAAGCCCCATCCTCGTGCTGACTGACTTTTTCTCTTGCTGTGTTTGAAATGTTTTTCCTCCCAGCTGCGCCAGTCAGGCTCTTGTGAAGGGGGTGGGCAAGGCATTGTGCCTCCTGTACCCTCCTTCTAGGGCAGGCAGGAACTACCAAGAGCTACTGTGTTTCTATTGACTTCGGTTTATCCTCTGAGACCTCCTCAGTTTTGGTAAATATGTGGGGGAAAAAACGTGAGAAGCTTTGTGCTTTTGTGTTGAAAGAGGCAATAGAGCTATTTGCTTTGGGCAATAGAGAGATTTACTTTGCTGCTTGTTGAAGAAGCAGGTGGGTTGTGTATCAGGTGTGTCAGCCCTCTGAAATCCTGCTCTGAAGAACAGGAGATTACCTTTAAAAACAAACAAAAAAAGCCCCAAACAAACAAAAAAGCACCAAACACTTGAAAGTTCCCTTTAGAAAGTGTTAGAACAAGGAAAATCGGTTGCTTTTAGTAACTCCTTTGCAAATGACTGTGCAATTCCTAGATCTCCAGTCCTGGTGGAAGTGTTACAAGGAGCTTCTTCCCAAAGTGACTTGGTGTAACTACAATTGAGATGCAAACAGCAGTCGCATTGTAAGATCTCCCAAAAACTTATCAATACACAGTATGTCCATGGCACAGCAGCACTTAATGAATAAATGTTGGAGTGGTATGTTGAGATTCTCACTAATCCCTCAGCCAAGGAGCCTTGTTAGATAAGTTTGATCTATTTCTAGTATGAGTATTCTTATCTTCATCCTTCCATGGTGTGCCTGGCTTGACTTGCCCTAATTTCTGTTAATGTGAATTAGATAAATGAGTTGCAGGTTATAAATGGATCTCATCAAAACAGGGGAAACAAAAGAGCAGACATCTAAAATGTTGGCAGGCTTCCTCTGCTACTAATTGCTTTTGGAGGAAAGGGATATGCAAATGATGCTTGCACCATCCACCAAAGGAACACTGGTGCATCTCTTGTTTACAGCTCACAGTGGAGTATTTCAGGAAGAGGACTCTCCCTGTAGGGAGGTTAAGAGGCTGAAGGTAGACTCAGAAGAAATTTAGGGGGAAATATTGTTGAGCTGCTGGAGAACAAGGTCACCTGGGTGCTACTGTCCCATGGCTCAGCTGGTGGAGCTGGAGATACAAACACTGTGCACTGAAGCAAAGGGAGAGAAAAACTTAACCCGATCTGCATAAAGTGCCAGCAGATTCCATTAGTGCCTTGTCTGTACTGCAGAGGCCTTGGATTCTGCTGTAGAGGGAACAGTCGGGCAATGCCAGGGCCTCACAATTGAAGCATCTATTTCAGGTCTTCCAGATGTGTTTTCTGTAGGGAGAAGTTTGTTTGTAAGAAATTGTATGTGAATTTACTGGCTTGTGTGTTTGAATGCCTCACCAAGGTGAGAGCTGAGCAAACCTGTGTAAAACACCTGCACTCTGCAGGTGCACTGCACAGGGCAGTCTGGACTCTGGGCAGGTGAACCCTCTGCAGCCACCTTGCTCTGTTTTATTAGATTTGATGTTCTCAAAACTGCACTGCCAGCTGCTTTCCTGTGGTGCCTGACTCTGCTGATCTGTTTACCTTTGTGCTCTCTTTCTCTGAATTCACAGGGTCCTGCTATTCCCCACACATTTGACATCATTTTAGATACTTCTCTGGTAGTTAGACAGCCTTTTCTTGTGGTCCATATCTCCTGGAAAGACAGAATTTGTCCTGATGGAAGGAAGGGTAGGAACCCAGCCTCCATTAGGTCACATCAGTAACTTTAGTGACTCTCTCGTATGTGGGAAGCTGAAGTTTCTTTCTGGCCACACAGAAGAGAGTGGCTGGAATTCCTGGGGTGTGGGAGAGGGTGTATCTGGATTACTGGAAAACTCTCTGATTGTGGAATAGAGTGACAATCTGTCTTATACATGTTCCTCTCACTATCCCATGCATTTCGGAGCTGTCTGCATGGTTCCTGCATTCAGAGCAGAAATCCCCATGTGGTCTTCACATGGAAATGGTGGCTGAGGATCATCAAAGTGTGCTCTTTAAAGCAAAATGGTTTGTGTTGATCCAAACTTGTCACACAGGCACCTTGTTCATAGATTCTCATGCTCTTGTCTCTCAAGGCACTCTGTCAGCTGCACATCAGGTACATTTAGCACTGCAGAGGTTTAGCACAAAGCTGGGTTACCACTTCAAAGAGGGGACAACCTGTGAAGGTGGACAATTCCATATGAGGTGAGGTGCTATCAAAGTCAGCCTTCGAGATGTTTTGACCTCTTGTTTCAGGTCAAGTCCTCACAACCCTTCTGCAGCATCTGACCTCTCCACTTATTCCACTGCCTCCCTGATAAGTAACGAAGAACAGTTTGAAGACTATGGGGAAGGAGATGATGTGGATTTTACTCCCAGTAGCCCATGCCCTGATGATGAGACCAGAACCAACGCCTACTCTGACCTTGGCTCATCTGTATCTTCCAGGTTGCTCCTTATTCATTAACAAACAATTTTTCATTTTTATTCTTCTCTGACCATAGCAGAGTTTACACTGGTTAGATAGACTCACCTTAAAAGCAAAATGTTATCAGTTCACTTCCCGCCCTCTAATTGACAGACTGCATTTAATAGTAAGAGCTGTAGTAAATATGTTGTTTCTGATAACCTCTGTTGGGTTCTGTTGAAATAACTGGGCTGTTTTGCTTATAGAGATTTCTTTCTATTGCAGACAATAATTCCACAGTTCAGGGCTAGGGTTGGAAGGGATCTGCTGCAAAGGAAACCAACTTAACATTATGTACCCACCCTGATACAGGGAAAACTTACAAGAGAGCTGTTTCCCTTTAGTGTTCTGATGCTACAAATCCCTATCACTAATCTGTGAGGGGAGCTGCTGCGTATGTTCAGGGGGTTATTTGAAAAAAGCATCCTACTGATTTGGAATGTCTTGGGAAACATAAGCAAGTAGCTGCTGTCTGTTAGGAGCTAGAAGTGCCACAGCAGTGCATTTACTTCCTGCATGTATCCTCAGTCTCTGTAGCTCTTATGTCCTGTGGCCAAGGCAGGTCCAGATTTTACAGTCCTTCCCCAAGCAAGGCAGTGGGTGAGCAGGGTTGGGAAGAGCTGAGCATGAAGATTCTCTAGGATTTGTCTGCTTGGATCAATAGCACATGGAGGTCTTGTCTTCAACACAGGACAAGCTCACTGCATCCTTCTGTTCTGCATGCGACCCCCACGTGCTCCCCTCTGTTTCCAGCATTTCTGCAATCCAGCCTGGCCACCTCTCTCATGCATGCAGAGCCAGACCCCTCTCCACGGCCCCTTCATGATGATGGCTCGTGTCTTTCATCCCCTCTTTCCTCAGGTTTATGCAGCCCTTTCCATTCTCATTCCTGGGGCTCGATGCACTTCATGCCATGATTGCTCTCTTTTATTTGAGTTTATTTTCTCTTTATCATGCCAAGAGGTACTGTTACCTCTTCTTTAGACCTGTGTCCACTTCTCCCTTCCTCCTCATTCCAGGGTTCCTTTCATCCTACCATCTGAGGGGGTTCGTGTGACTTCTTACCTGACCACTCTGTTTTCCATCTTCCTGCCTTTCTCTTGGAGAAAAGACTCTTCAGGTTGCATGCCAGTCTTTTGCATGGGCAAGATGAGAGGGGGACATTGCTGAGGTGGAATATACTCATGTAGCTGTCTTTGCTACGTGCATCACAGTGAACCCCATGTACCTTTTGCTGTTCTTCTGGTCACCCACACTGATTCTTTCCACTGACACCCAGAAACATCCACATCCTCTGGAAGGCCTCAGCTCAGACAGGTGAACTTGCCCTAAGACTAGCACTGGCCATCATCAGCTCTGATGTAGATGAGCTGTGGTTAGAGATGGTTCTTCAAGTCCCTCATCTGTGATTCTGACACACAGACACACAGCCATGAGGAAAACCTGTTGTGGGTTGGTTACTACAGCCAGTAACATCTCTCCTTTCCTGCAAACAGTGCTGGCCAAACCCCCCGAAAAATGAGACATGTTTATAACAGCGAGTTACTGGATGTTTACTGCTCACAGTGCTGCAAAAAGATAAATCTCCTCAACGATTTGGAAGCCAGGCTGAAAAACTTGAAAGCAAACAGGTAAGCAGCCTATTGCACTGCTTTTGGCAGTGCCCCCTTGCCATGGGACTGGCATAGCAGGAGGAGAGGTAGAGTAAGCCCTCTCTGTTCCTGTATCCCATTCCATCTTACACATGTGCTGTTCTTACAAAACTGTAAGAAATTTAGACTTGGATATGTAGCCCAAACCAAAATGCTGTTCTTCATCAGCTGTTAAATATTTTTCTGATTTAAGGTGCAGACATCATTACTACACTGAAATATTTTAACCAATGAGCTCTTTGATTGCAGAGTGAGAGTGATATTTCAAGGATTTTTTCCCAGGAAGTGGGGTCTGCTGTGCTGCTTAGTGCAGATCTACAGTTAGCTACTGCTTTCTCCAGGTGGGAAGGAGGCATCTCCAGATCCTTAGCTAATGCACATAACTTTACATACACCTCTCCTAAAGCTACTAGTCAGCAGAGGTACTTGGCTTCTGTGGGATTTTTTTTTTGTGTTGTCAAGGGAACTTGGAAAAATGATG
Source organism: Eopsaltria australis (assembly GCA_034509425.1). Taxonomy (NCBI): domain Eukaryota; kingdom Metazoa; phylum Chordata; class Aves; order Passeriformes; family Petroicidae; genus Eopsaltria; species Eopsaltria australis. Next base: position 425,359 of record JAVTVJ010000489.1, read on the forward strand.
AATCCGATGGCAGAAGTTACTTTTGAAGTTCTTTGCAATTTCAGCTTTTTCCTTGCATTTCTATCTCTGCCACTCCATCACTCCTAAGCTGTGCTGAGCACTTAGAAAGTGCTTCTAACAATCACCTAGAGTTTTTGCAAGGAATTATTTGATGGGATTTTAGCTCCCCCTAGAAACTGGATGTGAGTCCTTCCTGTCAGCATAATCCTTGGGACAGAGCACACTGCACTGCTGCTTCTCGTGGTGCACAGCAGTGTAGAACTTGCCATGGAAAATGTTCCTGCCCTAGCAAGGAGGCTGCCAGCATCCCAACCATGGCCAACCAGGGCTTTGGCAATTTTCTGAGGGAGGCTGGATATGCCTGACCAAGAGCTGTGTCTGTGCACACAGAGATGTGACGTCCTCTTACCAAGAGATGCAGGAGGATGTTTTGATCTGGTTCCAGTGCTGTTGTCTGCAGCAAGGGGTCTTCATTTAGATAGCACCAGTCTCTGGCTGCACAAGGGAACTGTAAAAATGGAAAGACCTTGGTTCCTGTGCTGAACTGGGAAGCATTATGGGGAAGGATAAACTAACTGTTCATAAAATCATCTAAAACCTGGGAATCCAGAAAAATGTCCATCACTAACTTGGTGTCCCTTTGTGGTGTTTCTAATGTTAGTTTCGCTCAGATTTACACTGACAAATCTCTGCTAAATATAACAGTATTTGCAAATTGACTTATTAATGATCACAGTAATTTGTGGCATCACTCATCTTTGTGTTCTTAGTAATTGCAGCTTTTGATTCAGTTGTTAAAGAATATTGTTCACAGAATCATCTTTTGACTTTGTTAAAAAAGTCAATATTATATGTCATTATGCAATTAAAGTTGAATCAAATAAGTGTTTAATTTGTGTATCATTACTTCTGCATCCCTGTAGCCCTAACAGGAAAATATCAAGCACAGCTTTTGGAAGGTAAGAGTCTTCAAGTTTTCTATGCGTATTTGTGGAATCAGCCATAACAATTCCATAAGTGGGAGTGGGAGGGAAAGCAGGAATAATTTTAGAAAAACAAAAATGTGCCAAGATAAGTTTTTAAGGGAAGGGGCCTGTGTTTTGGGTATGAATGTTGCAGAATATAGAAGCCCCTGCTAGTGCTGGAGCAGGCCCCTGAACTGGAAAGAGCTCTGTTAAAAACACAGACAGTTTTTGCTCCCTTGTCTGCCAAATGTATTCCTTTATACTGCTATTCCATCAGTCCAGCCACTGCTTCTTTGCCCTCACAATTTGGGCCTTGCTGCTGTTGCCAAAATATGAAGGAAAGCAAGAGCACCCCTTTAAAAAGGACATACAGAATTATGTTCCATTGACTGAGTGAACCAGCCCTGGGCTGGGGAAGGCTGTAAGATTCAAGAACATTTTAGATAAACTCCCGTGTTACATATTCTGACACTATTCTGCAGTGGGAACTGCTTGAGATTTTTTTTTCTCTCTTTTTTAAAGTTCTTACTGTATGTAATTTTCTAGCTTAACTGTACCAACCAATGTGCAGTGGTGACCTTGTTTTAAATTTCTAATAAGGCAAATACAATTCAGTGCACAGTGTGACTAAGACTTAAGTATTTTTTAAACTATGTTAATACTGGTGGCAGATCCTATCAAAAGCAACAAAGAATTCACTCTGTAGAACTAATGTCATTGACTATGCTCAGTATGACTTCATTTAGCTCCCAGTCTCTTGTAAGACTTGTGCTTAAACAGTTGTAATTGTCACTGAAATGATTGTACAGATTTTGCCATCGGATGTTCAAAGTCTGAAGCCAGACTCTTTGTCCTCCCTCCTCATCAAGCAAAATAATTATCCTTCTGATCTTTCAGACAACTCTTCCACAACAGTAACTTCAGCAGCAGTAATGGCAGCACAGAAGACTTGTTCAGAGACAGTATAGACTCCTGTGATAATGATATCACTGAAAAGGTGAGAATCTCTGTGCCCTGTGAGTAATGTACCCAACCAAATCCTGCTAGAGCCCTGCATCAGGGGGTGAAGATCTTGTACAGAATTACCCATGATCTGAAGTAGCTTATTCAAAACGTCCTTGATGGTCCATTACTGTTACAACTCTGCTTGGCAGTAATACAGGAACTGTGCTAGCACAGATCTAGGCTTTGTGTTAAAACTTCTTTGTGGTGTATTTGCAGTTATTACCTTCAAGGAACGTGCAGGGTCTGAGGAACTCAGATTTGTGGAGCTTAATTTTGCTGCTGACTTTGCAGAGAAATATGCCCCCTTTTAAAATGGCTAAATGCCAGTTAGGAGCAGTGAAGGGGTGTTTGAAGAGAGATTCAAAGTCAGTTTTTTCTGCTTGCCCTTCCAGGTAACATACCTAGAGAAGAAGGTGACAGAACTGGAGAATGATAGCCTGACAAATGGTGACCTGAAGAGCAAACTGAAACAAGAGAATACACAGCTGGTTCACAGGTAACAAAGCACAGAGCCAGGTCTCTTCACCAAGTCAGCAAAGCTAGAGCACAGCTGTGGGGAAGGAATATCTCCCCCTGTAGAGTATGACCAAGTCTTCTTCCTTAATGCTGACATGAAATAAGGCTTCATCTGAGAAGTCCAGGAGGAATAGGGCTGCCTTGCTGAATTTTCAGCAAGAAGAGGCCTCCAGACAAGTGTCTTTGACAGAGATGTTACTGACTTGTGGAGAAGAAACTCTTCTGCTGTAGGAGAGGTTACCCCTGGTGACTGGGGTTTTTTTCCTTGCATATAGCAAGAGCAGAAGGCTGGGTCTTAGTCCCAGCTTCTTGAGACTGAAAGAATAATAGATGAATGGATACTACTTAATTCTGTGTTTATTAGTAAATAAGAGATACTGGGAGAGGTTAAATGCCGAAAGAGATGGTGATTAGAATGAAACAAAGGAGTAGGCAGGAAAGAGAGAGGCAACGAATTTGCACACATGTAAGTGCTTTTGAAGCTGTTACTGAAATGAGATCTGATTTCCTTAGAGTTCATGAGCTAGAGGAACTATTGAAAGACCAAGAAACATCAGCAGAACAGACCTTGGAGGAAGAGATAAAGAGACATAGAGAAGCTTACAGCAAGTATGAAAAAGAGAAAGGCACTGAAATTGAACTGCTAAATACAAGGTAACAAACATTTTGGTACCACCCTGAACAAGGCACAAGGTCTTCTTTTCTTCACTTTTACTTTGCCTGTAAATGTAGGCTGTTCACCAGCAGACAGTGCACAGATGGTGGCAGGTTGGCAGCTCTGTAGAGTAGCTCTGCAGTCACATGTCTAATGCTCAGAAGCTTGGAGGATGCTTTACATTAATGCTTTAATCCACGTGGCCCATGTAGAGAGCTTAGCTGGATATTTGGCATGGATTCAGGGAGGGAATTGTGACCAGTTCTAGAAAACATTTGTGCCTGTGTTTGTTTTTTCCAACTTTTCTTTCAGATACCTGTTGTTAGGAGCACAAGAACCTGGGGTCAGTGTAGCATTTTGGGCCCTAAAAACAAACAAGCAAAAACTCATGTTAAAAAGTGCTGTGATAAAGATTTTCCCTGTTTGGTTTTACTATCAAGTACAAGTGAGATGGCTTTTTAGAGCACACTGTTTTGCATGTCTGCATTCTTGAAGAGGTATTTGCTGTAAGATTTTTGTTATTAACATAGGGTTCAGCAACTGGAAGAAGAAAATGGTGATCTGAAAAGCACTGTCACACGGCTGAAATCCCAAACGGAGAGATTAGATGAGGTAACAAAACTCCTGAGTCCTTGAGCAATTTTACAGCAGGTTATGTAAGAGCAAGCTCTTACAGTGCTTGGCCTAGCTTCTTAAATTTTCTTTCCTTAAACAAGATTATTAATGGAATTGGAACGTTGATCACCCTTAGAGGCTGGAATAGCCTGAGACATAAACCAGTTTATGACCAGCTGTGTCTGTGGGTTCATGCTGTGGGGCTGAGGGTGTCTCCTGCTCTTGCCAGCCTGTTCTGAAGTCCCCGTTTGTTGCAGGAGAGGCAGCGCATGTCAGACAGGTTGGAAGACACAAGTCTGCGCCTGAAGGATGAGATGGATTTGTACAAGAGGATGATGGACAAGCTGCGGCAGAACAGGCTGGAATTCAACAAGGAGAGGGAAGCTACCCAGGAGGTGAGTGTGAAGAGGGATCTAAGAGCAGGCAGTCACGTATCACCTGCATAGAAGCCCCTGAGAAGGAATGTGCAGACAGGATGAACTGAGAACACCACATCCAGTGAAGCTGTTGCTGGATTGTGTTTCTGTGGGAAGGGTGCCCACAGAGCAATGAATGTGCAAGAATACTTAATAAGTGGCAATCCCTGACCCAAAGGGTTTACAGCTCTTTGAGAACTGTGTGCCCTAACATTTCCTAAACTCTGTTTGTAAGGGAAATTATGCTTCTCAGGCATGAAGCTAAGCAATCAGAGCCACTGCCAGCTCCGGGGTCGTTTAGGGGACCTGTGCTTCCAAAGGAAAAAGAGGAAGAGGCTGTATTGTAGTACTGTGGCTCCAGCCAAGCTCAGGGAGTGCTTTTGCCTGAGTACAGAGGGGGCTGTTTGCAGGGAGGGCTGACAGACAGGGCCTCTTTGCTGCCCACAGCTCATCGAAGACCTGCGGAAGGAACTGGAGCACTTGCAGCTCTACAAGCTGGAATGTGAACGTCCTGGACGTGGGAGAAGCTCTTCCTCCAGCCTGAGTGAGTTCAATGCCAAAACCAGAGAGGTGGAAATGGAGCATGAAATAAAGCGGCTGAAGCAGGTGAGCAGGGAAGGGCCTCTCAAAACACATCAAATATACAGGAATACCTTGAAAAATGCCTCTAACTGCAAGCCCAAGCACTCTGCCTTTAGATTTTGTCCCCCTCTTCTCACACAAGCACAAGAGCCACGATGCATCTGTGCAGGACTTCTTTGCACTGGTGATGTAAATTATGCCACAGGAAAACTCAGGCAGGGAGGGCTTGTCACTGGAGGTAAGGGTTGCTGTCAGCTTGTAGCCTCACTGTATGTCATCCAAGCTACCTGTGATGTTAAAATACTATGTTTTTTTTAAAATGAAACCTTGTAGGAAGAACTTAAAAAACAATGTCTTTTCACCCTTAAATAGGAGAATCAGAAACTTCGTGACCAAAATGATGATCTTAATGGACAGATTCTAAGTCTCAGTCTTTATGAAGCTAAAAACCTCTTTGCAACACAAACAAAAGCCCAGTCACTGGCTGCTGAAATCGATTCTGCATCGAGGGATGAGGTAATGTGCTTTTCTAATCAGGTACTATATCCAAGAATATGCAATTTTCAATGTAGTTGTAATTTCAATGTAACTGGCAAGGTTGAACTATCTGAAGCTGACAAATGAACAACAGAAAATTCTGCTTTGCTAGGAGTTCAAGGGTGTTAGAAGATTGCCTGAAATCTAACACTGTTTTGGTATCCTTATATTATAACGCTTCCATTTTTCTCTCAAAAAATTGGAATTATTAGAATCTTAGTGAACCGTTTTACAGTTCTAACATCTTGTATCTGGCAGAGTAATCTGATAGTATGGCATTAATTTCATACAAAAAATGTCCATTGCTAGTTACTTTAATTTTTACTTTCTGTTCTAGATTTAGTTCTAAGTTACTTCAGTAACAAGCTCTCACTTAGATATATATTTGAGCTATGTATTCCCTGTAGCAGAGCTGAGTTCTTGGAGAAAGTAACTTGTGTTCAAATAATAACTTGGTAATGCTTGGAAAGATACTTTGGGAGACCCATTTGTATGTGGGCTGAGTTCAGCTGATGCAGCTTCCTTGGAGCTCCAGGACAGATTGTGTGATCAGGCCAGGGGATACATGAGAGCCCTTAGGGAAGAAGACAGGTTAGTGGTGAAGGAGATAAAAGGAATTATTTGTCCTTGAAGCTCTATCTCTTCCAGACAGAACTTCCCATTTCTTCATCAAGAAAAGTCCTTTTTACCCAGTCTGTACTGGACTGACCTGTCAGCCTTAGCTCCTGGGCAGGCCCTTGAAGTGAAGGCCCTTGAATTATATACTTGAGAACTTAATTTCTTGCTGAACCAGAGCACTGTGAAGAAAGGCTGTTTACTTGGTGATCTCTAATTAGGTAAAAAGCAAACTGGCTTTTGCTATTGTCAAGAAAAATCTGACTTTACCCCTCTCAGTCTCGTGGCTCTGGCTCATGCAAGGAGTATCCAGCACTCCCCCTTTAAAAGAGGAAAGTGCCTGAAAGCTGTGGCCCAGACTCAGCAAAACCTCACAAACCTACACAAACTATTCCCATTGTGCCATTTTTCCTGTATGATCAGAACAAAGGTAAGGATCTCCAGATTCAGGGTGGGACTTCTGTAAAGTCTGATGAAAATGGACAGGCAAATAACATGAGCTTTACAAGGATATGGGGCTCTGACACTCCTTGGCAGCTTTGTCAGTTTGGCATTAAACATTCAGAGATAAAAAGCAAAGCAATCTTCATCTTTGAAGAGGTTGAGGGGCCTTTTACAGCCCAAGAATCTGGTGAAACACATGTATTTAATATAGAACATAGAATAGCAAGTAGATTGTTCTTGTGGTTGTTTTGGGGGTTTTTTTGAGAGAGAGTATGCACATGATCAGAGGAAGCACATATTTTTCCTGGTGCTGAAATACTTGTTCTGTTCAGCAGCCTTTCGTGCAAACACCCTTAGTTTTAAGTAGTTAAAAACTGAGTATCATGAAGCTCTTGCTGTGAGATGAAGCAGTTCATCCATGGTATGGACGCAGGATGGATTGGCAAGTTAGATGGGGAACTTGTTTCAAATGACCTGCCAAAAGGTCCCTGGAGATGACTGTTCACCACCTTCTTTGATAGCAAAGATCTGTAACATACAGATTGGTTTCTAATACAGATACAGGGAGGAGCTTGAGTTGGAAAACCTGACACAAAAGGAATTGGTGATCCTGAGCAGGCACTGGTCTCTCACCTGTCTCAGTTTCATGCTATTACATAAACTACTGAGAATATTTCAGGAGTAACTTGGAAATGTTGTGTTTTAGCTCATGGAAGCCCTCAAAGAACAGGAAGAGATAAATTACAGATTGCGACAGTATATGGACAAGATAATATTGGCAATCCTGGACCACAATCCATCTATCTTGGAAATAAAGAATTGAAGAGAATATGAGAAGGAAAAGCAGCAACTGCCTGATATTTCTGCACATGCCACTGGATCTAAGCAGCACTCTGATACTGTAAATGAATCTATAAATATATATATACACTAGGTGTGAGTGTGGGTGCGCGGGTGTGTTTATATGATGTTTGGTACACTGTTATTTGTCATTGAATTGGCTTGGTTAGACTTTTTCCATGCACTTTCAATACCTGTGATGAGATGGATACTGTATATTAATGTAATAACAACATAACTGGATCATGCTGTTTTAGATACTGGAAAAAATGACTCTACCTCTAGTTGTAAAGGTAAAAAAAGACAATGGAAACATATGGATGTGGCCCTAACTTTAGGAGCAAGAATTTTTTTTCTTCGTTCTTCCAGGAATTTGGGTACCACAAACCAATTGACATACCCAGGTTCAGTTCCTGACTGGTGCTGACTGTGTAATTTCCTATTTGATTTAGTTTTAGTACTTAAACCACACATCAGATAAAAAAAAACAAAAACCAAACTTTGGGAAAAGACACAAAGTAAATGGGAAGAAAAGGAAGATACTGCAGAATTTTTGCTATTTATGAAAAATCACCATCCACTTGTTTGCCACTGTCAGCACAAAGTGTTGATGTAAGATCACTTTGGAGTCTGCTTTGGGATGCTCTGAGCCTGCTCTCTAGCGTGTGTGCATGTGTGTTTTTTATGCCAGGGTCCCTGTAGCACTGAGGCAAAGAGCTTTTCAAATCTGTTCCCCTATTTTCAGGGGTATTTCATGGGCCATTAAGATGAATTCTGGGATCCTGCCCCTTCCCCTCACCCTGATGTTAAAGATTTCACTGAAGGAACACATTCCAGTTCTTAAAAAAAAAAAAACAAAAATACCAAACAAAACAACAATAAAAAATTTGCATGAAATATCTCACTTCAGGGGGAGGAGGACCAGCCCTCGACAGGATGTGCTGAGTTGCTTTCCCACCCCAGACAGCTGCACTCCTTTGAGAATGGCATTTTTTGGGCAGGCTGTGCAGAGGAACGGCTGGTTCCTGGCACAGCAGTGGGGGACAGTCTGATATGGAGTGGCTTTTACCTATAGGGCAGGAAAAAGAAATAAGAGCTTGGTCTTGCAGGAGGTGCCAGTCCAGACTGAGCACACACATGCGTATCTAAAGCTCTGAGTAGGGAACACATCCTGATTTCGATGAGCAGTTGTGCAGGTGCTTAACTTCAAGTGTGTGCTGCAACTGCTTGTGGACGTCAGTGGGACAGAGCATTAAGCTTTAAAGTTGAGTGTATGCTTAAATGCTGCCTTAAATAGGGATGACTTCAACATGTGCCTGTGTTCTCCAGAGCTGGATCTGTACTGTAGGGCTAGGATGTTTTTAATTAATAATGTAGCTTATATAAGGAGCTTATGGAATTGTTTAGGTAGTTGATTGCTAAAAACAAATTTTATTCCATGCACTTTTTTTAAAAGTGAAAGTTTCACACTTTTGATTCACACCAACTGGCACAGAAAAATAGGCCCGAATATCTGGCTTTCCCCAGTGCATAGAGATGTCTCCTCTATTGAATACACTCCCCAGAAGAATGTTACAGTAGCAATGACTGTGCTTTTCTGTGTATTTCTTGCTGTTGGCAGTGTCTTGCCCCTAGTTTTCTCTTGATGTATCTTGGTGTGTATATGTTGATGCATTTTTCCTGAATTTGAATACATAAAACTGTATTCAGTTATGGATGTAAATATATATATTTTTTCTGCAATCTCTGTGCTCTTGCCTTCAGTGATGTGTTACTGGAGTGATGGGAAGCAAGGGATGTGCTGAAATCAGGCTTTCTTGAAGGCAAGAAAATAAAAACAGTTTGTTTCTATGTATCTGCATTAGGCAGGTGTAAAGTAAGTGGAAAGAGAGAGGGACCAGAGGAGTGACTGTGGGACACAACACCCCAGTGCACAAAGGTCTGCAGTGCTCTGGGAGAAATAGGACAGTCTGGTTCAAGCAGTGATGTCACAGGCCTGGGTTCCTGAGGCTCTGGGGTAATCTGGAGGAAAGGATTTAAAGACCACTCCTTTGCCACCTAGGAATGGTGTAAGATGTGACACTGCAGCAGCTGCTGTTTGTGTAGAAGTAGGTGGAGCCCCATGGAAACCCCGCACATCCACCTTTCCCACCTGCTGCTTCTTCTGGATGTGCCACCCAGGAGGTGGGAGGGGAACAGTTCAGCCAGCTCGGTGCTTCCTGCCTGCAGGACTCCTCACTTGCACTTTGGTGACGGCATTTCCCCTGCCTGTTGCTGTCTGTGGGTTGTACCAGGCACTTGACTTTTTTATAGGCCACAGAGAACTCTTCCATACTGTCAGGGGGCTGTTGCTAACGTGCTGTGACAAGCAGGGCTGGATGACCCAGCAGCCCTGGAGCTGGCTGTGGTTGGGAAGTTGCACTGCTGTCCTGCTCTCAGGCAGTGGATTTCAGTAAGAGTGAAGCTGTTGCAGCTTGGACTGGTGACTGAATGTTTTCCCCCAATTTTTAAGTAAACTAGACTTGGCTTCAAAATTTTAATGATCTAAAGCCCATTCCCTTGAGAGTAGAACATCAGCAAATGTTGAGGACTGTTTCACTGAAAGCAAAGCCCATGAACAGAAGATATGACTATAGTGATAGCCAAGTTTTTGTGCAGATAATTATATGTAGGAGGTGAATTGTCACTAGTAGTGACAAATAGTCACTGAATCTGGCTGAAATCCCGAAAGGAATATTCTAGCCAAGGGTACACAGCAGTGGAAATTTCTTAAAACTTGCAGGACTTCTTCTTCAGCTCTGTACCCAACTGTGTTAGTATTTAGAAGCTCTTCCTTGCTCCAGTGTTTGCATTTGAAGAGATGTCCTTACCACCATGTTGGTGGTGCTTGTAGCTGTGTTTTATTGTGTAAAGGAGGTATCCTTCTGCTCCTGTGGGGCCCTCGGTGTGGTACTGCCATCTGTTACTGTGGAAATCATATCCAGATACTTGCTATGTTTGACAAAAATGTGAGTTGGAGGTGGGAGAGGAATTTCAGTGGCAGATATATTTTCCTCTCAGGTATCCATCTCTAAAAATACTAATTAGCAATTGAATTCTTAGTCTGAGTAACTACAGATATTAGACCAACTTGTCTTGCATCTCAAGCCCTGGAGAACCCTTTTATCCCATAAAAGAAGTCATCATGTTTTACGACATGCAGGTAATTTGGTAATAGAGGATCACTTGATGGTTCACTGGGGCAGGGTTAGGGTTAGGGTGAGGGGCAGGGAGAAATCTGGTATCAGTATTGCAGAGAGTGCATATTTTGATTAAGTGTCAGACAGACACTGTGGCAGAACAGACAGGAGATGTTGCAACTAGGGAGGCACAGATTTTGGTGTCTGTTCTCTGATAAATTTCTTACTTCTTTGCTGTGGACATCCTTTGTGTTCTCAGGCTGGCCAGGAAAGTACAGCCTGCCTCTGTCAGTGTTACTGTTGGTGGAACAAGGGCCTTCCTTCCCTGGGTAAATCACTTCAGACACAGAAATGTGGTACCATCTCCTTCTAGCAATTACACAAATGCAGTAAACATTCCTGGGTCAAACCCATGGTTCTATTTAACCCTTGTGCTGCAAACACAACCCCAGGTACCGTATCTTGATCTGTTCCTTGGTTCATTTGACCTTAGATTCTGAAAAGCTAAATGATATTCTGGTCAAACCTGTTGCAAACCACTACAGGTATTTCTGGACAGTGAAAAAAAATACTGGCTTTTGGCTAGAAGCTGCCCTTGGTCAGGCTAGTCCCACACAAGGGACTGCAGAAAAATTACCTCTTTCAAAACTTGCACTTAAAGAGTACCTGAATTGTAGTCTCTCAAGGTTTTTCTGGTATTGGCTGCTTCCCTCCAGACTTCAGTCTTCAGCTGCTGCCTAGTTCTGATTTCAAAATGATGCTGATTCAAAACTGCTTTGACATCAAAAGAAGATTTTTCAGCTTTTTGAATAGCTTCTATTTAAGACTGAAGCTGTTTGAGAATTTGTCTTGTTTTGAAGTGCAACACTGACGAATTGTAACCATCCCATCTATTTTAATGGAATTTTTAATATGCAAATATGTAGCAAGTTTCAAAAAAAGCCAACATCCAATGCACTTTTGTTGCCAACTGTCCTTTCATAGTCTTTGGGAAAAATTCAGATATTTCTCAGCCAGCTCTGTAGGGAGTTGAACACAGCATTATTAATTCTCAAAGATGTGTATCAACAAATATTTTGCTGTCTGAGTGCAGCAATGCTCCATTTACTTTGGTAGAACTGCATTGCTCTCCAGAGAGGATCTAGACCGACAGTATTTAGGCTCCCTAATCTGGTTTGTAAATGAGGGCTTGGAAGTTGATACATAAACACACATTGTGGGCTGCTACACGAGGCACTGCTCAGTGGTCTGTGCATCATAGTGCCCGTGACATGTGACAAGTCTAAGAACTAGAATTTACAAATAAAAGAATGGGTTTTTTACGTTCTTTAATGGCAGTGAATATACAGTGGTTTTCTCTTAAAACAAATACTGTATGGTGTGGTCTGAGGGATTTTTTTCCAAGGAAGGAAGGAAGTAGCAGCTGATCAAACACTTGCCAAATCAGTGGCTTGGCTTATACTGATTTAAGTGAAAACTTGACTCAGACTTTAACTGAGCAGTTCCTGGTGTAAGTAGCAATGCTTGTATTCTTGTCATTTGTTTCTCAAGAAACATTGTCAAGAAGTCATGACAGGTGTTGTAACACAGCTGGTTGGTTTTAAAGAACAGTTCCAACAGTTCTGACATTTTGTTCTTTTGCATCTCAGTATTTTTGAATTCAAAATATTGATCCTAGGAGCAGTTTGTTGTTAAAGCATGCATGGGTTTCTAGTTAATGAAACTGTATGTACCTTTAGAGTTTGATGAGGATTGCAGTTGGTGTTGGGTCTGAATCGTGTCATCCTGTGTAATGCACTGGGAATTGCTCCAATGTGAAAGAGAGTTGTTTCTTTCTGGGACTCTTCCTCAGTGTTCTGTTGACATTTACACTCTTAGTCTTGTCCCCAGCCACTGTCAGGTGTCTGTGTGCCTTGGGGCAGCACTTTAAGCAGATGGGAGGGACAAATTCAAAATTCTTGGCTTCAGTGCAACTTTAGCTACCAAGGCAAGAATTTCAGTCCTGTCTTTATACCAGGCCAGTCCTGTCCTTGCCTTTCTTGCAGTCATGAAGACTCGTCGTGTCCCATGTACATGAAGCACTGTAGTTGATTCTCATGGTATACAAGCAGGTAGGGTGAGTAAACCTGAAGGTGATCCAGGTGAGGGATCCCTGGGATGTGCCTCAGTTCTGTACAGGTGTCCCACTGCACACTCACACTCTGGGAGGCTCAGCCCTGCAGCTCAGCATGGCCAGCACCTCTCAGAGGTCACAGCAGCAGCCCGTGAGGATCTGCACGCACAATCTCCGGGCAGGGCCACGCTACCAGAGTTTGCCACAGTGTGGAGCCAGCTGACAGGGCTCCTCGTGTTCTCTGCACCCTGGGTTGCAGCTTGCTGGCTTCAGTCTGGGGGTTTTGATCATCTGCGAGAGTAATACCTGGTCAAACATACTGCTAGAAAAATTAGTTTTTACTTAAACTTTAAACCTAATGAAAACATTAACAAACACGGGCTTCTGCAGTGTAATTTGGACACCTAGCACTATGAAGGTGTTGTGAGTGGAGCAGCTGTGACACCTGAGCTGTTCTGGGCACAGTGACACCCTTGAAACCCCTCAGAGCTGCTGTGCCCCGGTGAGGGGTGGCAGGTGACTGTTCTGGGGGACATGGTCACTGTGCAGATGGTGAGGGGGGCTGCAGACACTCCTCCTCCCAGTGATGATCTTACACTCCCCAGCATCAGCCCTGTTTTATTTACTACTTTATCCACGGCTAAATTATTCTGGCTTTGGAGAAAAGACATCAGAAGGAGAACCAAGAATTTAGTATGCTGTGAACACTTAATATGCTACAGGGCAGTAAATGTTGCACTGATATATGTTTAAATACTGAGACATTTTGAGAATTACTGTAAAATCAATTGTGGGAACCATTTGTTTTTCTCTGTTGCACAGACTAGTCATGTTTTTTTGCATGGTTACATATTTTAGTACTTGTGCCTTTTACTTCTCTGTTGTAAGGATGCATTTTATTTTCACATTTTATCATCTGGTTTTAGACACTTTTTATATACACTTCTTTGATCATCTGGTTTCTTGTACATGTGTATATATAAAATAGATCAGATTTGTATTCATGTGCCTCTGAGATGTAAAAAATACTCATTTTGTACAGGTTTTTTTAGAAGCACTAGGTCATGGTCTAAATTACGTAGCAAATGAAATTTAACATAATTAGCAGTTCTTTGTCTTCTGTTAGGAATGCTGTGTCAGATGGCTGGTCTCTTGTAAGGCAATGTCACACACTCTGCAGATTTATTGTTTTAGTATCGTTATGAGACCATTTCTATCCACTTGTTGGCTTCAGTTAATTCAAAATAATAAAACACTTAATTAAATGTTACAGTCCTCACTTGATGATTATAGTTTTTATTTCCATTAAAGCCAATTTGCTTCCTTTTGTACTTGAAATGGACACCAGACAAAAACCTCATTTGAACACATTGCCCATTTCAGGTTAACTTCCATTCTGGGATTATTTTTGTGGGATCAGACAAGTGATTTACTTTGCCCATTGAAATGGAAAGAGAAATAGCATTACCAATTCGTAGAGTCCATCTTAGAGTGCCTAAAATGCTTTAGTTACTCCTTCTCTTCCCTTCCTGGCTTCTGTGGCAGCGCTTCCAAAGGACAGATCCTGGATCTGCATGGCTGGAGTTCTTCCTCTTGCAGATGTGGGAGATTGGGTGTCTTGCTTGTCATGTTTTGGCAAATGCTGAATAAATTCCTTCCCTTGGGGTTTGTACTACAGCATTCTCCCGCAGCATTTGGGAAGCTGTGTGGATGCATTGTGAGCCTGGACATCTGTAACTGAGCTCCAGGGACCTGGTCCTAGAAGTGTCCCCTCCTCCAGCCTCTTGGTTTCATTTCTGGAGTGCTGATCCTGCTCATCAGATGAGATCCTCAGATTGTTCCCTCTCACACCTTATCAATACCCCACTCACCAGCCCCCAGACACAGTGAGATAATAAACTGTGGTAAGTCTCAAGGAAAAAATCATCAATGTTCCCTAAATCTTCCAAAAAACAAAGTTTTGATCTATAAAAGAATATGTTCCACTGTCATGGAGCAGAAATTTTTTTACTGAATTTGACACCCATTTCACAGGATATAAAGCTGCCTTAGAAGCAAGGGAGGTGGTTTTATTTTTAATTTCAAAGGTTGCTTGGTATAAAAATGAGCAAAGTTCACTTGCTCCATTGTTACTGAAAAAAGAGCAGCCAGCAAAAGTGGCATATGACTATTTTTAATCTCATTCTGTAATTTATAACATCAGTGAAGTGATGTCAGTACTGTTGCAATGTGCCATTACACTGTTTTCTCTGTATTTTCTTGAAATACTCTGGGGGCAATAAAGCTGTCCTTGCTGATGTGGATCCTTCAGGTAGCTGTAATGTACAATCAGATATGTAAATAAATTATTTGCTCTCCCTGCATGACTAAAACATTCTCTGTGGTGGGTAACTGATTCAATGTCCCTCCTTACCTTCCTCCCTTGTCCACCCCTATTTCTGAGCTTCATTTAAAGAAGGATTGCCCATTTCTGTTCTCACCTGCCCAAACACCAGTTTCATTAACTTTGGATAAGTTACACACAGGGCACCAGGGAAGGAGTTTGCTCAGTTCATGCCTTACCTGACATCCATGGCTGTGTTCAATTTCCAAGCCAAAGCTTCACAGGACCAACCCATTAATCTGTCCAGCCACAGCACTGCCCTTCTCAATTGATGGGAACCCCAGCTGGGAGCTGTTTGCAGCTGGCTCCAGCTTTTTAATGTGACTTAAATATAATTACTGCCCCATGTAGCTAATGAGCACGTGCTGTGGCTCCTTCCTTGAGGAGCAGTGATCTGTTTGTGGGGAGGGCACAGGCTGGAGCTGTGTCCTGCGGGGATCTGGTGCTGGGGCACGGCCTGACCTGGCAGGGCCAGCAGTGACCACCCCAGGGCATGTGCTGAGGGGAGTTTCACGCTTAAACCGAAGGCAGCAGCTTCCCGGGACCGTCCTGAGCGAAAACTGCCATGGAGAGGCTGAGGCTCCCCGGTGTGCCTGGAGGGACCATCCAGGGAGCAGCGCCGCAAGGTTTGTCCGTGAGGGATCAGGCCAGGCCGTGACTGGGAGCCAGGAGCTGTCACGGGTGCCGGGTGTGCAGAGCAGAGGAGCCCCTGAGCCTGATGTGGGCTCAGGCCAGGACTCGCCCCATCCCCACGGCCGGCGGAACAGGCTCTGCCTGAGGCGCCATGGTGGACGACACGCCCAGGGCCTGCTCGACCCACACGCTGAGGTAATATTTTCTTTTAACCTCCGATTTGAGCCACCAGACCTGCCGGCGTCTTCTGTGGGCTTTATTTTAGCTGCTGGAGTCAAAAGAATGAGTGAGGAGCAGCTTGGGTTCCAGGCTGCTTTTTGCAAGGTCGGTGTGGAGTGAGGGGAGCGCAGCAGGCCAGGTGCCCTCAGGGGCAGCCGGTCCTGGGCTGGTGCCTGTGGGCTCACTGCCCAACAGAGGGGTCCCTTGCTCTGGGAGAACGCTGCTGACACAGGGGCAGACGCTGTCAGCCCAGAGAAATGCTGCATGCTCCTTACTTGGAAAAAATGGAGCCTTTTTGTTATATGTTGGGGACACTCCGGGGTGAGGTGTCCCCTCAAGCAGCTCAGTGCAGTTCCCTGCCCTGTCCTACTTGCCCAGCAGCATCTCAGATAAAACCATCGGGGTGGCCTGGGAATGCCAGCAAAGCCCAGCCCGACACAGCCACAGGGTGCAGGTGGCTCAGGGATGTGTTTCCACAGGGGGTTTAGTGGGTTTGAAGTTGACTCCTGAAAAGCTGCTGCACCTCCAGTGTCACCTCGTGTCCTTGGGCTAACAAAATGTGACCATTTTGCACCTGTGTGAAAGATAGTGAAGGGTGTAAAGCCAGGGAACCAAGCCTGTGGCATTTTATTTAAAATACAAAGCAGAGTTTAAGGTGGTAAGATCTCTGCCTCCAGCTGGGCTTGGAGCAAGGCAGAAGAGGAAAGGGAATTTTTAAAAGACTTCACTAATCAGTTCAAGCCTTGCAGGACAAAATTCTTCCTTTCAAAAACATTTTGATGGCTTCAAGTGATCATATTATGTCAAACATCTTTCATTTGACTGACAGTAGTCTCTAAACCTGGTATACATCTTTTATAGTATCATCCCATGAGGCTGTGAGGTAGCTTTTCTCACAGTGGGTACAGATATTCAGGGGATATTTGGGGAATCAGAGCAAAGATACTGTATGAAGAATCCATGGAGCAGGGTACCTGTGTGCTATCTTCTCACGCTTCCCTGTTCCCAGGTTCCTCCCAGCAATGAGATGTTGGATACTCAGATTTATAACAGCAGGCTCAAAGAAAACTCCCTACTGTGTATGCTAAACCACTTCGCCAGTGAGACAGGGAGCAGTTTTGTTCCCAAATCTCAGCAGCTGAGGCTAATATGCTGTACCACTGACCTACTTGCAGAGCAGTTACTCACTGGTACAAGAGAAAGACACAGTGGTAAAGCAAATCACATGTTACTCTGGGGGCAGGAATCATCAACACCACATATCACAAAGTCTGTAATAATTTCTAGCAAATTATGCTGTTCTTACTGGGCTGGGGAGACCCAAGACCCTTCAGTCATTTTACAATCAAGAATTAAAGCTCAGAATTCCTGGAAGGTGATTGTTGCCTTGCTCTGATCTTTTGAGGGGGAAAGTGGGTTTGGAGGCAGACAGAGGTTAAATGGGGCAGTAGCAGAGTAGGAAGTAAATTGCAGGAGTTCTGACTCCTGAGAACCTGGAGAGTGACAAGGAGAGCTGTTACAAAGAGGAAATACATCTCATGGGAGCACCAAGGGAGTACAGCAGCCAGCTCCTGTAGTCTGGCAGCAGGCTCTGATCTGCTCAGGTTGTCTTGGCTGACACGTTTTCCTCAGCACAGCAGCCTCAAAGCCACGACTCCAGTGTTTTCCCTTGCTCTGTTCACTGTTCATGATGGCCCATATTTCAGCATTGTCCTCACTCTCTGATGGCAGACTGGGATCTTCGATGTGTCACTCCACTCTGAATGTCTTTTGACACATGCAGTGCAGCAGGGACTCTCCTAGCTTGCATAACTCAGGGTGAAATTAGTCCTTAGAGCCAACTGCTTTTTGGATGCAAATAAAGGCTAGAGCATATGACCAGTAAATTGAAGACTGTCCCACGTGTATAACCATAACTATTTGGGTTAATGGTGATTTTAAAACGACTTTGCAATGATAATGTCAGCATGTCCTCTGGTGTGGTGCTTAAATCTGAATTTCCATCACACCGAGATCTTTGTGCCTTAGCAGAGGGATGATGCAGTTTGTATTTTGATGTGATAGTGTGTAACAGGGGTTATGACTCAAGTTCCAAACTGTTGCTGAAAAGACAGGAGCTGGGCTGTGGCACCCACAGAGGTAATGGAACTCAGCCGCTGAAAGGTAACACTCGCTCTCTCTCTGCTGTACTGAAGCAAATTGCTGGTTGTATTTTGTGAAACACTGTCTCCCTTGGCCACCCTGTGGCTTTTCTTAACGTGCTCAGGCTCTTATTTAAAACCTGAGTGGTCAGAGCTGCTTTCAGCCCTTCAGGAATCTCTGGTCAGCCTGAGCACTTTTCCTGCCTGACAGAGAAATAACCTTGACCAAGCCTGTCCTTTAGCTCTGGCTGTGCAGAGCAATGAATGAGGAGATGCCCTGAAGAAAAGCAGCAGCAGCAGCAGAGGGGTTTGCTTTCATTCTTGGAAACACTGTGTAAATCTGGATTGAAGGTGCAGCCCTGCAGCCCCCTCTCAGTGGCCACATTCCGGGGAGCAGCAGGGCCGGGCCGTGGGCACAGCAGAGCTTCCCAGCAGCAGAAAACAGCCGGGCTCTTCCCTCACTCTGCCAGAGCTGGGCAGGGAGGAGAAGCCTTGCCAGGGCTGTCCTGTACAGAGGGATGTGCTGCCTGAAATGCAAAGTCCAGGGCCACAGAGGGTGCAGGACATGGCTGAAAAACATCTGCCAGTTCTGCAATCCCAATGGCTCCTGCCATCCTGCTGCCTTCAGGCCCTGAATATCGCTGGGATGCTGACTGCCCAAATGACTGTAGCCTCAAAAAGTGAACCTTGCTTTTTTGGATAGATTCAGTGCAGTATTTGTATGAAGACCTAAAAATGGGATGCTCAGGAAAGCAACTGTTCCTCTCTGGAATGAGTTGATCAGACCTCACGTGGTTGGCTCATTTGAGCAAGGAGCACATTGCAAACGCAGGATGCATTCCTGTAATAAAGGCTGTGTAACTCACATCTGATTCGACAGACAGTGGGGCCTGGTTACAAATTCATAGCATAAAGTAAAAATAGTGATTCTGTTATGTCAGATTGGTTCTAACTGTGCCTGGAATTTTTTGCTTTTTCTGTTTGGTTTGACTTGTAGTTTTCAGGAGGCGTATGTAAGCCAAAAAGATCACTTTCTGCTGCCCAACATTGGTTAAAAACTAGAAACCAGGATGAAGAATTTCAATGCAAAGATAAATAATGGTTCAAAACCACAACCTTCAAATTCTTCCCTCCTGCCCTACAGCTAGTGCTGATAAAAATGAGAGCTGATTCATTTCTTGGGTTTTAACCAAGCATTAGCCATAAGACTAAATATTTGGTAGCTGGAAACCCAAAGGAGGAAATATTAATAATGCAGTATTGTATTTATGATTTATGCTATTATGATCTGACTATGTAAACAGAGCATAACGTTTCAATATCAGGAAACATAGACTGCCTGATACCGTCCCAAGGGAAGGGGTGGAAACGCCGCTGTTTGGCTCTCGGGGAGACGGGAGGCAGTGCCGGAGTGGAGCCGCGCCGTGCCGGGACAGTCCCCGCCGCTCCCGGTGTGCCGAGCCCCGGGAGATGTGGCTGTCCCTGGGGATGCTCCTGTCCCGGGGGATCCTCCCGGACCCCAAACCGGGAGCAGGTTCCGAAGCACTGCCGAGCGACAGCGCTGGAGCTGTGAGCCTGGCATGACTGCTCTCGTTCCGAACAGCTGCTGTTTGTTTCCTGAGGCAGCCCTGTGATTTCGCAGTGAAGCACCGCGCTCCTCTGCCGTGAGAAACACCGGGAGGAAGGAAAGACAAACCTTCACCGGGAATTCCGCGGTGTCGGAGCAGCCGGGGACACGACGAGGGTCGCGGCAGCAGGAAGTGTTTTAGGGCAGTGCCGCAGCAGGGACTCGGGGCAGGGGATGCCGAGCTTTGCAGGCGGGGCTGGGCCCGCGCTCCGCTCCCGGCGCTCCGCCCCGTGCCCGCGGGAGCCCCCTCACGGCGCAGCCGCCCCGCCTCGTTCCGTCCCGCCCCGATCCCAGCGCCCAGTCCCGCCCCAGCAGCGCCCCGGGCCGCCCTCCGGGCCCGTCCCGTCCTGTCCCGTCCTGTCCCCTCCCGCCCGGCCCGGCCCGGCCCGCCCGCGCCGCTCGCTGCCTTCCACTGGCGGCGCGGGGGTGCAGCCAGCCCGTCGGGCGCGGTGGCCAAGTGGTAAGGCGTCGGTCTCGTAAACCGAAGATCGCGGGTTCGAACCCCGTCCGTGCCTGCCGAGGCAGCGCGGTGCGCTGGCAGCCCCGCCGCGGGGAGGCAGCGGACGCCGCCTCGTTTGCGGCTCATTTTTGCTGTCGCTGTCAGAGATCCGGCCCCGGAGCCCCGCGGGGAAACTGCGGATCACGAGGGAAGTTCCACCGTGCGGCTGGCCGGCTGTACCCGGCTCCCCCGTGTCTGTGCCGCATAACGGGGTGGGAGCCCGTGGGTGAGCATCCCCCGGAGCCCCGGAGTCCTTCCAGCCCCACGGGATCCAGAAAGCCCCTTGCAGAGGACACTTCTCGGCGTTTTGCCTCAGGACCCGTGTCCCGAACGGGGCGAATCACAGCTAAAACAAAGCTGGTGTTTGCGCTGTGATGCCGCGGGGGAAGCGTTGGGTGCGCTCGGGTGTGAGGAAAACGCCTGCTGGTGCTTTCTCCGTAGGTGCTGGGTTTGATGTACTTCTCACAGATAGACAGGCCGAATCCTGGAATAAGCAAATGCAGCTATGAAACGTTTAGTGCAGTTACAATCATAGAATCGGTAAGGCTGGACAAGCCCTGTAAGATCATCGAGTCCAACCATTAACCCAGCACTGCCATGTTCATCGCCAAATCATGTCCTCAAGTGCCACATCCATTTTTTTACCCTTTCAGAGATGGTGATTCCACCACTTTTCAGGGCAAACCTGTTCCAATGTCTGACCACCCTTTCTGTGAGGTTGTACCATTTACACCAGAACTGACCCTGATTGCTTGGTTCTTAATCTGTCGGTCTGTGCAAAGCATGACACACGTGCAAGGGCATTTCTGCAGCCTCTGTATAATTTCACTTTGGTTATTGCTGCTTTCAGACAGCTTAAAATATGTAAAGAGTACAGTCATTGTATTGCAAAATCAGCAACAGCCAGATATCTGGGCAGAGCAGAGGAGCCTCTTCCAAATAACTTGCTGCTTCCTTTGATGCTTAAGAAGAAGCTGCTTTTGCTGTTTCCTATGCCACATTTGGCCTGGGCCTGACTGGGCAAGAGGCTGTTTGCCTTTCTCAGCAGGGGCTGGAAGTGTGTGTACATGAGGTGGTGCATGAAGGGAGGTCTGTGCAAAATGGTTGTGTTATTAGCAAGCCACAGAACAAGCCGTAGTACGTTTTGATAGAAAAACAGGAAATGCAGTTTAGAACTTGTGTAGAAAAATGTAGACACTATTTTACTTGCAAAATAGAGTACTGTCAAAATCCCATCACCTTTGTTGGAGGCTTTTGAGGATGAAAGTTCCAGCCTTGAAACACCTTATTTTTTTTTCCCCTACATCATTTCACAGGGGAATGTCAAACCAGAATGTTTCTACTGGTTCAAAAGCCATCTTGCAGCTTTTGCAGAGATTTTCACAATTCTGTGGGTTTGTTTCTGGTCTAAACCAGTTGTGAAACTGAGGTTCTCCCTGAAGCAGGTTTCCCATCCTGTAAACTCGAGCAGTCGGTCCTGCCCAAACGTGTGCCATGAACCCAGGACTGTGAACCAGGTATTTTAATAAAGCTCTGGCATTGCTGTTCTCTGTGGCCCTAACACATCCAGATAGCTCACCAGTTGCTTAAGTTCAGTCTCTGCAGAACTGGAATCTTCCTTCTAGCTCCTGGGTGTCTGTCAGGAAGGTGCTTCACAGGATCCGTGCTGAATTCCCAGGGAGAGGCCCACGGGAGAGCCTTGTCCCAGGACTGCTGTTGTGCATCTTCACTTCTGGAACAACACCACGACTGGAGCCTTTTGTGCTCAGAAACAGGCAGTTCTGCATGTGCCATCCCTGCCCTTGTTGTCTCCAGGCAGGGTTGTGTTGGGCAGGTCACGTGTCTGCTCACCTCCCAAATTCCTGCCCCCTCTTCTTACTCAGGCAATAAATTTGATTTCAGCTTTAATTAATAGCTGAAGTACTGAAGTGCCAGCCAATGAACTTTAATCAAGACATTTATGATCTGATCATAGCTGTGCTGGAGATGGGTTTGGCTTGGGGTTTTTCAGTGGGTTGAGGAAAGAGTTGTTTATTTTGGACTCAAGTCCTGACTGAAAACAGAAAATTTTTAGGTGGCCCTTTTGAGTTGCTTCAAGATCTTTGATTTTTTTTCCAGAAAATACTGAGCTGCCTCCCTCTGAATATTACACCTCTATGAAATGAGGAGCTATTAAATGAGGATTAAAATGAGGCTCCTTTTAATTACCTAATAAAAATATATTTCATTTAATGTACTTAAAAGATGTGTTACTGCTGACAATCTTGGCCATATTTAAATATAGAATTCCCTGACCTCTCTGGCTTGACAAACCAGTTATTCAGAATCCAGTCATTTTTGTGACTGCTTTAAAACAAGTGTAAAAATTAATCAATTTTACCAGTGTTTCTTGTAAAATTTCAATTTTAGCAGTATTTCTGAGTTTTATGCACTTTTGAGAGGCTGACAGAAAACGTTTGCTTTTGAAAGGTGAGATGTGAATGGAGACTAAAAATAATGGGTTTTGTTTGGATTATAATAAATTTTCAGCACTTTGCAACTCTCCTGAACGTCTGTCGCATCCTCCCTCGGGTAAAACTTCAGCAACCAAAAACCAGTGTGTTGGGAACACGGCAGGAGTTGTGCCTGGGTCAGAAATAGCAGTGAGATCATTGGAAAGCCTTGCTCGGACCTTGCTGTGTGGAGCCAGGCAGGGGAATTGTCCCAAAGGCTGGGCAGACCCACTTCTCCCATTAACGTGTTGGATTGATTTCCACCTCTCCTGCTTTTTGGGTTATCCTTCCATGGCATGGCTGTCACCTTAAAAAAAACAAAAATGGGGAGAGAGGAAAAAAACCCCAGCCACCCAAGCCCTGAAACCTTGACCTTGGAAAGAAAAGGCCTGTGCTGAGTTGTGCAAACAGAGCGTGGTGTGCCAGGGGTGAGCAGGCTGAGCCAGCTGGGCCATGAGCCGGGCACAGCTCCCCTCCTGTTGTGGGGGTTGTCCCAGCAGCCCAGACCCCTCTTTGTGAGGTGAACAACAGGACCAGGGTGGGAGGATGCTCCACGTCCTCAGTCCAAAACCACCACAACATTTCCTGCAGGTTGGACAGCTAAACATACAAAGTGTTTTATAAAGCTGCCACTGCCAGTGAGACCACCCCAAAGTGGGCAGGAGGCAGTGAGCTCAGATGAGGCAGCAGAACAGTATTTGCAGCATTGTCTGAGTCCCAAATACATGGCAGAGTAAATTAACACACAAGTAAATAAACCCCAACCGGTGGAAATCTTCGCATGGCTACAGCAATGTGATTCCCATTTCCATTATGCCTGGAATTTAATGGACTGCTGAAGTTTGACCAAAAGGCATTTCTTGTGTCAAAATGAAAAATTACAGATCAAAAGGGTGACTTTGCAGACAAACATATCGATCTAAAGCCTGGGTGACACAGACTTCCTGGAAGAGAGCCCAGAAGCATGTCTGTGTTTAAAGTCAAATGGCTGTAGCCTTTTACCACAGATGAATAAAAAATGTTTTTGTCTGCATGCCGAAGGCTCCAGCAGAAATAGAAATTACTCGATTTATTCTGCCAGAGGAACAGGTACATGTTTGTGAATAGTAATCCATTCAATGCTACAGAACTCGGTAATTTAAAAAATTACAGTGAGACTTTTTTTTTCCCGTTGAAAACTCTGTTTATCGCACTGTAGGAAAGGCAGAGTGAGAATCCTTATTCTGTGTTCAAGGAGCATAGTTACTGGTGTCCCCTTCTCCAGAAACTTGAGGGGAGCAGTTGTGAAGTTCCCCTGTGAGGAACCCAGTTTATTTTTGCTTTGGTACAGGAGTAGCAACTCTTGCAGAGGTCCTCGAGGTTGCTACTGTCATCTGTAATTAGATATTAAGGGACAGGTCAGGGTGCTCCTCCATGACCAGGATGGATGGAGGGCCCAGCACAGCAGCGCTGCTGCCCCCCAGGGAGCCAGGGGTACCAGTGGGAATGACAGCTGCAGGATTTTGTGAATGAGCTCCGAGGGCATCTAGGAGAGGGAGTGGGAAAGGGAGTCCTCACTGCCGTGCTGGTGTAGTGCAAAGCAGCACTCAGCTTCCCAAGAGAACCTGTGAAACAGATTTTAAATTTAGAAAGTGATGCTGAATGGCAGCTACTGCTTCTGGGGAGCCCAGAAAATGCCAAGTGACACTTCAGGCAGTGTGTCTCAAATGAGTTCAGTTATGCAGGGAAGGAGAAGCAAGGTGGATGGGTAGGAGATTACTAATCCCGTCTTCACAGCCTGTTTAACCTCAGCAGCACAGGGCCTGCTGCTCATAGAAGCCCTGCTCTTCTCCCTGACTCCCTCTCAGGTGCTTTCTCATGTTCCTGGCTGTAAACTATATGAAAAAAAATTTCAGAAGAGGCTCAGAGCCTAGTCCTGGAAGGTTTGTGCGCAGGGTTCTCCTTAACTGTGTGAGTACACTCTTGCCTTTGCCATGGAATGAAGTTCAGTGCAGCGAGCAAGCTGTTGCAGGGTGAAGAGCAGTAACATGAGTATAGCTTTTATTGTGATGATCTTTCTGTAAGTTGGAAAAAAAATTCTATTGGAGCTGATGAAATGGTATGTTTGCAAATGCAGTGCCATGGGAGCAGAGTCAGGTGCTGGATTAATATAGCAATAGGACAAGAGGAAATGGCCTCAAGTTGCACCAGGCAGGGCTTAGATTGGATAGCAGGAAAAATTTCTTCACCAAAAGGATGCCAAGCCTTGGAAAGAGCTGCCCAGGGAAGTGGTTGAGTCACCCTCCCTGAAGGGATTTAAAAGATGTGTTGCTTAGGGACATGGCTTAGTGGTGGACTTAACAGTGCTGGGTTAATGTTGGACTCTGAAAGGTCTTTTCCAACCTAAGCAATTCTCTGAATCTCATGGAGAGGAATTGCCTTTGCATTCTGCACAATACAGCTCCACGGGCCTGGTGATTACAGTGACAAAGCCAGGCTCAGAGGCCAGCCTGAGATACCATGTCAGTGCAAAAACTTCAGCAACAAACAGGACAAGAGACAAAGGGTGAAAACTGAAAAACAGAAGGTTCCATTTGAACATAAGGAAACACTTTTCCAGGTGAGGAGGACTGATGCTGGAACCGGCTGTGAAGTCTCCATCCTTGGAGAGATTCAAAAGCCATCCGGACACAGCCCTGGGCAGCCTTCTCTAGGTGACCCTGTTGGAGCAGGGGGTGGGACCAGGTGACCTCCAGAGGTTCAGCCTCATCTGTTCTATGAAACTCCCTTGCCTCTGAAGTTTTACTGTTTACTGTGCCTGAAGGACACAGGGCCAAACCATCCCCTGCACTAGGAGCAGTGGCTGCCTCAGAGGGTGCTCCCTGGGGCTGTGCCTTGCCAGCTCATTTGTGGCAGTGGTGCTTCAAACTAGTGCTGAGTTGGTAAAATCATCCAAGTTAAAGAATTTAAACTGTATATGAATTCAAGGCAAGGACAGCCTAATACAGAATGTTATGTTTACTATCTTTAAAGAAGCTGCAATAAACTTGGATGGGGAGCTTAAGCAAGAGATGGAGCAATCAGCTGGCCTTGCAAGTATGTCAGAGGGTCCTTGGGAGCCTGAATCTTGTCTGTGTTATTGCTGGGCATTGTGGCCATCAGTTGAACCCAGATGGTTACAAGAGTTGGATGGTGTTGTGCAGTTTGCACTGTCACAGCCTTACTGGGACTGTGAGGATCATGCATCTGGATCAGTGGAATCCTTGTCACTAATTTCACAGGGATTGTACCCAAGTTTGAACACAGATGTCATCGTAGGAAAAGGAAAGCAGGAGGTGTGTGAGGCTCTGCTGGTGTAGCTGGGTTCAAAGCCTCATTTCATACTTCCAGAGTGTAGATAGGAGGACTAATACTGTGGCAGTATCTTTAATTTTAGGAAAGCATCTTGTACAGTCCTGTGATACCTGTCCCCTCTCAACAGTCACTGCAATGCCTCAGTGCCTGTGCAAGACCTGCATAGTGAGAAATGAGCTCCAAGCCTGAGCCTGGTCCCTTTGAGACCTGCTTGGGCTGAATTTCTGACTCCTGTCCTTTCATCACTCTGGGCCCAACTGAAAGAGTACTTGTGAGCTACCAAATATAGAATGTGCACAGCATATTTCACAACTGGAACTTGCAAATGCTGGAGTGGATTTCATGGACTGAAGCCCCCCCAGGGAGGGAGTATTACAGTAAATAATGTTAGTGCATTTGTTTAATCCCTGGGGATTGTGGAACGTAGGATTAAAGTGGGCTAAGGGGATTTCCCCATTGACAGCTGCTCCACAGTGCACAAACACACACACACAATTTTTTTAAAATGTAACTTTTTTAAAATGTAACTTGTTCAGGTCCAAAGAATTTAAACTGCATATGGCACTGACCGTTATTTCCACATCTGGTTACACATATCTGTCTCCCCCAGTAATTGTCTTTAATAGACACAATTGGGGATGAGGTAGTTGTACTAAGAAGAGACAGAGCCCTGTGTTTGAACAGGAAACCATTATTTCTGAGCTTAATCATAGCTCATTAGTCCTGTGATTTTCTCCTTTCCCCAGTATATGCACACATGCTTTAAATACAAAGATACAATTTTTGGTAGGGCATTCCTCTTCTGTGGATGATTGGCCAGAGATTCTTTGGACAGGCAGAGCCTTGGCCAGTGAGCAGAGAACCAGAGCATGCCTGAGCAGTGACTGGAGGCTCAAGCTCACTGGTGTTACACGGGTGCTCTGAGGTGAACCACCAGGTTCTAGTGAAGATCTCAGAGGACCGACTGCAGTTTTCTATGCATCCTTAATGAACTTGGCTGCTTGGTGTTTCTGCACAGGTAAATGGGGTCAGGCCAGCTCTTGCAGTACGTCATATTTCCACATTTCTGAACTTTCAATCACAAACTTGCTATTCCTACTGTTCTGATTAATTAAAAAAAAAAAAAAGAAAAAAAATTTAAAAATCTTGGATTCATATTCTCAGGTGAAGACCAGTGAATTTCATCCTGTGTCATCAGTGGGTTTCAACCATTTCTGTCATTACACTGTGTTCAAGTTTAACGACTTTGACAATCCAGTCTCTTTCTCAACAAGGTCAGATGCTGAAATACCAAGTTCTTGCTCACATGCTGCTTAGTGCCACACACAGGAGTTAACAAATCATGGATCTACTGGCAGAGAAAGGTACTGCATAAGCACAGGCAGGATTGAGAAAGACAGACTCAGATTACTGCATGTATTCAACTGGACCAAGCAGCATCCACAGGGTCCATGTCCCACTCAGCAGCAGGCAGGGCACTCTCCCACCCATAGAAGATCCGTCCTGACTTTGAAGGTTTCACACCAGGTTTCCACTTTGTGAACACCTCTAAAGAAGCTTCTCCATCTGGTTCATGGCTTTTGTGAAAATGTTTTCTTTCTTTCCAAAGAGGGCTATTTTCAGAAGTGACAGAATCTGTTGTTCCATAGTTATTGTTCTGGGTTATTGCTGGTCAAATGTTATTAATATATTAGCCTTTTGGCTGCCAAACAGCTTGAAACAAACTGGTTATGTTTATTTTTAGAATTGTGTAAGTTGTGATGCTTTACAACTCGATATGCTTGTGATTACATCTGAACTCTATGCGGAGCTAATCCTCTTCCCAGCTCCCATCCAGGCAGGGAGTGTACTCATGCATTCCCCGTGCATGGATTCTGCACACTATGAAGGGCAGCCAGCAGGTATTTGTGAGAGATGAAGTCCTGAGACCTGACCTTCTCAGGTACGGAAGTACCTCCTGCCAAGTGAAGACTTGCCTGAAATATGCCTTATCCTGTTACTACCACAGGGCTGCCAGGGGCATCAGTGGAAGTGGGAGCAGGTTGCCAGCAGCTGAGCATGTCCCGTGGGATCAGGCTCCCTGCAGAAGAGCTCCTGCTGGGCAAAAATGTTGTGTGAAAGTCTTGCTCTGCTCTCATGAAAATTAAGAGGCACTTCACATCAGTCTTAGGGGGGGCCAGGTCAAGACAAGAGGCAACATGTTTTGAGGCTGCTGAAAATAGCAAATTAAGCAGTTGGTCAGGACATCAGAGAAGCAGTGTGCCATCAGCTCAGTTAGGGAGGAACTCCATTCCTCCATTCCCTGGCTTATGCTTTTCCTTCCATACACATAGGTGCTGTGAATTTGTTGTTCTCAGAATTGTTCTGTGGTGTTTTGAGCAGCTACACGATAGAGACAGAGCAAAAAAAAAAAGTATTTAAAAAAAGAAAAAACTGAGAATATGAGGTTGGCAGATGTAACTTGCATCCTATAAGAATAGCAGTTTCTTATTTCCTAAAAGCTGTTGAGGCCTTTTCTTGTTCAACCCTGGTGATTTCTATAGCATCCATTCCCTTCACCAGAGAAAAGGTTAGTGTCTTTTACACCTTTTTGGGAAGTCCTAATTTCTACTGTACTCTCTGGGCATCATCTCTGCAGAACCATTCCAGATGGTCAAGAAATTCTTCATTTCTCTATCTTCTGCCAGAATGTCTTATTTTCAAAAGGCTCATAGAGCTCTGTCCCTCTTCCAACCTTTTCGCCCGTGGTCCATGATTCACTTTGCATTCTACTATCAGTTTTAAACAACATGTTCCTTGGCTGTACATATTCATCAGGCTGTCAGCCAAGGAACACGTTCTTCTGTGTAGAGGATGGCTTCAGAGTGTTGATCGAGAGCAGTTCCGTGGCAGATCAGTTCAAGTTCTCTCTCTGTCATTCTATCCGTGCAGGCCAAGTAGAGTCCCTTGCCACATCCAGAACGATGCATGCACAGGGCTGCCTTGTCTTCAATATAGAGCAAAAATACAGGATATTCAATATACAGGAAAAAGTGGTGTGGATGGCAGAAAGGTGCATTGGGTGCTGAACCCAAAGATTTAATAGATAAGGCCTCTGGCTGTTAGCTTTGATTTTTTCACGCATGAGCACACAATTACATAATGCACGAACACAAAATTACCACATGCATGAAGGCACAATTATTTCATGCATGAAGGCACAATTATTTCATGCATGAGCACACAATTATTTCATGCATGAACACACAATTATTTCATGCATGAGCACACAATTATTTCATGCATGAACACACAATTATTTCATGCATGAACACAAAATTACCTCATGCATGAGCACACAATTATTTCATGCATGAGCACACAATTATTTCATGCATGAACACACAATTACCTCATGCATGAACACACAATTACCTCATGCATGAGCGCACAATTACATAATGCATGAGCACAGAAGTCTTCCCAAAAGGAGCTAAAAACTTTTCAGGTCCTTGTGGCATTTTCTTAAAACATATTTACAACTGAGTGTATTGTAATCAAACTACAGAATCTGTCTACATATGGTACAGCTGTGCTTGGTGTCCAGGTTTTCTCGGTCATAGAGGTGTATTCACCCAGCTTTATTGGAGATGTAAATGACGATATTTAGGACACATGGGACGGTAGAGCATCCGTCCGACATCCCTGTGACACAGACAAGGTGTCCGTGTCCACTTCAAGGTGTGCAGGGGAAGGCTGGACATATAGGGAGCAGTGCAGGGAACTGTGCATGGTGATGTGCAGGGAGATGAGCGAGGAGTGCGCAGGGAACGTGCAGGGAAATGTGCGGGGAACAGTGAAGGGAGATGTGTGAGGAAATATACAGAGAGCAGTGAAGGGAGATGTGCGGGGAGATACGCAGGGCGCAGTGTAGGGAGATGCCGGCTGCGAGCAGCCTCGGTGCGTGCGCGGTGCGGAGCGGGTGTCACTGCCGGGCGATGCCGGGTGGCCGCAGGGGTTTGGTTTGTTCGCAGGGTTTGTCCGCAGCGTTTTGGTTTGTCCGCAGGGTTTGTCCGCAGCGTTTTGGTTTGTCCGCAGGGTTTGGGTTTGTCCGCAGGGTTTGGGTTTGTCCGCAGGGTTTGTCCCCCGGTCCCAGCTCGACCCTCGCCCCGCTCGGCGCAGCGCCTGGAGCGGCCGGCAGGGGGCGCGCCGCCCCCTCGGTGCGGGGGCCGCGGGGCTGCCCCGGCGGGAGGAGCGCGGGGAAGGGCGGGAGCGGCCGGGGCTGCGCGGGGCGCGGCGGCCGCTCCGCACCGCGGACCCTCTGCCTGCCCTGTGCGGGGCCGGCCGTGCCGGCGGGGCGTCGCGGAGGGCAGCGGGTGGGGAGGGCAGCCCGGGAGAGCCGGCGGAGCCGCCGGGCCGGGCTGCGGCGGGAGCTGCCCGGCGCAGGGGTGGGGACTGGCCGCTTCCTTAAACGGCGGGGGAGCGGCGGAGCGAGCCCGCACCGCCCCGGTGCGCCGGGCCGCGCCGACCCTCCCGGGACGCGGCCGCAACACGTGGAGCGAACTTTTGAGGGACGCGTGTCTGCGCCGGACGGGAGCCCCGCCGCTCGGGACCGGAACGCTGCACGGAGCAGCTCGTCTCTCTCCGGTTTGATGGCTTTGGGTGTTGGATTTTGGCCTTTTTTTTTTTTTTTTAATTAACGTTTTTTTCTTCTGCTTTTGGGTGGTTTTGGTATTTTTCCCCTCTTTCACCTACTTCTCTGGTGCTCTTGTGTCGGGACACTTGAATCTCGCTGGGGCAAACGCCGCGTTTGAAAATCGGAGAGAAATGTTGCAACGTCCCTTGTGGCAACGCATTTTATTTATTTATTTTTATTTTTGCCTTTTGCAAGGGCAAAGAGAAAGGGTAGGAAAAAACCCACCGTGATCAATACCGGCTTAAATACCCATCTGCGAGCCACTGGGCTGCGAGAGGCAGGAGAGGGGAGCGCGGCCGCCCTCCCGCCGCCGCTCCCCGCTCGGCTGTAGCTCAGCCCGAGCCCTTCCCGTGCGGAATCCCGAGAACCTGCGGCTCTGGGCGGGGAGGCGGCCGCGGGGCCCGCGAGCCCTTTTCCCGTGTCCCCCCTATTCAGAGCAGGTAACCGAGGGCCTCAGGATTTTCTGTCCGTGTGCTGTTTTCACTCCCGCCTCTCCGCGCACCAAGTTCCCGCAGGAGCGGGAGCGGGATCGGCGGTGCCGAGTCACGATGGGCGTCGGGGCCCGGCCCGAGGTGCGGGGCCGGCTCCAGGAGCCGGGACCGGGACAGCTCTCAAGTTCGGGGAGGGGGCGGCGCGGATCGCTGCCTCCCCCGGCCGGGGGAATGATCCCGCTCTGGCGGGGTCCCCGATGGCCCCGGGGCGGGGGCTCTGCGCTGGCGGTGGGCACCGGCCAGAAAAAGGGGTTCAGTTAAAGATAGCGGTGAGCAGTGGTCGCCTGCGCCTGATGGGCGAGCTGAGGGCTGGGTCTTTGCGGGCGAGATGAGAGGTTCGTGTCTTCAACTGGCCTACAAAGTCCCAGTTCTCGGCTCCCGGGACCTGCCGGGCGCGCAGCGGGCGAAGACGGAGCGCGGCGGCGCCGCTGGCGCTGCCCGGGGCCGCTCGGGCGGGACGCGGGGCCAGGCCCGGGCGGGTCGGGTCGGGGACACGGCGGGCGCTGCTCGGGCGGCCCTCGTGGACCGCGGCTTCCCCGGCGCTGGGGCCGGCGGTGCCCCGGCTCGCCGCGGGCAGAGGACGGAGCTGGTTCTCCGCGAACCGTAAGTGCATTTTGTGTTCTTCTGCCTCGGAAAGGGCCTTAAACGTGCGCGTCCTACCGCTGCTGGCGGCCATCCCCGCGGCTTCGCGGCCGTCCGGACCGGCTGTGCCCGGCCCTGCCTTGGCGCGGAGCGAGCGCTCGGTTTCGCTCCCGCAAGACCATGTGCATCCTTCCCTCCGATTTCACTTTCAAAAAACACATCTGTTTTCTTTTTCCTTTTTTTTTTTTTTTTTTTAATAAATCTAGTCACATCCATACGGAGCGGCCGGGCTCCCGGGAATTCTCCTCTTACTCACCTAAGCGTTTTTACCACCCCGCATTCCGGAGCTCCGTATTATTTGTCGGATTTCGATTCGGCACACTGCACGTCTGCAGACACTGATTTGTGCTCCTTCTTTGGGCACGGTGTATACACAACTCTGGCTGTGTATTTTACTCTCGGCTTGTGTAGTGTTGTATTTATAACTTCTGTGCCCTTCTGCATTATGTTACATTACATTTTAAGTTCTTAGAATTATTTTGAGGGTCCTCATAATTTTTTGATTTATGTAGAGATGCTTTTACTTCTTTCTTGTAAAAAGTCAGTGATATTGACCTCCAGTAAAGAAAAAGGCCAAGTGGCAACAGTATTCTCATGGCTAAGGTCTATAAAAGCAAATGGAAAATTAAAATCTTCCTGTGTGTTTTTTTGAGCCGCTTAGAATTTCATTTTCTCTCTGATGTAGCATTGCAGGAGTCTGCATTCTGTATGTGTGTACACAGACTCACACAACTTTTATGCTCTGTTCCCATGAAATTTTTACGAACAAACTCAGTTTTCAGCACAGTCTTGTGTAGCAATTGTCCATGAAAAATAACAAGGTTAATTCTTTCACAATTAGGAGAAATTTGCTAATGCTGTTACAGACATCTGCGTATTTTTTTCTCGTTCAACCCTTTATATCCAAGCATTTGTGTGCAGCACACTAACGTGTATTAATAGCTACTGCTCTGACACATGTCACGACATACAGACCTTGACAGACCAGAATTATTTCCTATGTGTGGTCCCTCAGGTGCTTCTTTTGACTTGGGATGCAGTCAGGTCTTACTTGGGCCTGTTCTCTTCATGAACCTATTCTGATTGGGAGCTTTTTTTGAAACCAAACTTACAAGGAAAATTTTTTGCACATGTCTGCCTGTTTTTCCAAAGAACTCAGTCTTGTGGCCACAAAAAGGAAAACTCTGAAAGTGTGGAGTAAATGCAAAGACACTGTTACCCATTTAAGAGAGAACACCTTGGAGCCCACTCTGCTGGCCTATTTGCAGCCCTCTTCTCCCTGCAGATCTGTAGCCCTTAACGAAATTAATCTGCAGTGAAATCACAGAAATCTGATTCTAATCATCCGCCCTGGAACAAGTCGGCGCTACAAGAAGACGAGCATAGTGTAAAAATACTCCAGGCACGCAGGGCCGTATCATTAACATTAAAACCCGATGGTGTGAAAGGGGGACGGGGAGCAGATTCTGTGCTTCCTCAGCCTGCTCCTTCCAACTTGTGCAACTTGTCACGCATCTCTGGCAAACAGCGATTGTTGTGGAGGTTGGTTATGTTGCTGGTCGGGCTCCTGGACTTGCTGGTGGGCTAAAGTGAAGTTCTCCCTTTCATGCGAGAGTTTCTTGACTGTGCTGTGCTTTGTTAAGCTGGGTAAACAGCTGAGTTTAGCTTTTGTCAGGTTTAACATAATCTGGATTCTTTTTTCTCCAGCAACAATTGGTTTCTTCCTGCCTTTAAGTAGCTCTGGCAAGTTTTGTCCCCCTGAAACCTATTTTGGAGCACTATATAGCATAATTTGAGTCGCTGCCTTTTCATTTGAGTTCACCAGTCAAGATTCCGTGGAAGCCTGGCTTCTGTAGAGAGTGAGTGCTCAGCATTTTATAGTCACCAGGGCTTCTTAAATGTGTACCTATGAGCTTCCAACTCCCTAGTCACTTTTAGATTTTTTTTTTTTCTTAATGGCATTTGCCAAGGTGAAAGGACACATTTTTAAGCAATATTCATCTGTTTGCACTAGTGTGGATATAGTTGTCTATAGCTGTGAGAACTCTGTTGACAGACTGGCTGGTACAAGGAATGTGGGTTTTTCTCCATTCATCTACTTTATTAGGATTATTTAGATTGTAGCCACACACGCTGCATTGACAGGCACTTTCCAACTTCTGTCTGTGCCCCAAAGAACATACAGTACAATGCAGATGTACTTCTCAGCATCTGGTTTACACTGTGGAGTTTAAACATTCTCTCTGAATTAAAGTTCAGGCTGGAAGGGAACATTCCCTCATGCCCCAAATGACTTTTTGTGGGTCAAATTACCAAGTAAAAATATTTTATTTTTAAATAATATTGCTCTGAAGGCTGGATTGGGGGCAGACCATGGTTTAGCGCTTTCCAAATGCTAAAGAAGATGGTTCAAGCTTCTGCTGCAAGTTGTGGACAAGCTCTTAAATTATTGTTTTAGCTCTGAGGCTTTCATAATGTTCTGTGCTCTCTGGGATGCAGATTCAATTATTCCCCCCTCCCCGGTTAATAATGGGGCTTTGTTTTATTTTCACTTATAAACTTTATGCCTCTCTTGCTAATCTTTCTGTGTGTACAAATATGCTTTCTTTGTCAGTCAGACTTGGCAATACTTAGGCCACACTAAACTAGTTCTGGGCAGTACAGCAAGGCTTTCTATTTATCAGGGCCTTTCCGGGGAAGTTTATTACACTGTAGGGGTGACATTTTCAGCCTTCTGAAAGAGTTGGTAAATATTTGGCAGGTTTTACTCCTTCAGAAAAAAAAGGGCCATATTTTATCTGTGATAAGGCCTGAAAGAAAACTATCTGGGCATTAAGGCTTGAGTTGTCGGGCAGAAGGGTGGGGTTTTGTGCAGGATATTCTTTGAATTGCCCTGAGTGAAGTCAAATGTTTGCCTGCAATTTAAGAACCACTGTTCCTCTATG
Organism: Eopsaltria australis; assembly: GCA_034509425.1. Taxonomy (NCBI): domain Eukaryota; kingdom Metazoa; phylum Chordata; class Aves; order Passeriformes; family Petroicidae; genus Eopsaltria; species Eopsaltria australis. The sequence goes on from JAVTVJ010000489.1 coordinate 459,921, forward strand.
TTTGCAAATAGAGACCTTCGAGCCAGGGCTGTATTTTAAGTTGCAGGAGGGCACAGAGCAGAGCAAGTCTGTGGTGTCTGGGTTACAGACACATGTAATCAGGGCCAGGTTGGGGTCAGATTGTGCTGGGATCTGCCTTGTTGTTCAGTGCAGACCTTTCACAGAATGCTGGACATGCTTGTGTTAGAGCCTTGCACCCTTGGAGAGGACTGAAGCTCACGAGAGTGGAGCAGTGAGTGTGTGCCCAGCTTGCAGACACTTTTCCCTCCGCTCTTGGCTCCATCTGCAGATGCCAAACGCCGAGCTCGGGCTGTGCTCGGTGCCAGCTCTCGCTCCAGGCCAGCTCTTCAGCACACAGAGGCAAACCAGACGTGGAGGGGAATGTGCTTCTCCGTTCCCACTGCTGGCCTACTTGAGAAAATCCTTCCAGCTCCTGCTGATTTCATCACTTCCCTTCCTGAGGACCCAAAAGTGCCAGGTCCCAGAGGGGAGGGGAAGAGGGGAGGAGAGCCTGGAGGAGGCTGCCGGATGGCTGGTGCTGGCCCACAGGTGGGGACACACCTCTGAGGCTCTGGCTCCTTGCCACAGTCAGAGTGACATCCCTGTCAAAGGAAAATTGGTGGCATCTGTGTGACTTTCCCAAAGTACTTTGCTGTTTCCTTTTGCCAGTGTGATCCTCGCTTGGTAGAGGGGTTTCTCTTGGGCTTGATTGCTCTGGGGGAGTGAGTGAGAAGAAGGAGGGTCCATGTGGTGGTACTGCCAGGAGGGTTACAACTGCTCAGATCCCAAAGTGGGGAGTGTCTGATGCTGGGGTAGGGAAACCCTTCCTTGCTGAGGGCAGAAAAACTCTTTCAGATCCCATCTCCAGCCTGGGCGTTGGCAGCGGTGTGGAAAAGAAATCAGGTGGCTGCAGACTGAAGAAAATGAGCCAGGGTGATGCTGGTCTGGGGACAGCTTCCCCTTCCCAACTCATGGGCTTTGGATTCATAGCATGTTCCTTTAGCACTGAAGAATCAAAATATTTCCAAGACATTGCTCTCGGTAGATTTGATTTTGGATAGATTTCTTGAATTTTATTTGGATCTTGGTGGCCTGTCAGTTTATGAGGCTTAGGCTGTTGGATTTTCCCTTCTATGGCAGCAGGCAATAGGCCTTTGTTCTTCGTGTCCTTTGGCAGGAAGTCTTTAATGGTGTCCCTGATGTCCACGCGGGTGGATGATGTGCCCACATTCCATGGCAGCATGCATGATTTCAGGATTTTCCTAATACAGATTTGTTAGTGACACCATTTATAGGTCCAGGACTGGAGCTGTGACTCCTAGATCATGCCCAATAGAATTCTAATTCATTATTATGATTATGATCATTACAAAGCAGCCCACCTGACCAAGGCTTCGGAGTCCTGCTCAGGCAGTCACTGTGCGGAACTCAGCCAGTGGTGGGCAGATGCCAGACCACGGAGTAATGCCCAGTGCTCCAGGTGGGATTCTGAGGAGCAGACATCACCCAAACTGTCCCGTCTGGTGAAAGGGTCAGTCCTGGATGGCTGGAGGCAGGGCAGGATCTCTTCCCATCCTTCTCTTGGCAAAATCTGATGAAAGAAAATAGTGATATTCCAGTTCTCACAACTGGTTTGAATCTCTATAAATGCACTTTACTTTTTTTCCCCCCGTTCCAAGTATTTCCTCAAACAATAAAATTTGAAAGCAGATTTGATTCAACAAAATCGCTCTGCATGATAACTTTTAAAGTATGGTGAGGAACTCAATTTAAAAGACTTTAATTCAATCAGCAGCCTGTAGGAACTAATCTACAGTGGCCCAAAGGCCTGCTAAAATTAGTCATGGTTTTATGTTTTAGTAAAAAAACTCTTTAGGGGTGGCTCTGTTGTTACAAAGAACAGGGCTTTCAAGCACATGACTGTCAGTAGGGTTAAATTCAAATATGCAAGTGCAGGAGTTTAAGGAATAAATTCCAGAAGCTGTTCAAGGCTCAGCTGCATTACAGAGCGATGATCAGGTTGGGTTAGGCAGAACTGCCGTAGACTGAAACATCTGGAATAATATCACATTTCCCCAAAGTGGAATTTTGTTTAAGAGCAGCAGCAATTGCTGATATTTGAGAGGGTGGAGCCAGCAGCAACCTACAAATGGCTGGAAAATGAATTAAGAATTTATATAGTGAAATATTGAGACTTTGTCAGGAATCGTGATTTTGATTATGATCTCTTGTTTAAAGCATCAGCTAATTCTGAGAACTGGGGCTTTCCAGGCTGTGGGGATTGGTTGGACAGTTTCTGCCGCAGCCAGAACTCGGCTCCTTGGCACTTGGCTTTTTAGTCTTTTGATGAATTCCAGTGAAACAAGTTGTGGCAAACTGATTTGGAGCTTTGGAGCCAGAATATGCATGAAAAATCTTGTATGAAAAGAGAGATTGTTTCATAAAGAATTTGAATGTAGTTCAGTTAAAATATGCTTGATTTAAAACTCTAAATGTTATTTTGATTTTTAAAAGAAAGATAAAGTTTCCTCGATTCTTGCATTATGGGTGTATTTTACACTTGAAAGATACTATAAAAGACTTGAAGTCTCAGTTGCATTTAAAGTATTTTTTAATTTAAAAATCTGCTTTGACAACAGAGGTATTTTGTGTAATTGTGATTTCATCTGTTAATTTTGAAGGAAATATTTCTGGAGAAGGAAAACATTCCCATGCAAATAACAGTTGTACAGAACAAGAAACAGAAAGGTGCTTAATCACAAATGAGCACGCCCGTTTTAATTTACCTTGGACCACAAAACCAAACAAATAATGTCACTTGGAAAAAAACCCTAAACAGATATTTGCAGTATCCATTTTTCCATGTCGTGGATTATTCAGCATTACAGTTAAGGGTGTTTTACATCAAGCTTTCAATGCATTGAGAATGTCTGCGGCTGTACACACCCCAAAACCAGCCTGAATCCACATTTTAGAAACAACTTAAGTGAAGGGGGTTTTTAAGCAATTTCACTGAACAATGAAATTCAACTGAGTAACTTAAGATGAATTTCTTAAATCTGAGTCAGTGAAGAGCTCCCAAAATGTCATGCACAATAGATTGTAACAAAGGAGCAGAACTTCCCCGAATCTTTGCACAGTGTTTGTTACTGCAACTCAAAGTGCTACTCTGAGATTAGAATTACTTTACTCCAAGTCCCAGCCTAAATTTAGCTCCAGGATTCACATACTGCACTCACTTCATTGGAAGAGTTTGGTTCTCTTGTAGCATATTTGAGCTAGTTTTGCATCTCCTTGGGGAATAAATTACAGCCTGAATGAGAACATTCACACGTATTTATGGCATTAATGCTGTGTGCAGTCGGAGAGGCTGTGTGCAGTCAGCGTTTAAAACTAATGCTACCTCTAGCCCCCTTCCAGGGCTTCGTTTAATTTCTGTATCAATGGCCATCCAGGGCAGTGAGAAACAATGAAACATTTTTTTCTGACAGCATTTCTTTGCAAACATAGCAATAAGTTTCTTGCTTTAGAGTTTCCATCAGAGTAAACTCTTTCCCCCCAGCCCAGCCCCATGTGAGTAACTGCACTCGTATAGCAAGTTGTTTCACATGCCCCAAATAAAAATGCAATAAATCCAGAGTAAGGAAAATGCTTAGGAGCCAGTTTAAGGTGTTATGTAATACTAGTTATATAAAGTTTTGGGTGTCTTTATACTTTTAAGGTATTATTGCCTTCAAAAAGAACACAAACTATTTTTCAGTTTAATTTCAAAACATCTGATAGTAGTTTTGTCCTAAAATAAATGAATTTGGCTTGTAGATGTGGCTACATCACAGAATGAATTTACAGCTCTCCAAAGAAACAGCAGGTGTGCCCAGTGCTAAATAAAACATCTCCTGTAAGCCAGCAGAGATCTTCTGATCTGCACCAGCCCAGGATTTGTCCCGTGCTCTAATTTTGGTGACGGGTAATGTTTTCAGACAAACAGTCATGAGCACACTATCATTTTATAGCACTATGCTCAGAACTATTGGGAAATTCTGATAATTTTAAACCTTTTTTAATTTTGAAGTGTGTTTTCCAAACAGAAATATTTTAAAACTGGTCAGCTATCAGTGTTACATTAATGCCAGATTACGGTCAGTTGTTTGCAGGCAGCAAGCAGGGTTTCAGTGCTTAAAAACACATCTATAGAGGCTGTTCCAAAGCACAGTATGAGCTGTGCTGTGCGGTGGTGTGGATGGGATTATAACCCCTGAAGCTCTGACCTGGTGGGTTGCAGACATAAGAGTTTCTTTAAAACCTGTGGTCAGGAGCTTGTCCTACCTGTGCCTCTCTTGCCTGTGGCCTGTGCTGTGCACAGGAGGTAAAGGAATCAGTCACCAGACTGAGCTCTTCCTCTCTTGTCTCCTCTCCCTACTACTTGAGTAGTTTCATACCCAGAAGGAAATGCTTTACTCCAGGTGAAAGAAACGTAGTACATCCCAGTACAGCCTCCAGAAATAGTCTCCCACCTGAATGATTTCCACGGCAACTAAAGATTTTACTTTTAATGAAATTTGCCACTACTTCCCTATTCCAGGCATGGCTTTGAATGTAAGCAGTGCTGCTGTGCTATTACCTGACAGTCTCTTGCTCGTTAAGGGTATTTTTAAAGGGACAGAATTTCCCCTTTTGCTGAGCATTTCTTGTGCCCCATGCAGTACTGAAGGGCAGCCGTGAACCTGGACACTGGTAAAGCATTAACTGATAACATCTCATTCTCACTGAAGTATCTCACAGAAGTATCTGGCAAAATGATTCGTAATTCCCCAATATTGAGTTCAGTTAACGTCGTCAGTCTAAACAGTGAGTCCTTGGTCTGGACTTCCCCTCAAGGCAGAGGAAAGGGGGAGATGGCTCCAGGGTCAGCGTGTCTCACTGGGCGAGTTAATACTTGAGGATGGGAGACAGCTCTTACCCCACTAATCAGGAAGTTTGTACAATCAGCCTTGAGTCACAGATGCAAAGGCTCCCCAGCAATTGATGCAACTGGAAAGGTTTTTAACCACATATTTCACGTATTTATTTAACTCTTAGATTTGCTTGATGGCTTTGGTATGAAACGTCTGAAACTTGTAGATGAGAAGCTCCTCCTGTAACAGGTCACTGGTGGTTGGGCACTGAACACCCGCAGGCCCCTGCACCAGGGTATGCCTGCAGAATCCAGCTGTTCTGAATGTTGCTGTGACTTTCTTTCAATCTCTCTGTCAAGTGAATTGGGTTTCTTTAACCTATTCTTACGGCTCTAAACTATTAGCAATTTTAAGAGCACCTAGCTCAGCTTCATGTTGCCAGATCCTGTTTAGTTTAAAAAACAACATTCAGCAAATGCGGAAAGTTGTCCTGTGACTTACTGCTGTAAGGAGCTTCTGGATATGTAGGATTGGACCCCAAAACCAGTGGGCATTCTCCACAGTAACCAGTGGTTATGAACATATACCTGGCAATCTGCTCCCTTTGGAAAAACATTTCAGAGTTTTTTCATCTTACCCGTAAGATGTAATGCTGAAATAAGAGGGAAAAGTCATGTAAATTCTCCCACACCTGCAGCACTAAGGCTGGGTTCCCTAGTAATGTAAACTTCATTTTTTGTGCAAGATTTTACTGCATTTTGTACAAAAAAAAACCAAAAACCAAAAGCTTAAACTTACAACAAAAGACCAACATCTTAAGCAGAGAGAAATACAGCTTAAAAGCTCGAGGTCACTGTATTAGTACTTCGAGTGAGTGCACCTGGGCTCAGCCAGCTGTCTCTCTGGGACTGTGGGGTTTTTTCTTTTCTCTGTTGTGCCCCAGTATCCAAAATAGACACTTTTCATGAATGCACTGGCAAGGAACAGCATGTGATGGGATTAGTGATGAGGCGAAGCCAAAACACTTATCAATTATTGTATCTGTTTACTTCCTCAAAGAAGGCTCCCTTCGGAGGCACGTGCCTCCTCGCTTGTAACCAAACCCTCTGTGCTCTCCCTCGCCTGTTGAAAATTGATTTGCACATGCTTTGCTCTAGTGGAAGTCTCTTGGCTTGTCCCTGTGAAATGTCACTGCTGGTGGGTGTAGCTGGGCGTGGGTGTTCCCTGCCCTTGGGGTGCTGGCACTGCTCACGGGTCACACGCCTGCCTCGAGGAGTGGCTCTGTCCCGTCCATCCCTGAACGCCACAGAAGGGGCAGTTGTGTTTTTAAAAACAAAAGTGGGGCTTTCAGGTCCCAGTCTTCTCTACTTGCTCCTCCCCAGGGAATGGACACAATTTGACCTTCCTAAATTATTACAAACTAGGAATAAGCCTTTGCTGGAAAGGTGGAAAAGCGCAGTAAAAAAAATCCCCAGGATCATGTAAGCTGTGGCTAATGAAATGTGGATTTACGTGACCACCCATAGCTGATGCACATTTTATGCTTCACTTCTTCCATGCGATGAGTCCACTGCTAGCAGGGGCAAGAGTTTTAATTATATGCTTTGTATTTTTTTTAGGACTTAGTACACTGCTCAGACATAAGGAAACTAATCCACAAAGTGTGCACATGAAACGAATCTAAGTTCTTACCTGAAGCAGTGTCCAGGCAAAGTAAAAACTAAGCCAAGTGCTTTTTAAAAGCTTGTAGATTACAATAATTTGCTCCTGATTTAATGCTAATACATTCTGACTGTATACATAGTATTGTAATGCTCATAATCAGTATTGGTATAAACATGGAGAGAATAAATCCAAAGTTGTAATTCTTAAAAGAATCAGAAACTGGACTTTGTGTGAATTCTTTGGAGTGTATGAGGACAGGAGTACTCTCATATTCTTTCCACTTAATTGACCTCAAAGAACTGGTAAATGGAGAGCACCAGAACACCTGACAGATCTGCTTAAAGCTCCAGGTCAGTAACATGCTTAAGCACATGCTTAACTTAAAGCATACAATTAATCACATCCCTTGTCCACGGAGTAATTAAACTTGTGCTTATGTACTTTGTACAGCACAGTACCAGCCTGCAGGCGTTCTCTGAATAATAGTGTGCCTGAGAAAGTGGTGAATCAGAAAGTGATTTTTGGCTGGAGTTCGAAAATGAGCTTAAAAGAGTGAGTTAGGCACCCAGAACTTGTTAGATTTGAATAGCTATGGAAAAGCTGGTTTTGTCAGCAAAGCCGAGTAAGTAGCAAGGTGTGGCCATTTACTTTATGGTAATACCTCAGTTTTGTTTAAAGTGAAATTATTTTAAAAACCCTTTTGCTCAGTAATTCCCTGCTGCTCTCCTATAACTTTTTACTTCCCTCAGTGCTGGGCAGACCAGACAGTTCCAGCAGAGCCCAGGCCAGGCAGCCTCTTGCTGGCAGCTTCTCTCTGAACTCACTGGTCAGGGTTTAGGTGGGTTCAGCACTGGGGGCAGCACTGGCAGGTCGAGGCCAGTGGCGTGGCTGCTCTTCCTGTCAGTGATCAGCCTGGGCAGGGCTCTGTGGGAACACAGTCCTCTGGAGCCAGCAGGCACACGGGCACTGCTGGTCATTATCTGTATCCCCTCAGGCCTCTCCAGCTGCTCCAGCACTGCTGGGGCCAGAGCCTTGGGTTGCAGCTGCACTGCTGAACCCAGCAGCCGATGGTTCTGAGTGTGGTCCTGGGCAGAACTGTGGCCTGGGACTCCTCCAGCCAGTCCTGGACATGGTCTGAAACTCAGCATGAGTGATGGACCATTACCAACAGGCTGTTCGGATGTGTCCCCTTTCCGCCTTCTTTTGGAGACTTTAACAGGACAGCAGTGGCTGGTTGGCCATGCCCTGGGTAATTTGCTAGGAATCATAGAGCCTCTTCCAGCCACAACTCCTTGCCTGGCATTTTTCTCCTACTGCTCTACTGTTCTCCCTTCCTGTCCCTGTCCTGGTGCCAGTCAGTTTGATGTGTCAGTCATCATCCTGGTGAGGTCCCTTCTGAGCTGCTCTGGCTGTGCTTTGCCCACACATGGGTGATTTGACCAGGCAGCACTGCCATGCCAGCCTGAGTCAGGTCATGGTCTCTTGCCACTCAGGATGAGTGTAATGTGGCAGCCTCTAGTAGCTTGTTGATGACTAATTGTTTTATTTTATATACTTAAAGTCAGCTGCTTTAATTTGCTTGTTCTCTAAGGCTCTGTGTATAAATGCTAGTGAGGTCACCATGCTGAGGCAAACCAGGGCAGGATCAAAAGCTCCTCTTTGAAATACTGGTGCCTGGGTATCTGAATGGTGGGAGGCTCGTTTGCAAGGCAGCCTCTATGGAAAGTCTGTGTAATGTGTTTGATTATCCAACCTTGCCATTTTCAAAGGGACTCAGTCAAGATGAACAGAGCCTAAATGTACCATCTCCTAAAAATAACTCTGGCTTTCCAGCTCCTCTGCTGATGTTGGGAGTGGGAGAAAAAAAAGTGATGCTCCAGAATGAGGATTGTAAAGAGAGAGAAGATGTCAAACCCACCTCATCAGCCCTGGAAGATGAGTGCTCTTCCATTAGTGCTCAGGTGCTCCTCCACTTTGGGTCCCAGGCAGTTTCCCCCAGGCACTGCCCTGGCACTGCTCTCTTGGACGGACGGGAGCTCAGCTGGGCAGCTCTGCTGGAGACAGTGACAATGGGGACACGGTCTGTTCCTTGGCAAAGTGAGACACTTCCTGAATGCTCCTAATGTGTGTGTGTTTTTTGGGGGTTTTTTTTGTGGTGTTTTTGTTTTTGTTTTTTTGTTTTTGTTTTTTTTTTTTTTTTTGTGGGTGAGGGACAGGGGCAGGACTGGCCAGGATGGATCACAGTTTTCACTGTGCATTCCTTTTGTGCTGTACACTTAATATTTTCTTGGGGACTGCTCCTGTAGTTTTAAAGATGGTGATCACCCTGATCTTGGTTTTGAGAGAAAAATCAGAGCCACGCCTTGTTTCAGAAAGCAAACCCCACATGTAATGGCTTCTGGAAGTTTTGCCAGCGTTTCTCCAAAGCAGCTCATTAATTTCAGGACTGTGTTGATATGGGTTGCTCTCTGGTGTTGTGTCCACTGGCTCATGCACCTGGAGTCAGCTCCAGGTTTGGGAGGTGTACAGTCCCAGGGTTCTCAGAGTCTTGGTGTATTTTCAGCTGCTCTGAAGGCAGCCCTTCATCTTTTCCAAGCTGCGTGGAGCCGGCACTGCTGCCATCTAAACCCAGAGGCTGAAACTCTTGTCCGGGCACAGCAGGATCGGCAGCTGCTGTTTAAAAGGCTCAGAATCTCTCCTGTGAGTGGGTGTTACTCAGTTGGTAATACCAGTCCATTCCAGCTGAGGATCTGTCTCTTTGTTTTGTGTATGGGACAATTTGTTTTCAATTTTTGTTTCTGAAAGGAAACTGTCAAGACAAAATTCACACTTAAAAAAATTAAGGGAAACAGCCCTTTTGTCCGTTTCTAACAATCCCCTTCCATGACTAAAGCTTGAAGAATTCTAGAAACTGCAATAATTTTCTACCTTTACTTTGGTTTTGTTCTGCTCTTGCATTTTTTGAGTTTCAGATACAGCACAACAAAAATAATTTGATTTAACATCAGTGTAACCTAGAGATGTGTTCTTTGATCATCGGAATCTGATTGTGCTTTATCTAGAAGTGGGACAGGGACAGCAGGGAGCCAAGAGCAGCTTGGGCAATATTCACTCATCTTGTAGTGCACAGCCTCGTGCTGGCTTTGTAGTCCAAGAGGGAACATGTAAAGCCTCTGTGAAGGCACATATCCATCCTCGCTCAATTCTGCCAGTGACCCAATGCCAGTAAAATAAAACCGGGGCTGAGACAGCCTGCCCAGGCTGCAACAACTCCAGTTACTGCTTTTCTGTGCCCTGGGTCTGCTCTGCCTGCTCATGGTGGGGTCCTGGCTGCCGGGGAGATTGTGCTCTCCCTAGGGCAGGGGCTCATCAGATTTTCTTCCGTGATGGTGCAGCAGCCAGTGCTGCAGGAACCTGGTCCTGCCTGGGGCTCCCCTCAACTACAAAGAGCTGTTTATTGTCAATCCAAGGAGGGAAAAAAATTTTTTTTGAAAATAATAACAACTTGCATCTCATTTTCTTTTAGTCCTAAAAACTACTTGATGCACATTACAAAAGAATTGATTCCTTAGATGAATGAAGCAGCCAGGAGTGCTGCTTTCAGTGTGGGACTGCTGATGCTCTGACTCATGCTCTGCTTCTCACGGGCTCTGGCTTTTATGCTTCATTTAGGACACCAACGTCATTAGCATTTAGAGGGCTGCTGCTTTTTTTTATTATTATTGTTACACTGCTGTTGTAACTTTCTCAAAGATGCAAACAATATTTGGATCCGAATCATGGCTCATGTTTTATTACCAAATCAGGGTACAGGGTTTGCTTTCAGTTGACTTACAAGCCTCGGAAGAAATTGTAAATGAAAATAAGGTGTGGCTCTGTGCAGTTCTGAGAGGGTCTCTGGGGTTTCTGGATCCCAAGTTGTCCATTACCATGGAGTGTCATCCCATGTGGGATGGGTAAGGATATTTTTCTTGTGTTGCACAGGGCTGGGACCTTTGTGACTCCCCAAGCATCCCTGGTCACACCAGCTGCGTGCATGTCCCTGGAGATGGCTGGGGTGAGTGGCAGCACCTGCAAACGATGCTGGGCAAAGGGTCCCTTGCTGAGGCACCCAATGTGATGCTTTTACTACAGGGGGAAAGAGAAGAAAAGCCCTAAGAGTGCTTAGGGGTTCCCTGCTTTGACACAAACTCTCCTGGAAGTCCTTGAGCATGTCACAAAGTCCTCAGCAACAGCTTGCAGGGACACTTGCAAACCTTGGGATGGGGCCCACCCCAGCTCTCTACAGGCAGAATTCATGGGGAAACAACAGAGCAGAATTGTGGGAGTCTGCCTGTGGTTTCTGTTGAGTTCACTGCCATCAAAATACTGATCAATTAAAAGGAAAGTGTTACTCCTTGCCCTAGGAACATGCAGGGCTGGGCTAGGATTTCCAGGAGGACATGTGAAAGAGGGTTGAAAATTCCCAGCCAAATACTTAGCACCTTTTTAGTTGGAAATGTATAGATCTTTTTCAGATATTACTTTAGCTGAAAGTTGTTAAGAAATCAGAAGCAATTTCCTAAAATTCTCAGCTTTATTAAAAAATTAAAGGCAACTGTTGCTGGAGATGGGTGTGAGCTCTCCTGCTGGGACCTGGGTGCTGTGAGTCCCTTGGGGAGCTCCAGGTGCCCCTGGGATTGCAGGTTATGGCCCAGTGTGGGATGTGTGGGGCCAGTCAGCCCTGGAGTCTCCACTGCTCACCTGGGTGCCAGAGCGATGACTGACAGGACAAGGCGATCCTGCCTTTTGTCCCTGTGGCTGGGCTGTTGCAGGGCTGCCTGCAGTGAGCTGTGCCAGGCTCTGTTTGGTGGCATCCCTGCGAGTGACAGACGAGCCATCTGGCGTTACGCTGAGACTCAGCAGGGCGTTCACTTAGGAGGAGCTCACAGGGATGGCAGAGCAGTTGCACACCTTCCCCTGCCGTGTGGGCTGGGCACTGGGGCTGGGGCATCACTGGGCACATCAGCAGAGCCGTGTGTGCCGTGCTGGAGAGAACGGAGCCTGTCAGACCCTGCCCTCCTGGGGACCGACTGAGTGGCAGCAAGAAAAATGAGGGACTTTCAGGGGCAGCTGTGTTTTACTAACCCAGTCATAATGCCCCTAAAAATCCTTATTGTTCTTGCAATAGTCAACTGTGGCATGGGGAAGCCTGGAAGGAGAGCTCGAGGGCAGGCGGCCCTGGGGAAGGAGGGCTGGCAGATCGGAGCAGGGTGTCAGGCTGAGGACAGTGTTTCTCATGGAGTGGAACTAAAAGGATGTAGTGTTGTGACCTGTGGTGTGGTCCCTGTGCTGCTTATGACAGTCAAGGCATGAGAGCTGGAGCACAAAAACAGCAAAATTAAACAAACCGAGTGCTCTCCCTCCCTGTTGTGTCTGTCTGTCATTTCCCCCCACCAGAGATAAATGCAACTGGAGAGATGCACCCCAAGCCTACAGAAGGAGTCCTTCCCTAAACCATTCCTCCCCTCCCAATTCTGTTTTACTACTCTTTCAGCAAACTCATTGCAGGTCTCTGGTCATCCACAGCATCTTCCTCTGAGCTTTATTCCTGCTCTCATATCTCAGATCAGACCATGATGAAGTAATTGCATGCAAAGAAGCAATGTGTTAAACAGAACTGTAATATTCAATTATTTGCCATCTTTATGTATTCTAATACTTTATTTGCATTTCTGAGAGCTTCTGTATGCTGAGTATTTTCATTGAACTCTGCAGCAATGTTCAAAGCTTTTATCCTTTAATAACTCTCGGGGTACGGATAGACAAATTAATGGCTCCCTGGCCCCACAGCAGCAGCAGTCCTTCCACATTGTCTGTGTGGATTACTTATTCATTACCTTTCTGAAAAGGCTTTGTTTATGGCTTTTAGCATTTTTATCAATTAATTGATATGATTATCAATTATTTCTGCTTTATTTGCCTATGCCAATAGATTAGGAGTGCATGCTTTTTTTTTTTTTTAATTGGGTTTTATGGCTCTGGAGCAAGATTTACTCATTTGTTATTTGTCATTCTCAGGAGCATTTCAACTGCTTTTCTTAAAGCTGAATTCTTTATAAAGGAGAAGTGACTAGAAACCCCGAGCTGAGTCCAGGTCTGGCTTAACTTTGTAAGGCACACTGACACACTGAGGCTGCACCACTTAAGGTATGGTATGAACCAGGAGCTGATCCCGTGGCTGTGGAATGAGTGTTCACATGGAGTCATCCCACCGCAGCTATTGCAGCTGCTGCGTAAGCAAGTCCTAAAGGACAATCCCTGTCCCAGGGACTGTGTGACAGATGAGACACACAATGGGCACGGGAAGGCACCTCTATCAGTGAAGGATGGATACTGTTTAACCCACCGGGAACAAAGAAACCTGGGCTGCTCAAGGCTCCACAGAACTGTCCAGGAGTGTCCTTCGTGCCAGCTGATTCCAGGAATGTGACACTTTTGGAACTGTTTGTGTCAGGACTTCCTGCTTTGACACCTTTGATTTCTGACACTGCCTCATCATAGGAAACTCCAGATCCACTCCTCCTCTCCACAAGGATTTCTGTATCCAGCAACTCTCGTGTCTTCTTTGGAAACTGAAACAAGATGAAAGGGCTTGAATGTTTCCTTGGCAAGATGGGTGGATGGAATTAGTTTAATCTGTTCTGATTCTGACACCTACAAGTCAACTGACCCAATCACCTCTTCTGCTAACAGGCTGCAAAGCAACGCTCTACTACTGTGGAATATTCTTTGTGAGGAGAACAGGAGGATGGGGAATGGGGGTTTGTAACTTTTTTGGATGAGTTTCTGTTACAATTTTTATCTTTAGTATCACAACTTTAAATAAGAATATTTATATGTTAAAATAAACACATTTTTTGCCCTGAAATACTGGAACACGCCTCCCCAGCCTCTTCCTACCTCAGCTCTGCCACTGTGAAGAGAACTCGCCCCGGATTTTAAGGTCAGAAGGACAAGTCAGAACTTCTAACAGAGGATGCACACAGAGCAACTCCTGCAGTTCATCCTGCAGCCCAGGCCCTGATGAATGGATCTTTTTCTTCTGTGCTGTGGGAAATCTGCCTATAGAAATGTCTGAGAAGCTGTTCCAGGGCTTTACAACCTTGTGTCTTGTTCCTTGTGGCAAACTGCAAGTTGCCTGCTTATCCTGGTCTCTGTGGACAAAACCACGTCCACATGTGTGTGACTGCACATGGAGAATAGGAGAGCACCATGGTTTGGTGCTGTTTGTGTCAGATCTGTTCCCAAAGCATCTCCCCCAGTTGCCACATTGCCTGTCAGAGAGGAGGGCTGGTGTACCAGAGGTCTGTAGGGTCACTTGGTACATGGCCAGGGGCTCACATGCAGGATCCCTTGTGCACATCCTGCAGTGGGATCCAGCCCTGCTGGTCCCTCTTTAACACTTGAGGACACTCAGCAGATCCAAGTCCATTTCTTAGTGCTCACACTAAGCCACTAAGACTGCAAGAATAAATCTGACTAGATTGAGTTTTCTTTCTTCTTAAAGTTCAGTGTCACTTAGCTCCTCCCCTTTAGCTTGGAAAAAAAAAAAGCAGAAATACCTAAAATAAAGGTGTTTTGAAAAGTACATGCAGGCAGTTACGGGTTTTTTTCAGACTCAGTCTCAGGTGATGCTATCAGCTTCTACTGCTGTTAAGCACTGCCCCAGACTTCCTTCAAGTTGCCATCCCTAGCCTATGCTAAGCATCATGAACATGAAAGTAGATCCTGCTGAAATAAAACACCCTGGTCCTCACATGCACACAATTTTTTCTCTGAAGAACAGGTAACAGCAGATGAACTAAGCCTGAGCCACCACTGATGCTGCTTTGCCCATCCTTGGAAGGTGCAGAGCATCTGGACTGGTTGCGGTGTTACCACTGCCCACAAAGAACTGACCTGGGGCAGCACAGAGCAAAGGGTGCAGGGTCAGATCCCAACAGGGAAAAGGAAAAAAACAATGAAATTTCTCTTCAAGTACAAGTAATTCAGTTAATGCCTGCAAGGAGTCTCTCACTGCAGGGGACACTTGCTGAAATGCCTCGCACTGTTATCAGCTGCTTTCAGTGCACAGCTCCTGTCCAGAACAGTTTAAAGTGGTACATTCAATCAAACAGAAATTGTGTGTCAGATACATACATGGAATAAAATCAGAGCAGGAAATACATTTTGCAGGCAAATTTATTGATTTATTGAAGCCCTGTGGTACTTTGCTGTAGTTTCTGATAAATAAACAGCTGCTTCACAGAGGAAATAGAGTTACTTAGGCAAACTTTTGTCATAGTTTAAACATTTAATTTTCAGCAAGACTGAATAAATCCAAGCTTTCAAGGAACCTTCAGCTTTAGCAAGTGGTTATTTGGCTTTGTCTTTTTAATTGGACCAGAATTGGCCATGTTTCACTAAGAGAGCATTTGTTGGAGTTGGTGGGAAAGAAGCTACAGCTTCTCCCATGGGATGACTGGGCCAACCTTCACACGAGCTGGACCCTGTTGTGGTGCCCAATTTGTATTGCCTGGAGTTCAAAGGTTGATACTTGGTGCTTTTTAAAGAGAAACTAAAACAATCCCCCAGCAAAGTGAGCTGACATCCCTGGGTCTCAAGTTCAGCACACAAACTCATCAGCTGATCTAGATCAGCATGACTGCGCCTTTCTCTGCAACATCAAGTCTGAAAACTTTGTTATTTCACTGGAGCAGGATTTGTTTTCTTAACCTGGAAGCCAACAGACAGAAAGTTCTCTCGTTACTGAAGTCGATGCTGCTTTATATGCATCTTTAAAAAAAAAAAGTATCTGCTGTTTCCTGAATACTAAGGATATGAGAATAACAGTTGTGGTGTCCCAGGTAAATAATGTTGTTGGGTGTAGTGATTTAAATCCCACATTATAATTGTCAGAAGTCCTCTTGGCTACTTGTCCTGGTGTCACGGGCCCATGACCTGGCTCAGTGTGACAAACTGAAGGGGTCCCTGATGATTAGTGTACCTGCAAAACACTCCTTATATTTTTAAGTTGATATTCCTGTAAACTTCACTTATTCTTTCTTTCTGTAAACTCAGACTGGTTCTTTAAGTTCAATAGCAACACCCTCACAGACAAACAATGCAGAGAAATTCAGAGTTGTAGCAGCCCAGTTTGTAAATTAGGGTACCAGTAAGCCCATGGAGCTGGGCACGATGCATTTAGTCTGCACTAAAGGGAAGGAATGGACTTTCCTCTGCATACCCCAGACTCCTCAGGCTGCTCATCTGCCTCATGAGAGGAGCTGAGCAGTACAAGGACTCTCTGCTGCGCTTCTGAATCTGGGGAAGAGCAGTTTATTTTCTCCTTAAACTTCCTGTGACATTTGCTCAACATTTTTAAAGGAAAAATTAAAGACTTACTGGTTTCTGCAGCCTACCCTTTACAAATATACTCCCAGTTCATCCACTTCTGATGATTCATTCACTTCTCCGACAGCAGACTGACATCCTGATTAGTGCTACCATATACAGGAGGCATTTTCAATCACTGCATAATCAAGTGGAACAGGGAAGGACTGATGATCCAGTAGGACCCAGTGACATTTCCAGTGTGCCATTGCACAGGACAGGTTTTGCCCACATGTTGGTACCACACTCAGACCACATCCCCATAACAGTGTGTTCTGATATTTATGGCTGGTGTCATGGATCTTATGCTATGTGTAGTACCAAGTGTTTTTTGCTTCATGACAAGTGAGAAGCAAATCTGTGGATCCCAATGTGTGGACTTCCAAGTAGTTACAGCTTGCACTTAATTGGGGGAAAGGAAGCCAAAGGAAATCATGTGCATTGGAATCAAATACCATTTTTAGGAGTGTGTATTTCAACAGTGATTAAAATAGCCAGGGACCAAGGCACACTCATGATTAATGGTCTCTGTGAGCTGAGGACATGTCCTAGAGCCTCAGGCCCTCCTGAGAGACACCCATGAGCAGCAGGAACTACTTGGTTAGGCTTTATCTTCCTTCATTGTGTGGATCAACTTTATCATGTGGCTTGAATTATTCTCTCCTGTTTCTGGAGCCCGTGCTGTGTGTAAGCAGCTCCAGCCCAGCCTGAAGCAGTGGCACATCCCTGCATCCCATTCCCATGGGGCTGGCAGCTGGAAGGTGCTTCCCTGAGCTCTGCCTGCCATGCTGAGCTGGGGCTACACTTGGAGCAAGACCAACAAAATGATTATTTTAAAGCTACTCTGTTCTCATTCACATTTTGTGGCTTTTCTACTTCCTAAACCCTTGCATGTCTCTCTGGCCAGTGGCAGCTAAACCACTGAGCAATGACTTCTCCAGCAGGTACAGGCAATTTCATGATGGACAAACCTGTGAGACAGACACATGAAGGTGAGCTTGGAGGCCCTGACTGTACCCTGGCCCCGTTACAGGACACAGCTGGGTACCTCAGGACTGCTCAGCCCCGTTCAAGTGAGGCTCCCTGGCCAGTCTCAGCAAGATATGGCAGCAGGGCTGGCACTCTCCAGTTCTCTGATTATTTGATGCCAGACGAGAAGCTTCCCAAAGCCCTCAGAGCTGCAGGAGCAGCTGTGAGTTGCTCTGAGGGTGCTGGGGAGGGCTGAAACCCACACAGGAGGTGAGCTGGGGGCTGCTCCACCCTCACTCCCTGTGTGGCAAAGAGCACAGGCTTAACCTCTGCGTGCCTCCCACCCCGGCTGAACCAGAGATAGGAAACTCTCCCCGTCTCAGTGGGTTTCTGCAGCACTTAATTGATTTGTGCTGCTAAGCAGCCCCGCAGTAAATGAGTACAAGGTGTTAAAGAAGGATGCGTTAGTGGGAAAGATCCAGCTGAAACAAGGCTTAGATAGAAAACATGTGTGAGCTGCGAGAGAGCACCCTCGCCCCGTTCCCAGCGCCCAGCCCTGCACGGGGTGATTAATGCTTTACAGAAACTCTGGCTGGTTTTTAGGCCTCTGGCTTGTCCTGGAGCATCCCTATGGCCCAGCTGTCCAGTGGGCACTGCTGCTTCAGAGCCCAACCAAGCAGCTGAGTGGCAGCAAGGAATGCAGCTGCCCTGTTCCAGCTGCATGCAGACACCACTGCTTTGCCCATTAAGGATGACTTGTTCCTGCACAGAGACAACAATACAAGATATTGCTGTAAGAAAACTTGAAAAAGACACAAGTGAGGAACTTCTGGGCATTCCTCAGGTTTTTTTTACCAGCTGTGGAGGAGGGTGAAAACTGTTGGCTACAAAAATATTATAGTTTATGCTGTTAAACAAATCATCATTTGTCAACAGGTAGCTGAATTATGTCCAACTCTGCTGGCAGAGCCAGAACTGATTTTGTTCCCAATGCTATTGTATAGTTAACAGCTGGCAGCAAACTGGCAGTGAAGGCTGTGCTGGGCTGATAAATAACCCAACAAGCCTCGCAACAGCAGCGTCTCATGGAGCAACTGCAGCTCACGCTGGAATGTGTGGAACAAACGCTTGTTAACAATCTCTGCACAGGCAGAGAACTGCTGATGAAAAGGTACTAGAAAAATGTTATTTAAATAAGACACAGATTTCCTAGGGTTATCAAAAGAACAAACCAGGTTTTAAGTCTAAGAATACTGAACAACAGCAGCAAACCAGCAAATGTTAGCATTGCTCACTGACTAAAACTGAGTCTGGTAATAATGAGTGAAATGTCCCGACCAGTTCTAAGATATGAAAGGCAAGCCAGAAAACCAACAGAGAGAAATATTTCTGTATTTGTTTCACAGCCCCCAAATTCTGCTGGAGAATTTTCCACTCTTCCAGATGTTTTCTGAGGGAGAGAGATGTTCTGATTTCAAACGCTGTGTTGCTTCTAAGCCAATGAGACCACACTGTACCACCTGGGAGAAGGCAAGGTGACAAGTGACAGTGCCCCATCAGGCTCATACAGTGACATATCGCTGCCCTGTGTTCTGTGCTTAACACTGCTCTGGTTTTGTCTTTGCAGGCATTTTATTTTTATCACGGTTAAGAGCAGGAATGTGTGTGTGTGTTTGAGAGAGAATGAGCACGAGGCTGCAAGCTTCATCTCAGTGCAAATAATATTTTGGCAGGAAACCTGCAGGAGATTAAATTAGGGGCCTAACGACTGAATATTAAACATTTCAAATTTTGAGTTCCTTTAAATAAGCAGCTACAAAACAAGGAAGAGTCTGACGAAATTAGCAGGTCGAAAAGCACTAGAGGAATCCACTAAGGGTCACTTGTTTTCTGGTGCAAATTTAAAAGGACTTTTTATTATTATTTTTATTAGTAGTTGTATATGTCAACATGCTATTTCCTCAATGCGTTTTGAGTCCAGATTAACCAAAAGTTTTAGGTATTGGCAGACTTGCTACAATGGAAGGGAAATGCCAATGGAATAACTTTAAACATGATCCAATCCCTGATGATTCATTGGATGTGTTAAAATTTCCTTTGAGACCATGTAAGTAATGCAGGGACTGGAGTGCAGAGTGCCTGTGACTCAGCTCTGAGGCAGCGGGAGGATGTCAGAATTACTCACTGGGACAGGAGGAATCTCATTTATCTATTTATAGGCAAGGCTGAGATGAGCTTGAACCATTAAAGAGCTGAGTTTGCCAGTTCCCATAGGGGAGGAGGAGGGAAGGGCCTCCTTTAGCTGTTGAAATCAAAGCTTCCTTTTTTCCCCCCATTTTCAAAGCTGGTGACAGGCCAGTTACGCTTTCTCGTGCTCACAGAGGCAGCACAGGGCTCCTCCTCCTTGTTAGAGGCCAGTGCCCACTCTGCCAAAATCCTGTCTGCTGCACGTTTCTAGGAACACAGGGCTCAGCATTACTGAGCCAGTCTCCCACTATCACAATCAATTACATCACATCACGCTTTTTGGCAGGCTACTTCAACACTTCATTTTAAATTTCCAGCCCTAATATCATTTGTTCTTGTGCCAGCATCGTAATTTAGTTTAAACAGTTCTCTTTTTTTCTCTGATCTTTACCTATCAGATATATTTACCAAAAACAATCCTATCTGCTCTAGTCTTTGTTTTGAGAAACTAAACAAATGAAGCTCTTCTAGTCTCCTCTTGTTCTAAACCCTCTGATCATCCTTAATGCCCTTCTCTGTACCTGCTAATCTTCCTTGAACATGAGTGAACCTGTATCTTCTAGGACTGTGTTTGCCTTTCCATATCAGATTGGTGGCTCACAGTTATCCCTCAGAGCAAGTAATTCTCTCTGTGTTTTTTTTTACCACCCTGCTTTTGTCATTCTCAAGTGAGTAATGTGATACTCTAGTGATTAATTTTTAACTGCCTGTCTTTATACTTTGTCTATTCTATCTGAAATTCTGTCATTAAGTTATTGCTGATTGATGTTCTGATCCTTCTCTGTATTAGCAAAGCCCGTGTCCTCAGCAAATTTCTTTATGACATTCCTACAGCTGTGCCAGAGTCATTAACAAAACAAGTAAGACTGGCTCAAGACTGACCCTTGAGGAGTTCCACTCTCTAAGTGCCTCTGTCCGGCATTTCTCCTTCCCACAGAGCTCCCTGTCCTTGGCTTTAGCACTTCTGCATTTGCCATCCACACTAATCCCCATCTTCTCAACTTCAACTACTAATTTCCCATGTGGTGTAATATCAGATTCTTGACTCATGTCTGGATAGAGTATATCACCTGTATTTCATTTGTCTTGGAAAAAAAAAATCAGTCATCAAAGAGAAATACGAGGTTAAGCTGAGCTCCTCTAATGTGCCAGTTCTTTCCAAACCCTGAGGTGGAAATCTGCCAGGGCACCTTGATCTGAGCACATGGAATTCTTTAAGCTTTTCCTTCCGTCTTACATGTGATAATTTTCATTCCCTTAAGTACGTTCCTACTAGAAATCCTGTCTTTGCCCCATTGTCCAATATGATCGTCTCTACTGAAAATGTAGGTAAAGTGGTTTTAATTCATTTAGGACCATCTGTAGGCTGGTCTAATCTCAATCCCATTCTCACTATACAATGACAACGTTTTTCCTCTTTTCCTCTTCTGTATTTATCTAACTGAAGCCTCCTGCCATCTGTTTCATTTCCTTTTCAAAATCTGATTCACAACTTTATTTTTGACATTTCTCATTCTACCCTTATATTTTCTGACCTCAGCAAATTAAAATGGGATGACTGAGGCAAATAGTGCCTACAGTCTTGCCCTAACACCGTTCTCTGATGCCACACTCCTGGCAAAGAGACAGAGTAGCTCATAAAGGAGGTCCAGAACTGCGAGACTGAGCGTGCCCCTGGCACAGGGGCTCAGCCCTGTGCAGGGTGATGGGATCCAAAGGCAGGTGGTCACTCCCCGCAGTGGTTCCCCTCCAGACCTCTGATTTCAGTCCCTGGCTGCACTTGAACTGAGCTGCACTGAACTGAACACCCCATTGCTGCTCAACACCTTCTGCCCATCCCTTGCCTGCTCTCAGCAAACTCCTGCGTGTGTTTGCAGCTGGTTATTTATCCCACTGGTTTTGGAGTGTTTCCCTTCAAGGTTTGTCCTCCTGCATGCTCCAGCTAGTTTTGGAATCCAGTTCCCATCACATTCAACTCCTCAGGTTTTCAGTGCAGTTGATTCCATTCCTTTGTTCCCTTAATTTCTCAACTTGTCCTTTGTGAGGTGAGTACTTTGGTGTGTGACTACAGACAGTGCTGGAGATTCAGCCCTAATGAGGTACCTTTAAAAACTCTTCACCAGAGTCTTCAGAGGCTCTGGCTGACTCAGAGTTCGGTGCTTTGGAGACAGTGAAAGAACTTCACTTACCTTTCTTGTGTGTGAGAGACACTATAACCCTTCTCAGGGTGAACTAGCATTTTCATTTTATAGACAACTGAGACATAAAGAGCCTCAAGATCACACTTCAGAACATACTGCACTCTATGAGGAATTAGTTGAGTGCCTGAGGTGAAGTACAAAGCCTCCTAACCCCACTGAGATCGCTGCAGCAGGCAGACCTTGCTCACCCAAAACTGAGGTGCCTGTTCCAAGCTATTTGCTTGGAATTCTGTCTGGTTCTTGAAGAAAGCAAAGCTCACCCAGACCGTGGACTGACCTGTCCCAGACACACAGCCAGGACAGGCAGCAGAGGCTTAGCTTAAACGGGCTGTACAAGGCCAGTTCTAGAGAAGAGAAGCCAAACACTCAAAACACAGCACAAAAACGTACTGATCACCCAAACCACTTTAAAAATCACTGCCATGTACGGTGTCTGTACTCAAAGTGGGATTTGAAGCTCAGCAGGGGTCAGCCACCCACTCATTGACTTTCCCCACTCCCATGAGAATCACTCCAGGATCCTGCCTGTGACATGTCATTGCTTTACCTGCTCTCTGAGCTGCAGAACAGCAGCAGCACAGCCCTCACTTCCCAAAACAGCATGAGAGACCTACCACAGTACCAAGGCCATGCTGCTGTCCCAAAAAGATGGACAATAGATGGAAGCTCTTAGATTGGCAAACTGATGCATGTTCCACTCCCTTCAAAAGAGACCAAATGGCAGAGCAAAGCAAATTTCTCTCCTCTCCATGATATAATTGTAAATACTCTGGAGGGGGAGAAAAACTGTGCTCCACTCCTAGGGCATGTCTGCCTCGAATTCACACTGCTCTGCTGGGCACCTACTGACCTTGGCAGTGTCACAGGACTAGTGTTTGTCTAAAAAAGTAACCTCCTTGTGAACAGGCTCTTTGCTTTGGGAAACACAAAGCAGTCTTGTCTTCCAAGTGTCCAAGCCTTCTTTTCACGTCTGTCTAGTCCTTCAGTAGCATTTATTTTTGGCCTTGAGAGAAAAACACAGCTCCACATTAAAGAGATGGTGTCCAGTTAAACCCACAGGCTGCACCACCCTTTGCTCCCCCCTTGCAGGGGAAGGCAGTGGAGGAGACCAACAAAAAACAAGAGGAAAGTCTATTGCCTGTTGGGCACAAAACCGCTTTTGCTTTCTAGTGAAAAGGAGCAGAGCATCCTCAACACAGAGCAACTGGCCAAACAGGCCAGAGCCTGGATGCCTGAGGCTTTTGAGTAACAGTAATAACAAGTCCAGGGGCCACATTTCCATTTGTCCTGGAAAGCCTTTCCAGCTGAGATAGCTCAGAACAGGGAGACACCAACATTCCACATTGTTGTCTTCAGTTTGTGATGGGTCTAACGCTGGCAGTGCCAGACTTCAGCACATCACCTACCAATGGTACCAAATCAGAAACACACCCTTTCATGCTGCCCCTCAGGACAAGGCTGCTCATGCTGTGTGAGGGAGCTGAGGAGGGGCTGCAGGTCACCACTGCCTCCTGAGCCAGCTGCAGGCACACATCCACCCTGTTCAAGTCAAGTCCTAAGCCAAACAAAGCGCTCAGGCTTCCAGTGGATTATGCTCACCTGTTTAACTCTGCACAGGAAAGGTATTCCCAGAGCCAGTGCCAGCTTTGTCACCTCCAGCAGAGTCTCATGACTGTGTGTGGCCTGAGGCAGCTGCAGAAAGGCCATCTGAGGGCTCACAAAGCTGAAGCCTGAGGCACAAAGTTCAAGGCAGAGGTTCTGTATGGACAGTGTGTGTGGTCAGGACCTGCATTCCTTGGGGGAGAGGCAGAGAGGAGAGCAGGACTGCCTCAGGAGCTCTCCTGACTGGATCTGCAAGAGGAAATACACTCATTTTGGCCACAAACAATGTTTTGGGCCACCCATCAGCATTCAGCATGCCAGGTCAGGGAGCCATGCTCCCTGCCTACAGCACAGTGCCTGAGCTGGGCCCCCAGAAGAATCACCCGCAGCCCGGTTCCCTGAAATCACTGGGACTGGCCACAGCCCGGAGTCATCTCCCTCCTACATCAATACCTTATCTTTTAGGTCCATTGACTTCAGTGATTGGAGCTGTCAGGCCCTGGATGTCCATGAGGTCATGGCTGGGCCCAAAGAAATGGAGGCAGCAACTCCTGGACAATAGAAGCTGCAATTCCAGGAAAGGCTGTGCCTGCCTCACGCTTCATGACTTAGGGGAATATTAACAATGCATCACTAGGAGTAAGTGCTCCTGGATGCCTGGCTGACTTTGGCAAGGGGCACTTTGAGAAGGATAAAACTGCATTTTCATTCCTGAGAATCCTCCTCCAGTAATAAGATTTGCCCCATGGGATGCTGGTAACATATTGGTATTGTCTGCAGAGTAGCTGGGGGCTTGGGGCTGACATTGCTAAACTGTACACACGAACCACCACTGAATGTCACCTGTCCAGACCCAGGATTCACAAACACCTGGCACTCACAGGTAGACTGTCCTCCAATTAGTCTGGGAATCTAAAAAAAAAGGTAACAAACCCAACCCAAACCCCTCATTAATTTTGTATTCTTTCCTTTGCATATAAAACATCATTAAAAAATTAGAAAAACAGATGCATTGTATCAGTAACTGACAAATTAAGAATTCAGTCATGGTTGTTCAGAAACCCACTGCCTCCTTGCAGTACCAATAATGATTATTTATTGCCTGTTCTGCAAGGAAAGCAATCCAGAAAAACGGAATGATTATAATGTAATGCAGTCATCCCCAGGGAGAAGTCTGGTACAAGTTGCAGCCGAGATCTCACACCATTTTGTTGTCTTGAATTTTAAACTTTATTGTAAGTACTGTTTGTGTATTTTGCAGAGAATGTCTCAGTTCCTCTATAACAAGTACCCATTTTATTCCTGCTGAATTTCATTGAACTTACTCCTGATTTATAAGAGGCAGATCCATATTACTGCTTTATAGAGCAATCTCTTAGCTGCCTATTCACAAGGATGTGCAGCCTGGCAAAAGAATGAGCTGAGGGAATGAGCTGGGTGGCAGATGAGCTATTAGTCTCGATGATATCACCATAGCATCTGGAGCAGTTACACGCAGCACTAACACAGGGTATGAGAAATTCTCTGCTCTCAAAAAGAGCTAACAAAGAAAATACACAGAGGGTGGGAGGTATGGAAGAGCCATAGAATGGAGAAGGAGCTGTACAATGTCACATCACCAGCAACTGAGAGAGGCAAGAGCAAAGTCCCCATCTCAGCCCCCCCCAGCTTCATGCTGCCTTTGCTCCTTTCTGGTTCTGCATCTGGATATGATGCATCTTTAAGTGGAACCTCAATTCAAAAAAAGGAAAGTAATTTTTTTCTTATTTGCTAAGAGAACTGGCTTTCTGCTGGTTCTGCAAACAAATTCTTCCCCATTATTAATACCTGTCTCCTGTGCTGAAGACATCAGTCTCTGCAAGGATCAAATCTTAATGAAGCAAAGCTCTCTTCTCAGAAAGTAACATTTCCCATTTTTTTTGCAAGCATTCCTCTTCACAATTGCCCTTTTTTAGCCCTATGATAATTTTATGATGCACTCCCAACATAACTCACAGTACTTCTCATTATTGTGTGCCACAAGTGTTTACAGAGCCATTTTTGTGGCAGCTACCAGCCTTTAGACATTCCACATTTCCTGTTTCACTGGAGCCAATCACTCACTGCTCAATACTGAGATGCAAGTCCCTAATTAATTTATACACAACGAAGCACTTCAGTCATTGCAATGAAAGTGTAATGGAGAGCAGACCATTAGCAAAAATTGGCTATCAAGCATGGAGAAATTATTTCCTTTTCATGTTTCCGTCAATATTAAGATTTATTAATCATCTTGCAAAAAAACCCTCCCCCAATCCCAAACTGCCTTTACACTTTTCCACTAGTGCTGGATGGGATACCTGGGCCAGTTTTGTTTTCTCTCACAACAAGGAAACCTCTCTGATGTGCTGAGAAGAACTGGGGACTTCACAACTGGTTCAACCCTCCTCATATTTTCTTTATAGAATCAGAATATAATAGCCTGGTTTTAACAAAATGAAATCAAGATTAAATTCAATATATTCTGAAGGAGTGAAAATTCCTAGCAACAGCTGAAAGGGAAGTGGAATCTATAAATGCTTCTTTCATCTTTATCAAATTACTATTCAGTGCAGTTACATTTATTAATAACAACATCCCTTAAACCACATTGTGAAAATCCATTAGTAAGAAACGCTTTAAAATGTTCAACAGGCTGTAACAGATGATTTACCAAAAGCTAAAACAATCAAATACTATGAGCAGAGTGGGCATTTTCATGGGCCATGGAGCTTGGTAGGGGGTATCATCAGAATTCTGGTATGATCAGAAATGGACAGTTTGCATAGCATAACTTTTTAATTCTATCATCTCCATTAGCAAGGGGTAAGGCAAGCTAATAGTGTTTTCTGACTTTTTCTTCACCTCACTTCCATTTGTACTCACCCCTAAAATTGCTGATGGGCATTTCAAAGTTGCCACCCTAGGCATTTGCTACACACGGAAGTACCAGACTGCTCTGAATCAGGTTCGGAGAGGAACCTGTGAGAGCAGATCACTGCTCCCAGAGGAAATATCCTCTGACTATCCCAAACCCTGCCAAGAAAGAGCCCTCTAAGAAGTTTAATTGTCCCCATGAGGGTCTGACCTGGGGAGGGGGGAAATGCTGCATTGTTTTCTCCTTCAGCACACCCTGCATTGGCCCTGGAAATTCTCATATTCCTCTCCTGCATTTCTTTACTTGTTCTTTTAAACACAGTTGAAATGTCAATCACTGCTGAGCAATCACTGTGAAAGAACTGGGTATTGACTCTAAATTCAGGTGGAGGATTCTGTCATTATTTGCCTGCAAAAACTTGCTGTTGCTGACTTTAGTGCACACCCCACAACACAGAAGGTTCGCTCAGGTCCCGGGGGATCGTTCCAGAGGGACAGACTGTGAGTCCTTCTGTCGGCTGCTTCCAGCTTGGAGCAGAGAACAATAATGGCACAGAGAGCTCCGCTCATTCCCCAGCCGTGACTGCAGCTATCACAGCCTCCCGCTGCACCAGTGTAAGGAGGTTTTTGATGACATTTTCTTTGTTGCTGCAGAAGGCAAAGCCTGAGTCAGGGATTACAGGGAAAGGCGAGGGGGAAGGGGCAGGAGATGCAACCACAGCTGTGGAGGGAGTGAAACAGCAGCTCTGGGGTCTCTGCACTTTCTGGGCTGCACGGGGGCTTGCTGTGGGCTGCATTAGGTTTTGGCTTACCTGCTGAGAGATCATGTTCCCCTTCCAGATTTGTTCATTCCCTAAATCTATAAACAGATGCCTGAGGCAGGTCAGATTGTTTCTGAGGCAGATACACACAGCGCAGCCCAGTTCCCTCAAGAGTGAAAAACTCTTTGCACATCTACGCTGTAGGTTTAATTCACCCCAGCCAACAGACCTGAGTCACAGATCAGCCACCTTTGTGTTCATCTGCTCCCTGGGCGTCTTCCACTTCAGAACACAAAGCAGTGGCAGAACAAATTTGTGGCAGAATGTATCTTCTGCAATCGCACACGAGCCAACTTGTTAGATCATTTTCTGTCCGAGCTGAAACTGCAGCTCCGTGATTGGTTGTGATTGAGCAGAAGTAAAAAACACATAATTACATGGGCAAAGGCACAGACATCGGCAGCTACAGATGCTGGTGCTGGGGAAGTGCAGCACATGGTGGGGAAAAGAAAGTTGGAAATGATGTGCACATTCCACCTCATCCCCGCTGCAGAGTTTTGGCCTTCAACTTGTGCAGAGCGAAAGGCTGGGATTTCTCAGGTGTAATGACAGATTGTGTGGCATAAAACATCAAAAACTGTGTCAGCGCTTGAGCTGGTGGGTTCAGCTTGCCCAGCCAGATGAAAGCAGTCTGGACTAACACTGGTGAGACAATACTTGGCATCTTGCAGGCACATCATTCTTGGCTGTAACATCCCCCTCCTGGTTCATGTTCTGTTTTCTCTGTTGTTGACCTCCAGTTACGGAAGAAAGGGGCTGGACAGGGAGAGAAACGCAGTGGATGGTGCTGGGAGCAGAAGAGAGGCCTGAAGGAATGGGAAAGAGAAGTAACAGCTGTGGGGCTGGGAGGGAAATGGAGACAGGGAATGAAACAGATACACTTTCCCTTTGGGAGGGTGGGCTGAGCCAGTGTGAACAAAAAAGGGCTAAAATGAAAGAGAGGAAACCAGAGAAGAGAAGAAAGATGGACCAAGGGAGATCACAGAGAACAACAGGAAGCAGTGCTAAGAGGACAGAGATGAAGGCTGAAACATGTTGGGGAAAAGCAAACAGTGAAAAAAACTTCAGGAATATTATGCAAAAGACAGAGAGAATTAGAAAAAAGTCCTATGAAAATGCCAGCTACCCAGCTGCTGAAACTCCAGTACACTTACGTCAACATCACACCACAGATCAGCACCAAGGGAGGGGGTTTGGGGTTGATTTTTAATTGCATGGAAAGGCTTTCAGCAATGCAGAACATGAACTTCAGCTCCCATTGAAGTCAGAGTGGTTCAGAGGTGCTTACAGCCAGCTTGATAAAGCCCATGAGACCAGAAGCTACATTACAACCTTGAGAACAACCAGCTTTTACCTTGTCCAACTCCCACCTGGAGACCCAGGGTGATAAGGACCAGCAGGTGCAGGCAGGGAGCCCAGGGCAGGGACCCTGCCCAGCTCTGCCCTGCACCACAGCAGCCATTTGCTTCCTTGTCCCCAGGAGCAGCAAGGTCCTTCATTTACATGTCTAAGCTTGACTAGGAGGCATCCTCTTTGCTGCCTGAAGTGAAATGTTTGGCTTATTGGCACAGCTTGTTTAATTTGGCTCTTAGTGCTTGGTCAGTGTTATTAGAGAAAGCAATAAAAACACTTTAAATACAAGGAACTACATTAAAACAACACAGAGTTTGCAATGCAAACCAAAGAAAGCAGGAGGGCTGAGTATGGAGACAGCCATTCCCTCCTTCATTCATCTTCTTCTCTCTAAATATGGAGAGTGTTATGGTGGAGGGGTGGAGGGCCCAATGGTCACCATTCATCTGGGAAGTGTCAGGTCTGTATCCAAGTCTCCTCCCCCCAGTGCCAGGGTAGCTGCTGAGGTCACGAGTGGGGGCAGATATTTCACTCTGATGCAAGATGAGAATTCAGAAGCATTGAGCTCCCAAAACTGTAGCTTCTGCCAGAGTTTTGCTTCAGTGCAATCTCCGCAGAGGCGACTGGTGTCCATCCTCAGCCATCTCTCCCTCCAATCCACATAAACCATCATTAAAGTGTGCCTAAAGTGTTCTTCTTCTCCACACATCCCCGCTGAGCTGCTTCCAGACTGAGTTCTTACACTTGCCATGTTTTTCCATTGTTTTCTTGTAACTATATAATAAGGGCCAGATCCCCCCACCACAGAGAGGGACTGAGAGATGTCAGAGTGACACATGTCACCTGCCCTGGCTGGTGCTCACTGCTTGAGCCCAGCTTTTGCAGCTCAGACAGATTTCTTGGTTTCTGCTCTGGCCTTGACATCTTTAATTTGCCCGTTTTATTAACTGATCTGAGCCACAGCTGTGTCCCCACATTTTTTCTGCACTATGAAAACCACAACTGCATATTACATTTGGGACAATGGCGAGCTGATTGTTATAAAGCCTGGAATTCCTATGAAAACAAAGCTTTACATGTGTTCACTCTGTGTGTGTGTGTGTGTGTGAGTAGTTCTTGAACAGTGTCAGACAATTTCAACACAACAGAGGAGAGGACCTCTCAAAGCCCTGAAGCTCCCAGAGGTGACTGGAGATGACAGCTGGAGGATACAGACACCATTAGTATTCCCCAAGGCAAAGGCAGCGGTGAGTGCTCCTCCACAGCAGCCAGTGGAGACACCACACAGGTGAAAGCTGCTCATTAGCCCTGCTGATCAGGAAATTACTCCTTAATTATCTCAGTGTGCCTGAATACCTTCTCTTGCCACTCCTATGGGAGCTGGACCCTGTGCATTCACAGCTTTCCTCACTCACCTGCCTTTCATCCTGAGGCCCAGATTCCAGGGGAAGGGGGTACCTGAATGCCACTGCAAAATGGGCAATGGAGGCAGCAGTGAGAGGATTCAGGTGCAAGAGGCTGGGGCTGCAGCACTGCCCCTCAACACATCCATTGTTCCTGTCCAGGGGCAGCTTTGAGAACGTGGTGTAAATCACAGGAACTGGATCACTGGCTTGAGCAATGTCAGCACGTCCCTTCGAGGGCATTCCCTCTGCTATGCCATGAAACGACAAGTTATTATTTAACAGCAGACCTCACAGGGAGGAATGTTTTTCTGTATTCATGGCCTCAAACAAACATAGCAATTGTTTACTGTACTCTGAGCAACCCAACACTAGCTGTTAATGTAATAATTACAGAGAAACCTTCCTAAAAATGTATTTCCAATGCATCAGCATAACTTCAGCTGGCATTGAACACGAGTTCAGCCCAGCTTGAGAATCAGATAACGCACTACATTTTGTGCAGCTGTGCAAGGACTCCAGCGTGGAGCTCTGGAGCCAATGCCTTGCAGTGATGGAGGGAAGGACAAGAACCAGCACAGAAGCAGACAGAAGAGCCACAGATCTTTTTCTCTGTGATCAGTGAAAACAGAAAAAACTAGGCCTACTTTCAAACTGGATAAACTGAGGGTTTGGAAATTATAACAACAGCATTTTCTGATCTGGGTGCTGACTTGTTGGTCTCTGGTTTTAGAGGTTCACCCTGAGTCCAGGCTGCACCAGCATTTGTCATGGAGATGATTCATTATTATTATTTTATTTCATCCCCATGCACTAGAATATCATCTAGAGGACCCTGCAGGCTCCTTGGAGGATCCTTCCTTGTGCTCTGTATTCGTGAACTCCAGCTCATGCTACTGTGCCTCAACTTCCTGACCTGCAAATAAGGCCAAGACAAAAACCCCTCAACCTAGGGATGTGTTCAGGTCTTGAAAACAATTTTAGCACCTTGAAAGAAGGTTTCCCTAGAAGCCCAGTCTGCAATTTATTGCTTCAATTTAAAAAGTGTGTGTTTTGCAATCTACAATCTGTTTACACTTCTTACAGCTATCTGTCTAAAAAGAGCTGGGCTCTGGTAGCTCATGGATTCGGCCCAGCTTGTCGAACAAGCAGGCTCACCAGCCTTCCACGACACACAGCACTTCTGTGTAACTTTGCAGGCTGTGTTTGACTTGTCTGAACTTGAACAGTCACCACTGATTGATTGGCTTCTAAAAATACCCACACGCCATGGTTCGAAGTCTGGAGAGCTCTTGTTGATTTAGATGGAGACTTTCTTGCTGGTCAGAGGCTAAGACAGACATCTGACACCGGGCTCTGCTCCTGCCTCCTGCCCTGGGAGAGACCAGCAGAGAGACCCAGGCCTGCTTGGCACACTGACAGCTCTCAGTCCTGGGGCAGGATGGCAGCAGCCCTACACACCCCTTCTCTTCCTGCAGCCCCATTTCCAGGCTCCCCCTGCAGCTGTTGGTACTCAGTGGGATGATCTGCAGCCACCAGCAGCTGGAAGAGTCCCCACAGTGATGGGAGAGCTTCCAGAGGCAGCAACTGCCAGCAGAAGGCATGGCAGCACTCCCTGGAGAGAGAAGCAGACACAGTCACTGCTACAACAGCCACCAGGACAAAAGCCAGGCTGCCACCTCCAGTGGAGGCAGAGGATGTCCTGTTCATCTGTAACCTGGCACTGCTGGCACTTTTGTCACAGCTCCCACATCCATCATCAAGCCAGCTCTAAGAGAGAACTCCATCAGAGGATAAAAGCTACTTTTGGCTCTCTGGAAGATCACAACTACACAGCTGCTGATGGAATACCAGGCTGATAGAAGAAATTAATGATATTCTGGGAGCATACTGGGGATGGTCGCTGCAGCCAGACCCCACTTTCACTGCTCCACATTCAATCCCCGTTGTGCACAGGTTACAAAAATGGGACCTGGTACTGCTGCCCCAATCCAAGGCCTTGCAGAACCCATTGTTCCAAGACCAAGAGCCCTCCTTGTTTCCATCTTAAGTGTACTGCATGACAGTTTATAATCACTCTGTCAACCAAAGATTTCCTTTCTTTTATATAATATCCTTCCCCTGCAGCAGCTACAGAAAGCAGTGCCCTCACTCCAGCTCTCCTACACTGAACGACCCACACTCCTTTGGCTTTTCCTTGCAAGCACCACTCGTTGTCCAGTCATCTTCTAAATTCCAGTTTGGATTTATCCTGCCCAAAGATGGATGATGAGAACTGACCATGGCTTGTCAGATGAAAGTTCAGCTGTTCCTTGTACAGTGGCAGGAGCAGTTTCTCGTCTTTTCTGGAAACAGCTTCCCCGATAAACCCTATGATCTCATTTGGCTTTTGTGTTCGGTTTTAAAAGGGGTATAAAGCAAGCTCTCCAGTATTTCACTTCATTTTATTTTAGTGTTTGTTATCTGGAAAGAAGAGGGTAGTTAAACTGCCTTTTTAATTAAATTCCTTTAAATCTTTGAAAACAATAAAGAAAGAAAGATAGCAAACAAAGTAAGACAGAAGAATTACCATGTGTATGACCAGAGGTATTTTTTCCCGTAACACATTTATATATAAATCTCTTTTCCAAAAACTTGCAACATTTCTCAGTTGCTCAGTCTGTCTCCCGGGTAACTTGACACCTCACAAGAGGAGCCTTGTGCCTCTACTCTTTAGTGGGACATGGGTCTTAGGAACTCTGTTGAAACTCTCCTCTAAATAAAGAGTATTCCTAGTTTCTGGAAGGTGAGAAGTGCTTGTGGTACTGCATCCTTCTTCCTTTGCTTCTCTCCGTCCTCACAGAGCTAATGAAAAAGGCTCTGAGCAGCAGTAACTTCATTAAACCACGGTCCCTTTGGGCACACAGACACTTTCTGTAGGTCTGGGAAAAGCTCCTAAGAATTTACATGAGCAAGGAGATAGTAAACAGGCTTAGGTTTGCTGTAAAAGGGTTCAAGTCTGCAGTGTCAAATCTTTAGAGCTCCATAAATTAAAAATAAAGTTGAAAAACCATGGCTTAGCTGAAATAACCTGACAAAGGTCCTCTGCTGCCAGCACAGCATCTACAGGATGAGATCTCACACCCTCACTGGATGTGAGAGAAAGGGGCTCTGTCAGAAGCTCAGACCCTGTCATTCAATCAAATCCCTGGTGCAGGAGTTCTGACCATAATGAAGACATCTGAGTGCAGAGCTGCAACCTGCTGCATTCTGCTGCATCCTGCTGTGTCCTGCTGTGTCCTGCTCCATCCTGCTGCATCCTGCTAAATCCTGCTCTATCCTGCTCTATCCTGTTCCATCCTGCTGCATCCTGCTGGGTCCTGCTGTGTCCTGCTCCATCCTGCTGCGTCCTGCTCCATCCTGCTGCGTCCTGCTCCATCCTGCTGCGTCCTGCTGTGTCCTGTGTCTCAGTGTGGTGGAATCATCCATCCCAAGAGATGGGGGCAGCTGGAGGCACCAGTGTGACCAAGTTTCTCATCTGCCACTGCTCCAACTGGCCACAAGTAGCACAGAGGGGATGTAAAACACTGTAAGTTAGATTCATAGGGCAGACTAAAACCCCGCGACATTAAGACTGGAATGTGTTTGACATTTTCACTGGAATTGGGCAATCAGGAATTGGTGTGAAGGTTGTCCTGTGCAGCCCCAGGTGCTGAATTGCTCTGTGGGACAGTCTGTACTGCAGCAGCACCTCAGAGCTCTCTCCAACACCAGATCTTTGTCTCCAAAACCAGACCTTTGTGGCAGCTGGTGCCGCTTTTAATGTACATTCAGTCCTTTTAATGTACAGATTTCAGAAATGTAAGACTGGGTACTGAGGGCTACTTCACTGTCTACCAAAGGCTCTCAAGCATTGCTTGCTGCTTGCCCTTTAGTAATAGCTACATTAGGCAAGATTTTTTACAACTTGCCTGATTTCTTTTTTATTAATTGCAGTTATATGCTTTTTTTTTTTTTAATAAGGAGACAATGCTTTCTGTGTCTCCTTCCTCAGACACCACTGCTCTCCCAGGGACCTTTCAAACACCAAGGCCAGACACCAAATTCAGTTATTGTAGGTTGAAGTTAATCTAAAATTGGTGACTTGTCAATTTTGGTAGTTTTAATTTCCCAACTGTCTGCTTGGGTTACACACACATAAAACTTTTAAATAATATGCCTTGTCTCTCTCCCCACATAGAAAACCACTGTGTTTCCCTGTCCTCCATGGAGTATGTGACCTTTAGCTGCTCTCCCTTGCTTATCAAGTCAAGGAATTCATTCAGCTCCTCAGCAGCTCCAACCTCTGACTCTCCATTCACATCCCTCTGAAGGCCCCACCAGCTCCTTGATCAGTTTAGAGAGATTTATATTTGTGTGCCCCTTCATATCCTTCCTCCTCAGGCTTTGATTTACCATTGTGGCTTCCTTATCACTCTATAGCACTTCCTACATGTTTGTCTTTATAGCTTCTCTTTTTCCCTCTTTGAAATCACCCCTGAGTTGTGTTTCCTTAATGGCAGTGGGAAAAATTCACCCGTCAGAGAGGCCTTTGCAAGGAGTTGTGCAAACCTGAGCTCCCAAGGAACACAAATGGCATTTTGCTCCTCACGTTGGCCCTCAGCACAGGAAGAACTTTCAACCTATGTCAGACTTCCTTGGGCAGTTCTCAGACCCTTGCCTGCTTTTACATTTCCTGTGCATTCTCTGAAGAAAAGCTTTGTGCCCTCCACAAAGCATGAGGAAATATGACCTTTTTCACCTGCTTTCTCAGTGTCCCCTCTCAAAGAGCCACTCCAGCCCAGCACCACTTTCTCTAGCACTGACAGTTCCACAGCTGCAAAATTTTGCTCTTCATTTTTTCCCCCCTCCTGGATTTTGTGATCTATTCAATACACAGTTTGTGTTACCCCATTAAAAAACCATGGCTAATGGGAAAATGCGAGGTTGTGCTGGAAAGGACAGTGGCTGGGGTGGCCACGACCCTAAGGATCCCCATCAGGGCCTCCTGGAGTGAACTGATCTGGATGAGAATGATGGATCAAAGGGAGCCACAGCCCTCAGTGCTCAGCTGCTCCTTGGCTGGACCCAAGGTTCGTGTTCCTGATCTTTTAACTCAGCCTTTGAAGTTACTTTCACATTCATTCTCCAGATCTTAAATATTCCCCTCTGCAGGGATTAAAGCCGATAGTAAAATATCTCACAAATGTTTACGATCACAATTACACCTGTTCCTAGAAGAATTTCACAGTCAATTGAGTCATGTTATTCTTTTCTTATTGGCCTTTCCTGCCCTGGTATCCAGATTTCCCAATCCCATGAACCCAGAGAGAGCCCTGGCAGGTTATGTATTCAGAGTATTCTTTAAAGTGTTCTAAACTCAAATCCTCACCAAATGCAGACATGCCAGCCAGGCAGATAATGAGATGTCTTCAACCAGCTGAACTGCAAAAAAAAAGGGGGAATGTTTCCTGTAAACATTGCCTCTAAAGCACTGGGATGTGCATGGCCAAGAACTCAAGCCAGCTGCTATAATTTCTAGATCAATTTTACCCAAATAAAGGCATTCCTACTCTACATCGCACAGCTTTGATCCTTTAAGGAGGAATTTCAGTTACCAGTGTGAGTTCATACTGATCTGAATATGACCAATACTCAAGCATGCAAGAGGCTGGGCAGAAAAGCAGGGGAAAATTTTAAGCTTTCTTTGGCATTTATTCAACCTGAATTTCCCAATAGAAAAACAAAAGCTCGGCACTTATGGGTGAAAATTCCCCCATGACAGAGTAACGCTTGCCTTTCAAAGAGGAGTTAAGGCAGGCACAGCCAGGCCATTTGGAATTAGATTCCACAAAGTCTAGCTAGAAGCAGGAATAGGAAATATAGTCTTTGAGAATCCCCTACTCCCATCAAAATCACCTGGAAATCCCAGGTGCTGTAAGGAGAGTAGAGTCTTCTTTTGTAAAATATTCCTGGCCAGAGTTCAATTTTCACTGTGATCACTCACTGCCAATCAACTTTCAGCCCCTTTTCTCCTGTAACCTACTTCAGCTGTTAGCACCATTAGCAATAAAACCATATCCATGTTCACTCAGAAATCACATTGAAATGCCTTCATGCAAAGGGAAAAGTTTCTCATCCTACACATCAGATTTCACGTGGGAACATCTTTCAGACTTCCAGCACAGAATAATTTTTCCAACAGGAAAAATCAAGTCCTATAGTAAAGGTTGATTTAATAATTATGTTCACAAGGATCACCCCCCATCTTTGAATGTCCGTGAAATTGTCATAGAGATACCACAGTTATATCCTCCTCTAGTTCTAAGGAAAATCTTATCCACTGAGATCAGTAACTTCCAGCACAATGTTCAATAGTTATAGCTCTGTCCTAAAAGTCTAATTGCACAACACAGTAAAAATAGATGCAACACAAGCACTTACAAAAATGTACTGCAATGTCAAACAGCTCTGCCAAAAAAACACAATGGCAGGCCTTGGTCCTGCAAAGCCCCACATGCAGTCACGCTGCTTTTTCACACATTTGGAATAGCTTTTCTAAAATCCATGCAGCTACCCATAACAGGCAAGGCCTTTTGCAGGACCAGGGGACTCCTTTACTTTTTCTGCTGGTGGAAAATTAGATCTGCTCACTCCTATATAACCTCTTTCAAACAGTATTGAATTACCTACAAGTTACTAAAATTAGACTAACAAATAAATTACTTTGTAGCCGAGATGATAAAATGTGAGTGTTTACATATGATTTAATCCTAGAACTAAGATTAAAGACTACTTCAAACAGAGCCTTTATCCAGTATGTCACATAAAACTCTGTTTGGTTTCAGCAGAACCGAGAATGACTTTAACAACCTTGTTAATCACAGATTAAGAATGGAAAAGATCCTACTTGGCACCAGGTGTGCCATTAATAACAGCTGGGATGCAGGGGAGCTGCAGGATGACCCAGCTCGAGCGCCAAGGAGGAGCTGCAGGGCTGGAGCTGTGCCATGCCCAGAGCTCAGACACGGCCGGGCACAGCGGCTCCAGAGCTTCACAGAGCAGCCCCTGGGGACAGGAGCTCCTGAGACCTCCCCTCTCACACCAGCTCTGCCTGGAATCCTCTAAACCTATGGTGAATCCCCTTGAACTATCCCTGGGAATCCAAAATTGTCTAAGTCAGTGGTTTCTAGCCCTAAGGAAGTCCCCTCCCTTTTCAATGGTTTGTGTCTTGGATGAAACAGGGCACAAGGCTGATGTTCCTCACCTTTCCCTTGGCAAGGGCACCATGGGCATGTGTTTAAATACATGTGAAGGTCCTTGTCCATCTCTGGGAAAGCCCAGCACTCCAGAGGCACAGGCAGAGGCTGAGCACAGCCTTTGTTGGCACAGCCAGTGGAGCTCCTGCCACCCTGCCACCCTCTTCTCTGGAGCCCACAGGCACCTGGCACCAAGGCCAGGCTCAGGGCCAGGCACATGGGCACTTCTCAGGGCAGCTGCCATCTGCCAGCACTCCACCTGGCCATCTCTGTGCCTTCTGCCCTCCCTCTCTCCAGGAGACTCCTCCGCAGTGCTCCCTCCTCTGCAGTGCTCCACTGGTACAGCCACCCTACGGCCTCCAGCTCTCCCCTCCAAGAGCATCTTTCTGCTGGGATGGGAAATCAGCCACTCTCAGGTTGGAGTGTGGTCCATGACTGACTTGCAGGCACTATCACTGAACAGATGTGAAGTGGAAATGGGCTGGAGTAGGAGGAAGGTCCAGGCCTACAGGACCCCGAGCCTCAAGTGAAGCCCTGCAAGGTCCTTTCTGCTCATCCAAGGCAGAATTCCAGCACCACAGGCTCTCCCAACCCCACCAAACCACACAGAGAGAAGAGAAAATCTGTTCCACATTAAACATATCTAACAATCATTTTTAAGCAGAAGCACAAAGGCTCTGCCTGAGCAGCCCTTCTCATATTTGCCTCCCATGCACTTCCAAGGTTCCCCCAAAATGAATCAGAGAGACATTTGCGCATCAGAACAGTCTGGTTGTGACTGCTGCCCCATGTATAAGCACTGGACAATGACAAGCTTTCCCACCAAAAACCCACTACAGAAACTTTTCAATCCCATCTTTTAAGTTTTAGCTCTTGCTCTGGAAAATCCAGGTCTACAAGGGCAGCACACAGCACATTGGGATGGCATCCAAGGATCCAGTTGGCATTGCCAGCCCCAGCTCACCTCCAGCACGTGAAGTCAGCACAGCCAGCCTGACTGACCACCTACAGGTGAATTATCTCCCACTTGTTTGCTGTAGCCAAGACAGAAAATGAAGGGGGGATGGACATTTCTTTCCCCAGGATCATTTTAGAAGATGTTTGTCGTAAATCTCCCAAAGGTAAAAAGCAGAAGAAAAGATCTGGAATCCTCCCTTCTGCTGTGCAGTAGATAAGCTGTGATTCAGCATGAAAGTCCTTCTGAGTTTTTTCTAGTTCCCATTACTGCAGTGCCCAAATATCCCATTGTGAAACAAAGTCTCCCCCAGCGAGGTGCAGTGCCAATGCACAAGAAACATCAGGGGGTTCACAAAAGAGAAGAGCAATCCTGGCGCCTGATGTTCTGAAAACGCTGTGCAGCCGACCTTTGGAAAGCAATGCTGAAATCCCTCTCATCAAAACAGAGGCTTCCACAATCACTTCTCGTATTTTATAATGTTGGTCAGATCTCTGCCCTGACAGTTTAGCAGTGGAATTCAAGTTTATGATCCGTACTCCACAGCCTTTACTTGCTGCAATTTACTACATGTTAAGGCCCAGGCAATTGCAGAGAGCACGCACAGGATTCTCTTCCTGCTTATATTGCATGTGGTTTGCATTGTTTCGCTTTTATTGTATGCTCCATGCTATTAATGCCTTGTGTTTCCACAGCATCTCTCAGGTGAAGGACTCAGTAGTGTAGAAAGGTAAATGCAGCTGAAGAACACAACCAAGTCTGGCAGAACCCCCCACTCTGTGACTATTCTGACAATTCAAAGCTGTCTTGTAAAGTGCTGAGTGGTGCCTTTCTGCTCCTGCAGGAAGCCTGTGTTCCTCTGCAAACTGCTGCCAAGCTGGTGCAGGACCAGACTAGTTTATCCCTGCAGTTCCCCTGGCAGGCTCTGGGTAAGTGACTCGGAGCTCTCTGCCCTTTCCACAGCGCAGAGCCAGCGCCTGCACGTACCCATTTCCTTGGGAAGCTCTGGAAAAGGGCAAAGCTGAAAAATGCACTGCTGTGCAGCCAGCCCTGCTCCAGCTCTTCCTCCCCTGCAAGTCCCGAGGGCTTTACCAGCGTGCTCCTGTCAGTACCAGGAAAAAAGGAAATTCTCCTAAAGCTGTTTGGGAGCCAGGTCTAAGTGTGCTGACAATGATATTTTCTTTGCACAGAGCTGCCATGTGGTCAGGTTTTCCTGGATGCTTGTTTTTTTTCCTCATACAAATCATGCATAGCAGAATTAGAATACTTTATATATTTGCAGAAAAGGTGAAATTTTTAAAGGGAAGTAGAGATAAGCAACTGCTTGTCTAGGATTCCTGGCTGTCCAGCAGCCAGTCTGATAGTAGCAGTTGCTGGACTTTTGGCATTTCTGATTTTGTCACATATATAAGGATCAGCTACACAAAAGACACTGAAGATCTGAGCCTGCTCTGTGCTTCTACAACAATCCCAGTGTCTGAGATTACCCTGTGTGTGCAGATCAACTGCACAGAACACACACACAGGATGCTTCCTGCAAATGCTGCACTCGTTGTGCCAATAGACAGATTTCTGCAAGGAAATATTTACCTCCACTTGGCTTTTAGCAAGTCTTCCTGTACCTCAGCCTGTCAGTGGGATGCTGTCATCAATCCACAAATCCTGCAAACGCCCAGGACAGATATAATTTCAGTT
Organism: Eopsaltria australis; assembly: GCA_034509425.1. NCBI lineage: Eukaryota > Metazoa > Chordata > Aves > Passeriformes > Petroicidae > Eopsaltria > Eopsaltria australis. The sequence continues at coordinate 499,313 of JAVTVJ010000489.1, forward strand.
GAATCAAAAAGGTCACCCAAGAGCAGCACAATAACACAACCAACTCAATCACACGGGGTATTTGTCAGATCTTGTTCCTGTGTGTTTTTCTCAAATCTGACTCTCTTTAGATTCTGATTGAGCCATCACACTTCTGCCTGTGCCCCCGGTACTCAGACATATGTTCAGCTTTGGTTAAATTTGACTTCTTGTTGTGTTATGCAACTGAGCTTTACTCAGTGTTATCTTTTGATTGACTCCTCCACTATCCCCCTCCCAATGGATTTATCTGAGGCCAATGACAGCCAGCAAATACTTACTAGAACTCTTGTCTTTGGCAGCACATGCTGGCAGTAAGTGTTTTCAGGCAGTTTGAGAAGTGGGTGTCACTTACATTAGCTCACTCTAAAATCTTGACTCACCCTTCATGCACATAATCTCTCCTGCAAATTCTAGGCCATGGATTTTAATAGAGTTTCCAAAGTAGGTGTGAGGGCCACTGGCTGTGCTAATTTAGTTTCTATTGATTTATCTTGTCTCCTTTCATGGCAGCAAATTGTAAATGCTTCCTTTGCTTCCCTCGGTGTTTGCTCCCTGTGTGACAAGTCTCTAGCATTGATGGAATGTGTTAGTGAAAAGTGCCTTGATGTCTGTTTCCAATATCACAGAGACAGAGCCATCCAGTGACAGTGCCACTCTGGGAGAGCTGTCTCCTTCAGCCTCTACCTATTTACCTGCAGAGGAAAGCTGGGCCCTGTGACGTGAAGACTCCATAGTAAGACACAAATAAAACTCCAGAAGACATTAAATAAACCTGTCTTTAGCACTGGAGGTCACACTTGCTGTCAGTGCTGGGGCAAAGAAGTGGAAGTCCAAGGTATAGCAGTGTAATAAGGGAAAACTGATGCTTCATTAGTGTGAGCAAAGGCAGCTCCATCCAGCCTTTCTTATGCATGTTTAATTAGGGCTTGATCCAGTCCTGAGCCCTGAGAAAGGCCTGTTCCAGCTGCTTTTAGTTCTCACTCTTGATTTGGGTACTAATCACATATTTTTTGCAAATATAGCATGAAGCATTCCCTCTAGGGAAAAGGACATTTAGATGGAGCCTACAAAGACCATAAATTTTCTCTTTGGTTATAATTATGTATTACATTAATGTTCTTTTTTAATGAACAAAACAAGTGACTTAATCTTTATAATTACACATTTGGAAAAAAAAGAAATGTTACAGATGCCTTTTGCAGTGTGTTTCCCCTGCCTCCTTCGCTGGGAATCCCAGCCTGTGCCTCTGAAGGAGATATGCTGGGACTGGCATTTGCCAACTCAAATCCACAAACTTCTGGTTGTGCCAGTTTGTGAATTACAGACCTGCTGTCTGCAAATGACTGGTTTTCAAAGCAAAGGCAGCCATCATTTCAAAGGCTGAGAAAGAAATATATAATAAATCAGTGTATGTGGATTTTATTTATAAAGATCTAATTAAATTTCATTCTGTAATTCCAATATGCTGTTTACACACAGTGAATATTTTTTCTTCCTCTTTTTGGCCATGAACACAAGCAATATACCTTATAATTCTCTTCCTTTGTAATGTGCCTGGTTTTTATTCTGGTACAGTAACATCTTAGCCTATTGTAGCTTGTTACAGTGCACTATAGAATTTTATAGTATGTTACAGTCTGGTTTGGAGATCATCCAACCAAGCAATCTGCTTCCTTTTAAAAAATAACATAAAATACTGCATTTTTCATAATGTGTATAAAGCCATGCAGAAATCCAAGCACGGAAAATAAACAGAGCATTGCCAACACCAAGCACTTAGCAGTCCTGTCCTAGGCCACAAAATCACAAGTTTGCCTTACAAATCTTGAGATTTCAAAGAAACATAATTTTGGGTTTCCTCTATTTGCCCTTCTTCCTTTTAAAACTTTTGGTTATTTTAAAACTATTCTGTGCAATCACAAAAGTTGTCAATTTACCTTCAGCTTTAAAGAATGCTGAAATTATCACATAATTACAGGATATGAGGAACCAGAGCTTTGAAAAACAACTGTAACAAAATCTATGGTAAAACTGTTAAAGTTGGTGCCACTGCAGGCTGAAATCCACTACGGATTGGCACAGAACTGACACATCCTCATCCCTTTTAACCCTCTCTGGGATGCTCAGAGAACTAAGCAGGAGCTAAGACTGCCCTAAACACGTGCAGCAGTTGCTTGTCTCTACTTCCCTTTGAAAATTCTAAATTTTCAGCTTACTATTTGGCAGGTTTTCTGCTACCAAACCAAACAGGATTCCAGGCTGGAAAGGGTATTTCAAAATAACATGAAATATTTAGTTCAACCTAAAATATCATTTCCCTTAGCAGAGTTTTGAATACTTTTTTCCTCAGGAAGCACTGGAAAGTTGGCATTATTGATCAATCCACAGCAGGCACTGCTTCCCCCCAGTTGTTCTGCATAACTCCTAGTCAGGAAGCTGCTGTTCTCACTGCTCTTGTGCTGGTTCAGCTCCCATGGAGAGACATCCATGCCCTTCCTTAAGGACAGGAACAGTCCAGTGTCACTGAGTGCTGCACCAAAGCCACGTGTGGCTGGGGCTCACCCAGGGACTCGAGCTGCACAAGGGGATCTGGTGCTGTTGTGGTTTTATACACAAGAGTCACACAGAGTTCCCACACCTCTACAGGACAGTTCCCAGTTCCTGTGTTTGTTAAAGGGTGAAAGAAGCTCCATACCCAGTGCAGTGGCACAGCAGCAGCTCCTGCGTGGGAGGGGCTGGGCTGCGTTCCCATCCTCCACCTGCCCCAGATCCTTAACGTTCACAAGATGGGCCTGCTCGGACTTCCCTGGTAAAACAAAAGCATTTCCTTGTAGTCAGCAGGGCCAGACAAACAAGCATTAAATGACAGGTCATCTGTCTTCTGCAGCCCAAACTCAGGCAGGACTCAAAGGCCTCGCAGTAACAACGCGGGTGCCAAGTGCCTCTCCTTGGCTCTGCCCTGTGCCTGGAGTCAGCACCACATCCCAGGCAGAGCAGGGCTCACTGCTCACTGCTCCAGGCTGTCCTGTTTCCTGAGACACTCATGGATCTGCTCAGAGGTGGCCTTGGTGAGCCTTCACCAAAGCATCCAAAACCCAGCTGCAGACTGGGGAGCTGGGAATGGATTTTACCATCCAGGGCCAAATGCTCAAGGCCCAGTCATGTAAATGATGTGCATGAGGAGCCCTTCCTTACATGAGCAGCCCCACAGCTCAGGCAGGAGTGCCTGGCTCCACGCATGGATCCATTTACACATGATTTGTTCTGAAGTGCATTAATTAGAGGGCATCTTTCACTGTGGTGCTGGTTGCCAGCAGAAGGACTGTGAGCAGCAGATCTGTTCTCAGTGTTGACATGTAAGGGTAGCATCGCTTCAGCAGTGATAGGAAGGTGTTGAAGGGATAAAGCCCACCCTCCCAGTAACTCCAGCTCTGGAATCACAGCAGGCCATGAGCCAGCCAGGCACTGATCTGCTCTGTTCCACAGCCCCAGCATCAACACTGAGCAAGTGCCTGTGGGATTCCAAAAACCTCACTCTGTGCTTGGCATGTTTGTAAGGTAAAAGGCAAGGCTTATGTGAAAGCTGACGAACAAAAAGCAATTGGGGAAAGATGCAGGCTCAGATCCATTTTAGATGCCCAATTCCTACTGACAAATCAGGTGGAGTTTGAGGGGTACACACTGAACTGCATACTCAGGGCCTCAATGCTGCTGTGGAGTGGCTCACACTGACCTCCCTGAGATCACACAGGGGGTGCAGCAATGCAGGGAAAATCAGACCTGATCTGTCACCCTCTCCATCAAAGTACACAGGTGTGAGCCAGACAGGTTCACCTTGGTGAGACAGAGGCAGGGTTGGAGTGTAGCAGCATTAATGGCCAAGCTCCTATGTCCACAGCCATCACAAGAGACCCCTTTGGTCCCATGGGACATTGTGCCCTGTTCCGAACAGCCAACAAAGGCCTTTTGCTCCAGGAGAAAAAAAGAAATAAAATAGTGGCATGGTTCTCTGTGAAATTCCATTGTTCCTTAAATGTCCCCTTACGTCTACCTCAGGCCACACTGTGAGTCAGTTTGACACATCCAAGGGCTGTTTCGCAAGGCAGCGTTTTGTGTGCCCAGATGTGATCAATCACACAGAGCAAATAACCCTCTCCAACAACTACTGACCTCCAGCAAGGGCAAATGTCACTCCTGTGCCAGTGGCAAGCCCACAAGCCTTCACACCCACACAGGGCAGGGTCCTCAGAGATCACAGAACTTGTGAGAAAAGAGCCTTCTAAACATCATCCGCCAACAGTGAGGATCCTGTGCAAGGATGATTTCTGTCCTGAAAAATGAATCAAATTCTGCCCAACTTTTAGGCCAAAGCAGCTCCCATGTCCATGGTGAGCTGTGAGGTTCCAGGAGCTGTCCTAATATCCACCTGTGCTCACAGGGCACTCACAAAGTCATGACATTAATTTGTACGTGGTCACTAAATGCCATGAGAAGGTTGTGGGTCTGCTGGCACGGCCTGAGCTCTCAAATAGGATGTAGAGTGGATAAGAGAACAGACTGAGGTCAATATAAAGTGAAGAACTGTTCAGGAATGTCTTGCTGAAATAGCCCCTGAACTCTGTGAAGACTTTGCAAAGCAGCACTGTAAACAGCTTTCTATTAGATTTTGGCCCTCAGCTTGTAAGGGCAAACCCACAATTAAAACAGGCTGCAAAACCAGGGAAAATAGCAGCACAGAGTGCCACAAATCCCCTGAGAGGAGAAATCCTTCATCCAGTGTCCAGGCAAACACTCAGTGCAGATGTAATGGCAGAGGTTTCTGTAGCCTCTCCTGCAAGGCTTCCCCCCTGGGTGTCCCAGCACACGAGGGCAGCTCTCCATGGGAGCCAGTCACAGGGCAGGCTGGGCACAGCTCTGGATCTGCCCAGGGACAGGCAGGGAGGTGCCTTCCAGATCAACACTTGCTCCTACAAACTCCTCCTGTGCTGCATGAGCCATGCCCAGGTCCCCACCGAGGGTGGGTGTCCTCAGGCCAGGGCTCAGATCTGAGTGGGGTGGGTGAGACAAGATGTTTGACTTGTATCCTCGTAACCTCTGCTCTAAACAAAGGGGCAAAGCCATTAAGTAAGACAAAAGCAAATAAAAAATCTGGATGGTGAAAGAGCCCATGTGTGTGGAAAACACGGTATTGACCCAATAGGGCAGGGAGCAAAAATTGCAGCTAAGAATCTTAGCTCAGTACAGCATGGATTGTTCTGAACCATGGCAAAATATTTAGACTCCTGTGTCACAAAATCTCCTTTTCTCAAGGCAGTACCCAGCAATCTGGGCAGCAGGGTGTCCAGTGGTATCAGGTGTGAGGATGGCAGGGGTAAACCCTCCCTGTGGAGGAGCCAAATGCTCCAGGAGCATTTCCCTGGAAATGCTGTAGAAAGTGAGCTACAGCACCCTCCACAAGGAGCTCTCTTGCTAACTGAGCAAGCCCAGGCTTTTCTGGAAGGAAAGCAAATATATTTGCAGACAGGCTAAAACAATAAAGGAAAGTTTTAAAGGCTGAACAAAGGGACTGGAAAGACAGTGACAGAAGTTAAAATCTCAGTAGCAGCTGCCTGCAAATGGGCAGAGGGGGCTGTGCACCAGCCAGGACTCGCTGCCTCCTCCTCACCTGCCCTGCCGGGGAAAGTGGTGGCTCCAGAAATCCAGAAGATGTTTCACACAGCATTAAATTATCAAAGCCAGAATCTGCATCTAGCATTCAAAAAAAGGAGAAGTGCTGAAGCCGTGCAGTTTCCTTGGGGAGGAGCCAAACGCCAGGGAAAGCCGGAGCTGTCGGGGTGTGAGGCGGGAGGAGCCGCACGGGGCACCTGGGGCAGGAGGGGCTGCGAGGCTCCCGTGAGCACGGCAGGGAGCCCTGGCCCTCCCTTGGGAAGCAGGAAAGGTGACACAGCTTCATCACAGACCTTTTCCAAAAGGAAGGATGAAGACTTTATTCCTCCTATGGTTCAACTGTCTGAACCAGCTGCAAGGCTGCAGACCTACAGGGTGGGAATGTAAAATCCTGAATCCCTTGTGAGACCTCGTTGTCACCTTGAGGCAATGGCTGGTGATGGGAGCATTGAAGATGGACCCTCAGCAGGGAAATTTCCAGTGCTCCATTGTGCTTTGATACCTAAACCTGGAGAATGAAGGAACTGTCACAGCAAAACACATTTCTCCAGAAGAGACCCATCTACAAGTGGCCATTTTCTCCAACACAAACCACAAGCCTTTGGCAGATATTTAAGGATGATTATTCTGAGATCCTCAGCTTCTAGGGAAATTAGGATGTGCCTAAATTCATTTATATTTCCTACTTCTAAGCCTGATTGTAAAGATGTGCTTCTATCCCTGCATTTCCTTTAATGTCACAAGAGAGGGGCTTCCTCGCAGCATTCACAGACAAAACCCTCCAAAGCCCCATCAACGGAGCTGCTTTCTGTGGCTGTGGAGAAGCTGGAGGGAGGTGGGTGCCTGGCCTCTGGAGTGGAGTGAGCAGTGCCAGAACTGCTTGCCTCTGGAAGCAATTACTTAATGCAGGAACCCGCCTAAATCCTGGTCTAATTGCTAAATTAGATGTTAATTATTGTATTGATATTCTCTTCTCCCTGACTGTCGCAGTTGGAACTGCTGCCTGTTCCTTTGCTGCCTGTTCTGTCCCATTGCTGCAGCACTGCTCAAGGTGCTTCAGCCAAGGCAGGGGTTGGTGTGATTAATCCATCTTTTCACACACTGAGGGCCACATTTGTGGGGTAAAATCCAGAGTCATTCCTTTGACGTGACACATTTCATAGGCACGACTGAAAACTACTGGCTTATTTCAACAGGAAATAAGGAATTCTGGATTTACAGCAATGAGACCAAAAGGAAGGTTAGAATTTGCTTATCTTTAACAATTAATTGGGAGGAATACAAGGTGTGAGTTTAAAGCAGAGTAGTTATTACTGAATTGTTCCTCAAATTGTTCCTCTTTGTTCTGGAATAAAACAGTAGGATTTAGGAATTAGTGTTCCAGGGTAGTATTGTGCTATTTTGCAGCTCGGAGTAACAAGTCTAGCAGTGAAGACTTAGCAAGATGGCCATTTTATCCTTTACCTTCTGAGCATCAGAGAAACTCCCTTCCACCTTATTTTTTTCAAACCCAGTTGACTCTCTCTCCTGAAAAGAGTTTCTGTTTATAAATGCAGTGGGAAATTCTACAGGGCTCACCTGCACCACTTCCTTTCAGCATTAGCTTTTATTGCTTTTATTTAAAGTGGAAAAAAAATCACACAGCAAAGAAAACCAAGCATTTGTAGGAGTATGGCAACGTTTTCCATACATGCCTTCCCTGTGAGTCAGGGTCCATCCTGCGCACTGACACATCCTGCAGGCTTGCTCTGACTCGTGGGGCAGAGCCATGGGTGTGCACAGCACAGGGAGACACCCAGAGAAAACAGAGAGAAAGCTCTGCATCCCAGGAGCCGCCATGGGAGACACAGTTCCTCAGGCATTTCTTCCCAGGATAGCAGTGTGCTGGCTGCTCACTTTGCTCTCCACTATGAAAATTGTGGAGGTGCTAGAAAGCAGCTCTTTGGTGATGGGCTCAGGATGGTTGGACGAGCTCTGACAGCTCTGAGAGGCTGCAGTTGCAATAAATACCCCTGTGCATCTCAGAGCTTCTGCTGAAACTGGGTAACTCAGGCTTGTCTAAGCCTGAGGAGTGATTCCAGCTGAGGTTGTGCAGCTGTTCCCACAGAATACCACACCTGGACACATTTATCCTGGAATAAATTGTGACTTGATACTACCCACTTTAGTCCCTTGGAGAGTTCAGTTGCACTGGCTTTAAAAGCCAATTAGGGTAACACAGAACAACGCTCTATTTATTCCACGATGAGTTGTGCAGGAATACAGATGATGGAATGAGTCCATCCCTAAAATTAAACCTAGAAAAGCACACATTGAATTGCATACATTAATAACCAGTATGTATCATTTCAGTACTCAGAGGACCAAATGGCCTCCTGATTTGGACAACTCAGGTGACTATCTGTCAGCAAGATTTCTTCCCCAAAATATTGTTATCTAATCTGAAAGCTAGGCAGATATGTCAGTGGCTTGGACTGTGATTTATAGCACGGTGTATCAGTCCAAACCTCCTGAATGATCTTAATTAAACTCTGAGGGTGAAAAATTAATCACCATAGTTGTTTTATTATGCATGACCAGTAAAAAAATTACTTCAAATTTACATAATGTCGAACAGAAAATTATTTAGTAGTCACATTGAGACTCAGATTATTATTAATTATTTAACTTGCCCTTTTATCATTGGGGAGGAACAGACAACATTTTGGCAACCAAGTTTCTGGACAGTGAAAGGGAAAGGGCTGCTTTGGCATTTCTACCTTCTCCCACAGGTGGCCAGGCTCCATACCTGCTCCAGTCCACAGCAATAATGCCCAGTGTCTGCTCCTCTGCCCAGAAACATGTCTTTATCAGCACTCCATCTCCAAAAATACTTTTCCCAACAATATATAACATGCACTGTATGCAGCTAATTAATCTCCAAGCCATCCCTGCACGGAAATGATTTGTTCTTGGTGCTGAGCAGGACTGTGTGCAGGTTTCTCAAACAGGCAGAACATGATGGGACAGGAGCTCCCCTGCAGATCCCTGCCCTGCAGGTGCTCTCGAACGAGCCCCACTTTGTGTCACCATCACATGCACAGGACTCGGCTTTGCCATTGCCATCTGCTCCCTTTGGGATGTCTCTGACACAAACCCTGCACAGGACTGCTGCATGAAGCTGTTTGCAGCCCTTGGGTCCCTCCAAGGCCCCTGGGTGTCAAACTGAGCCTCAAAGCAGCAGGTCGGTACCAGCCAAGCCCCTGCCCTGCTGCTGGTGTGAAATAACCTCTCTCCGTTCTCTGAAGGGAAAGTTATCCAGGACATCCTCGTGGATCTCTGTGACCTCCTCAACTCGTTGCAGCATCTGAGTTACTGAAGAACCAGGCTCTTCCACCAAGGAGATGGACAAAGTCCACCTCGAGGTCCTTTCTGCACCCAAGAGGAGTCAGGGAGAGACACAGCCATGGAAGGTCTCCTCAGAAACCTCCCCCAGTGCTTCCCCCACACTCCATCAGCAGGTTTTTCCCAGGACACTCCCTGGCTGCTGTGCCAGGAGCACGCAGGGTGCTGGGCTGGCCGCCTGCATGCGGTGCGGGCCGTGAATCACAGTGCGGGACGTGCCGGGGCACCCGCTGAGAGCAGGGCAGCACATGGACAGGACTGGCCACGTATCAGTGCATCAGCCCAGAAGGGAGCCCCCAAGGTAAAGACAACAACCTGCTTTATCAAATTATCACCTTAATGAGCCAAGATTGCAAATAATAGACAATCGTGTGGGCCAAAGGCTTGGTACACAACCAGGTAAAACAGAATATGGACTGGCATGAACCCTGCAAAACACAGTACACTATTTATACTGATATTCCTTAAGAATACCAATAAGTAATGTTGAAATTGAGAAAGCATCCCAAAAATCAGCTTCACAAGGAAGTCAAGGAGCGCCTGGCAAACTGTTATGTGCTGCATTGCATTTGCAACCTACTCTGGAAAATTATTACACCACCAGAGTCCTTCCTACAAGTTTCGTCATCTGCAAGAAATCATTGGCTCATGATCATATCAGCCAGAGATCAGCCTGGATGCTCCTCTGCAGCCCTGCTGAAATGGCTCCCAGACCATGTGGGGTAACATCGCTCCTCACTCCTGACTCTGAGGAGCCACAGGGGAGCCTGAGCTGCTGTGCTGCCCTGAGCTCCACTGACACACACAGCAGGCACCCCCAGCTCTCACAAAAGGAAACTGAGGCAGAGATCGATTCACAAGAGGTCAGAGATCATGTACAGGGGCAGCAACCTGCAGATTCCAGATTTTCTGGCGATCTACAACCTCACCAACAGGATCACCACACAGAGGAAGTTTCATTTACAAGTGCTGTTCCTGCTGATCTCTAAGTCACCAAGGTGACAGCATGTCCTGACACTGCCAGGGCCACCTGCCAGCCTCCCCTGCAGCAGGACAGGCAGCACGTCCAGGCTTTTCTATGCAGAACGGGAAGTGGGAATGTAACACCATGGAGCATCTTAGACACAATTAAACCCCCTTGTTTGGTAGCCCCAAAAGATAGGCCCCACCTCACAACATGCCATGTGCCTGTGCCAAAGGGCCACTGGATGGAATCTCCAAGGATGCTGAGGCTGCACTGGAGCTGTCCCAGAGGAGGGATGTTAGTCAGTGCAGTATATATTTATACATCAGCCTTCAGAGAACAGCAATGCCCACTTGTCCTCAGATCTTTGTATGCCTGGGGAGAGGTTTCCAGTTACACAAATTTATTGCAGGGTGACACCCAGAGATCTGATTTCTTGAGAGAGATAATGAAGCCCAGGACTTTCTGGCAAGGAGCAGAAATGTCAGTGTGACAAGCTGATCGCTTACTATACCATAACTTAATACATCCTGTGCGTGTTTGGGAGGATGTTTTTGATGAACTGGCAACCCAAATTAGCAAGGAATTTTTAGCATGTGCCTGGTCTTCTCATACGTCAGGTATCAAGATTCACCTTGAATGGGAAGATCATTCCCTGAGCATGACTCCATTTGCTCTAGCATGGCAACTTATGACTCCAAGGTGCTTGGAGGAATGAGTGGAGAGGGGAATGCCCACAATTATTCAGGGAAAGCAGATGCTATCAGACAAGGCTGTACCACTGGCTCCTCTGAGCAGGGCAGCAGAGACAGCTCCCAGCCTTGCCTCTTAGTGACCTGGACAAAAAAAGGACAGCAGTATTCCATTTTCCAAACAGAAGAGGACAGTTTGGGAGTGATTTGGAGTGCTGCCTGATCCCAGACAGTTACCCAAGTCCTTCTTTTGTAAATCCCTGTAAGAGTAGGAAGCCAGGTTGGTGACTTTTTGCTTCCAGCGAAACCAAGGATTCTGCAGTGGCATTGCAATAATGGGATTAAATACTGCAATGGTGGACTTAAATATTGCAATGGTGGACTTAAATATTGCAATGGTGGATCGCAGAGAGAAGAAATGGGGTGGCTGACAGGAGTGTGGGCAGTGTATAATTCAAACTGCAGAGGAGGAGGACAGGTTTAGGCCTACAGCTTTGTTATCTCACTGCAGTCAGATCCTGTTTACTAGACTGACAAACACAACAGCTCGAGAAGTGAAACTGTTTACTTGTTGTAAACTGCTGATGCTCACAGCTTTCGCTCCATGTGCCTCTCGTGTTGCTTTCCCATCCTTCCAAATATAGTCTTCTGTGGCAGGCAAGATCTGGAAGGCTTTTAAGCAGGAGTCTCTTCCCAAAGGGCACTGTGCAGTGCAGTTTGGCCTTTACATATCACTGACACTCAGGATATAGAAAGAAATTATCTTTCTGAGATTAGACAGGAATCCATACAAACTCAGAAACAGGCAGATAAATTGCTAGGAATAATATTACCAAACCTGTACACCATGTGCAGTGCATGCTTGTGCAGGGTGTTTATGTGTGCCTCTGTGTGTATCTTTACAGAATAGGCTGAGTAGGTGTATGTACATCAAATCTGCCCAGAATTTCACAATTTAAGTTAACTGGGTGGAGGGCAAAGAAGGCTGTGGGCAGGGAACAGAAGGATGCATCCATTTCTTCTATGAACTGGATTCTCACTGATGTGCCTGCCCAACCCATGAATTCAGCTCCTGACCCTTGTGGAAGCCATGGAAAGCCCAAAAACATCCTTTCCTCTTTCTTCTCCCCATGTTACCTGGATCGAGATCTAGAGCTTCTATAGAAAAGGAAGCAGAAGAATTTCCAAGATCCAGAGAGAAAAAGTAGGGATCTGAAAACAGAAAAGGATGAATGTAACATTAAAAACCACCCAGCAATTTAGCAGTAGAGAACAGGTACCCAGGTACTGCCAGGGTCCATGAGCTGCCCATGGACTGAATATGCTTCAAGAAAAGCAGCTGAACGAGGAGACATCAAGGTCACAATAAAATATGTGCTGCTCACATGCAGTACTGAGTGAAATTCTGGCCCACTGAAGTCCACGGGAGTTTCATCATTGATTTAACTGATGCCATAGTTCCACCTTGGTCCTGTATTTCTTCTGTTGATAATATTGTAAACAGCCTCACTAAGTTATAAAGTGGAAACATGCCCAAGGCATCCTAGTGACGAGCTGCATTGCTGTAGGTGGTAACTAAACTGTAAATAAAGCTGTAACTCTTTGGACTTAGCCCACAACAGTGTTTTTTCCTGACTAGAAATTCAGGCTTGATACAGAGCAGGGAGAACACGCTGACTCCAAAACTTCCCAGGGCAGACTGACATGGAAGACCAAGTTGATTCCAGGAATACAAGTAACTGACCTCTCCATTTTAGAAAAAGTTATTTTTGCTCTGCAAAATGCCAGTGTATAAAATGTATATGAGCAGACTTGTAAGGAAAAGGGGGGGGGGGGGGGGGGGCTGGGGGTGAAGAAAAAATAAAAACTAACCAAAAAACCAAACAAAGTCTTTGGCATCAGCTGAAAAAACAACATGCCAGATGACAACCCTCCAACCCTCTGGGCCCAGGGCTTTTAATTGCTCTCCATATAGATCTTGCTGGAGATGAGCTGGTTTGCTTTAGGAGTTGGCTTCTTGAGTCCACACCTCCCAGGTGACTGGGTTCTCCAGGAACCTTCCAAACACCCAAAACTTTTACAGGGAAAGCACCAAATTGCCTGCTCTGTAAGGGAGAGCTGAGGATAATGGGACTGATATAAAGCTGGATCTACTTTCCTGCTCTCACTGACAGCCTGAGCTTTCTGGTGACAAATCCTCTTGTTTTATTTCCCAAAGCAGCACTGTCAGGGTAGCCCAGCTGCTGGGCAAAGCTGAGCCCAGGTGCTTACCTGGGGACGGGACAGGGGAAGTCACAGCTGCACTCAAAAAGTCAGGTAACAGAAAGAGGAGAAGAACAGGTCCTGAGTTTAGAAAAGAATTTGCTTTTGAGTTTTAAACAGCATCAATGTTAGTATGGACACCATTTTGGCATTTCTAGAAGCTAGGAGAGAGCCCTGAAGAATAATGAGGCTTGAAATGGTGATTCCTGAAACGAGTCATTTTTCTCTGATCCATACTGCAAATCCATGCTTCTCTCTTCTGTGCCACTCAGCAGAGCAGTGCAGTGCCATGGGACAAGTCACCAGATGTCCTGCTGACCACGAACATTCCTGGAGCCATGTGAGCAAACCCCTCAGCAGAATGCCAGCAGTACACAAACCTGCACCTGAAAGACATACAGGTGTTTAGATCTCCTAATCTGAGCTCCAAATCTCACTCAGAGCCATCTTTGGTTCCTCGTACATCTTTTGATCTAATCCTTGTCCTGACTTGTGTTGGTGATATTGCCACTGGCAACAGGCAAAGTCAAGAATGTAAGAACAAAGGAACGTAGAACAGGGAGAGACCATCCAGGCCATAAAGCCCAACATCATGAAAAACTCAGGAGCCTGAAACTCACCTGAATCTCTTACTTTGTCAAATAAAAGTTTTAACATCACCCTGGAAACAAACTGGTATGTTTTCAATTTGGTCAGTGAAACTCCATTTGGGTGGTATTTTACATTTAAAAAAAAAATTGTATCAATGAGATCAAAATTATTTTGCTTATTTTTGTCTTTCAGATTAACAGGAAACTATGTTATTGCTACAGAATTAGTTGACTGGGTGGATGCTGATTTAAGCTGGTGAATATTGGAGTAGCTGACATCGCAAAGCCAAGCTTGAGATGATCAATTCTGCACATGTGAGCTCCACTGATTTCCCTGGCCTTGCACAAGGGCCCAGCTTGGGCTGATCGATCACACTCTGCACACTGCAAGTGGAGAGACAGCACTTAACTACCCTGCACGTCTGCTCATCAGGGCAGCAAACAACAGAACTTCTGGCACTGATTGTCCAAGGGAAGATGAAATAAGAAAGGACTTACTGTCTCTCATCACTGTGAGACTCAAGATGTTACAGAGACAGATACCAGACATAGAGACAGACACCAGTAAAGCTGTCATAAAAGAACAACACCCAGTACAATTTACTGGGAACCCTGTTTCTTCAGTGGCATCACACATAAAACGCCTGCTCCCATTCCCATCAAAATTAAAAGCAGAATTCGCACTGTCTGGCCTAAGGATCAGGCCCATTATATATTTTAAAAAGTTAGATCAGCAGCTTGCAAAGTCTCTAAAGGGTTTTTATGATGCTGCCTAATTAATTCAGAAGCAAATAGATTATTTCTCAGGAGGTGAAAAGCAGGAATTATTTAAAAGCTGCCTTTAGGCAAACTACCAGAGAATAAGAAAAATGTAACTACTGGTTATGTCCAATTTCATTCTCCAGATCAAAATTCATTGTGTCAGCTCCTTTTCTTTGTTGTGATTCTTTAAAGATGTAACGAGAGCCCTGTGTGTACAGGAAAAGAAGGTGCTTCACCAAGCAATGCAGCATCTTACTGCACTTTTCCCCACCTAGTAAATATCTTCCAAATGGGAGTCTGTGAGGGAGGGCAAGAAAACAAAAGACAGAAGTGTTTTCCCCTCTTCTCCAGATTGCCTCTTCATGGGACAGGAAAGCTTTTCACAAGGGGTATTATGGGTCAATTATTTAAGTGTTGCATGACTGTAACTCTTTATATTAACTTCTGCATAAAAGAATTAAAAAGGAATTCTTTTCCAGAGGTCTTGTCTTCTAAATATGTAAATGTAGGTTTGAGGGGATAGCAGAGCTGCAGATAAAGTCCCACAGCAGGTCAGTGACAGGGCTAGGATTAGCCACAGCCCCCTGTTTTTCCCTGCCAGCACAGGCTGCCTCCAGATTTGCAGTTGCTGTGGTTTGGCACAGATCTGCTGAGGCAACTGAAACTACACCTGCCCACACCAGGGCTCGCCTTGGCAACTGCTTTTAAAAATTATGGCTGGAGCACCAGAAGACCAGAAAGGCACCAAACACCCAAGTCCTAGGGGAAGTCAATAAACTCAGCTTCCATTATCCCCTCTGAAACAACCCAGCTGAGATTGAAAGTGATAGGAGAGCTACAGATACATCATGCATTGGCAATTCAGAAAAGCTTACTTAGTGTAAGCTCTGTGTGTAAGAGGTTTGTGCTGCCTAATCCCATCTAAGCCTGCTAAGACACTGCTTTTTAATTCAAGGTTTGACAAGGGAGGGTGTTAAGCCCTGTCCTGCACAAAGAAGCAAACAGTGTAAGGACCCTGTGAAAAGCACAGCAAGTCCAGTGTGAGGCCAAACTCAGCTTTGTGCCAGTCCCAGGCCTGTGGATGGGCAGGAGGGAGGACTGGCAGGCACAGCACAGCCTGGCTGGATCCTGCTGGGATCAGTGGAGGTGCTGCAGCTGAGGGATGGAGGTGGCTGCCCAGGGTACTCCCCAAAAAGGTGCTGCACGTTAACTCCAACAGCTGCACGAGCAAAATGCAATTTCAGGCATGAAGTATCCAAATGACCAACCAGAGACCCAAAATCTTTTCTACTTTTCAATATTTTTCCTGTTTTGCCGCAGTAGTGCTGCAGAGGATCTTCAAAACTGATTCACTCCGCGTTGCCTGGAGGATGTGGGAATCATTCCTGTGCAACAGGACGAGCAAAGGCCTCTGCATTATTCACTCCCACTGCACTGTCAGCCTTGTTGGTTCTCTCCACACACAGCACGAATTTCACCCACAGCAATCAGAGCCCAGTTTCTGGAAACCACTGGGCTGCAATAAGGTGTGTCTTTGCAGCAGCTCCTGGCCCTGCTGCTGCTCCCTGGCCATGCTCTGGCTTTACAGGGAAGCTGCTGCTTAGCTGGGCTTCCTTTTGGGGTATGGGGTATTACCTGGGAATTCTGAAGACCCTTAAATATTCAAACTTGGGCTTAGCCAGTGAGATTCAGAAAGTATCAATGTCTGAGCAGGCTGGCTCACCCTCCTGTTTTTCTGGGATGCCCTCCAGGTACCTGAGGACAGTAAAGCAGAGAAAAAAGGAGCGTCAATAATTCACACTTTTACAGGACCAAATTCGGATAAGCCTGAGCAAACCAAGCCAGCCATGCACTCTGCTGGAGCTTAGCTGCTTCAGTCCTTAAATGTTTTGTCTGATGGCTCCTTTGAATTCTAAAGGAAAATTAAAAAGCTTGCTGTTTTAAGAGGTTTTGTAAATCTCCTTCCTTTAATTCTCCTCATGTACTCTGTCTGGGTGTGTTCTCATTACAACTAGGAAAGACCTGAAGATCTTGTTTCCAGGTTCTTCAGTGTGCAGCAGATATTTGAATTCAAGTCGTAAGAATGTGAACACAAAAGAACAAATGTTGAAGAATTTCCTTACTCATCAGCTTTCCCTAGTCTTGACTTAGATCTCAGTGACTCTACTGGTAATTTCTGTATTTTTTCACAACTACAGAGCCAAAACCATATTTGATGTGAATGTGCTGAAATTTACATTTCTTCAAAGAGCTGTCTCTGAATACAGTTGCTGTTTGGGCCTTAGATAGCCTTGAATAAAATAAAAGACTGATGTAACACCTGTGGAGTCAATAGGAATAATTTCTGACTGTGGTGGAGTTTTGATCTTAAGTCTGGCAGCAAAGCAGGAACTGTGGCAGTAAAAGTGAGAGTTACACTTCAGTCAGAAATTGCCAGGGACAAACTACTAAATCCTGTTGTGCAATTCACTGACTTCTCAAGAATATCTGAGAGACAAAATTCCTTTGCAAATATCACACAGGTAAAGTGCTGTGCAGAACAGGACAAGTCACTTTTTATGTGTCCTCCCAGGAAGTCTGGGGTGGGATGGGGAGACAGAGAAATAAAGAACATCATTGGGCCACGCAGCTTCCAGTTCTTCTCTTTTCAAAAGAAGACAGAGGGAAAAAAAGAACAAAAAAAAAAGAAAGGAGGGGGCAGGGAAGGAGCAAACCTTTGCCTGCAGAGAGGAGACCCTCATTTAGTCTAAAGGAGATTCAGACGAGGACGTCTACTTACAATTATTTCATAGCCTTTGTAACGTTTGCAGCAAACTAATGCAAGCAAGGACTAATTTCTGTTAGTCGAGAAAGTGTTTATGTTGGCAGAAAACGTATCTTCAAAGCCTACTAATGCAGCATTACAAAAGACAACAGTAAGTTACTCAAACTGGAGATCAAACCTGTTTACTTTGATGAAAGAAATAGTCTAAGGCACCAAAGGGTGCAGTAACAGCTGACAGGCCAACACTGAGTCCAATCCTGCAAATGCTTCCTCTTCTGAGGCCAAAAATCTAAATAACACAAATGAATATGCACAGCAGCTCTGTTATTTCTAGCTGTAGTTAGGAATAAAATCAATCAGGCCGTTTGTCAAGGTGCAGCCATGCAAAACACAGGGGCTTTATCTTAAATGACACAGATAAGGAACATTTCCATTGAAGTTTTTTGGTTGCTTTAGCCACATACTGGCAGTCACCCTTGCTAAGCAGAAAATGGTTGGGTTTTAATAAGCTCTCCTGGGACTGCTGGACAGCAGAGACACTTCAAGACAGTTTATTACTATTTTCTCACTCTCAGTCTCCCTTGGGTGACTTCTGGATTATCCATGCCAGGACAGAGACACTTGGGCTGCCTCCAGGCAGGACAGCTCGCTTCAGCAGAGCCTCTTCCTTTGTGTGAATGTGACCGTGCTGCTCTCAGCAGGCAGCCAGAGCGTCTCTGTCCCACATTCCTGACACTGGGACACCACTCCCATGCCGGGATGTGCACGGCACAGACATCCAGGCACGTTGCACAGAGCCAGCTTGAATAGGAATTGCCGGCACAGAGCCAGAGCTAATAAGGCTGGCGAGACCTGAGCTGACTCCTGCAGTCATGAGTGCAGGGAGCCAGGTCAGGAGCAGCGCTGTGCCCCCGCCTGCAGCCACGAGTGCTGGGAAACAGGGCACAAAGAGGAGCTCAGATCCTGCCCGGTTTATTAGCCCCAGCTACCCTTGTGCCATGCAGACCTGCCTGGGTAATTCAGGTTACTCTTCCCAGTGCCCACATCACCTTATTTCTCTCTTTACCCAAACTATCCTGGCCTCTAGCATGCAATGGTGAGCTGAGCGTGTTAGAAATTAATTTGTTACAATATTAAAATACTCCAGCGAGTTACAGCCAATCTGCAGCACAACAGTTTTCAGCCAGATGGTCGGGCTATCACAACCATCCAGTCTGAGTTCCTGATTAATGTGGGTCACAGAATTTCCTGCAGCCCCTCGGCCGATTTAGCTCCAAGCATTATTAGTCAGCACAGCACCAGCGTGGTTCTCCATCACCCATGTGGTGTCTTGAGCAGGGCAGCCAAGCAGGATGGGTTCTTTTAGGTAGACAGCATTGCTGTCTGCAAGATTCAGAGAGGTGCAGAAGGCTCCAGAGCACTGGCAGGTGCTGGGAGCTGTAGAAGGCTCCGAGAGCTGGGGCTGGGCTCTCGCAGCTCCCGTTGGCAGGGGCAGGAATCACAGAGTCCTGCCCCCCATCGTAATGAAATCAAGTGGAGTTTTGCTTAAGTAAGGGTTGAGTCAGTCATGAGTCAGGATTCATGGACTTGGCCCAAAACACACATACATTTAAAAATAATTGCCTTGAGTGCTTGGATAAGTTTTCAGCAACACTAGGGAGATGTGAATAATTTTGGTCCAACAGGAAGATCAAAGAATGCTGCAAATATCCCTGTTACCCAGCCTCATGGGCACTGTCCAGCCCAGCCACAGGAGCTCTTTGCTTCCCAGGGTGAGAACCTCAATCCATGGGTGTCAGAGAGTGAAATCATACCTACTCTTTGATGTATTTATATGGGTGGAGATTCCAGGTCATGCAATGAAACGGAATTACTCATGCCCTTTTGTTCCCAAGGATTAAAGCCTTTATCTTCATATTCTCAGAAGGAATATCATAATGTTTTGGGAGAGGAACCCTAAGATCTATAGCAGTTGTATGCTACTGTTCTTTTAAATATATATGATGTGTGGTTAGCCTTCAGGACAGAATGGAGAGGCTTAAGAGCAAACAAATGAACTAACAGTGAAGAGAGGTGCGTGGCTGTGAACAGCCGAGCACAGCCTATCGGTGCAGGGCTGATCTTCCTCTCCCTCACTCCCACGGAGCACTCATCACTTGTAATCATATGGGAAAACTGCACCAGCAAAATAATGTATTGTTAATATTCCTATGTTGATTTTTTTCTGCCTGTGATATCTTGCCCTAGCTTGAACAGCCCCAGGCACATCTATTACACACATCCAATGGAGGCAGTTCCTTATGGTTTGAAGGTAATGAGGAGATCCATGAAAGCGTTTGCCTGCTTGGTACCAAGTTCATACTCTAAATCATGAGCATGACCCCAACACACAAAGTAACTTTAGGAAGAGGAATAATAACGCAAGGCAACAGGTATCAGCTATTCTGTAATAGCTGTCTTTTTGCTTTCTCTACCCCCTTGGCAAATACAAAGTAAGCCAAAGTAGTTTTCCCCTGCCACAAAAAAAAGGGGATAGCTGCACTGCTGGGCAAGAGCATGAACAAGGCAATTGTGGTGAAGAACCTGACATGCAGGAACCTGTTACATTGTGGTAATTCACCTGTATGTCAGAGCCCTGAGCACGAGCAAGACTCAGAACCACTGGGAACAGATAATACTGGGCAGGCAAAGCTGCAGAACCTCAGCACTTCTGTCATGGATCATGCAGGCAAACCCTCGTGCTATGCACTGAAATCATGCTAAGCCATTTGGCACTGTGGTGATTATTTGCTTTGGTGACATCTCCTAGTGATCTAACTTGGCAAGCTAGAAGAGGTGTGAAACAGAACAGCTATTAGAACTAATTATCATTATTTGCCTTCAGCAGGTGCTGAGAACTTCTCTCAGAGTGCTGAGAACTTCTCTCAGAGTGCTGGGTGCTGTACAGAACGCAGCAAGGAACAGGCAGGATACAAAGGACACGCAACTGATGAGAGCAATGTCAATTCAGTTTCAAAATGTCTCAAATTGTGTGCCTCTCAGTCACTTAGCAAATCAGACCTTAACCACAGTTTCTGTGAGACACCACTACATAGCAGGAATGGAGCACATAATTCCTTCTCATTCCTCAAGGAGTGAGCATCCTGTATCCACTGGAAAAGAACATGATGCCTAATGCTCGTGGTTTCAAGGCAAAGTGTAAATGTCAAGGACACCCTGAAGCAAAGATAGCAAATCCCATTTGATGATTTAAATTTAAAAACCCGTTTCACAAATTTATGATGCTATCTTTGGTTTTGGGGGGGGTGTTTGTTGGGGTTTTATTTATTTATTTTTAAACATTGGAGTGAGATGGATACTTGTTAAGGCCCAGAACAAGCAGAGAAACAGTCAACGAGGGACTGGTGAGCAGCAGTGAGTGATGAGGCCAGCACAACTCACAGCAGCCGTGCCACAGGCACTTCCCTCACACTCAGCATTTTACAGGCATATCTAAGAGGACTTCAGTTGGGGATTTCATGCTCTATTCCTTCACTGGACAACAAAATTGCACTCATCTGCCATCAGAGCAGACACTGACTGTAGGCTTAGAAAAACACTTTCACAGAGATGGCAACAAGAGCCTTTTCCTCATCCTGCCATTCCTCAGGTAATCAGTGACCCAGCTGAGACTGTGAGAGGGCTAAGGACTTGCAAAGACTAAAGCACATGTTTAAGACTGAGCATAAGAACAGTTTTACTGAAGTTAAGCACATTTATGAGTGATTTCATAGAGCTGGTCTGAACTCTGCAACTGCTCATCGTTCTTGCTGATTGCATCCGCATCAATAAAGGGTGGTTATGAGAACAAGGATCAGCTGTGAGTTACATAGAAGGGAAAGGTGAAGAGAAGAGAAATCAAGGAGGAAAGTTGGTTGCTAAGGGAAAATCATGGTCTGAAGAAAGACTTTTTGGCTTTTCCAGCAATCAGAAAACCTCCCCAGCTCCCAGATGGGAGGGTTCAAGTGAACTGTCTGTCATAGCTATGACTCTAGTGTTCATAAAGGTCAGCCTGGCCACAGGAAAACACAGGCACAGCCAAATGCCAGGCATTTGTTTGGCTCCAAGACTCACTTGCTGCTTTAAAACTGCAAATGAAACGCAGCACGAAGTTGGAGCACACCAGGACTTGAGCTTTTTCCAGCAGCACGGAGATGTGGGAGACTGGCTGGTGCCAGCAGTGCCTGTGGCTGGCAGAGGTGAGGCCAGGCGTGGGTCTGGGCTCCTCAGCTCCTCCCAAGCCATTGCCCAGCCTGCATCCTGCAGCAGCCTTGGGTACAATCCATGAAGGCTCAGTGACTCCACACAGTTTCATCCGTGGTGGAGGACAGAGGGCAGGACAAGTTAGTGAGCTGAGATGTGTCTCTGGGACAGGATAAGCAGGGCCAGGACTCACAGGACCAGGTTTCTGTTTCTGGCCTGCTGGATGATTATGGATGAAAACTCAATTTCCCACTCTGTAAATCGGAATTAAGCATATTGGCCTTTGTAAAGGTCCATCAGACAGAGATATTTGCATATTTAGAAGAGAGGTAGCAGTGCTATGCCTGGCATTTATTTACATGCTTTAAAGCACAACTGGCTTTTTCTCTGTGTGTGTGTGGTGCACTGTATCACGGGGCTGCTGCCTCCAGAAATCACCACTTAAATGAATCAACACCGTGTGTGTCAGGACCTGAACTATTGCATTTGGTCAGTTATTGGAAGGATGACCAGACAGCAACAGGAATTTCTTCTTCTTTGAGGGCAGGCAGCCAAAAAAGCATCATTTACCCAATAACACACAGACACCGGGCATCCCAAGCATTCCTCACAGAAGCCTCAGGCTCTGTTCCAGCCTGTGTGCACTGGGGTGGGCACAGCCCTGGGCAGGGGGGAACAGGCTCACCCAGAGACACAGAGTCACAGAGGTCAGACCTGAATGGCTGAGCCCAGGATTTGCCCTGGACATGAGGGCCTAGAGTATCTGCAAGTGGCTGAAGGCACTGAGCAGGTCCCCAGCTCTCACTGTGGCTGGCACCTCAGCCCATCATGTGCAGGTACTGTACAGTGAACTGAATACATTTTTCCTCTCTTAAAAACTTACTAAAAACTTATTTCTGAGTAATTTTTATAAATCTTCACCAGCTGCTGGGACCCTTTAGTCCCTTCATCTCCTCCTCTAGTTGCAGGGGCCAGGCCCATGAAGCTGAACCATGCACTTCCTCTGCAAGTCAGAGTGCCAGGAGTGCTGACAGCAGGACTGGAAATCACAGGCAAAATGCTCTGCTCCGTGGGGAGGCTGGCTGCAGGAAGGAAACGATTCTGGCTTTTTCCAGCAATGCAACTATTCCCAACAGCTCCAGCCTCAGCATGTGCAGGAGCTGGCGTTAAGATGATCAGCTCTGTGACAAACGTGGAGATGACCAGATATATTTAAATTCAGCAGGCAGAGGCCCTGCTGTGGCTGTCCCGGGATCAGCACCAGGGCCGGACCCACATCCCTGGCCCGGGGAGGGATTCCCAAAATGAGTGGGCCTGGCCATGGTGTGCACAGCCCTGCTGCCAGCCCTGCCTCGCTGAGCACCTCCGCAGGCACTGGCGCTGGGAGAAAGGAGCCACCCCTACTGGGGAACTGACCGGGCTCGGGATGCCACAAGAGGGAGCAAAGCTGCCGGCTGGGCACGGAAGGGAGCGCTCGGACACGCCTGGGGACCCTCGGGCTGGAGTCTGCCCCCTGCCCCTTCTGACACCTCGGGGAGGGCAACACATGGCACTGCCATCACAGAACACCATTTCTACAAAAAAAAAAAAAAAAACCAAACAAAAAAACAAAAAAACAAAACCAAAAACAGAGCAGGCACAGGAATGAGCCATGAAAACCAATCAAGCAGCGAAAGCTGATCAGCATCTCCAGATTTCACAACCATGGATGCGTGTGTGTGTATGTATAAACACATATATATATAAACACATACACGTCTATAAAAAAAAAATCTTCCATTATCCCTTAAGGCATTTGATTGTTTTGTTAATTCCCAGGATGTAATCTGTTTTGCATTAAGTGGGATGTTAAGCATCTAATTGTCAAGCGTTGATAAGCCATGGGAAATTTTATTACATGATAGGCATCAGCTGAAAGGAGATAAAACACATCAGACACTGAGGTGCGATTTGCAGGTGAGATCAGTGTGCGCAGGGAGCAGGGATGAATACCAGAACCGGGGCGTGCTAGGGATGAGCTGCAGGAGTGCTACAGGTGGAAACGGGCAGATTGAGGATTTACAGATCAAAATCTGCTATTACCAACTGCTCCCTGTTCCCAGCTGTGCGTGGCACTGACAGTTTGCACCTGGGTTGATGACATCATTTGGAAAAGGCTCCAAATTTCATGCATTTGGTGTAAAACCCATTATTTACACATACAAGTACCGAAGCATCTAAAAATACTATCAATTACCCATATGTACCAAAGCAGAGACTGTAAACATGTTTTTCTGCCCCTCTTATCTCTTCAAATGAGACCGAATTTGCTGCTTGGCCCAGCCCCTTGCTGGCCAACCTTGCCACGTGCAGTTCATGCCCTTGTAAGTGAGGATCAGACACATTTTTGCAATTCAAACTGAGATTATTGTCAGCCCAAGTAATTGCCTGATCTTGTGATTGGCAGCATTACCTTCCTCCTGCCTGTGTACCTCACAGTGTCTTTCACTGGAGGCAGAGAGGTCTCTGAGCAGAGACTCTTCCATGCCTGCCCCAAGGTGAGTCACAGCACGTGCTTCCACCCATCCATCCAGCATCAACATCCAACAATAGGGTGTCAGAGGCTACTCTGGATCCTGGCCTGTTGTTTTTATTACTAGAACTCTTTAATTGTCATTAGACAAGCAACTTTGTCTGGAGTGGCACAAGCACAAGGAAAGGAAAGCAGATCCCCTTGGTGCTGGGTGAGTGCTCCTTCACCAGACACAGCATTGCATCAGCAGGATCCTGTTATCTCAGTGACCTCCCGATGCTGGCTGCTCTCTGTCATGGTTTGGGAACAGCAGAAGCAGATGCAGAGATTGGGGGTTGTGATACCAACACCCTTTGAGCTTTTTAACCTCAAGTACTGTTTGTTTTGCTTGGCACTTCCGACCAACCAACCACGGCTCCTCCAGAGCAGCCGTGCGGTTCTGAGCTTCCCACCAGAGCCTGGAGGTGACCTGAGCCTGTCCCAAACCTGCCCAGGTGCCACCTGCACCCCTGGCCGTTTGGCTGCTCCCCTCATCAGCCTCTCCAGAGGCAGCAAGTGCTGTTGATGGACTCACAAGCAGCCCTTCCAGAGCACCCAGTGACTCCAAAATCAGTGCTTAGCACATCCACTTTAGTTTTGAATTGCGGCAGCACCGAGGAGACATTCACAAAAAGATAATCAGTTCCTGAAATTTCCTGATTATACATTGTTAAAAAGCAACTGGCAATAAGTTTAATTCTAGTTCTTTTAAGAAGTTCCTTTTTCCCCTGTGCTTTCTTTCCCCATTGTTGTCAGAAAAGGTGGGAGAGGAAGCCAAGGAGGAAACAGAAAATTCCTACATATTTTAGGGACAAAAAGCAGTTGTCATTTCAGAAGGTATTTTTAAGAAACATTCACTTAATCAGTTGTCAGGCAATTCTGTTCTGCACAGTGCTGCTGCAGGCAAGGTAATAACACAAACTGGCATTCTATTGTACATAAAAATAAGGATATATTCCCAGCTGAATCAGAGCTGCCTTCTCACCAGGGCTCTGACAGTCCTGACAGGTGCTCAGGGCTGGTGACTCAGCAGCCACTGGTGACTCAGCACTCACAGAAATCGATGCAAGCACCTCCAGAAGTTTTTGTAAGAGCTGAATTAGGGCACATTTTAGCCTGGTAAGGGAAATGCGCTTCTGACAACTTGACTTTGTAGCTTCAAGTCATTTTCTGATCTGCTCTAAACTAGCTTCAACTGAATTTTCACAAAGACAGCATTTCCCCACTGGCTTCTTGACCCAAAATGGGCTGAATTTCAACACTTGCAGATATTTGAGCTCAAATCTTCTATGTGTTGCTTGCAGTGACTGCAGGGATCTAAGAGACTTTTGACATGAAATCCTTTGGCTTCGAACAAGCATTTACAAACACAAACCATTTTCCCCCCTCTTTATCTTTTCTTCTTTCTATCTCCTTTTTTTTTCCTCTCAAGGTGGAATGTGCATTCTTTATGTCAGAAAGCACTACCTACTGCCATTAGGACTTTCAGTACACTGTTATTAAACAATGTGGTGGAGGTGGACCTCTGCCTCTCAGACATTTGCCAGTTTTCTTTAGGATGAAATTCTTAGTGGTAAAAGAAGCTTGTTTAAAAATGTGAGGGGGAGGGAGGAAAAATATTCAGTTGCTTTGTAAACAATTTTGCCCTGCTCCTGATATTTTTGGCTGCCTGGCTGCATCCCAGCTCAGTATCACTTCCCCATGTACCACCCACAAGAGCCCCATGAGCAATGGCTCAGTGCTGAGTTACCCCAAACCAGTTCTGGTGACCCCACATTTAGAGGGCAAAGCCCTACCACAGCTGTGGGCTCCTGAAAGCCTCACATGACACCTGACCCATCCTAAAGAAATACTGAGTGAGTGACCACTTTGGGGGTTTGAATGGAGATATGGAGGACCTGGCATTGGCTTGTGCAGTGCCAGGGAGAGGCCGGGAGGTGGGAATGACGCCTCTTCTGGCATTTAAATCAGTAAGGCCCAGCCTATTTGTGCTGGGCAGCCCCTCACGCAGATGCCAGCCCTGCACCCTGTGCCAATGCCAGCCACTCAGGATGGATGTGGGAAAACCACAGCACACCCACACTCAGAGTCACAGGCTGCTGTCCTGCCTGAGTCAACTCAGCCCCTTATTTTTGCAGGGAAGATATGCAGGATCTGATGGAGCTTATCAGGTGTGTATGGGCAGGGAGTGGCTCCCTGGCTTCAAAGAGCAGATAAGGCCATCAAAGCGATTGTCAGCTCTAAACACTGCCTACTCACCCAGCAGACCTGAGCACCACCTGACTTCAGACTTCAGCCTGTCTTCAGGAGCCACTGAGGACTCTTTTACTGCTTTTACTGCTCGCCTCTGCTGTCAGCTGGCAGGCTCAGCACAGCCTTGAGGAGAGGAGTCACCCCTGCTCTCTGCTTGAGCAGCAGCAGCACCTCAGGCAGGAGCTTTGCCCTGAGATGCAGCTGTTGTACCTGCACGATGCAGTGCAGGAGGGGAGGGCTGCGAGCAGGGACCACCTCCCCACCCTTCTGCTCCCCAAGAATGTCACATGGACACGTTTGGGAAGGAAAGGAGTGGTGTCAGGACACACCTGGGGGTCAGGGCGGCAAAGAAAGACACCTGGGAAAGGACAGGGAGCGTGTTTAATCCCGAGGGCCCATTCCAACAGAAGAAATAAGAAGCAGGCAGGAAAGGTGACAGGTTTCCCAGGCGGGTGAGCACAGCAGAGGGGACACACCACCCTCGGAGGCAGACGGGATGCCAGAGGACAGGCAGAAGTGAATGAAAACAAAGCAAACCTTCTCGGTTGACTCAGGGCAGGAGTAGGGACAAGACAATCTTCTGCCAAAGGCTGTTTCAGCCAGCACCACCTCAGGAGGACTCAGATGGAAAGAATTTCACTTGCGGGCAGGAGGGCAAGTCAGATACAGTATCTAAGCGCTCTACCCCACCCTTCTCTAGGCTTGTCCCCGGTTTTGATATGCAGCGTGCAAATCTGGAATGCATTAATAAATAAATGTCAAATTATCAGATGTATTGTCAGCCCTAAAGAAAATGAGCAAACTTAATTAAAAATCCCACTGTTTCTTCGACTCATTACCTGAGTCACATCTTCAGCCTTGACGCTTTTTATAACTTTAACACGGAAATACATGTATCTTTACATTATACTTTATACACATTTTACATTATACATTTTACATGGAAATACATTGTATCTTTAGCACTGAAATACAATGAACACTTATGAACTCCAAGAAATCATCAAGATGACACTCCAGTGTCTGAGGAAGTAGTCTCTAAGCTGTAGCAACAAGAGGCTCAGGATGCCTGAGGAATCCCTGTGCAATGTTCTCATGTGATAATGACAGGCAGACTGCCATTTACTGAAATCACAAGATGCCATGAATCCACTCCCATATTCCCTACCCTGTGAGGACATATTTTGTTGCATTTCAAATACTTCACTCCATCAGGTGACAGCACAGACCCACTGGGCTCCAGATATCTATAATTAAAACTCTCCTCATAGTGGGTTGGCACATTCAACCCTTAAAGACTCCATTTGTTCCAGATTTGTTCCTCTCCCCCTGACCCACAGGAACACAACAGGAACACAATGCTCCTGCCTGACACTCGGTGTTAGGAGGAGGCCACCTACACCACAAACCATTCCCACGCTGTCAATGCCCAATTCCTCCCTGGCTTCAAAGGAGTGGCTGTGGGCAGGATGCCGTGTGACAGGGCAGGTTGGGCTGCCTGTGCCTCCTCCGGGGGAGCCAGGCAGGCTCTGTCCCAGCACGAGGCCCCAGCAGCAGCTCCTCTGCCTCCCAGCAGTGCCTGCATTGTTTGTGCATTTCCAACGAGGATGAAAGGTGCTCCTGACTCCCAGCCTCGACCACAACTGACAACGAAACCCACAGAAGGCACCTGCCAGTGCTATCCTGTGAGAAGGCTTCAGCCAAACCGCAACGAAGTCCACCATTTCCACAGACTTTGGCTGAGGTCTGCTTTAAAACC
This sequence comes from Eopsaltria australis, assembly GCA_034509425.1. Lineage (NCBI taxonomy): Eukaryota > Metazoa > Chordata > Aves > Passeriformes > Petroicidae > Eopsaltria > Eopsaltria australis. The sequence continues at coordinate 527,224 of JAVTVJ010000489.1, forward strand.
CTTCCTTTTCCAGGACAACCCGTCTGGACCCATTTTGGCTCATCACTAAGCCAGTGGCAAACACCCAATGCTTTCAGTAGTAGGAGTGTTTTAGCAAAACTTATCACAAACACGGACAACTGGAAGACTCTAGACATCCCTACCTGTCCAGCACAAAAATAACCCTGTGGCTGGTGGTTCTGCAGCTGGTCAGGAGGCAGCAGGCTCTGAGGGGTTTAGCAGCAGCTCTTCCCACTGCAGGCAGCACCTTGCCCTGCATGCCGGGCAGACACATGGACTAGCTGACCCACCAGCCCCTCTTTCAGATATATTTTCTATTATCAAAGAGTTTCACCCTTTTACTGTATCTTACTTGTTATTAACAAGGTTTATCATCGAGGTTTGTCACTAGAGAACAGGCGCTTACACCTGATGAAACAGAAGAGAATGGGCCAGCCGCCACTGTGGTGATACTTCTCATTTTTCAACAGTGGCCAAGGACGTGTAAGAGCAAGCAGAATCCACCTTAGTAATTTCACAAACTAGGCTGTCAAGCTCCAGTGCCAGGAAATCTACCTGTTGCAAAATGCAGCCTAAACACATCACTGTAACATCTGCACTGCCTACTCCCGACTAGGTTTAATACAAGCTGGCCTTCTTCAGCACAGCAATGTATTTAGGCCCATGTCAGAATGTGTAGCAACCCTCTTATACTGCCTTTTCCCAAGAGATCAGAATTTGGTCATAAAAATTTTACTCTGGAGTGGCATTTTGCAGAGATACCCCCTTAGCTCAAATGCAAACAGTTTTTGGTAGCAAAGTGAAAAACCTCCGTTTAAGCCCTGAGGTGGCCAGACTGTGGCACCAGTGTCACCATTTCCCAAACAGGTTTTTGCCTTCTCGTCTCCTCTCCTAGACTCATGCAGTAATGCTGCCTTGTTTAAGGGTCACTGAAGGGCAGTGGGAATTTTCCCATCACCTTCAGAGCTCCATGAAAACATCACTCACTGCTCCAATTGCATTTGTTTCCTTTTTTGTACAGCATGATTTCACCTAAGTCAAGCCTAAGCTCAGATAGCCAGTTCTGTATAGTAGAGCACTGTGAACATGGGCTTTAAGTCCCAGGATTTAAGAACGGACTTAAAAGCCTGGCTGATACCAGAACTGCACATCCATTTTATCCATTATTCATGGCCCTGATGGTGCTGGAGCTGCCTTCAGAGAGCTCCTCAATACTGCTTTTGACATGCAGAATCACCAGCCCTTGTTGGCAACCACAGCAATTCCCCTCCACTCTGGGAATGCATTATTAATTGTGGAATTTGGATACCAATGGATGTTCTTACAGTTTCCAGACTCTCACAGTTGAGAAAGCAGGGCCCATAAAAGGGCTCTGTGGGGCTATTTCCTGCTTAGAAAACAGAGAAAATAAAAATTCAGCAATTTGGTCCACTTTGGACCTCTTGAAGACTGAAGGTCAGGCTCTAAGCTCAGCTCCACTGCTCATCCAGAGCACATGCCGAACAGTTAATGGAATTCCTTCAGCCGTTCCCCAGCGCGGCTGAGATCAGACACTGGCCCGCACTGTCTGGGCTGGGAGATATTCTGAGCCAGACTCCTCACCCTCAGCCTTGGGAACATTTTCATAATGGAACACGATGTTTGCAAAAACTAGTCCAAAGGTGGCTTCTCTGTGTGTAAATATGTCAAGAGTGAATTGGCAAGGCGACTTCTCCATCCTTGGAATGCACAGGAAATAGCTGTGACTATACTTATCCAGAAAACAAATAGCTGAATTCCCACCAGCAGAGTGGTCCCTGACATGTCACAGCAGCACTGATAAAAGGCCGTAAGACACCGTACACCCCGAAAATGGCTTTTAAATCTCAGCCCAGGCCTTTCACTGCGAGCTCATTAAAAGACAACCGTTCCCTCAGACTGCCTGTGGCCACAGAGCAGAACGGGAGGGAATTGGAAGCACTTCCCAGTCCTGTATCCATGTGTAACGTCCCAGGCAACGTAAACCTTCGCTTCGCTTGCCAATGTTGCCACACAAATCAGCACACCAGACTTGGCAGGAGTTGAGCCAGATCTGGCACAAGCTCTAAGCCAGTTCATTTCACAGTTGCTCAGAAAAACAAATCTGTACCGTGAAGGTTCTTCACAGCACTCACGTTTGTGTTTTGGTTCTGGAAGAAAAGAAAAAAACGGCCAGATTCTGCTCTGATTTACTTTGGTGCAAACTCTGAGTGACATTACAGGCTTTAATTCCTCCAGGTTCAACTGCTCTGTATTTAATCACAATGTGGCTCTCAATCTGACACAAGAGATGATTAAATTAGGTGAGATAAGGGGTTTTTTTTACCATGTCATTAACATCCAAATCTTACTTATGAAACTTAACACTATTTCTAGCTGGGTTGTTGGTTTTACTAAATTCTATGTCAGAACCTTGATTTTAACAATCTTGTTTAAAAATAGTTAATTAACTGTTGGCAATACTCCACTCTGCATTAAGAATAAATAAGCAAGAAAATACATAATTTCGCTTTAACTTTGAAATAATTTTCTACTTCACATCCACTGAGAAGTGTTATTTTTTGACTTGTGATTTGGTTTTCTTCAAAAAATATTACTATCTATCTGTGAAAAGCTATCACTGTCTTAAATTTGGGGGGGAGGGTTTGTAAGGAAAGAGACACTGGAAAAGTACTGGTTAAATTTTGCAATGAAAGTAAGTTAAATACCTGACAGTACAGTTTTGTAAGGAATTTTTAAGGGAAATCAAAATTGGATCAAAGCTATGTTCAGTACTACAGCATATTTACAGCAAGCAATTTATCATTCTTCCATTAAAGTGGGCTAACTGTGATAGCCAAAAAATAGGTTTAATTTTATTTAGAGCCTGATTAATTTCAATAGTAAGGACTGCATGCTATTCGAAACACACATATTTTATATAACATAATGATAATGAAAGGCCTGATACTACACTTTGTACACGAGTAGGCGGCGGCAGGGAACTCAGAGCAGAGCAGAGTTACAGCCTCACAATAACATCCAACAATATACAGCTCCTTAAAATACCTAATGATGTGGTTCCTACTAACCACACCAACCTCTAGGAAATAGATTTTCTGTATTCTAGATGCTTACAAATACTACTCTGGCTGTAAACTGTGCCCACTTCAGATGCCAGAACTGAGCATCCTTCTTTGTAGGGATGGGAGCTGGGGGTTTGCCAACCCCCTGAATCCCCATCCAACTTCATGGCAGCACAAAGCAAAGTGAAACACAGCAAAGAAGCAGAAACCTTGAGGAAGAAGATGACAATCTGGAAAAGAAGGGAAGATGCCAACCCACATCAAAGCCATTTATGAGGCACAGTCACAAAATCTGAGAAACACCAAACATCGAAGTTCAAGCATTAGAAGTTCGTGTCATTGTGGCTTTCAGGAATTCATAGGAGCACGTGCTGGGGAGGGAATGAGAGCTCAGCTAAAACACAAGGGGTTTCAGAAAAAGATATTTTAAGCATGAGGTCTGCAACATAAAAAGTGGAATGACTGGAAATCATGTTGTCAGTACGATAACAAGAAAGCCATGTTAGCTGGGACACCAGACAGTGGGGTGTTTGTGTGAAGCCTGTCAGGAGCATTTGATGCTAAATACCCCCAATACTCAGTAATTTGGAGACAGATCATCTCCTTGAAGCTAAGTATAAAATAGCAGTTGCCTAAAATAGGGGTTTGTGAACTGCAGTTACAGGAAAAGAAGGAATGTGCAGGCCAGTACCCCACTGCCTGGCTGGTGTGGGAAGGGACCAGAGCCCCTTGCACTGCTATCACATCCCCACCACATTACACAGTCTCCTTTTTAGGTCAGTCAAGCTCCATCTTAATGATTATTAAGACATTTCTGCCACCTCCCCTTTTGCTGAAGGTGGCTCCAGAACCCCTCTGCTCTGTACTTGGACACTGTCCTCTAGTTTCCAACTTAAATCCATCCATGGCCAGCTTATAAATACTTGTCCTCTGGCCAGAACTGGGGTTCAAGCTAATTCAAACCCATTGAAATTAATGAGTTTTTTTCCCCATTGACTTCAACAAGCCTTGAATTAAGGCCCTGTGTGTGGACAAAAAGGTTTAGGGCAGTTTTTGTAAGAGGAGAGTTTTATCCTGTTGATTTTGGCCTCTCTCCTCAGCCTGCTGTGAACTGTCTGCCTTATTTTAATGCTGTATTCTCATCCTGCTCTAGCGCAAAACTCCTATTGAAATCCAGGACGGCCTTGCCAAGTTGTTATTAATTACTGTGGTTCTCGAGGCTCAGTCCTGCAAACTGATCTGCATGAGCTCAGAGCTTTCTCTTGAAGGATCTGCTTTCAGGATCTGGGCTGCAGGGCTGCAGAGCTGAGCACCAAAGGGACCGATCCGATGTCGTCCGGCGCTGCCACCCCGGTGCCACTGCAGCCCCAAGGAGCTCGCGAGCCCAGCACTGCTGTTTTCCTTGGAAGGCAGGGAGGGGGCCAGCAGGGAAACAGTCCTGCACAGGCAGCCTTGCCTTGAACACAGAGCATTCCAGGCCAAAATAACCAGCCCTTTTCTTGTTGGAGTTCAAGCACAATTGAGCTGTGCTGGAGGAGGGCACAGCTGAGCTCTCCTGTGGTCGAAGAGAGAGCTGGGTTTTGAGGAAGCAGCAACTGCTGTGGAATCTGACTTCTGTGGCTGGAGCATGGAATATTTCTTACCCTAAGAAATGGCAAGGTGTCACACAGGATGTGTGTGAGGTCAAAAATTTATCGATATGTGGGCAATTTATTGTATTTCCAGCACTGGGAAATCCTTCTTTTATTACAAAATTGAATGTGGATCCCATGCCTGCCTTCATTACTGAACCTAGTACTTAGTGGTGCCAGGACTGCATTAAAAGCAAGTTTTGGATATATTTCTGTTGCTCGTTTTAGCTGAACAGTGAAAAAGCTGGGAAAGCTGCTTTGCAATGGAAACAGAAAAATCTCAACTAGTTATTGAAAAAAGTTATGAGATCTTCAATTAGACCACAGACATTTTATAAGGCAAGCAGGTCAGGGTGTACTTTACTCCCTGAATCTGAAATGTTAGAATAGTCATGTGACATATCTGCACTGAGATATGTAGGATGAGTTTAGATCTCACTAATCTGGCTAGTCAGATGCCTGTAACAATAAATAAGAACCTAAAAAAGAGTGACATCAGCCATAACTGCTTATTCTGCTCCAGATTTGGCAGGTAAAAATCAGCAAGAAACTAAGTGCATTATGCTGCCTGGGCTCTGTGCCTATTTCTCATCATGTAGGGAGCCAGGCCAAATCCCTGACACAATAGCAATTTTTGCTCAATGCCAACTATTCCCAGCCTGGCAGTGCAAATGCAGAGCCGGCTCCTGAGGTCATGGAACTGTAATGGAATCCAAACTGCCACGAACATCCCTGCTTCAGGAGGGACCATGGCTGTTGCATGTGAGGCCGTTTCCACTGGATTCAAACTCCTGCTGTCAGGAGACAAGTTACAGTGACAGCAGATGAGAACATCCTTAATTGAGTCAGCTCTCATGCCAAGCCACGTGTAATGTGTGGATCAGAACTGCTGAACACTCCAGTTCCAGGTGTCTGTGTGAGCTATGACGTGGCAACTGTCAGTTGTGGTAAGTGGCAAGTGACATCTATTTAGATGAGCTCCACTCAGTCAGTGCCATGATAACAAAAGCACTTCACCTCACTACAGCCTTCACAGAGACAGGAACACCTGACAATGGCACAGTAAAGAGCTTAGCTGTTGGGCTGCTACACGCTGCAAACACAGAGAGCTTCTCCTCACCTTTATGGTTGATCATCATGTCCTCTGTATTGAACAGTGGATGGAATGACACTGGCTTAATAATATAAACCTATTGAGATAGGCAAGCTAAAAAAAAAAATTTTGTATCTGACACCAACCAGCATGTCCAGCACATACTCTGTTTGAAAAGGGAGACCCTTGTCTTCATGCCAGAGAGTCACAGCAAGAGATAGCAACCTGCTCAGCTGGGAAGACACCAAGTCCTTTCTAAGTAATTCAGAGTCAAAATGTCTTTAAAGTTCATTGCGGCAGGAGTAACAGTGTCCTCAGAGGTGAATGAATGTCCTGGAGCACTCAGAAAGGCAAAAGGCAACACTGCTGAGCACTTGTGTCCAAAAGACATGGGCACATGTTGGTAGCAGTAACTATGGATATGGTCACCACAAACCATGGGACATCCTCACCCACCCACCTCTACCCACAGCTCATCACTGACTGACACCAACAGTACCGTTACCTGAAAAGGGGCTAAGAGGCTCCGTTCCACCATGAGGTGGACAAGCAGAACACTACAGCTCTGATTTTCAAGTGTTCCCACTTGCTTTTTTATTCTAACAGCTTTGGTGCTCATTTTAAAGACCCATTATAACCAACAATTAAATATAATAAATAAGAACAGGACACAAAGCCAGCAGCATAAAGCACCCTGATTCAGATCTCTTTGAATGGCAGCATCTGTACAGACTGGGCAAAGGGGAAAACAGGTTCTTCTCCATGTAACCTGGCCTTGGCAGCAGCAGTTTGGATGAAATCCCATTGCCTAGCACCAAGCTGGCAAGAGAAGAAATGGCCTCATCACTCTCTCTTACTAAGGGATGCGTTCTATATTCATCTGTAATCAGGAGAGAGAAGAAAGAAGAGTTCTTTGAGCTTTATGGAAAGTAGGTTGAAAATTATCCAACTATTTAAAAATTACTTTAGGAAAACTCCAGAGTAGCAGTGATAAGCCTCTGCATTGGGAGAGAGCTCCCATTGCCTGGGGGATGTGTTTGTGCTGCCCAGCCCCACTCACATGTGGGCAGGGTGATGCTCCTCAGCTTCATGGGCAGGTTTAGCAGCACCAAAACAAATCCTAAAGGCATGTGTGACCCCATGGTACTTGTGATGTGATTCAGGGCAGCCTGGCCCAAAGAAAGGGGTGAGAGCCTGTCCATGGAAGCAGTGAGCAGTAGCTGCAGTACTGAGTAACCCTGTGAGAGCTGATTCACGTGTCTGCAACTGTTCCACACAGGACTCACAGAAGTTCTTTCCGAACATTAGGCAAGAGCATTACACTTCATGGCAAAACCATCTCCCAGTAACTGAGGGATGCACTTCAGCGTGTGAACTCCTCATAGGGGAGCAGATGCTGGTCTGGTAAGCGTGCATGAGGCCAGCCCACACTCAGAGTCCATAACCTGTTCACATTCCTCACTTGCAGGGTGCAGCACACACAGGGTGCTCCTGTGCCCCTGGTGAGGAATCTCCTGCCCTCCACTCTTCCTGCTCAGCTGCATTAGATGGGAAAGGATTCCCAACACCAAATAAGCCTCAGGCAGACAGCCAGGTTTCCAAGCCCCTTGCCAAAGGGGAGACCGTGCTTCTGCTTTTCCAAGGGCTCTGTGATCTTGCACTTGCAAAGCTTCTGGAGGCTTTTTCCTCCCACTGCACATTAGTAATTCATTGAGTGGTTTCTACAGGTCTGAAAGGGAACAAGACAGACTTTTAACATATGGAGTGGAAGAACTGCAGAAGCCTCCCCAAGAGACCCTCATTAAGCCCAGAGCAACAGGGTCCACAAACTGCTGCAGCCTCCAAAGATGGCACAGCCAGAGGGAACCACAATGGTCACAGGGTAAGAAAAGCTGCCACCTCCTAAGGATGAAGAGCTGTACATCTTCCAAAGCTCCCCAGACATCTTATTAGACTTCAGGAAAGTTACTTCTCTTTCCCAGTCTCTCTCTCTCTCTCTGTAAAGTAGTGACAAAACTTCACAGGAGGCTCAGTTCATTAATTCTGAAAACATTCAAATACAACAGTAAAGATTCTCTGTAAATATGCAAACCCACAAACAAACCAGTATTTGTAGGGGAGGAGAAACCACGGGTGGGGCTGAGAACATCCAGAATTTGCAGTCTCCCCCAGCAGTGTCCTCCTGCAATTTCCTGGAACAAGGCTGTCCTGATACATGCACTGCTCTTGTAATATGAATTTTGTTCAATGGTCTATTATTATTATTTCTAAATTCACTAACACTGGATACAAAACCATCTGTATTCATTAAAACCTACAAGTTTACAAGCTCTCTCACATACACAAACAGAAGCCATTTCAAACACCATGCTGTATTTAGAAGGCTGCTTTGAAAGTCTGGCTCTTAGAATCACCTTTGGTTGCTAAATAAACTTCTCTGGAGTAACCACAGCCCACACAAAAATAGTTACAAAACAGTTTCATGACTTTAAGTGGAAATGGGTGTTGGTAAGAAGCACACTCAATTTTTCTTCACTGAAGTTGAAATGTAAAAAAAATACAATATAAGCTCTGTAAGCAGATTCTTCATGGTAAACAAATATGCAGAGATGCAGAAAATGCTAAATGATCATTTTTAGAACATTTATTTTTGGCAGGATAAACACTTTCAGACTCTAAGCAACTTCTCTGTGTGTACAGAATCTCCAACTGTGAAAAGAAAACAAATAGCAGAGTTTCATTTGTTATAATCAGAATTTTTTTCATGACTGTTTAGAATAAAGCTGGATCACATTTGGAGTGGCTTGGAAATTCATTGTTTAGGCGTTAGTCTCCAGTGGTAAACATCCTACAATATGTGTATAATACAGCAACTATTTTTGTACTTCAAAGCCTTCCCTCGTATATTGAGAAGGTGCAGGATAAAAACAACTTCTTCTTTACCCTTCTAGTGAACGATGGTTTCATTGCTTTATTTCACCCAGCAGAGATCCCTCATTATCCCTCACCAGACTCCATTTATTCACGTAAAAATTAGCCCCAAACACCAGACCACAAATTGCACTTGAGAAATCCAACTCTCTGGAGAAACAGGAGTATAATGGAGGGACTGTACAGTCCTGGAGCCTTATCATTCCCCAACTCCTCAGGGCACAGGGCTTTTTTTAATACAGGAACTCAATGTTGACTCTTCAGGACTGAATATCCTGCAGATGAGGAAATGTGGAACAGCAAGGACAGACACTCGGCTGGTTTGAGTGATCACATCTCCACAGCCAGCGCCCCCCTGCACTCCCAGCTACCTTCACTCCCCTCCCAGAGCAGGCCATTTTCATCGCTTTAGAGGAACAGAAAGTTCAGGAGCAGGGTTGAAAAATGCATTTTCCCATTTTGACCAACCTAGTGGAAATCTGGCTGCTCAACACTTCTGAAAACACCGGGCCCAACTGTCCCAGTCCGAGTGTCCAAGGAGCCAACAGCCAATATTAGTCAACGCTCTGGGAAACGCTGGCCTGCCAAGGTCACGTAAGTCTGTGGCAGGAGAAGTAACAGGATCATCTGGCTCTTCTCCTGTTTCTCAGCCACAAAACTTTCTTCCTCCCCTAACAATTACATATGTGGGTTTCCTTAACAGTTTCTTTTTACATTCCTGTTTAAACAGCACAGGGAAAAGGAAGAGGAGACTTGATGTGGAAAATTAGTTTTGGAAATGTTGAGCAGTGTAGACTGGCCAACTTCTGTTTCTCCAGTCAGTTCATTGTCGATGCTCTCGGCTCTCACCGAAATGCTATTTTTAGGCTGTACGTCAGATTTCACAAGTGAGGCTGACAGGACTTTTAGAAAAATCTGAGGCTTTCCCATGAGAATTAAACAAGAAAAACAATGTGGGAATACTGCTTCCCACTTTGTGCTGCTGAGGCTCCACCACAGCTACTCCAGGGCAAAGCTCCAAAGGGACCCAACTGCACAGGAGCAGCTTTTCCAGAAAGCATCAGGAGATTCCCAGCGTGAGGGAGATGTGCAGGAGATACCCAGCAGGGAGATGTGCAGAACATTCCCATCACGAGGGAGATGTGCAGGTCTTTTGTACCTAACGAGACACAGGGGGTTTGAAAATGCTCTGAGGAGATGCTCTACAGCAAATCAAAGCACAGGCACAGAGCAGGGTTTCAGAAAACACAGCTTTCTAATAAAATCCTCCAGCTGCTGCTGGAGCTGCCAGGTGGTTCCTCAGGGGCAGAGGCAGCTGCAGAGTCGCTGTGCCAGGAGCTCCCACTGCTGCCCCAGCCCAGCTTGGGCACAGGGGCTCCCCAGACCTTCACCACCACTTCTTCTCACTGCTCGGTGTCATCTGCTGAGGTGCAGCCTTTGAATGATAAGCCAGGAATGCAGAGGTGGCATTTTTTGCTGCAGTGAAAGACCAGCAAAGCCTGGAGGCAGCAACAGCCATCTCCAGTGCGTTGTTTGCTGAGCACTTGTCATGCTATTGGACATGCACATTTAGAAATTAGAGTTTCTACATGGTTATTTCCTTGAGCTGACAGGTGTCTAAAGCCAGTTTCCAGCTCTGCTTGCCATCCAAATATAAGGAACTTAGAGCAGGTTTAACTTTTGGGGTTTCTTTTAATAGAGAGACTCTGTGTTTAAGATCTTTGCTGAGCCTATTTTGATGAGGCCACGCACATATTGACAGCCCATGCTGACAGAACAGGGCTGCAGGGAGGACATCTCATCCACACGTACACCAATGGCTCAACCAAAAAATACTGCTGTTAAAAGACTTACTAATGCAATGCTGCTGAGCAATATTTTTTCAATATCCACATGGATATTTGAGACTGGTTGATGATGATGCAGATTGTTTTGAATATTCCAGGGTCATTTATCCATAAGAGGCTTTATACAAGTAATCCAGCCAAATTTCAGCTTGCAGATCAGCATGTCTAGATATTTGACCACACAATCCCACAGACAAAACGTGGTGTCACTGTGTTAGCTGAGGGTGGTGACTTTGCACAGGTGTAACTGAGTGCAGAATCTGCCTCCCAAGGGTTTTCTGCTGCTTCCTGAACCTGACAAGATTAATTTAGTGACTTGGAAATCTGTTGCCAAGCCCAAGTCCCCAGAAGACTGCATAGCAATAGGAAGATTAAAAGCAGATGGCTCAGCAACCAAGGTTTTCTAGTTAAACTTTTAACAGACTTAAAATTCTTGGGCTTCATATCATCATCTTCATTCTTTCCTTCAATTCAATGTGTGTTAGTATCTTTGGAGCACTTCCTTTGGACATGAAGCCAAACACATCATGCTAATAATATGACCTCAAAAAACATACCTTTATGATAGGCTTAATAAGAGGTTAGGGAAATGTTGACTCTAGCTCAATAAGGCTCTGTGCAATTAGACCATCTTCACGTGGTTGTTAATTTCCATAAAAGGATGCTGGAATCTAAAATATGAAGAGAGACTATTTCCAGGAGGGGCTTTAGCAGATGAGCCTGTTAGACACAATTCAAACACTATTGCAGTTGACAAAGGGTCTCCTCCATTAAGGTGAGGCATTTGAAAAGGGTCAAGGTAGGAGCTGACGGTCACACAATGCTCCTGATTTCCCGTTCCCATTGGAACCACTAAACCCTTCTGTCAAATCTGGCAGGAGTAGGGGTGATATGGGTTGGGCTGTCAGCATCCCCAGGCCTCTGGAGACCTGTGATGAAGAGGAGCAAGGCAGGAGCAGTTGGAAACAATAACAATTCTGGAAATTACCTCAGAAACTTAAGAGTTTCTCTGTCTGCTCTGAGCTCTCTCCTCTCCCCCTGCTCTGACTTCCAGGCCAGCCACAGCTTGTTGTGCCAAGGTCAGGTTCCCCCTCAGGCCAGTAAGATCAAGACCCTGGCCAGTCCAGCTTCAAGTCCTGGGATCATCTCCTCTTTAGATATTTTCATCTCCAGTGCTAATCTTGAGCTCTTGTGTGACTAAGACAGAAAAACAGGCACATCCAACCAAGTATGTGCCTGGCTGAATCGTAGTGATTTGCTCCAAACTCCCAATTAGCATCAGAAATGAAGACAGGACAAGTATCTCTCCCATTTGCCTACCAGAAATCTTCCCTCTCTGCAGAAATGGCAGCTAAAACAATCCCCCAGACATTCCACATGAGGTCCAACAAACACCAAATACAAATCAAATACACAGAAACTCTCTGCTGGGCATTTCTTCCTCTGCAGTGTCTTACAAACGTCTTTATAGCAGCAGAACTAACTTTATGACCACTTCATGCAGGCACTGAATGCCAGTGCTGAGCTATCAAGGACACAATGCCCTTTCTTCGTGTCAGCTGCACAGAACAGCCTCAGGATTTGCTTTCCAGGGGTCATTTGGGTCAGCTTTCACAAAAGCACTCAGGGGAGGAGGACACCAAGCAGCAAATATTTCTCTCCATGAACAGAAAGGTGCATTACCAGCCTTTCTTGCCCAAGCACCTGTGACACCAGGGCAGCCTTTCACATGAGCAGCCCCAGGGTCCCCGAGGCCTCGAAGATGTGGGTTTCCACCACACAGGTCAGGCCCATGTCAGCACACTGCCCTCACCAGAATAAAGCATGAGAAGTGTCTGCAGTGCCTGATAGTGCAGCCTTCATCCAGAGAACACAGCTGGCCTGATTCTTCCCATCCCTGAAAACAGAGTTGCAGGAATGTTTCAGACTCCCTCCTCCCCCATCCAATTCAATTCTGGGTGCCCACTGTGTTGTGCTGCTCCTTGTGCTGCAGTGAGTTCCACTTCGCCCTCTCCCAACATCCCTTTGAAGGCAAAGTTAGTTGCAAGGACAAAAAAACTGCACCTGCAAAAGCTGAGGAGGTCTGCTTTGAAAAACCAAACCCCCAAAATACATTTGGACACATGAATAGAGCAGCCAAGCCTCATGTTAAATCTTCCATATGAAGTGTAAGGAATCAAATAACCATCCAGAAGAGATGTCTGCAAAATAACTTGGCTCATAACATTTTCATTTGGGTTAAATTAAAATAATTGTAAATCTTCAGTGCACAGCACGAGAGCTGCATTCTGTGTAACGCTGTACGTATCCTATTAAGCTTTAAGTCAGTTCAATCCTACAAAAATGCTTTGAAAACCAGACTGAGTTGCCCTTCCTTGGGCAACCAATCCCACAACTGCAAGAAAGCAGCAGAGGCTTCGTGAGTGAATTTTCTCCACTGTAGTTAACCAGAGCTAAAAGAGACAGGGGAACAGGAGGGGCAGAAGAAACATTCCTTGGAACGAAGTGGAAAAGCATCATTACACACTGATCTCCTGAAGCTGCATTAAACCTCAGCTGTGCATCAACGAGAAGCCAGTGCCAAGCTGACTATCTCAGACACAAACACGACTCATCTAATGATCCATTCATAATGACTTACAAGTTGTGACTTCCTGGGCATCCTGGAGGTTTAAGGGAAGAAGGTGTCCAGCCTCCAAGGTTCTTCACACACAGAACTGAGCCCTGCTGGCTGCAGCTCAGTTCTGTGGGGAGCAATAAACTTTGCACATTGTTTACCAGCTTTTTGCTAGATTTTGTACCTTTATTCACAACCCTGTTAATCATTGAACATCACTACAGATCAGATTTTCATAACGTGAGAATGTTCAATCCCACTTTGGAATGGGAGTTTACAGTACAACATGTGCACAGAGGCTCCTGAAAACCTGCTAATTCCTGCCACTCCTCCCCTCATTTTGGATCACTTTGACTCCACCATCCTGTCCTAAAAACCTGAGGGCATTCACAGAATTGGTGTGAGCATAGCACAGGAAAACTCAGCCGTAGCCATGCCAGCACAGCAGTCACCACTCACACCTGGGTCTTTCTGAAGCTCTCACTGACTTTGCAAGGCTTGGAATTAACCACTACATGTCTCTAGTCCAGCTGTTAAAAGAATATTAAAACTCCCACCCCATAGTTGCTTTGGTATCAAGTGCCAACCTTAAAGAGGGTTTAAGAATCTACACTAAAGATGGCATAGAAGGGCAAAAGTCAATGATTAATTGGCACAGTTCTGCTCATTAGTTCTTGTAGAGGAAGAGTTCAGAGTAAGTTAAACCCCAACACATGAATTTATTTCCAGAGCTCTTTCTGAAATTGCTCCTTCATATTGGTGCCAATAAATCTTACATTCCAGCTATGCTTCTCTAATAGATATAGGCATAAATTCTTATTTCTAGTTGGTCAGATTAATGACAAGGAAAAAGGGAAGAATAAAGCTAAAGCTGTGACTAGCACTTATCTATCTCTGTCCTGCAGCCTTCTTTCTCATTACTCCTGCAACTCTCATATTTAGAGGCAGCTGAGTTCTCCACATGCAGTTTTAATGGAACACCTATCCCTCAACACCCAACTGCAGAGTTCAGCTGGGACCACAGTTGCAAATAAAAACCATTGTACTCTTTCTGAACAAACACAGCAATGACAGCGTGGATAATACCTTGTACTGCTGAAACAAGAGCCATGCAAAGATTTCAAAGAGCTTTACAGACATTCATAATTTAAGACAATCCACATCCTTCTAAAGGTGATACTGGATCTTCAGTTTGCAGATGAAGAATAGAGGCATTAAAAAATTAAGGGATTAAGGGACATGGAGAGCAAGGCAGCACTGAACAATGTCCTCCTCACATACATCACAGCAACCAGACCTTGTGATGGTTTCTGCAGGCACTCTAACCACTGCCACATGCTGCTGAAGTTTGCTTTATCAATTTCTGTGTTTTATTTCCTAAGTTGCTCTTGGATACTGTTGCTCCATCCCTATTAATCTCATCTTCTCTGCACTGGACCCTGTTGTTTCACACCAATACCAATTACACAGCCTGTATCACTCTGTCTGGCAGCCCGTGGTGACACTGGAGACACCATTCAACTATGACCTGATTTGGTGAAACAGCTACAATGTTTTAGTTCTTTTCTATTTATTATACACTAGATGTTATGAACAACTTATTAAGTGCACCCTACTTCTACTGTCTGTCCACTTTCTGACAGTGTACAAGCCATGGTTCAGTGAGGTGAGCTGTCCCTTCCAAGAGGAATCTGGGGTGCCAGCCTTGTACAGCAGGGCCTGCTCTAGCCTAGGGCTTTCATTCAGCACAGGTTCTCTTTACTGAGTAACACTCCAAGTTTCAGACCCCAGTTTGGAAGTTTTAATTGATGCACACAGCAAAGCTGGATTAGGCGCTGTCTCTCCTGATGGATCTCTCCCTGCAGACTCTGAGACTGGGGAGTTCAACAGCAAAGATTTTGCTCTTCACTGCCATAAAATTTATCTTCTCACTCTATAATTAATCCCAGTGAACTGAAAGAAAGCAGCCTAACAGATTCACCTGTTGTGGTGCAAAGTGCAAAAAGACTGATTGAATATACACCTTCAGAGGTGCAGTTTGTCCTAATGTACCTCTTTAGTGAGCATCTTGGACTTGGACATCACAGAGCACAGGGCAGGCCACAGAGACAACAAGAAGCTTCTACAGCATAGACAGAGGTGAAGCCACGCTCCCATATAATGAATTATAAATGAAAAATGCAAATATAAAGATAGTCTGTCTCATGAAAAGCCAAACCCAAATATAAGGCTTACTCCAGCCAAAAAACAAGCTTAAAGCAGAGAATCCAGTTTGCTGGCCACCTTCCCCTTTTCTTACTCTTCCCTGATCAAGGGCTGAAGGAGAGTACAGCCAAGGTCTGCCCACCAGTTCACCACAGGAAGAACCCCTGCACAGGGACTGTTCTAGCCAAAACCAGATCCATGACTTTGGTGAACAAGGGAGGTGGCACAGTCCTTGTACGGGGTGGTGCAGCCTTTCCCCTCTCCAGGAATGTCCAGCCTCTCATGTGTAGGTCAAGGCAAGGGCACAGCCAAGCACACACACCTGGGACTGGAGGAACAGCACCAGGAACAAAGCAATGCACAGTGCTGAGAGTTGTGCCTTTACCTGCGTTTTCAAGTGCCTCTCTTGAGCAATTCCAAGAGCAGCTACCTGCTGGTCTCTACTCTTACCCAAAATACATTCCTTCAGATTACAACTTCTTCAAGAGAGCACAGCACCTGAGACCAAACGGAAATTAGTTACAAGTTCATGAAGCTTGAGAGCAGTGAAATCCTAAAGGACAGACTTTACCCACCAGAAATCAAGAAAACCTTCCTCAAGGTTACACTGGCACTGTGCTGAGGACAGAGTCACCAGGTAAGCCACAAGGTGACAACTCAATTGCAATACTTAAGACTCAGTTCTTAGTAAATCTACAAGTAAAAGTGATACTACAGATGCTGGTAAATAATTGTGCACTAGAATTGAGCTGAGATAAAACATAAACGGTATTATGGAGATTAAATAACGGTAATTTCATACTTCAAAAGAGTAGGATAAAAAGCTGAGATTTCACTGATGGACTTTAGTTAAGGAATTAGTCATCATTATACAATAGCAATTTGAATATCCTAGCATAGCACGTGTCACAAGAAAATCATTCAAAGCTTGGATACGTTTTAGCTGTATCAATTAAAATTGTACATCACAGTATAACATCAGATAGCAACACTTATTCAAAGCAAGTATTTACATAGAGCTATTAAATGACAAGGATTTGGTTTAATTGGTGAGTAAATGGAGCTGGAAGTTGCTGAAGAGGTCTCCAGCAACCAAGAAGATCACTGGGGCAGAACAAATTGCTTTTTTCTGTTTTGTGTGTCTGAGTTCTAAGCCTTCCAGATGCAACAGTAAATGCAATAATAACATTGTATAATGAAGATGGGTTTAAATAATGAGTTTGGGGTCAGAGGGCAAAGCAGTGACTTGTGTAGCAGAATGTCACCACGGAAGTAGAGAAGCTGACAGAGTTTCTGCCTGGAAAGGGATGTAGGAAAGTGGGTCACTGAAATAAACTAACAGAAATTCTCCAGAAACAAAGGTGTCATTTAGATATGTAGGACAGCTTTACCCAGACTCAGTGATTTGCTGCAGCACCAAGAAAGCTTAGTGGTACTGTAGGCAAGAGGCAAAGCCCTAGGAGATGGTGAAAAAAGTTTGGAAAATATGGCCAGACAAGTCCAGATTTGTCATAAACTTTCATACAGCACTTACTGGAATGGACAAGGCAGTGCAGCACCATCCTTCCCAACTGAGCCAACCCACAGACTGCTCTGGCAACGTGGACACATCCTCACAAGAACTGAATACTTCCCTCAGCACCTCTCTTAGCAAAGCTTTACTCCTCCACGTCTCCCAGAGAAGCTGCAACCACCATCTGAACAGATCCATGGCCAGGATAATTTACAGCAGCTGGAAATCTGACCCACCTATTTAATGCAAGGGAACAGGCATGACTTCTTTCCTGCAGCATTGACTAAGATCTCCCCAACCGTACTCTGAGAACACTTTAGGCATTGGGATATCGACCACAGAAAACTGAGTGGAAATCCCCAGGCAGGAATAAAACATATGTTTAATAAATGGTTCTACAGAAAAAGAAAAAGAAAAAAACAACAACAACAACAAAAAAAAAACAGAGACAGGGAGGAGGAAGAAAGGAAAAGGTTTGCAATTGTGAGATCATAAGAGTCCAACCATGTAAGTGATGACTAAGTGTAATCTTGTGTATCAAGAAGATGAAGAAAAACATGTTTTTGAAACTGCTGAGACTGGTGTTCCCAGTCAACAGATATTCCTTTATTGGCCTGCGAGTGACCCTTTCAACTTGGGCTTTCCTCCAGCCCGTGGGTCCATGGCAATGACTAGAGGGGAGAAAATCCCCAACACTGGCCAGCTGTGCTCCAAATTACCTGACTCAACTGTGCCTGTAAATGTAACTGCGTGTTTCCATGGAATTGCATCAGAATGACCGCCTCACCCCTGACATAGTTCATATAGCTGTGATCATTGCCTCTGTAGATAAAAATCTCTTTCTTCTGTGTGTGTCTGAAGACTCTGAGAGGACAGAGTCAATTCTCCACTAACCAAGGAAACAGAGGGAGCAGATAGCCCAGATACAGCCAAACTGTGAAGAGTGCAAAACACAGGTAAATTATGTCCTCTAATGGACAATAAGAATATGAAATACAGAGGAGTTTAGTGCTGCTGCTGCTGAGTACAGACCACAGATCTACATAAACTGGCTGACCTACACCAGGCAGCACATGTGGATATGCCACACCGAGCTCAGCTCAGCTCAACATCTCCAGTAGCTGATTTCCATGGGGACACTGGATAGTGGATCTAGGGATAACTACAATTCACACCGGTGGTGTACCATAGTGTGAACAAACACTGAGAAAAACCCAAATTCCAGTTCAGGTGAGAGCAGAAATATTTCCTGCTAACCCAGAGGAAGTGTCTGTCAAACTGAGTAACTGAGAACTCTCTCCTGTCTCAGCTCAGCCTCCCTGCCCAAATTCCATTAGCATTCACTCCTTCTCATGGCCTTTTTCTCTTTCTTGGCTCTTCCACCGCAGGCTGAAGGAACTGGTACCTGTAATTTCTACGCTAAAGGAGTGCTGTTCTATCCCAAGCAAAGGGGAAAGTCAAGCACAACCAGAGGCATAAGAGGAGGATGTTTTGGTGGCTCTGATGAGAGAAGAATGCCCTGTGTAAACTGCAATTTGGGTCACAGTGCGGCAGGGGAAGGAGAAAATACAAAGCCTCAGATGGCTGGAGAACAGTGTTTGGCAAGAGCCTGGGAGATCCAGCTAGAAAAATTTGGATCTAAGACAAAGGAAACCTATGATTCAGTTTCAAGATGTGTCAGGTCAGCTATGAAGACAGATACAGGCAGAGAGGAGGAGAGGTAAGAATTTACCTCCTTTAGTTTTAAAAGAAAAGCCAGAGAAGAAGAAAATCAACTAAATATAACAGCCCGTGAAATAAGTAAAACATCTGGGAGGTTATTTTCTTGCTAACAAGCTAATGTAAATAGACCTTTGTATCAGGACATCAATGTGACTTCCACAAAGATGTAAGTGAACTCCCCTCATTCAAAGGCTGCTGTGGTTTCCATGGCACTCCCTCCCTGGGCCCACCACTGTTTCCTGTCGGGCCCTTCACACGGCAGGGCAGCGCGCTCCTGACAATGACTGAGGCTCAGGACTATTGTAACCAAAACCCAAAATGTGTTCCCATTAAAAAAATCTGGACGATAGCAATTAATTCCACATTTTTTGTGAATAAATATCATGTGTTTTGTGCCAGAACACTTTGGCTTGTTCGCAGAAGCTAACAGTGACACATAAATCTATTTTCCCTGTTGCTCAACAGACCATCTTGCTCTGCC
Source organism: Eopsaltria australis (assembly GCA_034509425.1). Lineage (NCBI taxonomy): Eukaryota > Metazoa > Chordata > Aves > Passeriformes > Petroicidae > Eopsaltria > Eopsaltria australis. The sequence goes on from JAVTVJ010000489.1 coordinate 546,347, forward strand.
GACCAGTTTTTGCAGTGGAACAGGGTTTTTTTTCTGTCTCTCAGTCAGCACCTTCAAAGGTCGTTGCCCTACATCTTCATGTTGACCTGTGGGTTACAAAATGCACTCAAAGGTACTGATGTCAAGGTAGTGCTGTGACTGCTTTGGGTTTTCACCAGCCACTGATATGAAACAAATTTATTTCCAAGAGCTGCCCCACCATTTCCCAGGAGTGATGTCATTCAACTGGAGTCAATGACCAGGATTTCTCCCCTCTCCTGCAGCCAAACCCAGCAGAACAGATGTGCTCTGAGCATCCCTGACACCACAGCTATGCTGAATGACCCATCCTGTTCTCCCTGTGGCACTGCAGAGCTTTCCTCTGGCATCAGTGATTTGGGTTAATGTGGGACAAGGAAGAACCAAGACCTGAGCAGAGAATGGCCAAGCCACTCAGAAAAAAAAGCTGATATATCCCTGTCTTTTCCCAGCTGTGTTTACTTTGTTTTACTCTGCTGATTTTGGTGCATTGCATTGCAGAAGTGTAAAACCAAAGGAAAGCTGTAGGATTCTGGCTGTTCTGAAGCTTTACAGATGTTTGCTGGCTTTATGTGGGAGAAACATCACTATTTTATTGACCAAACTCTGTTTTATTTTAATATGGAAAATCTCAGTGGCACTTCACTCCATTTGTCTTTTTTTTCCTTCTTTAGTCATATGATAATGTACACTTATAACCAGTGAATCATCCCCCCAAAAAGTCATAAAGAGAAAAATAGCTCATATGTATGTCTCAGCGGTCAATGAATCATTGACAACAGGTATAATGGGAATAATTATATACTGCTGAGAAACTTTACCCAAAGCCCAGCTCAGAGGCTAGTTTCAAAACTTCTGAGCTGTGCAGTTAGATCCAAGGCTGTGAGTGCCAGGTTAGGAAGCAGCCAGGAGAATTTCAGATTTGTGTTATTGCAAGAAAATGTCTTCTCCAAGTGTCTGTTATGTGTTGACAAATTGTTTATACTTAACCAGGCAATAATAATGAACAGTCTAAATAGACACTGATTTTTATGTTTTTAATTCACTTTTAGTGGGAAAATACCCTGGCAACAGAAATATGGATGTCAAGCTTTGGATGCCAGCCACTGCTTTAGAACTATGCTATTTTAAGCAGTAATATGTATTATTTGGTAAAGCAACATATATTTTTAGGGTCTAATCCTGGAAGTTTCTACTCCAGTGAGCTTCAGCCTTCCAATCAAAGTTTCTGGAATTACACATATGAATGTAAATTTGTAGCAGACTGCATCCAGACAAAAAGAAAGTTTCAGTTTCAATGCAGTTTTCCTGCTGCCTTCCTAGAAATAGTTGAAATATAAATGTGAGGCAATTGCTCCAGAAAACAAGTGTAAAACCTTTCTCTAAGCCAGCTCAAAGAACTGGAGCAACTAAAGAAGACAGGTCCATGGACCAAGTCCAGCTGTAGAAGAAGGCTTTGCTTTCCAGTGTAGGGTCATTGGCCATTTTGCAGGGCATCTATCACACAGAGCAGGCAGGGCTGCCTCCCAGGGCTGCTGCCTCCACTTTTCACCTGGATTTGTACCCTGGGCTGAGCTCAGCCCCAGTGCCACCTCTGGCAGCCCCTGAGGTTTTGTACATCAGCGTGGAGTCAGACCCCACAATTATCCTTGGGAGCAAAGACAGCAACTATTTTTTCTCAGATCTGCTGAAGCCTCTTAGAGAGGAAAGCTGTACGAGTGTGCCCTCACGGTAACATAGCTGTGTCCACTTCCACCAGTGCAAACAGGAATTCTCCTAGAGAACAGAACTCCTCACACAAGGAAAATTTACAAAATAAATCATGGATGAATCAGATCCATTGTGTGCAGCATGAACCCTGCCACCCACCAATGGAAAACACAGTCCCTAAGCATCTAATGTACTTTTCCTCTCAAATACCCCAACAGTGCAAGGAGTTGGTGATCAGCCCCATCCTGCTCCTGTCACAGCAGTGCAGAGCTGTGCACCAGCACCAGCAGTTAAGTCAGTGAAGCTGTAATTGCCCATACCTGGGAGGAGACGGTGGTCACAGAATTCTTTCAGTGAAGACAAACAGGCACCTTCTGAGAGCAAATCTGATCCATCATACACATCTGCCTTAGGATAAGCTGAATCACCTTCTGGAAGCTTCCACTTCTCCTTGTCAACTGCAAAGGGAGCATGGCTACAGCTGCGGCTAGCTCAAACATAAATGTCTGACTCCTGGATGCCTTGAGTTGGAGCAGAAATATTTCACCTTTAGCTGAAAAAGTAGTTGAAGAGAGATGGGTGGCTGCTGTTGCATTTCTGGGAAACGCAAGATATTATACGACCTGTTAATTTATTCCAGAGTTTCCCTTTATGATTTAACAATACTGTTCAGCATTCAATTCAAGTCATAACATTTAATGACTTGTGGTCAGCTCAGCTTATCCTGCATTTCTGTGCCAGCTTAAAAAATAAACAAAGCTGTGTCTACTGAATGGCACAATCAGAGGGATTTACCCTACTGCTACCACAAAACACATATCAGAACATACCAACACAATTTCAGCTCAGTTCAGAGAATATGGAACCATTCTTTACATCCTGCTGTAGGAGACTGAGGGAGCTGAACAGTTTGTTCAGTAATGAGCATCACTCTTTAGGGGACCTGAACACTGAGGACAGCTTCAAATTAACACTACTTTCATTTAAAAAATGTCCAGTGGCCTCAGATAGGAGATGCAACGTGCTGGGGGCTGCACAGTTACTTGGGACTTGTTTCCAGCATGGAGGTAACTCAGTGAATAACCTGAGTCTTGTCCTCACTCCCACAGAAAAGCTGTGGGGTTGGAGGGTGCCTTTGTAGGGGTGGTTGTCCTACATAGGGGCAATGTGGCATTGTCACGGATGAGCCACCCCTCTTGTCAATTCTGTTCACACAGTAACAAGGGTTAACTCCAAGGCAGGGTAAACTCCATGCTGCAAATAATCCCCCTGGGAAGAGGTAATCCCTGTCCTGATGAATTTACAACCAAAACCCCCAAATAAGGTGTGGCAGGAGGCACAAAGCCAAAAAGAGGTACAGCAGCTCTTACAAAAGCATATTTGTTGCTGAGTTGGGAACAGAATTTAATGCTCAGCTGGTGACAAACAACCCCAAAACAACAATTTGCAGAAGATGCTCCATACCTTAGGCAATGGGAAGAAAACTCAAGTGTCTTCCTCCTTTAGAGGGTCTGTGCACACCCAACTGATTCCAGCACAATTTATAAAGATAGATTTGTAATTTCTTGGCCTCAAAACCATTCTCTAGACATACTTAGTCTATGAATCTGCTGCACAGACATTCTCCATGTTCTCAGCTTTCTGGTTTAAAAGCCATCAACCAACCTATATGTCTCCATTTCTTCAAAATCCTATTTTAATGTAATTTTGGCAAATAGGACTGTAACTATTTAAAGCTGTTTTGTGGGTTGTGTGCTTTGAAGAAGAAACCATTACCAGATACTTTAGAAAATTTCCATTTACCCTCTGTTGTTTCTCTGCCTTTATGCACCTTTCCTAGCAGCTGCTGGCCTGCCAACCCACCTCCCCCTGCTCCTGCATTCCACATTCAATGGGCTCCTCTGCAGTCAAAAGCTTTCTCCTGTCTCGTGGTGCCTTTATGTTAGAGAAATAATTTGTTTGTTACATTGAAAAGGGAATTGTTTGGTCCTGTCTTTAAAAATGTATGACATAGTTATAGAGTCTATCTTTTTTACCCTTTTGCTTGGAAATCTGTACAATTATGATCTCAGGATGAAAGTGCATTTTTGAGCAGATCACAGAACGAGACAGGCCATTTCATCACAAGTGTCTGTATGGAACTTGGAGTGGCTTCTTAAATCTATCATAATAAAGGCACAGAATCAAACTATGAGGCCATTTCCAAAAATTGAAGCCCTTACCCCATCTAAACCAAACCGTTTCTGCAGTTGGCTGATGTGAAGGCAAAGGGTGAGGAGAAGAGGGAATATCTTAAAATACATTTTCTCCATCCTCTTCCCTATCCTAAGCTATATACTCTGTGTTTCACCCCAATGGAGACACTTCCCGTTGCTCTCTATTCTCGTTCCCTCTTATCCCATGAAAAGCAGCAGTTAACTTCTGAGCCCCTTTAAAAGTCTTCAGCATCCACAGTCCCTGCAGTTACATCCTTATAATCTATAGATTCATATCTAATAATATGGAAGTTGCTCTGTAGCATCTCCTGAAGCAGGATTTCCAAGCTGTGCAGTGAATATGTATTAACTTGCAGATCAAAGCTGTCCTTGTCATTTCATTAATGATCAACCTGGTCAATATTATACAACACAGACTCAGCACAACCTTGGGATCCAGCCCTATGAAAATGTCTTCATTCCAAAGAGATGGCTCTGAAACTCCTCAATGATCCCTGCTCACCTACCAGCATCACTGCTTACTTATAGGGACTGGGGGACATGCAGCAGTTCTGTCCCATGACCAGGACATCCTAAGGAAAGAAAGGAAGGAAAGAAAAAAAGAGAGAAAAAAAAGAAAAGAGAAAAGGAGAGAAAGAGAAAAAGAGAGGGGGGAAAAGAGAGAAAAAGAGAGAAAAAGAGAGAAAAGGAGAGAAAAAAAAGAGAAAAAAGAGAGAAAAAGAAAGAAAAAAGGAGAGAAAAAAGGAGAGAAAAAAAGAGAGAAAAAAAGAGAGAAAAAGGGAAAAAAGAGAGAAAAAAAAGAGAGAAAAAAGAGAGAAAAAAGAGAGAAAAAAGAGAGAAAAAAGAGAAAAAAAAGAGCATATTGATCTGTGAAAGGGTTCTTGCTGAAGTTTTGGAAAAGCAATCTTTCTTCTCTTCTGGAGGAAAAGGCAGTGCTCAGAGCATGTGGTAGAGGTGCCACACAAGGACAGGAGATGAGAGTGAGTGGGGGCATCTGGCAGCAGCGTGTGACATGAGCACACAAACCCAGGGGCTGCCAAGGCAGCAGCACCACCAGCAGTGAACCCCATTCCCACCCTTCCCCTACACCTTCCCAAAGCCCCTCAGTGCACGAGACCCTCTGCACAGGGAGGGCAAAATCCCAACCAGCCTTTGCTCATATTTCCTGAGGGCTGCTAAAACCATGTGCTAATCCTGTCAAAGCTCTCTCTCTGCACCCCCTGCCAGGGGTGCACACATAAACCTGCCTCATGTGAGCAGCCACCACAGCACAGAGGATCAGGCTATTTTAGCACAGCTCTGCTTTCAGGTTACCCTGCTGGGTCATGTTACACACCCAGTCACAACACACTGAAATACAATACCACACCAGAACAGATATGTGACAAATTCTCCTCCAGCCACACAAGTGCCTTATCCCTGTCCTGATCCAAAGCACAGCACTGCAGAGCTCCTGCCAATCAGCCACACAGGCATAACGTGAGTTCGAGGGGAGGATGGCACTTCAGAAACTGGGAAGAGAGGAGAGAGAAAAAATATATCCTCTTGTTTATCCATATTTCACATGGGTGTTTTGTTCCGTTACGAGGAACTCCCTGTTTCCTTCATAAAAGTACACCAAGCATCAAGCACCTGTCAAGGAGGGTGGCTACAGTGCTGCAGGAAGAAGAAAGGAGAGGAGCAGCACCTCCTACCCCACACTTCACAGATAATTCTACATTAGAAGCTTTAACGAATCTGCTTTGCAGCACCTACTGCTTTAAAATGGAATAAAGGGAAGTGGTGCAAGAGGTAGGGAGGATAACATTATATTCCAATGACAGGGACAGAGGCAGTAGATGAAAAGGTTTCATCATTGGGAGTCAAAGGATTTCTTCTGAAATCCTGGTTCCACACATGAGGTCACTGGAAATCCTCAGCTTACTATTGACTGCTGTGTAGGCACAGGGCAGGCAAACCTTGTGCCTCAGTTTCCAAATCTGCAAAGGTAGGAATATGAGCACTTCCCCTGCTTCAGCAGGGCTTGTTGAGGCTTGGAGGTTTGCAGTGTGCTGCAAGATCAAAGGATCAGAATAGCATTACACATTCAGTACAGGTCCATGCACTATTTGAAGGTCTGGAGGCAAGGCAGGTTGCTTAGCTTGCAAAGGAAAGCAGGAAACCAGAGATTTCACAAGCCCTTTTATTGTAATTACTGGGGATGGAGTTGGTCCTCTGAGAGATGGGCATGCCAGGCTGGCATCTCCCAAACAGCGCTTACCTCAGAGGTACCACAGCTTCAGGATTTGCCCTAATAGTACCCTAGAAGTGAAGACACTGAGATGAGTCTTCTCTTTGTGAAAACATGCGTTTTCCTTAAGCTTGAGAGTCCCTTTCAACAACTGCCTCTTGTAAACTTCTCAATATTGCCCTTCCATTTGTTGGGAAACACAATATAAATCCTGGCATTCACAACACTGTCACAGGTTGTGGTACCCTGAAAGGTCTCATATTTCTGCAGAAGCAATAACTCTTTTGCTTGTCACTGTAAGCTTACAGCAGACACAAACACAGAAGAAAATAAATGTATTCCAGGAAAGCACAGGGATGAATTCACAATTACAACTGGGAATCGGTGCTTTTGTAAACACACACAGACAAAAATTTATGACACAGATCTCTTTTTCCAGCTACCATGAAAGGTCATTACAGTCAGACAACTTGACTGGGGACCTGTGGTAGCACATGGACTCTGTTATTCTCCCTTTCGTGCCTTCACAAACTCGTGCTGCTGTACATCCACAGCAGGTGGGCTCAGTCCTCTCTGGGGCTCCTTGAGGCCACAGATCCCCAAGCTCTGGCCTTCAACAAAATAAGGGATTTGCTGTTCACAATAATTTCAGGACTTCCACAGTTCCTAACTCATCTAACACACGTGCTTATAGTGCACACACCTAAAACCAGTCTCCTGCGTGTTGTTAATTCTTCCTACCCACCACACACGGCAGACAATGAATACAAGAGTCAGGACTGACATTCCCACAGACACACAAACACACACACACGTCCATTTGAGGCGCTCCACCTGCCACGCCTCTCCTTTTTTTTAATCAAAGTATCTAAAAATATTTAGAAATGAAGTGTTTGCCAGAGATTAAATGTTGATCCGGTGCTCAACAAAACCAGTGGAAGTCTTTCCACTGCCTTCAGTCAGCATCACAGGATAGGGCAGCAAGAGCCCCACGCAGCTCTGAACGCACACAGGTCACACAGGATCCAGTCAGAGCTCTTGGCACTTGGCAGGCCACCTCATCCTGCCAATGTAAGCAACTCGACAAAATGGAAGCAGAAATTAGTACAGGTATTTTTTTACAATTTACCCAGGCCCCTGATCTAGGGATGATACACACAGAGAAAAATTGGAAAAGATGCAGAAAATGCAGTGAAATAAAACTGCAAAACTGCCAGGGAAGGTTGGGTTTGGTGCTTCAGAAGGTATGATTGGAGTGTTGAAACCTGTGGAACCTGGGATGGTGGAAATGACTAGAACTTTTACATGAGTATTGCAAGAATACAAAGCCTTCCATGAAAAAACAAAAAGCCTTAGAAAAGTAGTAAAATGAAAGCCCATGCTAATGCTGGCATTACCTGAGAGCCTCATTACAGAAACAAAGCTTGGGCGCAGACAACACCAATCCTGGGCTTTACTCAACAGCAAGGACAGACAAGATTTTATAAAAAAAGTTTTTCAGCTGGTGCAGACAGCAAATAAGCTTTTTGGGAATGATGCCAAATGCAAGAGGAATGACAATGAAAGCACATCTGAAAAAACCAGCAAAGAAGTTCACATGGATACTGCCTACAAGTTTGACAACAGGATTGAAAAACAGCACCTTCCAACCCACACACACACAAAAAAACCACAGGTAGCTCTACATCCCACAACCTGAGCTGGTCATCTCCTGGCTGGAATGATGCTGGAAGGCTCCACCAACAAGGGACTCAAAATGAAACAAGCCTCATGGTGTCTTAATCTGCTACCTCAGTCAAGTAGAGAGAGGCATTAAAAAGCTCAGGGCCTACAAACTGAATCAAGAAGTATTGAGACATGAAATAACACAGAAACTCCTCACACTCATTAACAACTGTATATGCAAGCTGTGGGACATGGGTGCTGGGGCCTCACCTGAAGTCTTCCCAGCTGAAGTACTCCAAGGGTCTTATGCATATCTGGAATATTAGAAATTAATTTCCTTCTAGCTCTATGAGGTCCTTTTTGCTAAAAGAAGCTTAAATTGAGACTGGATGGTGTTCTCAGAGGCACGTTCTGGTTCAGCCACATCTTAATGGCTGTAATGCAGAAAACACTGAAATGCCACAGGCTGTAACATGCAGGTGTTCAGGCAAAGGAATCACAGGGATCCCTACAGGCCTTGAAATCAGTGAACTGCGCAGAGAGCAATTAAACACTCTCACAACTGGAGATGACTTTGGCTTCCTTTGCTGAAAGCCTCAGTGTGCAGCTGGTCACCTCTTCCTCAGAAATTTTGCTTGGCAACCCTGTGCGTGAAGACAGAACAGAATCTGATGTATATGTGCATACACACACACACACATATATATACATATACAGACACATATGGCCCATTTGTGTGACTCCATGGAGCAAACCAGAAAAGGGATCAGACTGATAAAGGAAGAAAACTTCTCCTAGAGTATTTGCAGCTGGGCACTGTGGCTCAGTGACCGACCAACACCACATGTGCTGGTGATGCTTGAGGCAGAGGTTCAGCTTCCCAACCAAAACACAGCTAAAGAGAAACCACAGCTCAAACAAATTGAGGTGCAGAACTCTGGGAGTTCTCAGGCTTGGGGAGGTCTCTGAAACCCTTCTGCAGGCTGCTACTGGTAAATAATTCTACCAACTGACTTGGTTGAGGCATCAGCTCAAACCAGAATATGTCCGCACTCCCAGTGGCCAAAGAAGTGAAGCTTTGCTCAATAACCTCTACAGAACTATCCTCCTACTTTGGGAAGACAACTTTATTCCCAAAAGTACTCAGAAACATGTTTAAATTACACTGTGTTTACATGCCACCCTATATAATGAAGGTATAAGTATGGACTTAAGAACCTCCCTATTGCTGAGTGTTTGAAGGTATACTGGGGAGCTAAGGAGAAGGGAAATATGCTTTCCCTCCTGCCAGGTCTTTTAAGAAACACCAAAAAACCCTCAGACATCATTAAACAGTAATATCATGCTGTGAACATAAACTAAAAAAAAATTCACTAATTGGAGACTATGGAGATTTACAAAAGTATATACTGAAATGAGGGACAAAAAGGAGACTGAGTAGTCTAACGAGTACAAAAAAATGTAATACTGCATCTGTACAGCATCTCCCAATCTAACATTCAGTGGGAAACTGGTATCCTCACCTCCCAGAGAGAAACTGAGGCAAAGAATGCTTATATGACTTGCAAAATGCTGTATCAGATCTGGGAAGGTGCCCAGCGAGGTGACTCAGTGATCTCTGCTCCCACACACCAGCCAGAGGAATTGTTTCCAAGCCAACACCCAGGTCACTAAAGCTGATAAGGAGCCAGGGCCAGGGACACTGCTGCTTGTCACAATCATGTGTCCAAGTCTTGCAGACACCTGGTGTAGTACAGAGGGTTACTATTTCTGATAAAAAGTTTAGAGCATAGCACAGCAAGCCCACACATCTTACAGATCCCAAAGTCTCATCTGGAATGAATCAGTATCAATTCAGACTTTATTTAAACATATTGTTTAAGTACAGTTTATCCCTCCTGATGCTGGGTTGAGAAGTTCAGTCTTTCAAGTATACTCTCTTACACTGAAATTTTCTTCTCTTTAGGAACAACTTGAAAACACACGAATGCATAATTACAGTGGTCAGATATCTTCATTCTATTATCATTAATCTGTGTTGCTTTTCACAAGACATCAGACTGACGTGTCTGAGGGACTGTACCCACCACACCACAACAGCAGTGTTTGGGAATAGTGACAGCAGGGTCCAGATTGTGCCACATGCATGATATACACAGCCTCAGTACATGGAGAGAAAGTTCTCAAACTTTCTGAGCCAACAGAACTCAGAGCAAAATTTATAGATCAGCTATATATTTTAATTTTTATAGTATTATGTTCCTCCATAACAAACAGAAATTTCCTAGAAATTCACAATTCAGCTTCCTATAAATTTCTCCTCTGGACTATGTTATTTGCTGCCGTGACATCAGCACTCCTTGTCCTGCAGCTCCCTTGAGTGACAGCATAAAAATACTGGTTACACTCATGGCACAAGATGCTCCGCCTGAGATAGAAACCCTTTCATCAAACACACTTAGAGCTTATCCAGAGAAGGCATCATGAATTAAGGAGCTGCTCCTTCAGCTCTGGTCAGCACATCAAGCAGTGCAGTTTGTCCCCACTCAGCAAAGCAAACACAAATCCTGAATGGCAGTAAGAGTAACACGCCCATGCCTCAAATGAACCGTGTGCTTAAGTGTTTTCCTGATTGAGCCTGGACTGCAGTCTGAGGACCAACAGAGCACCTTCTGCCAGAAGGTGTAGAAGAGTATCTGGCTCAGAAGAGCAAGTGCCTCTACTGATTTCCACAGCACTTTTCCTCTTGGATAAGTGTTGGCAAAATCCAGCTCAAGAGTACCACCTAGCCTTCCTCCAACATTTTACAGACACTAACCAGTGAGCTCAACATCACCAAATTAGGTAGTTATCAACTCTTGCACCTGTCCTACAACAGATTTAAAAGATGGACTGAAGACCAGGGGAGATCAAACTCTACCATGGCATGAAAGAGTGCAAGAAATACAGACTTTTCTGCTGTGTCCTACACAGCCTTTGCTCAGAAGGCAAACTCCCCTCTGCCCTCCTCCTGTGCTCTCTGCCACATTCATTCCCTCTGAACAGCCAGTGCCAGAGCTGAGCCAAAGGGACTGACTGACTCAGCAAGGGATGCCCAAGCCTTTGCTCAGTGTGGGAAGCACCAGTGTCAGTCCACAGCACTGCCTCGGGAAGGGGACAGCGTCCCACAGCCCTTTTTCCCATAATGATGGACTGGATAATGTTTGTGTGTTCAGTAATAACCACAGTATAGTGTCACAGCCCACCCGCAGTATTTTATAACCCCTAAAGCTGCTGATTCACAGACTCCAAGTGATACCCAGCCTCTCCAAAGGCCCACTGTGCCACCAGTGAAGCAGAACAACACATAACATCCAACAGCAGTATCTTCTTAGAGCTTAGCCTAGGAAATAGAGGATATGAGCCCACTCCAGGAAATACAGGGCATAAATTACACTGCTGGGTACCTAGAGCCCAAAGCACAGTTCTCCCACATCATCTGGTAAATGGGAAAGACAATGTAAAAGCACCTCTGTAGTGTCCTAATTGCTGCACTGTGCTGGCCAGAGGCGACTCAAACTGAGCCTGGAAGCAGCTCCACTGCCTGTGTGACAGCCTGGTCACAAAGCAAGGACAGAGGGACTCCTGCCCATGAGCTGGGAGGCCTCAGCAGTGCTGGTTTGTGCCCCCAGCACTTGGTGGCTGTAACCTCTGACTGCTCAGGAAACCCTCCTTCAATGACAGTGTAAACACCCAGAGTTATCCAACCTGGAATTGTGCCAGGCCTCTGGCATGAAATTCCTTTTACTTAAAGAAAAAAAAAATCCAGATGATCTGAGTGAACAAGAAGAGACATGTTGCAAGGGCAATGCAGGAGATTTGGGATTTGTTCTTAGCTCCACCCATCCCTGGTGATCATAATCCTTTGTTTGCCTTTTTTTTTCTATTTACATTGTAAGTTCTTCAAGACAGAGACAGTCTCTTGGTATTTGTTTATACAGAGTTTATATATCAGTCCCAGAGATTACTGCAAGGAGAATAATCTTTAATGACCACAAATCACAGCGACCCCTGTTTCAGAAATCCTCTAATGTGTGTCAAATAGATGTTCAAAAAGAGGCTCCAAACTAATTACAAGGTCTAAGATACCACAACAGCTCGCCACGCCAGTTGCTGTCCAGTAAATCCAGCTAGGAATCAAATCCCTGTGTTCTTGGCTGTAACTTTCTTTCTTGAGCAGACTGGCAACTGAGTCTTAGTGTGACTGGGAGCACTGTGCCTTTCCTCCCACACGCTCACACTTGACAGAGAATTAAGTCATTTCTCTTTTTGCTACATTAAAACCAAACCAACAAAAAACAAACAAATAAACAAAAAACCCCAAGCAAAATTAAACAAAAAAGACTCTACAACTACAGAGAGAGAAACTCAACACTTCATAGAACATAGACAGACAGAACTCTCTTGTAACTGGGAGCTTTAAAATAAAAGTAGGAAATCCAAGAATGTTCTCCAGAAGTGGCATCATGAACACTGCAAGCTTTCTTTAAAGGAAGTTTGGTTCCTTGCAGTCACTACCTGTCTTCTCTTTAATACCTGTCCCTTCCTGGGGAAGCAGAGTGCAATGCAAACAGAGCTGTGCAGAGATGAGAGCAGATGAGATACAGGTTTGCTGGGTGCAGGCTGCAGATTTTGTTTAGAAAAATGACTCTGGTTTACTTCACGTGTCCATCCCTACTGCCGTTCTTCCAGTTGAGATAATCAACATGCTTGAGGAAAAATTGATTGCTCCCTAATATTCATTCAGTCCTGTATAATGAAGCTCATTTTAGTCCTGAAGTCAGTCCCGTTCAAGTAAAGTGCTTGTTTGCATTTAAGATCTTACGGGATGTTAAGATGAATCAAGGTGCTTGGGGCTGTCAAGTTGAAAGCTTAATATCTTCAAATTGCTGTCCAGGTTACTTTGAAATATTTATGTAATGTACCTTTCTTTCCTGGCAAATTACCATTAATGGGAAAGGAGCTTAGAATTACCTACCAGAAGCACCGAAGTCCCTTTAATGGTAACAATTATTCATTCTAACTTTTTTTATATACAATTTTTCCTGTAGTATCTTCAAAATACCTGCAATTCCAGCAAATGTTTTACGTTCATCTAAACTCTGATTCTATCTTACTCATTTTTCTCAAAGCTGCTGCCTTGAGGAACCAGGCAAAGTAATAGATAAACACTCATGTCACTCTTCTGACTGTGCATTTGATGCAAAAAATCCTCTTGCTAATATTGGCTGTTTTTAAAAAAGGCTGAATCTGCTTCAGTTGGGAAGAAGACTATTATGGTATCAATCCAAGACCTACTGAAGCCAGAAGAAAAGATTCAAAAAACTGCTCTTCAAAGGGGTTAATAAGTCAACAGTGGATGTTTTCATTTGGAGTTATTCAATTCTAGACAATTATCATAGTCATAAAAGTCAACAGGCTTTCTCTTAGCTACCTAAAATACTCAATAACATGTTTACTCAGAGTTCATTTTTTAAAAGAAAATAACATCCATTTGAAGAAAATAGTGGATTTTCAGTGAAATAATGAAGAACAAAGTATTTCCACACTGAAATACCTGCACAATGCCTCACATGGACCCCTTTGTTGAAAGGCAAAGTCTCCAAACCAAACTCACTTAAGAGAACTGCAGAAAACTTGGGAACTGAAATTATAACGGAGAGGAAAGGTGGTTTGGGAGCTTGCCAGCAGGCAGGACATTTGTGAGATCTGGGTGAATTCCCTGCTATTATTGCAGAATTTCTGTCTGCGCTTGGGTGAGCTGCTCACCCTGCACGGTTCCCACCTGGAATACCGACCTACCATTGCCTCTCCCTGCCCCAGCCCTCTTTGGAGCTAACAAAGACTCCCTCAGAACACATCAGCACAGTGCTTCTTAGCACAAAACAGCTCCCTTTTGGAGGGGGAGGTTGGCCACCACTGTAATTCAAGCAGCTGCTGAACAAAGTGCAAGCCCTTGCCCTGGCATGAGTGGTGCACACAGCCAGGAAACAGCCACGGTTTTGTCGTGTATCAGCCCTAAGCAATTCAACTTTTTTTTTTTCCCTGACGTCCCCTAGGCAATTTCAGCAGTGCACACTAATTCATACTGTGGTCGCAGAGTAATTTTACCAGAAGTAGTGAGGGAGCCCCAGTTCTGCTGGGCCATCAGCCCCACCCCAGAATGGCACCACAGCAGATGTTCCCCAAGGGACTGGGACCAAGGTAAGGAATCATCATCTACTGCAGGAGCTCAGCAGGGAGCATGTGGGTGATGCTGCAGCCTCCTGTGCTATGGAAAGCTTTTAACTTTGGTAGGTCCCAAAATCAAGACTGATGAAGCTACAGGAGAGGTGTGGAAGCCAAAGGAGACTCTTTGCAGCCAAGAGTTGCCCTTTTTATTGTTCTTTTAATATCCTGTCTGAGCATTAGGTTGGGGCTTTTTTGATTCAGTCCAAAACAAGAGGGAAAAGCTGCCTGTAAGGTACTTACTCTTGCTGAGCTGGAGAATATTTCAGAGAAGATGGAGACCCAAAAGGATAAACTCTGGGCATGGAAGGACTTCAGAAGAGAAACAGGGGAAATCCAGTTGTACCCTAACAAGTTCCAGGGACAGAACAAGCTTCTGCACATCTGGATATAAAAGTTAGTATAAAGTCCTCTCGGACCAGAAGAAGTGTGAAGATAGAAGACAATGGAATAAAGTTTTTAGGGAAAACACTGAGCACTGCAAATACACAAGCACACTGTAAATAAAGAAGCATTCAGCCTGCTCAGTACGTCTCTATTTTCTTCCTTAAGCCAACTGCAGTGAATAGCAGGATGCTAAGATGATATTTTCATACGAGAACAAAACAAAACCAAACCAACAAAAAAACTGCAGCCCTCCCAGGAACCACTGCCTGTTTATGAAAAAACAAATCATTAAGGCTCTTGGGGAAATGGAATACTCTGGTCCCACCAATAGTGAGCAGGTAAGTAGGAGTGAGATCTAAAAGCTATGCAGGACACTGCAACAGAGCTGCAGCTCTTCCAGAGATGAGTGCAAGTACTTGCCTTCCCAGTTATGGTTTCAAATCAATCTCACATGCCCTATATTTACCCGTACTTGTGCTCTGGCCTCTCTCAGACTGCCGGATAGCAATACTTTTTTTTTTTTTTTGTAAATGGATGTCTAGACAGTTGTCTTCACATCAGACAAAAAGTGTTCACACAGGAAATTCAAAGGAAAATTGATGGAGGCTACTACAAAATAGAGGTACTCAGGATGAAGACAGCAGTTCTGTTCCCTGACAAGGCTCCCAATGTGGGGTGAGTGGTCCACCTGCAAATGCCAACCAGCTTTCACCATCCTAGCTTTGCTCCCAGGACGAAGAAATTCAAAGAAATCAAAGGAGTCCTTCAATTGTCATCTCAGCTCCACTGAAACAAATGAAAGCTCCTCATGTAAAGCACTGCTGCATCACTGGGTGTGACACTGAACATCAAAATCACCCACACGGGACTCAGGTCAGCACTGAAAGGGAAAATCCAATGGGAGTAGGTGTAATTCCCATCAATTTGTAGCAAATGAGTGGAAAACAGACATTAAATTGAGTTTCTGCTCCTTCCCTCTATTAAACACACTTAAAAAATAGATCTTTGAATCATCTCATGATTCATCACAGCATAACTTGATGTATTGAGTGACCTATCTGGTTACATGGGCAGGTGACACATGAGTGGAGCAAAGTTTCAAGATCAAGAAAGAATTTGGCTATGTCAATACAGCAGGTGTGAGCCTGATCTATTAATTTTCATAGTAACTGTGCCTCTATGTGAACTAATGAAAAAGAATTTAGAAGTATTTTAAATTTTTTTGGAGCCACACCAAATAAACAAGAAGAACTTTGATATATATTTTATATTCCAATATTTCTTTTTCTGCCTCAGGCTGTATTACAATCAGGATGGGCAAAACCCTAAGTCTAATTCACCAAAAATTGTCAAAGTTGTACAGTTTATGAAATGGATGGATTTTTCAGTTTTTCTTTTCTCCTTTTTAATTTATACATTCTGTAAAAATGTTCATCATATTTCCTTACAAAGGCAAACATCCATAGTCTTCTACAAGACTTTAAATGAAAAATTAAACTACAGTCAAATAAAAAAAAAAGTAAAGCAACCAAGAAGAAGAAAAATGCACTTCAGTATGTTTAAATTTTAGATAAAAGACCATTTCTCAGTTAAAATCTTTCCCCCAAGAAAATCCCAAACAACTCTTTCTTTTTGCTTGTTATGCTTTCAAAATTCTAAAACCCACTTAGGAAACAAAAGAGGAAAGAATGAAGGAGAAAGAGGTTCAGACAAGAAATGTACCCACCCCCCTTCAAAAACTCTCTCAATTTACATCAATTTCTCAAGCCAATGTAATTTACAGTGTTGGTCTTAGAGATATAAAATTTATCTTACACATAACCTTAGCTAATGGTGGAGAACTTGCAATTAATAATTATATGCTTAAATGCCACAAGAAAGTTTCATTGTTTAATTTGGCTTAATACGACCATTTTAAGGCAAAAACGATTCTGAATTGCGGCTGTCACCCAAATGACAATATTTTAAGAGACTAGGAATAACTCTTCCAGAAGCAATTGCTTCATCTTCTATAAAAAGTCATGCAAGGCATTCAGTAAGACAGTATTCATATCAGAGCAGCTGAAACTCCCAGGGCAAACATGAAAAGAGGATTCCTCATGAAGCTTTTAATGGTCTCGTAACATTTTTTCTTGCCTCTTTTTTGGTTTTCAAATAATATATATAATTTTTTACTGCCAGTAAAGCTTACTGGTATTTTCATGCCTAACAGTCACTCATGGTGGAAATTAGAGCAGGGATTAAGGAGTATGCTATTTTTACAGTTCTTCTGGCAGAAATTACTTCTCCTCCATGCAAGGAAGTGAGCTGTGGCTCCTGCAACAGGTAAAGCAAGACTAGAGGAGACAAAACCAGAAAGCCTGGAGGAAGGGCTTAGGCTTGGGGGCTCTTTTTTATTCACCATGGTGTGCCACACAGGGCGAAATTTATCCTTTTAACAAGAAACAAGAAAAAAATTAAGTACGCATTATGCACACCTTGTTTGGAGAGCTGAAATGGGAGCTGAGTGGCAGGCCAGCTTCAATTTCATCTGACTCGAGTCAAATCCAATTAATAAAAGAATTGCAAACTCTGAGTGGCGGGCAGAAAATCCTCATTTCCTTGCAGTAACCCTGAGAGGGGCAGGCAGGGCAGCAGCCACTCACACAGCTCCATGTCAGGGGTGCCAATTGCCCACCTCATTCAAAAAGTAAACTTAAAAAGATTTCTGTTGGAAAAGATAATGCTTGGAAGTCTCTAAACAAGCAGTGATGTGATCATACCTATGTTCCCTGTACCTTTGGCATTTTCCTTTGTCATATATTTGATAAACTTCCAAAGTCTTGTGCAGCTGCTCCCATTCCCCAGCTACAGGGACAGCAGGCTGCTGTCTTAGCAGCAACAACACAACAACAACGAAGACAAAACCCATCCAGTTATATCAGGAGAAGCGATAAATGATCTAGTAAACGATCTAGTGCTTAACACATTTGAAATGTAAAGATCTGAGCTACAAAGCATGTGGTGCACAAGCCAAGGAGCCGTGATCAGGAGTGGAGGTCCGAGGACCTGGCAGCCGTGCCCGAGTCCCCACCGCTGCTGTGCCGTGGGACAGAGCCCGGGCCGAGCCGTCTGTCCTGCGGTGCCTCGGCTCCCTGGGCAGGAGTTAATGCCCACCGTGTGAGCACAGGGGCAGCCTTGGTCAACACTGGGAGGCAGAGAGGAGCTGGCGTCGGAAATAAGTGGAATTCCTGAGTCGCTCGGAAAGGCTGGCGGCAGCGATCCCACAGACTGGGTGGAAGCAGGAGTGTTGCTTTGTTTACCCCAAGCTTTATTTTTTAAAGCACCGTGACAGCTCTGAGACTCGCCGTGTCTCAGACTAATCTATTTTCCCCTCAACACCTTGCAGCGAGCCGTCCGCCAGCTTCCCGTGCAGCCCGGGGTCAGCAGCTCCCGCCGGGACGGGCGCTGTGAGCGCTGCCTGAGCCGGCCGGGAGCAGCGGCATCGGCACAGCCCGACCCCTGCTATCGCCTCTCCATCGGCTCAGCCCGACCCCTGCTATCGCCTCTCCATCGGCACGGCCCGACCCCTGCTATCGCCTCTCTATCCTCAGGAGCTCCACACACCTCGGCCTTGGCACTCGGCACATTCCAAAACCCACAGCCTGCTCCTCCAAGAAGTCCCACCTCTTCTACGTGCAAGGCAGCAAGGCCTTGAGGAGCCAGAGCAACTGAACTGAAATACTGCTTTATTTGCTTCACTTCTGTACAGGTTTGAAACGGGAGGCTCCCTTTCTGCAGGGCTCTGTGCAAAATAAATTCTGAGGCACAACAATGATAATCCCATTAAGCAACAAGGATTTGTGAGCCCTGTGTTTGGCTGGGCTTCTCTCGTGAGCATTTTACCAATATTTCTGACACTAGAGATGAAAAAAGTCATGAGTCAGACTTCTTAAAGATCACAAATTTGTGAGCATTTTCAACATCTCAATCCCCAAAGCTCCCTTGAAAATCACAAAGACAAGAAACTTGCTGGGGTGTTTTATATGAAAGCTGAGTCTTACGCAACATCTTAACTCTAGGTGCTGGGACTTTCCAAATAACACTAATTAAGGTAGTACTCATGATAAGATCCTGAAAAGTGATCCTACTACTTTTGTAGGATAAACAATAATACAATTAAATATTACTGTAATTACGACTAGATGTGGGTCTTCAAAAACCTCACCAAAATAATCACTCACAAATGGGAATCCTTAACTTTTCCCAGTCCGTCTTCTATTTAGATTGAAAACTTGCTTGGGTCGAATCTTTCCCTATTGTTTATACAGCACATGGGGATAGTGAACTTGTTGGGAAATTCTGGACATTGACATAAACCAAAAAAATACCAGTGTGCAGGGAATTTTATTTTGATCTCAAAATACAGGTGGAAATGCTCTGATGGGAACTATCAGACTTATTATGCACATCCAACTGTCTATATCAGAGAAACTTTCTTTTTCTGGAGATTTTGGACTTATCCAAGCACAACAATGGCAAGATTCTTCTACTGCAAACAAATGAATCAAATTAAACAAATCTCTGCCTTTTGGGATTTTCCAGACAACAAGGCTAGAAAAATGTGCTTGAAGCAAAAGTGTTTATGGCTGTTCTTGCACAGCTGACCCCCATTTCAGGAAAAAACATAAACAAAACAGAACCTAACTTGTGACAGGGACCTCTAACTATTAGCACAACACACAGTTAAAAGCTCACATTAATAGTTTAACTTGAAAAATCCTCACACATCCCAGTGATGGGTACAAGGCAGACAGCAGGGCTTGCTAATTGGGTCATTCTTTACTAGACATCTTTGAGTGGTGGTTTGGGTTCTCTTAAAACTGCTGCCTAATGAAGTAATTCATGGTTAGTATCCTCTTGTCACTTCAAAAATAATTATTTCACATACAGTATTAACAAAATCTAAATTTACACCCAATAATTTTCTTCAATTGCCATGGAGACTCAGACCAGTGATGCTCCCAGACCAGGTCTCTGCTCAAATTCTACCAGGATAAAAGGCAGGAAAATAGAGCCAGCAGTTCATGGCATCAACATCCTCTCTGCTACAACAGCCCGAAAGAGATGAGAGTAGGGAGGAAAAGAAATTGGTAACATTTAGGGGACAGAAAAGCCCATGACTGAAGTAAGGACCATGCCAGGTCCTCTTCCAAACTTTCTCAAGTCCTGAAGTAAGAGGAGCACGGACAATGCACTGCCACCACCGATGGCACCCAGGGAGAGTCCTTCCTCAAGCTCCTCTCAAAGCCCGGATTTCAGCTGGGAGAATTCAGAGCATTTCCACCCTTCTCCAATATACATCTGTGTTTATTATTTTTTTGCCTGCACGACTGACCATGAGCAACCCCGTTCACATATTTTCTAAAAGAGAGAGCACAGTTTGTTTATATGTCAGCTGTATGTGCCAGTCCTTAATATGTCTGGGGTGACAAGAAAATAAATGGACTTTCTGTGTCATATTTAGATCCCCTTCCCATCCCTCACCAGTCCCCCAATGTGTTTGTCTCCTTTTTGCTCTCACTGGGGATTTGCAGCACACACAACATTCTGCCCTCACCTCTGATGTTCAGAGGGCATTTTTTAAAGTATAGGATATTTTTCAAGGACTTGACCATTTATCATCCCAATGGAAAAAGTTCTCAATTATTTCATGGGGATTGGCCCTTCATCAACAACTGAAATAGCTTTTACAGGCTGACCAGATTCTGCAACTTCAACCACTTCCTCACACAGAAGCAACGGAAGAATTTCATCAGATTTAAGGCCTACAGTGACTTTTATTCCTGGCACAGGAACCAGCCTGAAGGGAGCTAAAGGTCCCTAAGACATATTTATGAAACAACTCAGACTTTTTCTCTGGGCATTCAGTTCTCAGACCTGCAGCTGAAAGCCTGACAGGAGTGCATTATTCCTCAACTGAATTTTTACACGTAAAATATGAAGAACCCAAAAAATGAAAATTCCAAGTCAGAAACCATCACATCAAAAAATTGGCCCTGGTTTGCACCATGCACTGCCCCACATATTGAGGCTCTTCTGCCAGGGACTGGCCAGAGCTGAGGAGTGCCCCAGCCCTCCCGGCACTCTGTGACACCATCTGGAGCACTGTCAGAAATGCCTGCTGCACTGATATTCAGCTAAAGGAGAATTAAATGTCAGACATTCAGTTTTATCATCCTTAAGGAACTGCCCTAAAGGTGTGTCAGGCACATCCCTCTAGATTAAACTAGCTTAAACATTTAAATGTCCACTCTTCCTTTACACTAACACAAGTGTTAAGTCCAGTGTCAACCTCCAGGCTAACACCAATGTGAACGTGGTAAAAGAGAAATGCTCTGAATCAGCTTTTGAAAGCTACTTACAAGAGCCAGGATCCGGGGGGAAGGAAATTCAGCAAGCAAAGTTAATAAAAACATTCCCAGACTGTCATTGTAATTAGCTTCAGCACAATATTTAATGTGGAACAGCATGGGACGGTTTGGGAAACTTAGCATCAACTGCAGCAGGCATGCAGTGCCTCAGCAAGAAAGGGATGAAATCTCTTTCTGGGACACAGCAAACTTGCTGGGAAATGATTTGTTTGCTGGGAAACAATATCTGGCCGCAGGATGAATCTGCTGCCCAGTTTTGGCTGGCAGAGGGGACTGAGGACAGCACTCATTCCTGGCTGGCATGGGATGCAGTCCTTTCCCTTCATGGCCCAGCATGGGCAGAGCCTAAGCGAGTCCCCACCCTAAAAGTGCTTGAAGTCCAGAAGGGGGGGATTAGAACACCTTTTAAATAGAAGGGGATCAAACTTGGGGCTCCCAGATTGGATCCCAGCCTCTCATCCAGTTAGTCACTCTACAGAGCAAGCACCAGCATTTCCTCCTCCTTGGGCAGCTTTGCAAATCTTGGTTCTTTTGCCCAAAATCCAACAGTCCAAAAGTGAAACATTTTACGTGGGGTGGAATGGCAAATGGAACATCCTTTTGGACACAAAGGAATTCACTTTTTGATTGCCAAGCCAAAAAGTCATGCATGTGTACAGGGCATTACTGAAATATGCAAATTAATTAGACAACCTTGAGCATTCAGACTAATAAATTGGCACTATTATCTCCCCTCTTGCAAATTGTATCAATTTATCTTTAACTGGCAAAACCGCTATTTTTGTAAATGTAAATGTCAACCAAGAGTCCAACCCAAAATTGCCCCCAGATTCCTAAGGAGACTTTGGAGGATCAGCTTTAAAGATCACTGCAGGACCAAAACCTTCATCTTATAAACTGGCCCCATTTCCTGAACATATCCAGGAGTGCTAAGCTCAAGCTATTTGTCATCTCCACAGTAATTTGAAAAATATGTTAAAGAGAACCATTGTATTAAAATCAAGACTAAAATGGCTGAAAATTCGGAAGGGGAAGGAAAGTTATCATTGAACAGAAACACTAAATCCCTGCTACAGTAATTTCACAGCTCCATTTATGCTTTTGCACCATCTGAGGATCCTGGCCCCATGGCTGTTTCAAAGGAGGTCAAGGAACAAGTCTGAGAAGCTATGTACCAGTTTCCTAATAAGATTGCCTTGTCTCACATTTCTGCTGATTTCTTTCATACGCTCAAAGTTGTTACAGCAGCTCATAAAGAGAGAATAAAGATTAGACACCAGCCTTTGCCCTTGAGACCTTCCCTGACCTCTGGTTTGCCATTCACATTTATTACAAAAGAGCCTGAAATGTTTTTGAGTCATAGAAAAGCATCTGATGGTTACAGAGGGTTTTGCACCAATAATGCTCTGTTCGCTGGCTTTCCTCAGACAGAACTTTGCAAAGATATTGAAACTCCCTCAGTTGCAGGCAATAAACACAACTATGCCAAAGTTGGGAGGAGGAGATGGAGGGGGATGGTTCCTTGCACACCACTGTTTTCTTATCCATCTGGAATTAGGAAAGCACGCCTGGAAAGAAAGAGCCAACAGCTTTGGATAAGTCAGCCCAATTCCTCGGCTATGACATACTCCCTGCATGCACGCGCAAGAGAGAATGCGAGTAACTCATCTGTCTGTATTCAGCCATTATTTAAAATAGAACAAATTAAAAGATTCACCACGGAAGTAGTAAAAGACTTTTATAAGGATTTGCTAACCAGCCTGATCTCGGCTGAGGCCCCTCCTGCGAGAAGCAAAGCAGTCCTGCCTTCAAAATTGGATTTAAGAGGACTTGAGAATGTTCACATCTGGTAAAATCTGACCCCAGATCAGTGCTTCCCTACAGGCTTGTGTCTTTGAAATCAATGGAAATCACACTGGAGACATAAGTGTGATTAGCTGGGAGTCACAGCAACGAGAGGGCACGAGTGAGCTGCCGTGACTGATGAGCTCCTGAAAATAAACATCCTCTCCTGCCTACCTACTTTCTAAAGTCAGTTTTCTTCATTTAGTTGGACATAACTTGTCCTTGCAGAATAGCTATAGCTTTCTTTTACTCTGCCACTCACAAACTGCCCATTGCTACCACATGCTGCACTACAGCCTAGAGGAGAACGACAAACAGTTTCCCATGAGCGTTCGTATATTAGTTTCAATTCAATTTAAATGTGAGCTTCATTATGACCTTGTTAGCACCCCCTCTCCCGTTTACTTTCCATTACCATTCAGCCTGTCAAACTTTATTAGCACAAATGACCATAGAAATTGCGAGCTGCTTGAATCCTCGCAGTTTGAAACATATTTAGTGGGTGAAATTCAATCTGTCCAGTAGGCCAAGGGAGCTCTGCCGTGCCCCAGCCTTTTGCTGACTTGCAAGTTTTAGGAGTGTTCACAAGCAAAATGTGATGACAAGAATAAGTCTCTCTGAGTAAGGGAAAACAGAAAGGAGACACGTGACTGCCAGGCAGCAGCCCCAGGTATGCTCCTGCTCTGCCATGGATGGGGGAAAATGTCAAAGGGAAGAAACTGATTCTCCCCCACATCTCTATCACCCATTAGACAATTAAGGGGGGAAAAAACCACCTCAAACACAGTGATATTTCTAAAGAGATAAAAAAAAAGGGGGGGGGGGGGGGGAAGTTAAATTAATTATATGACTCATGGAGCTCTGTAAACCACCCAAGTGTTTTGCATGCAGCCCACACCATCCCATCTGTCCCAGGAGGACACGACTTCTCGGGTGAACTCACTCTTCTCTATAGTCTCAGCTAGATTTCTTGTCCCCAGAAGAATATTATAACATATGGTTAACTTTTTCATATAATACCTAGTTCCCAATCTCACACAAAAACTTCCACAATATGTGTCATTTTGACACGGATTTAAACATGATAAACAGTGTAATACAATCTCCAGCTGTTTGAACAATTCTGGTCATAAACTGCCTCACTGCACTGTCATCATGCTCGTTTCTGCAGTGAGTCTTTGTTCTCTTTTATTCCCTACATTGTTTCTCTTCCACTCCAAGACATTTTCAAAGAAAAGTGCATAAATTCAAAGTTCAAATCAACATTTCCTTGAGTTCTTTATCTCCATGCAAAAAAAAAAGAAGAACCTCAATTTAAATTTTTATTAAATTCAGAGATGGACAAAAAAAAAAAAATAATGTGGCTTCTTTTTTGAAATCTGGTCAGGCCATTCTGAAATATTAGGCATAACTTTTCCATGAATACTGGTAAAGAAGATTTCAAGAGTGGAAGAAAACACAGTCCAGAAAAATTAACCATTCCAATATTTCAGTTCAAAATATCCAGGTCAATATTTAGTTCACTTTTATTTTAAAAAACTAAGATCAAAAAAAGCTTTTAAAGAAAACATATTGTTTATTAATTTATTGATAACTCTCAGAAAAAATACTTTGGTTACAATCAATTGCCATGATTTCTTTTTTCAGGTTTTTTTACTGTAGCCTAGAAGATCAGGGAAAAAAAAACCTTCCCTTTTTCTGTGCAGTTTTAGTAAAATAAACTTAACACCTAGTAGTGTTGATTAAAAGAGGTTAATACCCACTGGCAGGCAGTTTTCTAAGCTCCATTTCTGGAGCTTCCCTGTGCTGGTCAGATTTGAAACCCATCCTGCCCCTGCTCTAGTGACACACAGTCCTGGCAGAAAGCTCCTCTGCTCCAAATGCTCCTGGGATACTTGAAAATCCTGGAGTATATATATTTTCCTGCTGTTCATCTATGATAGTCCAGGATACACTGAAACACTGAAAGATGAGCCTTATAAAGACAAGCGCTGAGTCTACCACTGGCTACAGTTGCAAGGGGTTTATTAAAACCTTTTCCCATCGAGTCAAGCATTTCTTCAGTGCTCCAGCATAGCTGCAGAACGAATTTAAATTCCTCCCTGCCAACCCAGGTGTGGAGGAATATATTTTAATATCATAAGAAACACAGAGAAAAGGGAAAGGAGTATTTCACTTCATTAGTGTGCTTTAAAAAGCAGAGATCTAAGATAAGGATGAAGGGAAATTTAGGGCAAGCTTAGGAACAAGTTCCCAAGGGAAACCATGGAAGTCCCATCAAATGAGATGTTTAAAATTAAACTCAATAAAGCACAAGAAAGTAAATGGCACACAACAACCCTGAATAGAAGTAGGACCAGCTGCATAAAGTGTCTCTTTTCACTCCTGTCCAAGTATCCTGGGAGCGGTTGCTCCCACATAGCATCACCCTCACTCCTCGAGCAGCCAGGGACAGCTCCAGTGATTTTAACTGGTTTAGCTTCATGCCAAATTCCTATCTCTAAACGCAGATGGACACATTATTATAGCCTCATTTGTGCTGAGTAATAACTTACTCTGGGCTAGCTCGTAACTTTACACTTTGCTCCAAATGAAGATGATCACTGTCCCAGTGCTCAGCAGGGAAGAAGGAACTGGAGCCTCCCACTCATTCATGCCGTTGGATTTCCCTCTGGCAGCGAGGCATCCTCTTGAGAACAGCCAGCAGGTCCCCAGGACAAGGCTTTCAGAGCTCAGGCTGCTCTAAGTCAGCAGAGGCTTGGTGTCATCCCTGATGGCAGGGCCAGTGGCCAAGAAACCACAGACAGGTGCTTGTGTGGGTAACTTGTTCTTCTCACTGCGCAAACTTGGGGTAAAACTGGTGTAGTTCTGATTTGCAAATAAGATGGGGCTATTCCTCATGTAAGAGAAAGAATTACCAAAATCAAATAGGTCAAAAACCATGTTGGCTCATGCCAGGAAAGCCATTAATATAACAAAATACTGTTAACAGAGAATAAGATAAAAATCACATGTCAAAGCTGGGGAGAGGAGGATTTGATTAAAGATGGCCTAACTGATTCAGCAGCAATTAAGGTTTCTCTTCAACTGGTGCAGTTCATTCCTGCCAGGAAGGAGGCACTGGGTCCAACTCTCTCCTCACTTGCACCAGTCTTACACTGGTGAAAGCCATCACCTCTGTTCATGCAGCTCCTCCCAGGCAGCTCAGCAGAGAGAGGAGCAGAATCCTGCCCCAAAAGGCCTGTGGCAATTGTACAGGATCAGATAAAACACCTCAGGAATGCAGCACTGAGTGGAGCACTAGGCAATGCTTTCATTTCCATCCTTGGCTTACTCAGTCCCAGCTTTCATTTCGACTACACAGTGGTTGGAGAAAAAGTTTTAACATTAATTAGTTTAAAGGGCAGGAATTACATTCGCATTTTAATAGTGTGGAAATGAATAATCTGAACAGGGAGCAACAAACTGTGGGAAGGGCTGCTCCATATTTTCTGTTTACCAGATGGAAATAACCCTGGATTTTCTTCCTAACTACCTCTCTGCTTAGCTGGCAGCAACCTGGCAGACACCGAGGCTCCAGCCCCGCAGAGCACACAGATGCAGTGTGGGGGATCATTTGTACTGGGGTAACAACTGAGGGCCCCAGTTGAGCTGAGACCTGATTGGGATGGATTTTGCCCCACCATACAATGCCATAAATGACTGCAGGAGGAGCAGACAGCACCTTATGCAGGAGACAGAGTGAAGCCATCTGCCACCTGCAAGCTGTAGCTCCAACAGCCCTTTCCCCACTGGAGAACCCAGAACAGATCAGAGCCCCAGCACGGATCACACCACTTCCCGGGGTAACCTATCTCATACTGATGATTCTAAGAGTGCTTTACAACTAGTTATTAATTCCCAATGCACCTGCTAGGGAATTAATACTTTTATCTCCCATTTATCACTATGTTAACCAAGGCCGGTCCATTAACATGTTGCAGTGATCAATGGCAGAGCCAGAAACAGAAGCCAAAATTCTGCTCCAGTGGGAGTTTGTTCATCAGATAAATAGGTGTTTGCATGTTTGTTTTATGCCTGCATAAACTAAGGGAGACAACGTGCTTGCCTGAAGTTTAACAATGAATCACTGCAAAAGTCTGGAAAGACCCAAAAAATTCCTTGAGAAAAAGAAGTAAGTTTGTCCTAACACATCTTTACTCATGGTGCTTCATTGTTCACAGGAGTCATGTGCAGTGCAACATCCATCCCAAAGATGAACTGCAACAAGACTCTGCCTTGGGGACCATCAGGGTTTTGATTTTTGCTAGGATAATCCCACAGATGAAGAGGCCATGGTTACCTGTGCAGTGAATCTGGCAGAAGAATGTGCTGCTGCTAAAAGCAGCCAGGCACACACAGACAGTGGTCTTCCCAAAGCACCTGGCAAGAGTGAGAAAGCCAAGGGAGAGGAAGATCTCTGACACAGGGCAACAGAAGGTCCACTTTGTGCTAACCACGGCAGCCAGGATCTCCTTGCAGTTTGCCCCTCTCAGCCAGCAGAGCATGGAGCCCCCCAGTAGTCCCAGAAAGCCAAACTGGGCTCCAGGGCCAGTGCTAGGGCTCTGCCAGTTGCTAAACACAATTACATTCTAGTTGCTGTCTAGTTTGAAACATCCAACCCTTGTGTTTCTAGAGTGGAAAGTCCTAAATGGAGCTGGTCTGTTACTTCTTTATGTTGCTGCACTGTATGTCAGGACTGCTGAAAATGCACCCCACAAACACAGGATGAGGCTGAAGACAGCTGTTGTATCTTATTTGTGCCTTATTTCCAATCAGGCTCCTGCCTGAAACCTCAAAACCACAATATCAGTCTCCTGGAAATATGCAATAGCGACCAACAGGGTAGTGCTGCTTGTTTAAGACCAATCAAACATGAAGTTGGATGAATGCCACTCACAGAGCTGATTTCTTCAAAATTTTCTACACCAAAACCTACCTACTGACTTCAGCCAGGAATTGCAGATATGCAGAGTTACAAATCCTGAATTACAGTCCCTAGAAATCAGAAACAAAAGCTTGTATCCAGCACCAGAAACAGAGTTTTGTGGTGGTGCAGGGAACCAACCTGCATGTACAAACCCCTGGCATGTATGAGTAACTGGACAGTCCTTTCAGGTCATCCAGAGATCAGTTTCTCTTTAGACAAGAAAGTGGTGCCATCACATCTGCAGAGAAGGAGTGGTTAGTTGGGGGTATTTTTTAAGTATAGCTTGATTTTGGTTACACTACAACTCTTAGTCTTTGAAGAGAAATTTTCACAAAGAGCCTGCAAAAAAACCTCAAGCACAACTGCCTGTTCTCTGGGGAGCTCTCTATCACGAGTGAATCTATTTGGAGAAATTAAGGGAACAGCAACTCTTTTGCTGCTCACTGGCTCTCCCAGAAGAGCACCCCACCCTACAGCAACACCAAAGGATGGAGGGATGAGTGTATATGGAATTGGGCCATCTGGTGATGGCAGCCTGAGCCACAGGCATGTGTTTCACATATGTACTTGCATGATACAGTTGGTACGTATTTACCACAACAGTTTGTACTGCAAGCAGTATCTCAATTTCTTCTTAGCTGTGGTGGCAGTCTTAAGATAAGTCATGAGGAGATCTTAAGGAAATCATCTCAGTCTACCACCAATTTTGGTTGTTGACAGACACTTCATGCTAAAAAAGGTGCTGGCTTGTTTTGCCTCAAGGGTGCTCATTCCCTTTATAATATAATCAGTATTCCTTCAGGTAATAAGGCCTTGCTGGGTAAGTACCTGAACATCAGTCCCCGGATCAAAAGAAGCAATTTTCAACCAGCACAGAGACACACAACCTGAGAAATACTCAAGGTCACAAAAGGAAAGAAACAGGTATAGTTTAGCTTAAAGCAATGAACACAAGCTCTAAAAC
The DNA here is from genome assembly GCA_034509425.1 of Eopsaltria australis. NCBI lineage: Eukaryota > Metazoa > Chordata > Aves > Passeriformes > Petroicidae > Eopsaltria > Eopsaltria australis. The sequence goes on from JAVTVJ010000489.1 coordinate 575,031, forward strand.
TACAAGCTATGAAGGAAACGAAGAGGCTTGGGGAGAACAATGGAGTGATCTGGAACAAAGGGAATCTGGTGTGTACAAAGAGCAAGGACAGGAACAGCAGCTAAGTGAGCTGGAAGGACGTTCTAGGATGGTATCAGAACACATAACTGACGGTCATTAATCTCTGCAAGAGAGGGAGCTCTTCTTTTGTGCCATCTGTTTCTAATTACTGTCCCGACTCAGCTCTAGGCCTAAGTTGCACAATTCAAACTTGATTCCAAACCACCCAAAGTGCTAAAGGTTTTGGAAGGCACAGGAATGGGAGTATCGGGCATAAATTGCAGAGTTTATGGTATTTACACAAGAGGACCTAATTAGTTCATGCACAAGTGCCAAAACAATACATGTGAGCACACCATTGGGTCACACATGAGTGCAAAATTGCTTCACCCATGTACACCCAGCTAGTTTATGCAGGAATGCTCCAGTAGCTCATGCATGAGCACCCAATTAATGCATGAGGGTCCAATTAGTGCACACACGAGTGCCCAATCAGTCTGTGGCACAAGCAGCCAATTAATTTGTTCATAAGTGTACAATTAATTAATGCACGAGCACATGACTGGTTTGTGCATGCTCCCCAGCTGGTACATGCATGAGCACCCAGTTACTGGCACACAAGTGCCTAATCAATGCATGCTTGAATGTCCTATCAGATCATGCTTGAGCACTCCAACACTTCATGCATGAGCACCCAAATAACTGAGGGATGTGTTTTATGCATGAGCACCCAATCAGCCCATGCAATTTATGCTTGAGGACCCAAATATTCCCAAATGAACAAGCCACAGTCAGTCTGTGCATCAGCACCCCAATAACTCACCCCTAGTGCTGTGTTGGGCAGGTTTCGGTAGCTGGGGCTGCAGTGATGTCTCTGCCAGATGCTGGGCACAGTTGTGAAACTGGGGAAAAAAACCCAAATGCTCCAAAGCATCAGCCCATCAGAAGAACCCTCAGGATCTCATCTCAGACATATTCAAGAAAGAGCAGCAGTTGTAAGCACTTGAGAAACGTGGAGGGAGAGATGGCTGAGGAGATGTGGGGCTGGAGATGTGCTCTTGGAAGGAAGCAATCGATGTGCAAGGAGTGCATCTCAAGGGACTGGCTACAGGAGAATTCATAGGTATTTTTAATTTCTTTAATTCTGCATGTCTCTTATGAATGTGTCAGGAACGTCACATCTGGAACCAGAACAGAAGTTGCCTTAGAAGTTCTGAGCCAGCTGCTTGTGATTCTGCAGCATGCCCATGAGAACTCAAATTCAGAGAGTAATGACTGTTAGCCTCTAGAGAAAAATCTCACTCTAACAGAATGTATTGGCTTAAGAAGAATAAAGGATGAAGCTCTAAAGCCTGTGCTACACAGGAGCTCAGATAAGATGATAAAAAGATGCAGAGTGGTCATAAAATCTATGATCTTATCAGTCCAACTTGCTTAGGTCTCTTAATCACTGGTAAGTCCAACTTGCACAACTTTCCTTGTTCAGGTACAGGGAAAAACAAGGTGGTATGTATTAAGCCTTGCTCATGCCAATAAAAATGTACTACAGGAATGAATGCATTTATTAACTCTCAGCAGTGGTGCCAATGGTTTTGGCTCAACTACAGTTTCCTGGCCTTGGACACAGGGTCACAAATCTCTAAGACTGTTGAATCTTGCCCTGCAGAAAGTCTGAGCTGGAGCTGTCTGCTACAGGGAAGAGAAAGCAAAGCCTGAGCAGCCCTAAAACATAATATTTTCAGCATTCGAACAGAACAATTTAAACATTTGCAAGAGCAGGAGAAAGGCTGGCTTCAAGATGTTTTGGATCAGCTCTTTGCACTTAGATGCTGCTGGATGCAGAGAACGGCCAGCCAGAGCCCCCTGCCTGGGAGACCCTGCCACAGCCAGGAAGGGGAGGCTGCTCCCAAAAGTACACAGCAGAGCACTGGTTATCCCAGCCCTTGCAGGAGAATGGCAAGTGCAGGATTGCCTGTAAGGGAAAAGGAAGCCCATTTCTACCTGGCTGGAAACCAAATGCACAAAAGCAAGATTATTTATTATTTACCAGAACCAGTAATTTCTTGATGTAACTGAAAGAAAAAGCTACAAATTTGGTCCTTTCAGCATTTTCTTCAGAAAATTACCATGGAAGGACGGCAACAAGTCCTTACTACCTAGAAAACAGCAAATGTGGGCATAAATAGGCATCGTTATTATGTATCATTCCCAGCCACAACTGTCTCATAACTTGTAAAAGCCTTGCCATTAACTTCAAGCATCTCCCTCCTTTAAATGCCTGAGCTCTCCTTTGCCCAGGACAGGATCTATTTCTTCATTGCATTGCATATCCAGTGTCTAGAGAGATAAAAGGCAGATAACTCACTAGAGACTACTCGTGCTCCAACCCAACAAAAACACATTTAGCATTTGCCCATGGCCAATCAGCAGGGTCACGGTCAACCTGAGCATTCTGAATGTGCTCAGAAAGGTGTATCCCACACAATCCCAGTGCTGGCACAGCTCTCAAAGTGACTCACCACAGTTCTTAGAAACACATGTCTCAGTAAAAGACAATCAAAATTATGTTCCTAAGGTCCAAACACTCTAAACTGTACTTTTAAAAAGTCACTGCTTAATGATTCATGTCTGTAAGGCATCTCACTGGGTCATATCCAACCAACAGCAAATGGCAGGGATATCCTGGCAAATCTGGCCTGAAGCATCTCCTCTGAAAATGGGTCTTGGTCTCCTATATCCCAACCTGTTACTGAGAAGCAATGCAAATACATTATTAGATTTTGAGGCAAAAAAAAAAGACTGTAAGGCTGAAGAATTAGTGGGTTTATGCAGAGACATTTGGAGAAACATAGCATATGCTCTAAGCACAATTCACCAAACAAGATTTACTGAGGCTCCTGCTCTGTTTTCAAACCAATCCTCCTTACTAGCTGAAGTTACTAACCTCATCAGATGGAGCCCTCCCATCCAGCACCAAAGGACAGAATTAGCCAATTTTACTAGAAATCTTTCAGATTCAGATTTCATTTACACCTCTCTGTCAGTTCAAAATCAGGGACCCTTCCCACTGTCTGAACATACTCTGGCCACAGAAACAACAAGTTTTACATTTCTGCAAGAATCCTAACAGCTTTTTCACTTCAAAACTAAAATCCATAGATATTGAACATTTCTTCATGCCTTGAAATCCCTGCTGTTACTGCTGAAATTTAACCTATCAGAGTAGGCATTGAAGGAGACCATCAACAGCCTGTGGTTAAATCCTCAAGGGGAGGTAAGGACCTGAACACCTGTGAAAGCCTGGATTTATAGGTTTCAGCAGAATCTCTCTCTGCCCATAGTGCTTTAACATAAACATGAGCAGTATGAAAAGGCCCTGAACACCCACCCTGCACCTTTTTCATAACACAGCTTTCTCCTTTTGTCCTCCCTGCCTGCATGGGAGGTTTTTCAGGGGAATCTGGCCAATAATACCATAAGCTAGTAACAGCATATTTTAAACAGAGCAGTATTAGCTAGAAAAAAAAATCAAAATTAAGAAAAGCCCATGTAATTTGGCTAGGATGTGATGTCATCAGTGATATGAAGCATCATTAAATATATTTTACCCAGCTAATGAATTGCAGGCTAGTTTTACAGACATGGATAATCTTGACATAACTAAATGGTTCACAAATCACTGGCATTAATTCTTAAGAGTGTCAGTGAGTTTCCACATGAAAAAGGAAAAAAAGGATGTTGCAAGAAAGTCAGCAGGATGATTTAGGAGCCTGCTGTCTTGATTGATTTTCAAGCAGAGTTTTGCAATTAGGCAAGAGGATGCCCTGTTCCGTGTAGAATTAATGTGCAGACTCAGGAGTTGAGAAATAACACGTCCTAGAAAGAGAGGTTCAGCTCACTGTGTGCAGATGGGAGAGAGCCCCCACTGCTGCTGCCTCGTTCACATCACACACACAGGGAGTTCCTCCTGTGGTCCTGAGCACCTGCCTGGACCCAGTTTCCACAGCATCTTATCCCCACTTTGCCTTGCAATACACTCTAGATGCACCGATCCCCATGACACTGCTGCAGGGTGGAAAATACTTTCACAGCAATTTTACAGATATTAAAGGGAGGCATCAAGACATTAATTAACTTGCCAAAAGTCACAGAAGAAACCTGTGGAATAGCAGGGAACTGAACAGAGGTTTTCCACACTTCAGATCACTGTCAAGAGTTTGTACTTCTCTTCAGAGCCATTTCTTGAAAGATGTCTTGGCTGTAGCTGTTAAATTCTCTCCTTATCATAACAACTGATTTGTTTGTAGAGAGATGATGCATGTGTGTAAAATGTGCCCATAAACCATGATGAGGTTATTTCATTTTCAAACAGACACTCCAAACATTCCAGAGTTAAAAATAAAAGCAGCATTTAGCTCTACAGGGCATGTTTTCTGTTCCAGACAAGGTTAGTTCTGCTCTTGTTTTAAAAAAGTAATAATTTATTTTTTTTACCATTCATATACCAGGTGTTTCTAAGGGTATGTTTGGCCCCAGATCAGCTCTGGATGAAGCAGCAGCACAACACATCCTTGCTGGCAAATGAATCCCTACACATTTGGGAGCTACAGACTAGATGAACCATAAATCTCCTTCAGTGTGAGTGCCTGGACTCTTCTCCAGGTCTGCTACAAAGTAGATAACAAGTGGGGTCACTGAACAGTACAGAATAAAAGTCTGTGTGGGACTGGAATATGTCAAGCTTTACACCAAGACATTAGGATTTGTTCTTCCAGTGTACTTGGGCTCTTCTCAAAGCATCAGCCAAGGGACAAAGCAAGGAAAAGACTCAGCACCTGCCTGCAGGCAGGTAAAGCTGCCAGGCTGGGTGGGCAGAGGCACACAGGAGATTGCATGTTACAGCCACATACATGGACAAGCTCCCAGGGCTGTCAGCAGTTGGGCACAACCATTCCCAGCTGCTGTGTGCCCTGTCCTCTTTGCTGAGTATTTTTCTTTTCTCAAGGAAGGACCCACACGAGCTTGAAATAATGCAAAAAAACAGCTCAGAAAGGAAAGGCAGGAATGAAACTGATGATTCCCAGCTCTACCATCACTCTCTGTTTCAGATCCCAAATAAGGATCCCAAGAAGAAACCAGAACCATCTCTAACACAGGCAGGATTTTAAAACCTCATTGCAATCCATGCAAATTTCCAGAAAAAGATAAATCTACTTTACACTGACATACCTTTTTTAAAAAAGCTAATTGAAGTGAACTGGATGTGTTTCTTAGCATATATTCTCTGACCAATGTACCAATTCTATTTATTGCTTTTCAATGCACGTGGTGGGTATTGTATCAAATGCCTCCATAAGGCATTGTGAAGAGAGCTTTTCTGTCCACATCTGAAACTCCCTGTACAGGGCAGGTCTTTGGAAAAGAAAATACCAGTGAGAAGCAAAATACTTGTCACAGGGAAGAGAATCATACACTGAGACTTTACTAAACCAGCTTTTATCAGAGCAAACTTTCTTCTACAAAGAAATATTCACAGCTCTGGGAAAGGAAACACACTTATCAGATCAGTGCTGTTTGCATAGGAAATGAAAAACGGTGACTGTTTATAACTTAAGGTGTTTTTAATGAACTTAACTGCTGTATTTTAGTCTGGGAGGAAGAGTAAAAGTGCTTAGGAAAACAAGCAGTATAACCGAGATTATGAGATCTGGTCGCTGCCCTGGAACTACTCTGTGGAGCTGGGATTCTTTCACCACCTTTGCCAGTCCTGTTTTATGGCATGTGGGATAATTGCAGCCTGGCAGAGAAGGAACATTCCTTTTGCCAAAAGTGAAAGTGAGCTACTGGTACCTGTGACACCTCCCTGTGGGATTCAGTAAAACTCATGACCAAGCCACCAAGCACTTGCCACCAGCCTGTTCACTGGTTACCTTTCCAGTGGGTTTCTTACATGACACTCTCTGGAGACAGCAAAGCACGTTCCAACTTTTCTGCTTCTGTGGCTACAGCCGGGGTGTGCTGCAGGTAACAGTGCAGACAAATCCAAGTTTGAAACCACTTAAAGACAGCGAGTTAGAACAAGAATCTGGGAGTGTAATAATTTCATTAATCATCTTCATTATCTTGGCACACATCAGGAACTTATTAGCAAAACTTAGGAGCTAAGCAAAGGGGTATGAATACTCAAAAAACTGCAATTAAAAGAGGACAACACACACCCAAAGCAAGATCAAATGAACACTAATCTGTTAAAAAAGGAAAGAATAATACAGAATATTGGAGAATAGGTCCTTATCACCAGTATTTACCACACAGACAGATCCTTCTGCCTCAACAGGGCCCAAACAGGTTTCACTGCTCCCCAACAGTGGCAGGGCTGGAGCTGGAATGCTTTGGGAATCAGGCACACAAACAGGCAGTGACTGACCAGACTGATCATGAGGTAGTGTAACCCAGGCAAAGAGTAAAACACAGAGAGAGCAGCTGGGTCCACCTGGGCTTGTCAAGTCTGGGACCTCAGCATGTTTCCAGGTTGCCAACACTCCCTAAACACTAGCCTTTATAATAAATGCACTTACAGATTGCAGGGAAAGTCCGGCCCTTGCACTTCTTAGAGTGACTGACAGCTGGAAGTGGATTCAAGAAAACTCCAACAGGATTTTCTGGAAAGAGAGATTCTTAGACATGTGTTAGGAAACAGATCTCTCACATAGTACATAAAATCCTGCAAATTTGGACAAGGTAGAAAAACAACCACTTAGGGACTTGAATTTGGTTTTTCCCAAGATGCAGTTTAAAACACTGTTCTTGGTAAATTTCACAAGTGGAGAAGAAGTCAGAGAATAAGCCTGGCTTTAGCACAGGGAAACCAAGGCCTGTCTGGGTTTACACAGAAAAACTGAGACTTGATAGAGTACTGACCTCTGAGGAGTCTCAAGGTATTTCAGTGGCAGACACTGAACTCTGGGCAGCCCATTTTGTTGTGAAAACACCAGGCAACGATTTTGGCTGAGCTATGCTGATACAAGCTACATCTGGCATTTCTAAACATTGCAAAAATTTCCTTTGAATGCCAAGTGACTGGTGTTGCAAGAACTTTTGAAAGCCCATAGCAAAAGGACCCCTTCACCTTTCGTATCATAGTACCTCTGGAGAATGGAAAGGTGCCTCCCCACTTTTACTGAAGTAAAAGTGCAATGGGGATATTCCCAGCAACATGAGCTGAGACACAAGGCAGTCTCATATTGGGATTTCAAGCACAGGCCATCATCTGCCTTTTGGGAAATAACGGGGTTCCCATTCAGTTCAAAATGGGGAGAGCAGGCACCCCTCAAAATGTGTTCCTTAACCACAACAGCTGAAAACTGCACTTTCTAGAAAAAACTTCAGGAAACCAACTGGGTTGCTTCTGATTAAGATAAATCCAGACCTCCACAGTGAAAATAAAACAGCAGAGGACATCTAAATCAGCTCATACATAGAGACAATTAAAAAGAAAGACAACTCCCATTCTGCCTCCTCTTCCTCCAAGCACCCAACAACTGAAATGCTCAAACAGTTCAGATCTAACCTCATATTTAAACTCCTACCAGTTTACACCACCTTGGGGGTATATAAATGGCCTAAATATGAGTATAAATAATTATGTGTAATCAAGAATTCAAGCTCCCTTTGCCTGAGGTGGAAAAAAACCCATGCTCATTCCAAATCCAAATTCATTTTGGAAATGAATTTTCATGACTGATCAGCATATCTGCTAATCAACATATCTACAGTCTAGCCTCATAGCACGAATGCCAAGAACAGACGGTACTGATGACAAAAGATGATACAATTTGTATGTTCGTTGAATTTATCAGAGTATGACGGATACCCTGTGCCCCAGGCAGATAATTAAATGTGATTGATTGGGGTTGGAATGGACCACGCTGAATTCCATTTCAGAAATGTGTTTTTTCTCCAAAGGAATAGCCGAGAGCAGTGACCAAGTCCCCGACATGCAATCTTTACATTCACTGCAGAATTTCAAGGTTGTTCTGCTCAGGGGGCCACCTGTTCTACCTGAGAACAGCAGGTCGTGACTGTGGATGTGAACTCTGAAGTTGCAGTTGCAGAACATCCTTTGGTGATGATCACAATGACTTTCACCACTGGCTCTGACCTCTGATGGACCCTGCCCAGACAAGGCCACCTGACATCCTTCTGACTCAGCTCCTGGAATCTCTTTGCCTCACGTGTTGGAATAAAACTGGGGTCGTTTCAGAACATGATGGGTAAGCCCTACAGACCTTCACTGCTGCACTAGCCCCGATCCCCCTCAATCCCTGATCTCAGCTTCATGCCAAAAAGATTCAGTTAATGCATTTAAAACTCCTAGCACACATCCTTCAGAGCCTTTCAGCCTACACCCTTGGCAGAGAAGTGCTTAGGATTAGGTGATGGCTGTAAAGAGGGTCTGGATGTGCCTTAGTTTCCCCAACAGCATTATGACAGTGATACCCTGAAGTGGGTTTGCAGCCCACATCTGTCAGAACCACAGTTTCTGCATCCATTAAACCACTGGAATTGCCAGCCCATGGAAGCACACAAGTGTTTTGTACAACTAAAAAGACTAAGTAAGGAAGCAGGCAGGTTTCTAAATACAGTCAGAGCTTGCAACCAAGGAACCATGAAGGCAGATACCTCAGATATCTTCCACATAAACCTTAGCAATTTTGCATAACCATGGAGAATCATTAGCAGTTGCCAAAAGTTGCCATCTGACAAGTTCTCATGTAGCCACTATCAATGATTAATTGGGATTTAGAATCTGGCCTTTCTTACTACTTCCCAGTCCAATTATCTGCTTGTTAAAGTGGACTGGTTCACAGCTGGAAAACACTACAGAGGATGAGGAATTGCTGGAGAGAGAATATATGGATCAACTTTTGTGTTGCTAACCCTTGTCCAGCCTTTTCTGCAGCCTCGCTGAAGAAAAAAAATCAAAAACCCAAACACAAGACAACATTTCAAGAGTGACCTAGTTAGTTACTGTAGGTTTGGATCCTTCACATTCTTGGCACCCAGCATTTGCAACTGCATACATGAAAACCAGCTCACAGAAACAGGGATTATTTTCGCCACGGCACTTCAAAATAAAATAAAGGTTGAATACAGCCTGGAAATTCACACTGGATAAATCCTTCTATCTGCAATCTTCAGGCTGTAAACAGGAAAATTATTATTTAAAGGGAAGAAATAACCCAACTATGGTGATCTGCTGCATATGCCTGTTTGTTACAAGAAGACTGCAGAAGTAAATGAACACCTACTAATTATTCAAATCTAGAAATGGAAAGGCAGCATCTACTGGCCTAATTCCCATGTCTATCCACTCTCTGGAAATATTATACTGTGAACTTCAGCATGAGTAACTCTCGCAGCAAAGTGAATGCTAAGGTACATGATCTGTAACGGGTGCTCAAATGTGGCTCTGGCCACTTGGCTTGTTATGGCAAGTACTGAGACGTGACAAACCTCCTTTCCTGGCTCTTCATTCCTATCCACTGACCTCAGATCTTGAATTTATCATTTGCTATGTAAAGTCACCCGTTATTCAGTAGCAAGGATCAGCAGCTGCAGTGAAAACCTATGGGGCCTGATGTCAGACATGAGTGCAGAGGCTCAGAAACTGAAGATTTCTAATTCAATTTACAAAAGAGATGATTTAAACAATCACACTGGATGTGAAAATCCCAAGTGGACAGGAGGAGTGGGCTCAGCACATCCACCTCACACCAAATTGCTGGCCACTACCACATGCCTACAGCACATCAAGGCAGCTGCACACGTGCCCTTTAAAGTGGTAATTGTAAGAAAGAAAAGCTCTCTCCGACAACCCTGGCTCTGCACAGAATCTGCTGTTGGCTTCTCTAGCTGAGCACGCTGCTGCATATCCACTTGGCACAGCCAAAGGAAAGTGCACTTTATCCTGCATCCGTCAGCATCGGTGACAAGCAGATTCCACATAAGGGCATGAAACAGCACATATCAGGGACAAGGTACTCATAAGAAATGTGAGAGATTTAAACAAGAATTTCCATCTTTGCGCTGCTGCCCTGGGAGAATGAACTTGAGGTGCTGCTCAGGAAGAGGAAAGATTTTTCCAGGACTGCCAAAGAAACTTCTACAGAGTGGCAGCAGATTTTCCTCTCTTTGCACAGTTTCTAACGCACTTAGAACTGCTGTGAGCAGTGCTGAGCCTTCTGCATCTCATATGAGTTCTCATTCATATCAGAAATCCCTGCAAAGAAATGCAAGCTCCCCTTTTCCCAAAGGAAGAAGTTCAAATAAAAGAGCAGCACCTCAAGCCGAAGAGGAAGTTTTTAAAGGCCAAGGTCATGTACAGACTGAGAAAAGTGGACAGCAGGGCCTGGGTTCTGGGACAGTGCTTGAGTTGTGCTCCTGAGCTCTGCTGCCAAAATGTAGGGCCTGGAGCAGCCCAGTCTGGGAAACAGGTCTCCCAGCACTGTTCTGAGAATCAAATCCATGTTGCTGTAAAGTCCTTAATGCTGTCATACAGAAATCTCTTTGAAACAGCAGGTAATTATTAAAATAGTACAAAAGCCAACAGTTACTTTTCCATGGCTCACTTCTCCCTTTATACATGGCAGACAAAATAATGTAAAGTACCTCACTGATTAAATTCACATATTTGCAAAGGCATGTGTGTTTGTGCACATACATGAACGCTGCTGGCTGCCATTCCTTTCAATTCCCAAGCAATTCCACAAGTTCTTAAACCCCTTTTGGCTAATCAGTTCAGACTATATATGGGCAGCCCATTTCTGGAGTAACAGATGCTCCTAATTTAACCTTCAACATCACGCCTAGAAATTGTCCCATTTGGATGCCAGAGTCCCTAATTTGGAGCGGTGCCTGTCAGAACAGGGATGGTCACAGAGCGAGTTTCAGAGCCACTCTGCCATTCAGAACAATGTGAACTATTAAAAAGGAAAAATAAAATAATCATGCCAGAATCAGTGCTCAGTAATACATGCTCCAGGGAGAGGGCAAAGCTGCAACAACTCAGCAAGAGTTGAAATTCAGGCAGGGGAGAAGAATCAAAAATAGTTTATTAGTGAATCAGAGACGTAGAAGGAGAGACAGTGAGCAATGGAACAGCACGTGGAGGAGGAGCACTGCTGGAAAATAAATGCACACATTATCACAAAAAGAAAATAGAAGAAGTTTGAAATAGAGCTAGTCCAAAACAAATATTTCTGTGAATAGAAACATTTTAAAATAATTTTCTTCCTACTGCGTCTGCAGGGTTCTTTTTGTATTTGCAATATGTGACAGTTCTAGCAAATAAAGTCATAAGTAGGAATGTTGTAAACAAGAGCATATTAATCATATGTTGGCATATGTGCAAAGAATTCACATACAAAAGCATTTTCACTGAAATCCTAGAGTTACCCTCATCCAATCCAAACAGAGAAACAAAACCACATGTGTAAAGTGAAACAACAGATAATCTGAATTTAAAATACAGCATTGCCAACTCCAGCCATTCAGATGTCATCAATGAAAACCCCTGCTTCCCAGTTTTCTCATGGAAGCTGGTATTGATGAATTGAAAGAGCATACTCACTAACAGTGAGGCACAGACAAATGTGGTCAAAAACTTGTGTGTCTTTTTCCAGCAATTATATCTGCAGGTTTCTCCCAACAAAACCTTCTGCCATCCCCACTGAGGCAGGTGGAGAAAGAAGGGATGAATTTGCCTAAAAAGACATGCTAGAAATATCATTTACAAAACACAGATGAGTTTAGTAACAGCTGGAGCCCAGTAACTGCTGCAAGTGAAGATCTTGGATGAGATATTCCTTAAAACAGTTTGAGTCACTTTCCCAGCATCTCATCCCAGTGGTCTTCAGAGTAGGTGGAATTGATGTCACATTGCCTTTAAAGTAAGTCAATGGCAGACAGGCAGTTACAATTACAGACATATTTGCAGCCTTGTGTCCCCTAATGAATGCGAAGAAAACATTTTTGAAGCAATTTGCAGGTTATTCTAGGTGGGAATTGAAATTAAAACATAGATTTGCTTTACAAGGAATCACTGAATTATGCACTAGTCTCAAGATATCAAGGTGCAGTAATTAAAGATTTTACACCTGCAGCAATTCCATCTTGGAAAGGCTCACTTTAACTGAGAGCAGGTGCATTTCTCAGCTTATTCTAAAACAAAGAATTGATCCAGATGTATGGAAAACACAGGCCTTTTTTGGAACAAAGTCTGATAAAAAACAAATTAAAACCAGCAATGTTCAGTCTAAACCTTTACTCAGATCTGGCTCTTTTTGGAGTTCTCTGTCACTCGAGTCCAGTCCCAGCTGAGGCTCTCTGGAGAGTCACTCTCTTATCTTTAGGGTACATAAACTAACAGGAGCTGAATGCAGCTGATTCCTCCTGTGCACATTGCCAGTGAAACCCCTTGAAAAGGAGAAAAATGTGTTTATTAGTTTGTTAACTAGGTTTGTTTTGATTTCCTCAGATTATTTGGTTCCACATTTAACAGAAGTGGTGGAGACTTGAAAACATTGAGTCATATACTGCAGGTTTTATTTGCTTCTACATTTTTATATATAAATAGTAAAAGAAGCAATTTTTAGTATTTATTTCTCAACACAGATAAGGGAGTTACCATGGCTACCAGTCTCCAGTAACATGGTTTAAAAGGACAAAAAAAGGAAACCAGACTGGAGCTTGAAATAATCAGGTTGCTCTGCCCAATACGCACACCATGCATGTTATGATAGGAACAGGGGACTAAAATCAGACAGGCTGGAAAAACATAACACTGAAATCAAAAATAAGGAAAAGGAGTCCAAAAGGTATGTGATCCATGCACGCAACTTCAGATTCAATATATTTTCAAGTACACAGAACACCTCAGCAGGACGTAAGCAGCTCTGGCTTTGAAGCAAACACAATAAAGTGCCTGAAAAAAAATTAAAGAAAACTGCTTCCTAAGGAGGTTAATGCAGCTCCACGGGCAGTGCAGCTCAGTCTCTAGGATGAATGTCCATTTTAATGCCCAGGTACAAAGATTAAACACTGCCCATCTCCTGACCTGTTGCGAGTGACATGGAAAATTTCTCATCATGTCCATGCCCTTCTTCCTCCGGCCCTGCAAGGAAAAACATGGATAAAACCCACTTCCCAGTGCTGTAAACATATGCTGGAAGTGCTTGGTATTGCTCTGCCCAGATGCCCTGGCAGTGGAGACAATAAGCATAACTTGCTTCTTCCAGAGTTTTTTCATCCTTCTGTTTTTATTTCAGAGAATGGTCTTCAAATACAGAAATGTGATGCTTCACACACTTGAGTTTCTGATGTATTGAAGGCTTTAGACAGATGTTTGAACCATTTTATTGATACCGTCTAAAGGACTCTTTGCATACCAGACTTTTACCAGGAACAGGAAAAGATATATTCTTATCTTTCAAAAGCTGAGCAAAGGAGGTGTTAAATAAAGGCCTGAGAAGAATGTGTGAGAGTGATTCATTTTATATTGATACACACACTGTTCACAAAACTGTAGACTCATCTAAACAGTGTGATATATTTAGAGGAGGAAAAAATTACTTGGCTACACAGGATGATGCACTTTCCAATTCACTGTCATATGAACAAGCTGAGTGGAATGATAATTTATTGAGAAAAAGTAATTTATGCATATACTATTGGGACTTTAAATCATAAATATAGCTGTGGGACTTAGATTTTTTTTCAAAATTATCTTTTTTCCTCTCCCCCTCTCAGCTCCATTAATATCATCCTTATATTCCCTTATTATTGATATCAAGTATTTAGAATACATTGGCCCATCCAGCAACAAGCCCCTTTGTGTACACTTTGTCTCAACACTGCTCAGTGGCAGTGGGGAAGGCCCGTTCCTTTCACAAGATCTGCCTCCTAATTTGTCTCATTCTGAATTTTCTCATTACTTTAAACCACATGAGCAAAAAACAACAAGATGCCCCCTTGGCGATGCCAGCAGCATCAGCAAATTTTAACAATAGTTTGTTTGTGTGCTTTTCAACCTCATGATGGCCTCTGGGTGTTTGACTCAAGAGCTTGATATTTGTTGGGAATTCTGTAGTGCCAGAAGCATATTCTTTGTGGAAGACTTAGAAGTACGAGTTGTTTTCAAAAGCAACACAAAAATATCTCTCTGAAGATGAGGGGACAGGCTTTTTATACATTTAAATTTTAAAAGGTCCTAATTATGCAAGTAAAATATATTTTTCTGTCCCTCACTAATTTATCCCCACATGCCCCTCAGGCACAGCCCAATGAACTGCAGCAGCATTGCAGCCTATGCAATGAAGCAATTTTTCCTCCTGCTCCTGAAGCAGTGCCTTGTGCAGCGATGTGACAGTTCAAAGTGTGCAAGTGATTTTAATGAAATATCATGATAGCTCGTTAAAGAGGATGGCAACGGAATTGTGGATTCTCTCCTGTTCCCAAGTTATGTATACAAATGAATGCTCACTTCCCTTCACAAGGTACAGACAGAGTTCAGCTGAGACAGATGTCTGCTGCATCAATTGTGCTAACAACCAGCTCTGACAGGCAGCCCCAGGATAAGGCTCTGATTACCACAGCTAGACCCAGCTTATGGGTCGCTGGGGAATTATGATTAGACCATATACATTTTTCTTAGAAGGCAGAAAAACAGGACAGGATGAGTAAGTTCTGGCTCACTAGAAGCTTTTTTTTTTTCTTTACTCAGGATGGAGATGCTCAAGTTCCTAATGAATAATATTTTGTGAATGGCTTAATGTGGATGGAAGAAGGGGGAGGGACAAAAAACAGCAAACAAGAAAAGCAGGTAATGCAGACTTGTAGACTGCGTTTTGCAAAGCTTTCAGGAAAACAACATGGGGATTGGCTTTAGCAGAATGAGACACACAGACAAAGCACCTGAACAACCCACAACTCAGCCAGAAGGGATGCAGAGATGTGCAAACACTCCACAGGAAAGTTTTCAGAATACAAGTCCTGGTAGTTGGCAGCCCTGTTCTTCCAGTTCCCTGTGCTGCTTTGGAGAGCTTCTCCAGGAAGGGCACTTGCAGGAACAAGAACTTGGATTGCCAGGGCTGAAAGACTGAGCAGACAGGGAACCACCCTCCTACACTGCTGTTTCTCTGCAGTTTTGCAGCGAGGCTAATGAGAAATGCACAGTGAGGATGCACTGCTTCTCTGCACTGTGTCAGTGAGTCCCTGGGTGCCTTTGGCCTCACTCCTGATGAGCCACCTTATGAGCTGAATTTGAGACTGAAAATAAATGGGTCTTTTGGAATATCCTGAATAAAGTTTGGCAGATACTTCTATAATAGGACTTCTCTAAATTAAATATTAATAACAGTATGGATACTCAAAAAAAAAAAAAAAAAAAAAAGAGAAGTCACTAAAAACATCATATTATCAGGATTTATGGCTCCCCCAATTTTTATTCTAATTATTGCAGAATCTCATATTCATATTGGGGTTTAGTACAAAATCTTATCAAATTCAAAAATATATTCCCTGTTAAAACCTGTACTTCAATACAGTCCCACAAAAAGTCACCAGCATAATGAGAAGGGACACTGACAACATTAACAATCTTCTCCTCCTCTTTGAAGTCATTTGTTTCCGGTGTTACTGAGGAGGAATTCCTGAGAGCATCCTTCTGGGCTAAGGCATGCAGTTCATTGATTTATGTATAAACTCATTTAAAAGAAATTGAATCTACCTACATAAATAAAGGTTATAAAATAGCGATTCCCAAAGACTTTTTATTCTGTTAATCCAATAATGCATTCTCCTTTTATTTTTTTGCTTTTCTTGATGTTTCTTCCACCCATATTTTAAGGCAATTTCATGACAAGTAAATCTAGGCAATAAATATTTTTGCTGGGTCTGATCTGCGAATTATCAAATCTAATGACACACTGACACAGCGCGTTCTTCCTGCCATGAAAAATTTATCACATGCAGCTCGAGCACCTCCAAGCAGGGAAGAGTCTACCACTCCTGATTTATGCAGCTCAAAAGGAAACGGACACGTTTTAAAGTTGCAAAGCTGCAATTCCATTTTTTCTTCTGCTGGGCGTGTTTGATCAAATCAGAGCTTGCAAACCAAGCTCTCTACTGCGGTCTACATCTGAGAGGGGAGAGAGTTGTTTTTGTGGGAATGATCTAGCTCGGGAAAAATGCCGAGGTTAGCACACCCTTGTGTAAAACACATTGCCGGCATTACTTGGCACTGCTGCCTGCAGGTCAGGCTTCTGCTCATGTCAGCAATCTTGGCTCTTTTGGAGGAAGCTTGGCAGGATGATAGAAAAAAAAAAATCACACATCCCTCCTCAGTGAATCCTTCCCGCTTCTCCTCACCCTTTGGACACTGGCAGCAGCACCAGTAAAGTTGGATGGTTCCACTCACCTGGGCTAGGACGTCATCTAACGCTAATTTTTATCATGGTTTTTCCTCCCAGGAATAAAATATTTATTCCAAGTTTCCTTGACCTCTCTCAAAAAGTTGTAAGGAATGGGAGAGAAGTAAAGAAATAAGGAAAGTCCTACTCGTGACAGGAAAAGCAAGGGCAGAGGGAGACAGAATAAAATGACTTGGTCAAGTGGCTGATTAGAATTGAAAATAAATCCTATTAATATCCTGTGACCACACACAAGTCTGGTACATATCACTGCAAATTCAGCACACCTGAACAGTGACACACATCCACAGGTTGCAGCATCACCTCTTCCAAACAATATTCAGTATCCCACCAGCTCTGAGAAACTGCTTCCCAGGAGGAAAGGCTGGCTGGGTGGGACCAGGGGACATGGGGAAGGAAAAAGAAAAAAATAGGAGCAAGACTTGGGAAAAGAAACAGCTCCAGAAAACCACAAGGTTGTTCTGAGGCTTCATGCTGCAGTGAAGAAGTGTTTAACGTCAGAGGAAACAAGGTTTCAGATTCTTCTGCCCCATAAAGCAGACTCTTGACTGGAAACAGTATTCCCAGCATCAGCAGAGCTGGGACTAAACATGCAGCTGAGTTCTCCTTCTACCCACGGGAGGGCAGGGCTGCTCTCACACATTACACACATGACACAAGACATTTTTACACAATATTAAGACGTCTGCAACTTCAGTACCAAATACCCCTTACAAACAGCTTTGGTTAGAGGAAACAAAGCTTGTCTCCTTACATGGATGTCAGACAGCTGGATGAACAAATACACCATGCAGTTCTTAGGGAAGAACTGCAAAAGAGAACTCAATTGAGCTCTATAAACTGCAGCTGCCATCCCATAGCCAGGACTAGGAAATTCCAAAACCAGATGACTGAGGTGGCAATAAGATGCCAGGAAGAGCATTTACCCAGGAGAGGAAGAAAAAACTATTTACACAATGGTGTTAGGATTCTTCTTAAGCACAATTGTAAGGGCTTTAGTAAAAAGAAAGGACAAGTAGAGACCTCCCCCATTTAAGATGGTCCAGCAAACAGGATTTCAGAAAATGCAATTTATCTTTGCTGTAATGGGAATGAAGTGACTGATACGTGTTTGCATAAAGATGGAACTATCAATCCTTGCATATACGAATCTTCAAAACAATGATCTAACATAGCTGAAGCATTTCTTGCAATTCTTCATTAGGTGTGCATGTTGCTATTTTAAAGGAATCAGAGGCTAAATGTAGGTCTAAGTAATCACAGCGATTTCCACTCATATTACTCCTGTCACTGATGGAATGGAAAAAACTCAAACTACAAACCATATGTACACTGCCTCTCATCCTTACAAATAACATGTCATATCTCTTTTGACTTAAAGATTTTACCATTTTTTACTCCACATGGACTAAAAATGTTAACCTATTTATTCACATTATCAGATCCAGCAATTCCAACCCAGACAAGAAAATAAAATTAAAGATACCACGCACGCCAGTGCACAAATACAGAACATGAATCTTCCTCCAGCCAAAAGAGAAGAATGTCCTTTTTACAGGGCCGTTACATTTGTTTATATTATTTTCATAGAGCAGATCCAAGTTCTGCATTTGGCACACATTACTCAGCAGCCAACAGAAGAATTAAATCAATCAATATAGCTGGCAGTGTGCAGGCCCAAACAGCTGGCCAGAGCAGTTGTGTGTGCAAACATGCACTGCATGCTCAGCTAATCCATGCACACATGCAAATGCACATACAGCAGGAAGGTTTAAATTAAGCCACGTCAGTTTAAAAACCTCAGGTATCAGAACTGCACCTAATACCACAGCATGGAGCATTTCAAGGAAGCAAAATATTTATTTGGCAGCTCTAGTTTTTGTTCTTTGGCACTTTCCACTTGCCAGGCTGTAAGGGTCCATTTTATCTGAACAGAGATTTCTCTTCTACTTGAAAGCCAAAGGCAACTGGCCAGAAATCAGCACCTCACAGAGCTAGGGCTGGCAAACGAGGCTGGCAAAACCCTTCCCAGGCTTTTCCACACAGAAAGTAGAAGTAAAATACAGCACAGGAAAGGATCTCCAGACTTCCTGAAGGTTCCTATGTCATGCAAGGACAGGTGCAGGAAGAGTCCTCCTTTGCTCACACGTTTCCCTTGAAGGGCCAGACTCCACTGTGCGCCCAAAGGCTCTTTGCCTTTCTTAACACATCCACTGAACGTCCATTCACTGGTCCCCTCCCTGTTGTGCCTTCTTGCCTGAGACCACCTGTGCTGAACACCTGGATCTGTGATCCTGCATGCTCTGGTGAGGACATGGGTACACACAGTGGCTGTGTCCAGGCTGAGCACATTCTTGTTCAGTAGCTTCAGGAATGGAGCACTGAGGAGAGCACAAAGGAGTGCACAGAATCCAAGTGACCATAGGTTGGTTACCCTATCACCTCCTGAAATACAGAAACTCCACAGCAGGAAAGCACCTGTAACTCAGTGCCACAGAGAAACCACCTATATGCTCCATGGGAACAAATGGGAAGTTGCTCACCTCACATCTCTGCCACTGCTTCTGAAAAGCAGACCAGAGCTGCCAACCGCTATGCTGGGAATTAAAGAGAAATAGGAACGGGTGGAGGAAATTAAGAGCCAGTTTGTACTGACACTGAGGTGCAGTGCTCTGGGATCAGTTTGATAATCCCAGCCAGGTTTTCCTCAGGTCCCTGATGCTGCTGGGATGGTCACTGCTAACCTCAAGCCAACAGGGATGGATGGCACCTTGCTTTCCCATGTACCAACTGTTAGATACAACTCCCTGTGTCTTGTCAGCATGATGGTTCAGGACATCACAAAAGAGATTAGCAATGTTTAAGCAAGCTCCTCTCCCCTCTGAGCCCCTCCGTGTCCCAGCCAATGGACAACACACAACACAGAGACAGATTAAGTCAGTGACAGGCAATGCTAAACTACTCCTGAAGAAATCTGAGCTTGAGCCAACATCCACAGAAGACACTGTGAAATGTTCTTCTTCAGTAGGTGTTGGACAGGAGTTATCATTCATCACTCATTACTACATTAAATGGAGAGGGATAAAAATTCCAAAACTAGGACCCTTGGGGATACAACACTTTACATGGAGACAGAAGGTTTAGCATTTGAGTCCTGATTTAACATTACTTTCACAGACAGGTGTTAATCAGAAGCAAACCTTTTGAAGTCAGTGGAGTTACTCCAGTGTAAAACCTGCACAACTGAGAGAAGAGACAGGGTCAGCATCAAATGGGGATAGCAGAGGCAGAGATTTTGAGAACCACCTGTGGAAAAATGTTCACACATACTTTGCACACATGATTGCTATGATTAATTTCTTGTGCATGCATGAAGTACTCAAAATATGGGCTTGAACTTGCTAACTCCAGCAGTAGGAGAATAGACTCACAGAGCAGATCCTCAGCTGGAGTAAATCAACATAACCCTATCAAAACCAAGAGAGCTAGATTGATTTATAGCACCAAAAGATCTGGTCTGAAGGCATTCAAAAACTATATATGGAAAATAAACCCATCAAAAAACAAAACCAAGAGGAAAAACACTGCAGGGAATGTGCTTCTCTATCCTACAAGGCAACTCTAGGTTTCTTTCCCTGAAGATGTATTTACTCATCACACTCCTCTGGGAGTTGCTCACAAAGCTTTCTTACATTGCTGTCCATTTAGTATCAGGTTTCACTCCCACCATCCTTTCAGTGTAGGGACTCCCTGGCTGATTAAGCGACCTAGAGTAATTCAGTAATAGTCCAGATGCTAGACACTGCCTCTCTGGGTAGCTATTTGAGGCCTGGTAATTTGAAACCTTTTATTTAAATCCCCATCATCTACCAAACCACAACTTTTGAGATCAAACTTACTGTGCTTTCAAAGTACTGAAAGCAGCAGGTGGGCTCTAAGGAAGCAATTTGTTATAAACATGATGCTGCCTAAATAATGGTGGCTGTTTAATCCTATGGTGGTTAGTGGCCAGCATGCTGCAGAAAACTACAGGACAATTTATGAATTCCAAATATGGTTTTTCTAACAGAATTCCATCCTCCAAGAAGAGCAATGTGATATATAGAGCAGATGACGCTGATTATGCCTCAACTCTTCCTGTAGAGCCTGAAGGAAAGATTTGAGGCTATTCATAACCCAGGGCTGTTCAGCAGCCTAATCTTCAGACTAGAAACACCTTGTATCCCTAGGGTCACTTTAGCTTTTCATCCTTTCAGTGTACAATAGCAGCATTGAAATTGGGAGGCATTTCTGAGGATGAAAGCCCTGCAAACAGCCCAGGAAGACCAGGGGATACAAATCAAGAAGCTTTGTGATGCTTAGATACCCACAGCCTGTGGGCACATATGGGTGCTGCCCCAAACCCTGACACAACCCCTCCTAAAAAGCTCTGAGAACTGTTTTCTGTTAATGTATTTGAACCTTCAGCTTCTTTCCTGCAAACAGTCTCTTATATGTGATGCTGGGAAGTCTCTGTATGTGCTGCTGCTCTCCAAATTGAGGAAGATTTTCAGATTACACTAGGGATTCTCAGAGTCCCTTGGAATGCTCCCATGCGAGCAAACACAGCGGGGACTGACCAGCAAACACTAAAAGGAAGAACTGTGGCACATTTGAGAAGTTTCAGGCCACCGTGAACATTTCTAACTGCCTTCTTATGTTATTATAATAATGATAAATGCAACATGCAGTAGCAAAAAACTCACAAACACTTCCATCCCTAACACTTTGGATGGGTATGAAAACAGACCATACCTTTGGGTGTCTGTACTGCACCTGAAAATGGAAGAGTAACTAAACAAACAGCAATGGATGTTGATTCACACAGCAAATCCAACTGAAAAACAGCATTAGCAGCTGACACGGGGGGGCTTGTTCTGTCTTGGGGGGTTTCAGTAAACATCCAAGCAACAGGTCTGAGCTGTACTGATAATGCCCAGGGGACAGCAGAGGCTCTGTTTATGAATCCTGGATCCAGGACTGACCCCATACTTCCTAGTGTGCATAGCAAAAAATCCACATGTGCAGAAGAGGAAACAACCCCACAAAGAGAACAAGGGAAAGCTTGAAAGCGATGTCCCTTCTAAATGAACTGGAAAGAAAATGCACTTACCGCTTTGACAGCAAATCACAAGGTAATTGTTTCTTCCCACAGACGTTATTGTAACATAGACAAAAATTGGTCACCATTAAACAAAGTTTACTCAGTGGCATTTTTACTGTTCTGCTGATGGGCCAGTTAAGAAAACACTGAATAAATTATGAAACAATAGAAGGAAGATGGCTCTTTATAAGCTGTGTTCGATATAACAATTTTAAAAGGCTATAACACAAGCTTATTGAATTTGGCAGGGCTTATAAATCCTAACTCCCATTACTGTGCTGCAACTTAAAAGAAGTATTCTTCACTTTGTCATTGGAAATTTCAAGTTTAAGTGGTCCCAGTGCAAAATGATAACTTACTCATGTGCTTGAATGTTTCCATGCACAGACCACAGGTCAAACATCTGGTTAAATGCAGTATTCAGTACTGCAGCCTGTCCTGTCCATGCATGTGTGAGACATTGATCTTAACATACCCAGCAGGCCAAATATTTCTCATTTGAGATCTCATTGGCAGTGCTGTTTTGGTGGAGTTTTTTTAAGGGTTTGGGTGGGTTTTTTTCAGGAATTCTGACCCTCTTGAGCAGATTGCTGGTATGATTTGGTGATACAAAAGCTCAAAGGAATGCCGGAGCATTTCAGTTAGGATGCCCATGGGCACACACAGCCAGTCTAATGGCAAACACGACACCAGAGGGTGTTTGGGGAACCTTTGATGCTGTTGTAGGAACTGAAGCTGTTGCCTACAGAGCCTTTCTGGCATGCAATGATCTCGTTTTGTAGAGTAATGCTCCCAGTAAATAACCTGGCCATGCCAGATGTTTTCCTCCTCCAAAAATCGTGAGATCTTTAGAGCCCTGATCTGCAGCAAGCAACAGTTGAGACCCAAAATGTATTTGGCCCCAAGGCAGAATTGCAGAAATAAGCCTGTAGAATTTCAAAGGGAAGAAGGGTCTTTTCCCCTTTCCCTGCATAACAATCATGCTAATATGAAGCTGCTCCAAACAGACAACTCTTCTAGAATATTCTCTTACAGGTAGGTACAAATCATTTAGAGCAGAACAGGACTGGATCATTTAACATTGATTTTGAAAGTAATACAAATTTTGAAAATGTTAGAGGCTTAAGCAGCTAGAAATGCAGCTGCTCCAAGCCTGAAATGCCAAACTGTGACCAGAAGTAAATTATTTCAAAATTTGCCAAAAAAGCCTGAAGCTTTCTACTTTGCTTTCATTCTGTGGAGGATATACAACTCTGCACAGACTTCAAATGAAAAGATACAGATATTTTGTTTTAAGAAATTCACATCATCCCACTGTATTTTTCTATTAATTTCTGCTTTGAATTTGCAGCTGCAAAACTGAAACAAAAATCCACGTTGCAATGATTGTGAATAAGATCTTTCTATAGAACAACATTAACTTGAAAACCCTTAACCAGGGAAGGGCATGAACAAAAGACCAACAGAATCTGATAAAAAAAAAACCCTGTAAATCTTTAACAGTTTCTGATCAAGTCAATGTAACTTCTAATTGCTCCAGTCATAGATACCTATATACATATAGATTTGTATAACTGCACACAGGATAAACTGTGTTTTCACTGTGACTGATAAATATGGGTTTTTATAGGGACTAGGATGAGGCATCTGTTTTTAAATCTCAATAAAGCTTTTCAGAGTTCTGTACTCTAGATCTACCTTGAATAAAATGCAGCACCATTTAAAAAGAGGGATTAGAATATCCATAAAGCAGTCAAATCTGTTTCTCCAGCAACACAAATAGTTAAACTAGAAACCTGGAGTACACTTGTGCTTGTGTGAAAGCACACAAAGTCAATTGACATTCCAGGTTAACAGCAGAAGATCAGTGATGTTGTGATGACTCCTGGGCTGGACTGGCTTCTGAACACCAGCCTTCAGTTAAGAGCTTTCTTTCAATACACGCAATAATATTTGGACAGCTCCAATAGAGCAGGATTTACCGCTCTGCTCCTACAGCCCCCTCCCTCTCTAGGATGAGTGCTTTCAAAATACTAATGATTTTATAAGCCTCCTTTTCTTGGTGAGGCACAGCCTTGCTCAAAGGCAAGTGAAGTGAGAGAAAGTGATATTCTTCCAGGTCACACTGAAAAACCAAAACAGCCTAAGAGCTGCACTGAGACCATGAATCTCAGCTCTGATCCAGGAGCTGCTGAAGCTGATGCAAGGCTCTCTGCTGACTTTAATGGGCTACAGGCCAGGGCCCTTTGGCCTTAACCCATGGGTTAATCCTTGGCAGAAGCCTGAAGATAAGTAACTGCAGAGCAACCACACTTCTTACAAAGCAGCACATCATGACAACAGCCAAATTTGCTTCACGTGGACTGCGAACGTGCAGAGCACTGAAAAGTACAGATCTCATTGTTATCACATCGTTTTAACCCTTAGAAGTTTGACATTGCAGTCTGCTGCTTTGAGAAACAACCACCCTGTGGACATGCCCTGCCACAGCCCTTTGTTATTACAGGGTCAGATACTGCCCAGGATCCATAAGCTCTGCTGTTGCTCAGGTTTAATAGACAAGACCAAGTGAAGGACACTCAAGTCCCTGCCACCTTCTGACATAAATGTACTGAAACTTTTTAAAATTCAGGTAGAATGACAAGGACTGCAAGTTTTTATATGAAACCAGACTAAATTAAGGTAAGAACTGTAAAGAGGGAGATTTTGCTCTAAGCTGTCTTTTTGTTTATTTCAAAACGAATATTCCCTATAAAGAGCACTGAATTCCTATAAATCTGAGAGTCCAGTTGTATTTTACTTTAAGGTAATCACATTAGCCCAGACACTGACTGGATGCTAACAAAACCCTTTTTTTGAAATGTGCTCTAAATAACACATTTTGAGATGTTGTTAGACTAAATGCAAACAGAACTTGAGCCCTGACGCACTCCACACATTAAAAAAAAAGGATTCCTAGAAGTTGCACTTTATGGGACATATCACACACTGCTGACGTCCTTGGATGCTCTGCCAGAGCCAAGATTAACAGCCCATTTGAAAGCCTGAAAATGCTTAAGAACTGAAAGGCTCGTGCTGATGGCTGAGCTCCCTCATGTTCCACTGAGATCAATGAATTTGAAAGCATTTGGCATCTTACATGATGGGTGAGCTCTGCTCCAGCTACCAAATCTTGATTAGTCCAAAATAGAAGAACTTTGAACACAGTCTTGGAAGAACACAGAGGAAAATGTGAGCTGTCATGGAAGAGAAGTAAATCTCTTCCCTGTCAGCCACAGTGAATCATTCTATCCCTCATCAGGTTTCCCTTCCCCCCATGACCCCAAGAAGGAAAAAAAAAAAAGGTAAAAATAAAAAAAATTCTATTTTAATGGACAAGCCAGGACCACCTGATAGTGTATTTCTGACCACCTAAGTATCCTGGGAATTTCAACAAACATCATAAACAAAACCAGGTGGGAAACTGGTTTCATTTATTTTCGTTTTACAAAGAAGTTCAGACTGAAATTGAGTTGTTTACAAAACTACAGGGCCTTGAGGGGCCAGAAGAAAAAACTATGTCAATCTGAGATCCACAGTCCACATCTCACTAAAAGCAAGAGTATATTTATGTAACGTGCCCAGAACTAGCAATAAATAAAGAAACTCTGTTAAGATGCAGAGGCAAAAATCCTAGTTTACACAGCTGCACCAAGCCAAAGCATTTTACAAAACCATGCCGTACCTGAAAAAGTTGAATTGCAGCCTCCTATGAAGGTGAGTTTCACAGCAGTTTACAGCAGGATGTGAGGGTGAACAATACACAATTGCCACTGCAAAATCATTTTAAAAAGAGGTGGAAGTAAGAAGGTGGAGTTTAGCCTGAACAGAGGGATAACTTGGAACATGAGTCCGAGTGATTTGAAATAAATGTTTCATCTCACTGAGAAGGTAGAGATTACCATCTGCATTAAGTGAAGCAGGGCTCAGACTGAAAACAGGAATATCAGCTAACTGGTCATCCTAAGTATTCCTCAGAAATCTCTCTCCAAAGCATGACTCAAAGTGTTGAAACTGTAGGTGGGAAATACAGGATGAAAAAGTTTTCATCTCAGAGGTTAAGATCCATCTGTGGCAGCTCTGCACCACCACCAGCTGAGTCAGAGCCCACTTGAGCACAAGCACGACTCCAGGAGCACGTGAGGCTCCACAACCTCCATGAGTTCTCTGCTTATGAATGGGTGAATCATAACTGCAGAGCCCTTCACCGCAGGGCAGAGACATCAGTGGGTTTCCATTTTCTTGACATGACAGTAAGTGCATGTCAAAGAGAAAATGGTAACACTCCCTTAATCAAAGCAAGGAGCAAGTTTTCACCAGCCGAAAACACAGATTAAGACTTAACTCTGATGAAGCTGCTGTCAGACCAGTATGATTGAAAAAAGACTCACATCCTTGCAGAAGTAGACTAGAAAATGTCATTTGAGAGGAAAAATAGTTTGCCAGCACAAGCTGATCTGTGTGCAGCTCCTCTGCCATTTTTCATGCAGATTCAGAAAATGAAATTTCGTAAGAAAAGGAAAAATTACCACTTCCTAAGAGCTGAAAATTCAAAACAGCCCCTTTGCATCATTTAGCTGAGCAAAGAAGCTTAAAAATACATTAAATTTAAATTTACTTTAATATCCTGGCAGATTGCTAGGGTGGTACAGTCAGTCTTCCACACAATTCAGAATCAAATCACACTGCAAGCTGCAGAG
Organism: Eopsaltria australis; assembly: GCA_034509425.1. Lineage (NCBI taxonomy): Eukaryota > Metazoa > Chordata > Aves > Passeriformes > Petroicidae > Eopsaltria > Eopsaltria australis. Next base: position 601,442 of record JAVTVJ010000489.1, read on the forward strand.
AGTCCTGAATGCCCTATTTTATTAGTACATAGAAAAGCAACACTCAGTACCAAATAGCTTTCCCCTGAGCTCTTCAGACAGCAATGTTGTAGCGCAGATCCCACCTATGCAGCTGCAGATATTCACCAATGTCTTTGTGCTATTTCATTTTCAGGACAAAATACACAGACTGGGCAGAAAATTGACAGATTTCCACAGCCAAAAAGTGACCACTGTGCCCATGAGTACAGCTGCTGATGGATTAAGGCAATGTTGGGCTTTGTGTTGCCCCGTATCAGGCAATGCAGGGATGAAAGGGGCAATATTTGTCTGAACTGCTTCACCACCACCCTCCCACTGCACTACTCCCTGCACAACTCCAGTGTTATTTCTCCTTTAATTAATTAAATTAATTAATCCCCAAGTTTCAGTCACAGGAAAGATTCTCCATAAAGGCTGTATGAGTGTATCAATTCTAAATGTTTGCAGGCCACATAACAGAGATAAAATGACAGAAGAAAGGAAGATTGGAATGAGAGTCAAGAGGAAAGAGCAGCGAATGGCTCAAGGTGTCCCTGGCGTGTGCCAACGCTCCAGGCCTTCCCCCAGCACTGCCAAGCTGTGACTGCTTCCTCCAGAGTCAGCTTGATGCCCATGCAGCCACCAGAGCAGGAGGAATTTTAAATTTAAAGGCAGCACTGCATTAAGAAGTGACCTTGGCCAGCTGCCACAGCCCCAGCTTTGCCAGAAGCTGCCTTCCTCAATCACGTAGCACCTCCCAGCCAGATTACCTAAAGGCAGCTGGGACTGCTCCCTCCCCTAAAGCTGGAAACAGACATAAGACACAGAAAGCTGACAAAAAATAATATTATAAAAAACCTAACCCACTTACACCAATATCATGAAGAACACGTAGAACTGAAAGCACCAGGTAAATTCTTGCATTTTGTAGGCTTTGAAAGACGAGAATGTTCAAAATGAGGAGAGGGCCAAGAGCAGTAGATTGAAGGCCGTGTTGGAAGAAGGGCAGATAGACTGTTCTGTCCTAATATGTAAAATATTTGGTTGATCTCTGCTTTGGTGTGAATGTTTTGAAATGAGACATAAAATAAACTTCACAAAGATTACCTGGTTTCCCTGGGCCTCAGTTCTCTGCCAACAGTTCCCTAAACAGCAGGGTATGATACACCTGTTAAAAGTCATGATACATTTCTATTCAAAAGTGAAATCCACACAGGGACTTCATAACCCCCAGAGAAACTATACTCAGCAGCTCCTCTCGCTGAGATTTTTTAATAGATATGCCAAAGGTTCATGCAGATCCCAGGAAGTACCATGATAATTTTCAGCAATGAAGGTTAGCCAGTTATTTCTTGTGAATTATTCTGGGTATATGCTCAGATTTTAACTTGAAAAAGAACAGATTTTTCAGTACAATGTGATAGTACACAATGGGTTGTAACAATTTATGCCAGCTGAAGTTCTAATCCTGGACAGTGCCTCTGTTTATTATATTTTCATTTTAGGAGTATGCATCTACTGCTACTTTGGAAACCTTACTAGAAAAAAAAAAAAAATCAAACAAAATAAAATCCAAACTCAAATCCACTCCACCCCCATAATCTCCAGACAAACAAGTTTAAAGAAGAAAACAGGCACCACCCCAGGTGTGTGTTTAAAGCCTGAGTCTGCAAGTCGTCAATAAATCTGTCCTCAAAGTTCTGGCAGCAAGTTATCTTACACCAGAGGTGTTATGAGGGAAGGAGCATAGCTTCAAAAAATAAATCATTAATGAGTTGGGATGTATTGTTATACAACTCAAGAGCACGTGGTGTACCTGGCATCCAGTGACACCTTAGACTGAGATGGCAGAGATGTTTGCTACTGCCCCAAACAGCCACTGCTCATTCAACAGAGCCTCCTCCTGCCATCTTTTCCCATTGCTGGTCTTTTTTTTTTTTTTAATATGCTTTGAGTGGGGCATTTCCATGTAGCTGCTGTCCAGAAGTCACCCATGCAAGCTCCCAGGCAGGTGCAGCACTGACCAACACCTGAACAGTGCATTCCCTGGAGAGAGAGTGCAGCTGCACTGCTGCTTTGCTGCAGCTCCTTCCAGCTCCCCCAGCCTGCCCTGCTCCCTTCACTTCTGCAGGGCAATAAAGAAAAAATCACATCTCCATGATGAACATCATCCAAACAGACAGCAGGAGCCAGGCTGAGGCAACTGTTTCCTATGGATCTCACTTCAGAAGAAGCCAGGGATTCAGGACCAGGAGCTACAGCAAATGCGTTGCCATCACTCCAACACTCCTCTTTGATCCTGGTGTTTATTTACATCTTCAGAGAACAAAAAGTTAATTCATAAGCAATTTCAAAGCTACATCTCCAAAGTGCTGCTTAGCTTTGTCTGCAGTTTTGATAGTGATCTGAAGACCAAGCTGGACAATCCCATTAACAGGAACAATCAGTGATTTAAGATCCAAGGATCTCAAAGTACTTTACAGAAAATAATAAAATGAGTAACATCCATAGGAGATAAGTGTCAATATTATAGCATATTTTACAGCGGGGTAGAAATTAACATAGGATAATGGAATTACCAAGAACATCACCAGAGCAAGGCAGGAATAAAATGAAAATTTGATCCTCATTTTCCAGCACTGTTTGAGCAGTGCTGCTTCCCCTGCTGTGCAATTACTGCAGAATCCTGCTCGTCTTCACTGTTGCAGAAACTGAGGAGAGCTGCTCAGAAGCAGAGCTCATAAGAGATAAATAGGAAGGCATTTCTGGTGAAAATTCAAAATGCCAACAAACAAAAAAAACCCCTTCGGCAGAAGAGATATTTTCATTTGGAAACCCTGTGGATCTTAAGGGAGTTGTAGGCTGGGCCCATGGAAGCTGAGCATCTGCTGCTGAATGGCTGCATTCTTAGCCTGCCACAGCTTTTCTGGCTTAAGCTTGCAGGACCAGAGTCTTCAGAAATGGGAGACAGCACAAAAATAGGCATTCTGGGGAGTCCAGACACAGAGAATATAACATGTAATATCTCAGAAGCAATTCGACATTTCATAAATGAAGCACGCTCTGTTTCTAAAAGAAGTACTTCAGATCTCAGAAATAAGGATTTTATTTTTAAGAAACAGACAAAACTTTTTGCAGAAAGCAATTTTTTTTACCCCCCAAAAAAAGATAATGATGGCAAGGAAATACAACTTTATTTCCCTGAGTGTATTGTTTTGACCTTTTAAACATAATTCTGAGCATTTAAGCTGATGCTTGGGACCAAAAATGGAAGCTCTACACCTTAAAAAAGCCATCATTTTTATGTAACATCTAAGGATAACAGAGTTCACTATTTTTCTCATGAATTCTATTCCTTTTTTCTCCCCCAGCCCTTCCAGTACCCTGAGTCTCTTTGACTGTTGTGTCCACATCCTGCAGTTTCATATCTAAACTAAACCCTGGGCACAATGACAGCACAATGAAGCCTTGATCAAGCACTCTGAGCTCTACTGTAAATACATGAGATGGGAAGATCTTGTCCTGTGTGCCCTCTATAAGCCCTGGATCAAGTCCAGGACAAAAAGAAGTTTATTAATGCACACACATTCCTACTGGCCTTTGAGCTCTTTGGCAAAAATTGTTTTAAACAGGCCCCTGTAGAGACCGAATGAGCAGTATTCAAATATTTACATCGAACAACAGAGTTAATTACACTTCAAGACATCAGTAAGATTCACTCTGCTGCAACCTCAGCAACATACTCCAGTAAACCAGCAACATAAACCATTTTCCGCAATCGAGGCGGGCAGCTTTCCATCTGGGTTTCAGCTAAGGCAGGAATGTTTCTGTCGACAATAGAACCTCACTAATCAGCACTTCACTAATCCACACATTTTATTAACTTCGCCAAAAAACTCATAGCCTCTCCCTGCCCCTCAGCAAAGATTTAATAGCAGAGACCTCAAGCAAAGTCTTTCATTCCCCAAACACATTTTTTTTAGGCAAATGTTACGTGCATTTGAGTCAGACATTACAAAGCAGTTTGATAAATAATTTGAGCAAAACTAGTTATCACAGACAGAGCCAAATCTTATGCGTATCTGGAGAAGAAAACCCAAGGCAACTTGAAGTTGAATCTACAAAAGAACATTTATCAAAAACACTTAATCCTTAGTATCTCTCAGGATTTGGCCCTCTCTGAACAAAATAACATGCTCAAACGAAATTTACTTCCTTCTAAGTTAACACTGCATTTGCCCACTTACTTACTGGCTCAAAAATTCAATAACTTTCAAAGAAGTCTCCTTCCAGCCACTTTTGACACTTCATTCTTCCTTTCACAGAGCAGTCTGCATCCTATAGATGTAAGCCAACAGGAACAGCAAAGCCAAAACAAACATTAACTATACTCTGGAATGAAAAGCTTTGTCCACCCCAGTGTCTTACCTCTGTGTTTAGAACTCTTCGTACCTCTCTGCCCCAACCATTAGCACTGAAAGTCTGCAGCTATGGCAGCTTCACTTTTCAAGCCCATCAGAGATTATCCACATTCCACCACTTAAAAAATCAAACTAACAGACAGCACAACATTCATTATCCTTCCACTTCCAAGGGCATTTTTAAACAAGTGTGAAGTCAACCAAACAGACTAGCTTGTTGGTTTCTTTCTTCCTCATCAATTATCCTTGGTATTGATAGAGAATATGAGTGATACCATGTATAAATTATGTACATGAATTTATAGAGGAAAATAAGGGAAATATATATACAGAAAACCAGTAAACTGGATGGCATTTATACTGATCCACTTCTACAATTTTGTGTGGAATATCTAACAACGCATGGAAAAGAGTGTAATTTAAATTCCTCAAATGTTATTTCCTAGTTGTGATTTCTGTTAAGACAGAAGGGAAGCCTCAGCAAACAATAGAGTACTCAGAGGAGGGGAGGAAGCTGTGGTCTTACATGTTCAGCCCAAAAGCTACAGACATCCCTGCTCCATGAAACATCCTCTGTAGTGTCCCAGCCCAGAGGAGCACAGACCTGGGCACTCCTACATAAGCTCTCCTAGAGAGCACATCTTTGATTAGCATCTGGTGCTCAAAGAGAAGATGCAGGTGGATACAGGTAGAGATTGAAACATTAGTTTGACCATCCCCATCTGGGCTCGTCAAAATCTTATTTCCTCAGCCTGGCAAAGTTCAGGTGGATACATCAAAAGCAGGGTTCCTCCAGAGCCCTCAGGCCTGGCAGCATTCCTAGCTGAAGATGCACTGTGCTAGATTTACAGTGAATAGTGCTACAAACCTCTGGAATATAATAGTTTATGTCTGTTAATGATCAAATAAGTTTATTATGCAGATCTGGGCACTTTAAGTTAAATCACACTCCTGGAGTAAAGGAGCATAGGAGAAACTCTGATGAACCATAACTCTGAGACCCATAAAAGTAACTCTTGTACCCAAGCAGTAGTATTGATTGCACATTAGTTCCCTCACTATCATCATCTGTACTCCAAGTCAGGATTTCTGTTCAATCCTTGCAATTAGCTCAGTAGGTCAGAATTGTAAAATACCAGGTTGCACTTGAAGAGCTGAATGTCCTTGAGAGTTAAAGCAATGTTAGGATGTTTAGACTTTCTGCCTATACTTGACTGACACTGGAAAGACAGGCTCTGTGCATCACTAGAGGCAAGATCCACACACCCACCTGTATGTCATTCTCAGCTTCCCACTGATGTTTACAGGAGGATATTTTGATTTATTCGAAGAGATGCCCTGCAAAACACCCACCTCACCAGAACAGGAACGATACTGCAGCAGGCACTGACTGCACATCTTTATCAGTTACCCCCATACCCTGTGTTGTCTTCATTTTGGAAAACTACTCTGCTCCTTGCCTCTTCATTTGAACTGTATTTAATAATAACATCCATTTTGACCTTCTGTAGCATATACTGCCCACATGTGAAAAATCAGACGTACACAACTCTTCCATATGAGAGGGAGATTTTGTCAAGATTCCAGTGAAATTAATTGTCCCATACCCACAAAACTACTTGGCATAATGAGGAAGTGAAGAGACAACAACTCATTCTCCTGTTTAAACTTAATGCCAGGTATTCCTTTTCAGAAGACAAACCTTCTCCCCTCACAGGCATACAAGGAACAGAGGTACTTGATAACAACCCTTCTCAAATTTTTTGAGGCAGCAAAAAATCCCTTCTTAAAGGTTTGCTTAAATGTGTTCTGAGTTTAGGTATCTGATCTTACACTGACATGTGGGCTCTTCTCTTCTACTATCCTCCTTACTGGATAAAACTCCACTTTGCATTCTTGAGTCTACGCTGTCACAAACACACCTCACTAGGTAAACTCTCTGTTTTGAGGAACACAGAAACTTTGATCAGACCAGTCTGAGATCAATGAAAGAGGGACTGCTACCATGGTCTGCTGAAATCACAGAGCTTTGTGAAATTGCAGTCTTAGCTGAGCAAGAGGAACAGATTTGACAAAACCATCTCTCCTAGGGCAACCTGCTTGGCATCCAAAATAATGGGAAACCTACCCTGAACTGTCATACTATTGGAAGTCCTCTGGCATGACTATTTCAGTCAACTTCAGTACACACAGCATAATGCACATGGCACAGACTTCCTCTATTATAAAGCATCAGCAGTCTAGTGTAAATAGTATTAAGAAGAAGATTAAAATAAAAATGTATCTACAGATGACATGAAATAGTCAACCAATGGATTTGAGGAATTTGCAAACTCCATTTTCCCTCTGAAAAGCGAGTAAAACCATCTCTCCTACTTTATGTATTACACCTCATTTGTTCTCACTACTCCAAATTACAGTGTAAGTTTTTTAAGGCAGAGGCAGGGTGCCAAGGCCATATTCTGTGTGCAGTCACACATGCTGTAAGCACGCAAACACCCACCTGTAAACAGGCACTGGATTTATATAAACATACACACACACAGAAATTCACTTTATAAACAGAGGCAGACCACACCTCAATCTTCCAGTCTGCACAGAACTCCAACTCCCACACCACTGGGAATTTCAAGATATGTTCAAACTTGAAGTCTATCCTGGGTGTGCTTTGACCTCTGAATTTTTGGGCCTAAGACAGATCTGAACTTGAACAGAAAGGTTTCACAGATCAATCTCCAAATCACCCCTTATATTTGAAAGAACCAATTTATCAACAGTAGCCAGGTAAATAATTACAGCATTAATGTGAACATAAATTAACAACCTTTAGAACAAAGTTGTTTGATAGTTGTTATTTTTATAAAGGGTGTTAATAATATCAAAAATGAGGAGAGTCCAAGCATAGCTAATAAAATCAGTGTGAGTAGACATGATAAAATTCATGAGGTCTTTGTCTCCACCTACTGCATGGAGGAATAATAATTGTAACTCCCAGAAGGATACAGAGGAAGTTAATTGATATCTTTATCGATATAAAATCCCAACATCTATTCCACACAGATCACAGGACTTCAGCCTTTACCAGTTGTTACAACAGCTGCTGCTACAAACCTGAGAGATTATCACAATGGCTCCCTTTACTCAGAACTGAGGTGCCCATAATTACTGCAAAGTGGCAACTGTTATGGTTTTATGGTTCACTCTTCCTTTACAACATGAAGTTTTGAAACACAAGAAACTGTTTAAAATAACTTATGCAAGCATAAGGGGATCTGGGAACTTCCTGAACAGGAATGAAAATTAAAAGCCTTCATAATATTTACTTCAATTTTTTTTAATGACCAACAATTATATTTTTTTTAAAACCTGCAGAATTGCAGTCCAAACCTGCACAGGCCTGTGAACACTCTCAGGTGTAAAGGCAAAATGAATTAAACAAAGCACTCTTAATTAAAACTGTCAATCTGTCAAAATCTGGAAAAGATTACAGAGAAGTCTGATCTATGGTTGCCCTATACTTTGCACTTCCTAATTTGACAAAACAAAACGTAGGTTATGAATTTTTTCTAAAGACAGCTCTTTCCTGCTATTCTGGCACTCATCCAACCAGTTTATTTCTTTCCTACTGTCACTAAATTTCTGTACAATCAAAAGCTAAAATAAAGCTTTTCATTGCTATGGACTTGGGGAGACTGGTGCCAGATTCTGCTTGAACAGAAACTGGGGGAGCCCCAGGAGTCCATTAAAAACTTGATTGAAAATGTCAGGCTGATGGCAGAGAAACATCCAGCCTGCACAGCAAGGGGCACAGATGCACTCCAGGCAATTTGGTGTTTTTATTTATACAAACCACATGATGTTTCCAACCCTCAGAATGTGTTCAGGGAGCAGATTCAAAAGTGCCAGAAAATTGAACTTTCAGACACACTGGTATTGGTGAAAAAAGTCTCTCAGAAATATAACCTGGATGGACCCAAGTATGTACTTGTAAAGGTGCATATTATGAGAAGCATTTTGTTTTCACAACAATCTATCTAGAGTGCATGTTGCAGATCTGTGAGGGCTTTTGGCTATTTTCAAAAGTGTTTGTAGACTTTAAATAAGCAGTTCCCTATTAATTTAATATGAAAAAGAGGATATGGCTACTGTGGTAATTTCAAAATTTAATCCCTTTCTTCTCTGTGTACAAAATCACATCTTTTTTTCTTGCTCCAACTCAAGAGCATGCAACTCCAACCCTTACAGAGCAGATAGACCTAAGGATAGCAAAGACCTAAAACAAGTATCTTCCATTCCACTCATGAGCCTCGGGAAGACTGGTACAGCAACCACCCTGAAATAAACAAGTAGTTTGATGTAAGGAGATTTTATGTACATGTCAGAGCTGCACCAGAATTCACAGTTGGTGTTACTTCATCCCTTGGCTTTCACCTTCACTTCAGGCACCCCTAGAGCCTGCTCAGGTCAACAATGAATCAGGCCATGAGTGCTACATTAGAGACCCACACCCTCCTCCATCTCCTGTGGATGCAGCAGGATGAAAAGCATCACTGCCCACTCCTCCAGCTGGATCAGCCACATCTGAGAGTGCAGCAAGGAAGGGAATGGGGAATAGTGTCACCAGGAATGCTGTGGCTTGGCCAGATGTGCATACTCACAGCAAACAACTGAATGCTTTCATGTCTCCTGACAGATTGTTTTCCTGAGGGACAAAGCCTTTGCAGCTCTAAAGCAAACAGACTTAATTCAGCACATAGTTTCCCTCCATTACTTATTTACACAGACACAAATGTACACGTTAAAACCACAAGCAGAAGCTCCACATGGGATAGAAAAAGGTTTAATAATATGCAGAAAATGTATGGCCACAAGAAGAGAGTCAACTTTACATAATAACCATAGAGGGCACGATGGGAAACACCTCAACACAGGCTCTTTTGTGCTCCATATAAAGGGAACAATCCCTGACAGAAGTAAGCAGTGTCAGAAGCACTTGATCTTTGACCTTTGCTGGGCAGATGTGCTGTTGGTGTGGGGCAGATTCCAGGACTACAGAGAAAAAAATCCCTTGGTTTTATTTCCTCTACTTTACTCTATATTGTTTTTACAACCTTGTTAATATTATTTAATGATATCATTTACTGAGTTCTGTAAGGAAAGCTGTACAGGTATTGTCTAACAGGATCTCACCACAGGGCTTATGATCATCTCTCCACATTACAAGTTAACAGGTTATATTTTCCAAAAAGGCATAAATTGGCCAAAATTCCTTGGTGGCAGCACCTGCAGCTTCAGAGGAAAAGAGCCTTAATGGAACAATAATGGCAGAGCTTGACCATAAAAGTCATTCCTCCTTAACCTTTCTCATTTACTACTCAAAGGAGTACATTACAGAAAAAATATTCAAAAGTGCAAAACCAATTTGAAGAACAATTGGGCATCAGCCACTCATATAAACACACACAGAACACCCACATTAGCATCTGTTAAGAGTTTTACCCACACAAAACTGGTTGCTGTGAGTCCCAGTGTCCTCCTAACCAAGGGATGGTCACTTCTGCTCTACAGTTCAGAACCAAAAAATATGATTTTATGAGATTTAATTCAAAGATGCTGTGAAACAGAAGTAGATGTTTTGGAAACAGCTGTATTTCTGGGTTTTTGAATATGTGTGGCAACAAGTTTCACCAACTAATGCATGCAAATTAAAAGCACTTCTGAAAGTTCTATTTGATTATACTTAAAGGAGAGGGGAAAAAGGGATTCTTCTTTGAAGTGAAATGCACTGAAGTCCTGGAACTAAGCAATCTTTGGTAACCATAGCAACACTGTAATTTTCAATATACATTTTAATAGACATTTAATTTGTCAAATTGCAGACTGGCATTCAAACAATTTTTTTCCAGCAGACCCATGCTTTTCAATACATGAAGTTATTCACATTTACTAGCAGTGGCCTCTCAGGTGCTTTACAACATAGTTCTTTTCCAAATACAATTTCTGTATCAGCCTTGACAAAAAAAAAAATTGCTAAGTGGTTTCTACTTCTGCTGTCATTGTCCTTGACAGCTTCATTTTTTAAAAAACCACGTGAAGTGTTTGCAAATGTTCATATTTTAGAAGGCAGAGCAGGCACTGTTCTGTGGTGACTAACTCATAAGTTGTTAAGAGTAGCTGAAATACTTTGTCTTCCAAATCCTGTTCAATATCCAAGTTACTTTAAAAGTATGCAGGTGCATGGATAGAAAGTTAATGAATAAACCTGGCACTGAGCTATGGCAGAACGTTATATCAGAGTGAAATCCACCTGCAAAAGGCTTTCGTAAATTCACTGCTGAAGATAAGACTGCCAAGTAAGAAAAACATGCTATGTATTGTGAGTGAATTTGATGAAGCACTTAGGTAGCAGAATAAGTTTCCAGGCCTAAGAATAAACTGCATTCCTCTGTTGTATACTGCTGACTGTAAAAGGCTTGAAAGCAAGCAACTATCTCACAAATCCAGACCTTTTTCAGGATAATTATGAGAACTCTTAAACATGACAGACTCCACTGAAAACCACATCTCTGACAGATCTTAAAAATCAGTACAGAAAACATGAAATCAGAAGGAATTGGGGATATGTGCCATTATCACACTTCTGGTCTCTCAAAGATATGCCAACATTGCTGTAATTCACAGGATTTTGTCCTACTTTTCCAGCAGAGTACTAGTTCAGGCCACCCTGCTTTGGGAGGGACCATGGAGATGAGAGGACACCATTGCCAGAAGTGCAGGTACCACATTTTGTCAGATAATATCACTGAGAGAGCTCCTGTGAAATTAGACAACTGCTATAGTATCAATTTTGTGATAGCGAACAGGCAACAAAAAGGATGAGAGAAAATATGTGGAAAAAATCCCAAAATAAGAATCTGTAAACAGTAGCATTAACACACAGTTAATAGAAATGTTAATGAAAACAGAAATTAGTCTAATTAAATAATTCCTACAGCATCTGATGGCAAAGCAGATTGGTATACTCACTATTTTACCAAAGCAACAAAACAACAGTTAAAACTACTGAGCTGTTAAAAATATTAGCCCTGCCATCCTAAGTGTAACAACAGAATCTACATAAAATGGATATTAAATTCTCAATCATACTTAGTTGTTTAAAACACAATCTACCTATCCAGCCACAAGTACCTATTCCTAGATTGCAGTCCCCATGAAAAGATGCAATGGGATCCCTTGGGTGGAAATTCAGACTAGCCAAGAATAAAGAAACTTCTTTGTTATTATTAGAACATGGAGGATATTTGATAAGACATGGAGAAAACAGCTGTTGCCTACATCATTAAAATAGTGTTGAACCGTCAAGCAGAACCTGCATGGATTAATCATGGGGAGAAGTGCTAAAAATAAATATTCCTCTCACATCAGTGTCATGTCTAAGGTAAAACAGCAAACAAAGAAAAAAAAAAGGACACAGGGCACTCTGAACTAGAGAAGGGAAAGCTCTCAGCTCAATTAGGCAAGGCGTCAATTAAAGAGGAAGCAATCAAGTGAAACTTGAAGCACACTCCCATTGTACAAACGAGCAGTTACTGCACCCTCTGTGCTCTCCCATATTTACCTCATTTCAGCCTCCTCCCAGCTCACTGCTGATACAGTCCTCGAGTTGTTACACAAGGTGGACACTGCCAAAACAGAGAACATTCTTCTTTCCTTTACCTGGCACCAGTTGCTGGGTCTTAGTACCACAGGCAGAAACAAAAACTAAATTTAACTCCAGGCAGAAGCAGACATTAGGTGCAAAAATGCATAAAAAAATGAAAATAATCCTTCCAAAATGGAAAATTTAAGCAGAAAGTGAAACACAAACCATAGAGATAAGCCCTGAAACCAGAGAAATCCTATTGCCAAGGCTGGAGGACTGAACTGTGGTGGAAGCTAGCATTAAAGCCTTAGCAATATCCAATACCTTGGTAAGCTGAATGGGAATAACTAACCTGAACTTGGCAGGATATGTAGCAAAATAAGTCATTCCCAAATACCTGGAGTCTCAATCACGGAAAAGTTAAGTCCATTAGCAGGACACTGAACTTTGCCCTTTTGCTTGGAGGTGGTCAGGATCACAAAGGCTGGGTGTTACCAATTTCCCCAGGCCTCTAACACTGACCAGCCACCCAGCTACATGCTGGACAAATGCCCACCTCTACCTCCTAGCTGAGGGGGGAGAAAAATGACATTAAAGGTACATGACATTAGTGTAACCCATTACAAAGCCATGGCTCATTTAAGAAGTCAAGACATCCTTTAATCAGAGTTGCACATCATGGAGGGATGAAGGTGCCTTGTACAGCCTGAGAAACCCTTCCCTTTGCTCACTATCATGTGCCAGTTTTAGGCAGTCACTCCTCTGCACAACAGAAACCCTGCTGCACTTAATGGGACAGATGATGAAACTCCCCATTCTTTCATCTGAGAATTTACCTCTGCACATAATTAGAAGCACAATCATTAAAGTTAGCATTCCAAATTGCTGTCAGGAACCAGACGCACAAAGTATTCCTACAGGGCTACAAGGCACTTTACAGACCACATCACAAAGCCTGTCCTTAAACCAAATCCCAGATCTGTCTGAAGAACAGTTCGCCTGCTTCTCTCCAAAGGACGAAATTAAACCTGATCCAGTTACTAACACAAGTGCAGATAATAGAACTAAATGTAGTTCTTATCTAGCAGACAGGCAGCCTCAGCCTGAGAAGTATTTATCTGTCTTGATATTGTCTGACCAATCCCACTAAAAAGACCAGACGTCTGGCAAGCTGCAGTTGGAGGCCCAATCAAACAAATCAAGCCTGAATGATGCAGATAAACTACAACTAAACAAAATAGAAGGTAAAAGGTGCTTCAGACCTGGAAAATAATGACCTGCTTGAAGAACATGGAACTGGAAGTACTGATAAAAATAATGCTGAGAACAAGGGGGGTCTGGTATTCCAGCAAATCCAGCAGGGACAGTAGACAAGACAAAGATGATTGCTGAGTCGGCATGTGGCTATTTGCAGAGTCCACTTTGGTGCATCCATTTCAGGTTACTTGTCCTGCTTCAGTTTGATTTAAGGAGTTAACTACAGTTGAAACAAAATTTGCAAATTTCCTTTACATGTTCTTCTCTAAGGAGAATGCAGCAACTGAGATTCCTGTACCAAATTATTTTGATTTGTTGCCCATGCTTCTGGTGGAACTATCCATTTCTCCTCTGACCTTGCTATTCTAATTCTATCATACTATTGTCACCAACACTGAAGACCTGCTAAGCTAGAAGACTTCCCTTGCTATCTGGATCTCCAGTTGCATAGTGGGAGGTTGTACTGTCTGCTGTGGGGTACAGGTCCTGTTTAATCTCACTGTCACACCTGTTTACTTCCCCAAAAACATTTGAGCATGTAACATGGGGCAGCGAGTTACACAATTCCCAACCAACTGTAGCCAGCCAGAACTATATTACAATGTGGCATATTTACTCTGGTGTCTGGATGAAGATTACAAGTGAAATTATATTACTTTATCTGAGGTTAAATAATTTTCATATTCTCCAGAATGTGTTAAGAAACCGAAGGAACTCCTCAGTGAGAACAAGAATGTTTTGGAGTAGTTCCTGAGGTAGATGTAGAAATACTAAACAACTTGTTTGATGTTGGAACAGGAGTCCACAGTAGCTACACTGATTAAAATTGCAAAGCAGCACAATGAGAACTTGGCATCCTCTGCTACCCCAGACGTCACAGAAAATGTGTTGCTCAATATAAGTCTTACTAAGGACCAATAGCTCAAAGAGGACTGAGCAGTATTTCCCTTTGAGGGAAATAAAACAATAAATTAAGACCTCAGGCTACCAAATACATACAATTTATGTATACAACTCACTCTTAAATTCCTGCATCACACAATGAAAAGAGTTTCCAGGTTTTAAATGCAGAAGCTGCAGGCAGATCAGAAAACTTTTGATTAAAAGAATTCAGGCCAAAGAATCAAGACTTGTTGAATCATAAAAGTTAACTTTCCAGGGCTGAATTCACCTACATGTCCTGAAACTAGCTAACATCAGTGTGGAAAAAACCCCACTCGATACAAGCTGCTAAGAAATAAATGGAGCCAATGAGCCACATTCACAGGTTTTGCTCTGTAAAGGTCAACAGAGCTAAAAGTAACATAAAGCAAGCCCACTATATTAAGAACACAACAATAATGAAACACTGAACATGAGTGTTCATTGAGAGATGACACAGGCATTGCATAGGGGGACATGCAGGGACAGAGGCTCTGCCTGGGTAATGAGCTGCAGAAGTTTGTACCAGCTGAAGATCTACTCCAAACGTTTAAAGGAAGGGGTATCATCACTAAACCAAATTATTGGATTGTGTGCTTTGCAGCTTTTTTTAGTTGGTTCCAGTTTCTCCTGCCAAGCTAGGAAGTTATGCTGTGAGCAGCTGGTACTCCAGGACTAACAACTCCACCACTGATTCATCCTCTAATACTCAAGCTTCCGATGTCTCAGCAACACAGAACCACAGAGGGTAAAGTATCACAAGTTCCTTCCCCATGCCTACAGAGACTTAGCCAGCTTCACAAAATGACCTTTGTTACAAAGGGATTTACACCAGTGTCCTTGGAAGCAACAGATGGTCAGGATGAGCTGCTGCCATCAGCATTTTTCCTTGGGTCTGTGAAATTATTCACATAGTCTCCCAACAGTGGAGGCGTTTTCTCAGTTTAAAAGTGAAAGCAGACCAGTTAAAAGATGGGACAAAACAAAAAGTGAAGCAGTAGTGTCTTTAAGAGACACTAAAATGGGCTGGATTTTGTGTTTATACAAAAGCAAGAAACACTGTCTCAATCTGATGTATGAATTAAATGCTCTACCTTATCAACAGGAAATATGAACACATTTCCTACAATTATTTCCTCTTGCAAATCATACCCTGTAGGTCTCAAAGGAAACAACAGATGCACCCAAAACAAGTTTTCATTTCTTTGCCGGCTGCTCAAAGAAAATGCAAAACTCTGTTTTGTTTTCGTTTCTTAACATCTCACTATTCAGACAAAATCTCTTGCTCAGCAAATTTGAAGTACTTTACTGGCTGGTATCAATATCTCTACCTACCAAGTGGGGTAATGAGAAGAAAAGCAAGGGCAGCTTCAAAGCTGTACCCTGTTCTCATGAGCCACCACATTACAACTCCTAAGCCTCCCCCACACCATAAACCGAGCAAATCTATTAACCTGTAGCTGGGTCTCAGTTCTTTGAATGGTATCTTGTGCTGTGGGTATAGAAAGGGGAAATCTCGTTAAAGATGGATGAGCATTTAACTGAGCAATCTTTGACACTTCTGATAAGTCTGCCAACTGATGTACTGCCAGTGTGTTTCTCGGGTTCATCCAAGATTTAAGATCTTGGTCCTGTGATAGGCACTCTGTTCCCTCTAATAATTTGAGCGGGCTGAAGGGCTGACTGTTGGTGTGAACTGTTGGCTCATGTGCTCCCTTATGTTGTTTTTAATTGCACATATTCCTGCCTAGAATGACACACTTGTATCAACACAAAACAGGCTTGGTGCAAGACTCGCAATGGAATTTGAAACACTCTGTAGTCAGAAACACTGGAATCTATGACTTGGGTTCAAATCCTTTCAGGCAGATGCTTTCTGAGAAGCCTGCATCTGGTTTTCTAATCCCCCTGAAGCCTGAGAGTGTTCAGATCAAGCTTCACATCAAGTCCCTGCCGTAACAAGCAGGGCCAAGCTGAACAAAGTTGTATTTGCCAACAAGTCCCTAAAGAGAACAGTGCACCTCTGCTGCAAAGTCCTGGTTTTCCAAAGCTGGAGGGGGTGGTGTCAGTTTTAACCTTAAATGGAAACTGAAAACAAATCTTTAAAGTTTACGGTCATTTAAAATACAAACAGCTTAGCAAGGCAGCCATTCAGTACAATTTCTCCTCAAATAATAAGACCTTTGAGACACACAAGACTGATTGCAATTAAAAGTAGAGTGTAAAAAAATACCTTGATTTATAAAGTGCATGGAAAATGGCTGGAAGATTCAGGACTAGTGGAATTTTGGAACTGTACAGGAAGAAAAATCATCCTAATTGGTGTAATAAAAACTTTTTGGTTATCCTTATAAAACAATTCTACAAAAGATGGGTTTGCTTCCACGGAATTCTATTAGTTTCATCTTTATTGAATATGGTGGGATATCTCCCACAAGCATAGTAAAAAAAAAAAATATTAAGCTTGAAGTCAAGCGATGTTCTTCACTCAGCCATGGGAGAAATTTTTCAGTCCAGTAAGTGTAACTTCAGAGTGAAATAAAAAAAAATGAGAAACTAATCAGGGCCATGAATCAGCCTCACTGGGGAACAACAGGGCTATGCAGAACTCTGATCTAAATTGCTATCAGCGTTAGAAATCCAGCCCGGGGAGCTCACACTGCTGAGCCCACGCCGAGCAGGGCAGACAATTTGCTGCTGCCCTCTGCAGGGAAGCCTTGGGCCTTGTCACTCACAGCTGGGCCTGCATAGGATAAACAGGTTCACAAAAGAACCAAGGAGTTTTCAGAGGAATTTTTACAATTTACTGGTGTACTGTTACTTCAACTGTAATCTGCACTCAATTCATCTTTATGAATACTGCATTTTTAATTGCAAATCAATCTTTTCATTTGAGATGATGAGCCAGTTAGTGGCGTAGCTGAGGAAGTTTTGATGTAAATATTAATCCCTAGATCACTCCACCATATGGGAAAAAAAGACCAGACCCTCTTTTTTGCATGTCAACACTATGCTTCCACTCTGCTTTGACTGCTAGGTACCAAAACATAACCAGGAATTGAAAGGTACCCAAAGAAAAGCTCGTCTTACAAGCTCTTGTCCCTCCTGTGCTCTCTAGGAAAATATTAAGGAAGTATCACTGTGTCATTCACTTCTTTCTAAACTAGGGCATTCATTATTTTGGTTTCATACACTGAATGATTGGGGAAAAAAAGAAAACAAACAAAAAAACCCCATGGTACTGTGTTCCAGTTCAGTCAATGTCTAAACACAAAGCCATGAAAACATTTTTGAGATAAAAGTGACTAATGAAACGTGAGCACGTTTAAGGTTATTGTTACTCAGGTGAGCAGCCACTCAATCCACTTATATACTTCATTTGAGAACATTTCCCTTAGCTCCAGAGCAAAGGTGAGCAAAGGTTCTAGTTCAGTTATTCTCTTAGGGACTCTATGGAGCTATTTTGTGCTCCCATCTCCTCATTTGCCACAACACAAACAACAGAACAGCATCAGGAACCTTAATTCACTGCAGTCTGCAGGACACAGAGACTATATACTGCAATATATATATATGCAGAGATATTTTCTTTGTCATTGCATGAGAACGTCATAAAGACAACTGTGGGACTCTAGGGTAATATGCCCATACACAAGAAGGTCTGATGTGGAGAAATCTTTGTTGGGAGGCAGCCTTAAGCACCCAGCACTCCTACTGGATGGAGCAGGTTCCCTATACATCAGCACGTGTATCTGCAAAATGCGTATCATGTATTTGTAATTTCTTTATGCTGAAATGCATAAAAATAAACACAAAACAACTCGTTCTGTACTTGCCACAGCTGATTTTGTTAAACAGCAGTATAGAATCACAAATGGACATTAGAACCATATGGAAATACAACGGAGAAGCTTGAAGGAGGGAGAGTTTTTAAAGCTATCCAAACCAATCTGACAGCATCAAATGACAAGGAAAGAAAACTACAAGTTACACAAAAACACAGGGATCAGCATGTCAAAACTGACAGAAGCTTGGCAAACAAGCTGAAGTTTAGAAATTAATTATTTCTTCTCAAGCAATTAATCAGTAACATAGATCTGTACAACACAAACAAAACCTCCAGAAATGCACTGACTCCTTACACCCAGCACCTGCACTCTTGTCTCCAGGGCAAGGGTGGCCAGTTTATGAACAGCTCAGAAACAATCTAAGCAAAACTTTGGAGATGGTGTCGCATTTCAGACCCAACTCTGCAAAAAAGCCAAGGGACTTGACACAGCTCATTCGCTGAAGAACAGAATCCAACTCAGAAGCCAAACTTATTTCTGACCATGCTCAATCTCATTCATCAGCATCATCAAACTGGCCCTTCTCAACTGTTCTAACTCGTGATGGGAAAACAACGCAAGGTGTGTGGTGACAGGCTGGGTTGTAAAACCAATCCTCCTTCCATACACATGAGCCGAAAAGATTATTTTCCTCAAAGCTTCCACAGGAGAAATCATCAGCATCTAAAGAAGATAAAATAAAAGGTTTAAACCATGGGAGATACTTGGGAAAGTAGTGGAATAGTGGAGCAGGTTATTATGGAGGTCTATGGCATCTTCCAGTTCACTATTTCAATTTGATCTCATGAATTAGACCTAAAAAAAAGGCAAACAGAAAACCGAATTTGGCAATGCCTTCATTTTAAGGAAGGTTCATGCCACACAGACAAAACAGTTTTCCAGAAAGCTCAATGGTACACCTGGGACTCAGAATGTCTGGCATCAGCTCTTACAAGACATGCAGTTTTTTCACATTTTCCCTGGGAATAAAAGGCTCATAAAACTGTTACTTGTATGTGCCTTCCCCCTTCCTGCTGTTTTCATAACACTATACCAATGAGGAGTCCTCCAAACCCTTTAAGAACTGGGTCACTGGACAGAACAGGAGGGTGGGGTCCTGTAAAAGCTGGCTCTGAACAACATTTCCACTAGACTAGAATAAAGCCTAATGGGCCTGTATTTAACCAATCTAGCACAAAAATAGGGCAAAGTGTTTTAACAGAAGCATAAAGATTTCTAGCCAGCAGACACTGAGCAAAGAAAAAGCCCAGAGCATGAGGAGTAGAGGACCCAACATAATATCCCACCTGTCAGCCTTCCAGCAGCACTGCCAAACAAGCCATCACAGCAAGAGCTTAAGACACTTAAAAAGCCATAAAATGACCAATCAAGCACATTTTTGTATTTGTAGCAGTTAACTCAGGCACTTGTACTCAGTATAATTCAGAAGCACCTGAATCCAATAATCACAGTTGCTTTAGTTTGTGATGATTTAAAGAGCTACAGGTGGGAATAAGCAAGTTAAATAAAGGGGGGGAAAGAAGAACTTATGACAGTTCCAGCGCAAAATTCAAACCATTCCATAAATTTGAGTGCATAAGAAATTAAAAAGAAAGCTGAGAACAGAAGAGAGGGAAAACCTCCAAAAATGGAACAGTCTTTTTCTCAGATTACCCAGTGTGAAAAACCAATACTGTATTTCCATTTAAAAATCAGAAGGGTTTTATAGAAAGGCTGCAAAAACTTTCTTCCGTTATCAAACAATGGAATACAAAATACAAACGTTTATTTTAATTATGGGATTAAAATAAACAGAGAATTCATCTTTCCTAATGCAAAGAAAATTGTATTGATTACATGAAGATACACATTAATGAGAAGAAAATGGAAATGGTGCTGTTCTGCATCAACAAAGACACAGCAGGTTATCAGTCACTGCTGGCTAAACTCCATCCACATTCTGTGCTAAGAACCAGCCTGGCCAACGGAAGGTTGAGACTCTTTAACATGTGAGTTACCATAAAAACAAGTTACAAACTGGACGAATAATTCAACTCTAAAGGTGTGAGTCAAACTCCTTTTGTTCGTTGCCACTTTTGCCCATGGGACTGATTATGTGCACAACCACTTAGGAGGATCAAGCTTCAAAAAAACCAAACAAAGTCAAGCAAACAAACAAAAAACAAAAAAAAAAAAACCCAAACATTAAAAAAACCCTACAGTAAAAGGAAGAAACCATGCTCAGAGACTGAGCACTGTTCCAAAGAACTCCATGCTCTAGAGAAACATAATGAACAACCCTGAATTTTCTTGAAGAGTTTTTACACAAAAGAAGTTACATTCCTGCATGCCACCTTTCTTTTCTGCTTCAGAATAACAAAGATACACCACTGAGAACCTGCTTCACCACAGAAACTCAACACAAACACAGAATTCACCTCCTTACCATGCCACTCCCTAAGAATTCAATTGCTCAAGAAAGAGTTTCATGTGAACTTCACAACACCACCTTATCCTGTATTTTACAACAAAATTGTGCATTACATATCCACAGGGTCAACACAACAAGAAATTGCTTCCCAAAACAGAACACAGAGTTACTTAAACACATTCTCCTGCAAAGCACCTACCTCCAATCACCTATTATCCAAAACTCAAATGAAGCACAAGTAAATGTGTACTCACCATAAGGACCATATGTAGACTCCTCCAATTCTTTATCCCAGTCCTCCATCTCATATTCAGATGCATCTTGCTTCTCTGGAGACTCAGGTATTTTGGAAACTTCACTATTCCACACATCCAGGTCAGCATATATATTGTACCAGCCATCATCAGTAGAGCCACTGGTATCACCTTCATTGGGAGAGGTAGAAGCAGATTCACTTTCGTCAGACTCGCCATCAGGAGCATTTGGAATATTCTGCAGCAAACATTCTAAAACGAGTAGAAAGCACCAACAGATACACTCAGAAATTAAATAAGATTAAGTGCTCAGCACACAACAATTCAGAGAGGTACACAAAAACACTTAGCGACTACAAATCTTCTTGTAGTACATGTAGTTTCCTATATATGTAATATCACTACAGAGCTGCTTCACATTTCAGATGCTTGGGAAGAATGGACATAGCCTTGCACCACAGCACCAGCCCAAATCAGGATTTTCCACAGACTCTTGTTGGAAAAGAACCCTTTAAACTAGGGTAAAGAACCCAGCAGTCTTGTTTCACCACATTCACCTGTAGGTATTTTTAAAAAAAAAAGTACATTGAAAAACCATGGTTCTGGCTTTTAAAAAGTCATGTATGTTACCTAGGCATACACAAATATCTGCATGAAAAGGATTTAGTGCAGTAAGTAGAGGCATTTCCCATGCATCACCCAAAGGTTTTACATATATTTCTCGAGTAGTGCACAAGTTTCAATATCCACGACCTGCTTTGTCTTGTCCTACCTTTTCTGGGTTTCGAGATCATAGTTTCGGTCATATTAGGAAGTTGTTTCTCCTCAGAGTTTGCAGCCTCAGTGGCATCAGCCATCACCTACGAGACAGTTTTAAAGAACGCAGTAGCACCTTTCATTGATTGCTCATTAAACTTCTACCGCATTTGAGTGCTCACGAGCGCCTCCATTTGTTCCCTTGATGAATCGAAGGTTTAAAAACAATCAGGCTTTCACTTCAAAAGGCAAATCTGCAGAGGTATGGCTAATTCTGCTGCTGCCGCCGTCGGTCACCCCTAGCATGAGCCAACACAGCACAGCCCATCTCCTCACTCACCCCCACAATCCCGAGCCAAAAGGCGCCCCTTTGGGAACGGCAGCAAACTGTGAAAGCATCAGAGCTAACGAAGACACAATGAGTGGAAAAAGTACTAACACTGAATCAACCACTCTGTGGGAACCCTCACGCCGAGACGGACCCCCCAATAGCCCTGAGGGGCTGGACCAGGATGGATGGAGAGCAGAAGGAAACCCTCAGCTGCTCCTGAGGGGCGCACAGGGAAAGGGACGGCGAGTTCTCCTCACACTTCCAGTGGAACGAGGAGGATACCGGCGGCGGTGCGGGAAGCCGGGGTCCGCAGGGGCCATAGTGACCAAGGGCAGGGCGCGGACTCCGGGCGAGCCCTCACGGCGGCCCCTCCGCCTCCGCCGCCCGCCCCGCGCTCCCCGAGCCTTCGGAGCCGAGCCCGCGGCCCGGCCTGAGGCCACCATCGACCGCCCGGCCCGCCCGAGGGCAGCGGCAGGCGGCGGGCCCGCGGCTGTGCCCGGGGGACAGGCTGCGGCACCGGGATGAGGGCCTGGCAGGGACGGTGGGACAGCTCTGCTCCAGCCTCGGTGCCTGCAACGCCGCGACCGCCCCGCAGCGCCCAGCCTGCGGAGCCCACCGTGCACAGCTTCGGAATCACGGGCAAAATTAGGCTGGAAAGACCTCCGAGATCATCGAGTACAACCACGACCCAACACCCCCATGTAAGGGAGACTGCACCCTGGGCAAATACAGGCGTAAGAGCTCTGAGAAAGCACCTTCTCACTCATGAAGTTGTAAATAAAGTATCAATACCTCTCATGGCTGGGTGGAGTTTCCCCCTTGCCTAAAGACAACAATTTCCTTCCGGCCTCGTGGTAGCAGCATGCTCAGAACAGAGGAGACAGGAAGCACCTGGCGGAGCAGCTGTGGCAGGTGTCAAGCACATGTGCTTGCAGGGAATGTGTATCCCTGGGGAGAATGGCAGAGTTCTGTGAGGAACCACAACAGCCGATGAAAAAGGGCCCACTTTCTGAAATGATGGAGTTAACAGCTTTGTTGGACTTTAAAAACTCCAAACTTTGCACTTAAAAGCTTTTAGTTGTGCAACTGAAGAAGCAAGAAGTGGTTCAGGAGAGGGAGTAACACTGTAAGAGGCAGGGAGGGTGTGATTATCAGTAAGGAAATCTCAATGTCAGACATGAGGTGGGCAGCGTGGGGACAGAGGAAATGGCCTGGCTAAAAGTTTGGAAAACACAAAAGCAGGATGTACTTCAGCTCTGGTCACAAAAGGAGCAATCTTACCAGACTGCTGCTCCCAACTTTATTCCCAGCTAGTTAAGTTACTGGAATTCATTGCTTGAGAGGAGCTGCAATTTCTAGAGTGCAAAATCAAGAAATATTTCCCTATCTTGTCATTATGACATCCTTCAGTCACTGGGAAATTGCTCTAAGGAATACTTGCAGCATGTTCTTGTACTTTCCCTGCATTTCTCTGCTGGTCCAAGGATAGCATTTATGTTGATTTCTCAGGTTTGTAGCTCTGTAAACAGCCAAGGACAGCACTCTTTCAAAAAACATTACCCATTTTTTAGGCATGATGGACTTAGTGATGGACTTAGTTGAAGTGCAGATCAGAGCTTTCTGCTCTCACAAGGACACTGCTAACAGATCACAGCTCCCCTCTACCCTTCATCACTCTCAGGATGCAAATACCAATGCAAGGTGGCTGCAGAGGCTGGTTATCTTTTTGCCATGAGGATTACAGATGATTTCAGGGCTAGGAAGCAATAAATACTGTATTTTTACTGATCTATGATTACCTAATGAAAAGTGTTCCACTTTTCATGATTCAACCTCATAAAATAAAGAGATGACCCACAGGTGTAGTTTCCATGGGGTTTGATTTGGGTTTTTTTGCATTTAGGTGCTGTAACATTAGCCTTCCAGAATGTAAAAACTGATGCACTAGAAGTCTCTGAATGTTTAAGCAGGATCAAGAATTTGCTCTCAGAAGTCCTGATGAAAATACCCTCAGAGGTTTGCTTTCTCCGACTATGCACTTGAACCTGCCCCTGGCAGAATCAACACTAGAAATGACTGCAACAGAGAAGATGATTCTTTTTTTGTCACACAAAATGTAAAGAAGGTAAACTTTAATAAAATCCAGGAACATATTTACCTTTGTACAAAGGAGTTAAAATATGCACAATCATCTTATAACTATATGTATAGTTTTTCATAAATGTCCAGTTTGCAATAAAGTGTATTTAGAAACAAAATCTTCCACCAGGTCTGCCTGGAGCATCTTCATAGCTCGCCAGTGAATGCTCCCACAGTTTTCTGGTTTGCCTTGGGGATGACTTAACTCCTCCTTGACATAATCCAGCCAGAGGTCTTTAAAAGAAAAACGAAAGTTCTGGTTAGATTTTGACTCGATTTTACTTAACAAACATACCAAGCCTAACTAGAAACTCTCTTCTAAGTGTCTTTGATATTAATGCAGTAAGGTTTACTTTGTGAAACTACAATCTCTGGCACCTTGAGGAGCAAAACCCTGGGTTCTATTCCCAGCTGGAACAGTGGTGTCTTCAGAAATAATAACTGAGCTGTGTACTTTCCTAAGAGGAATATTGCAGAAATCTTGATTATAATTACATAGCTCCATACTGCTCATAAATCTTAAAATAAAAGTGATACACATCTCTTATGCCAGCCAGTGTCCAAACCTGATTTGCTCCTATGACCAAATGTGGTCAGTGACCCCAGGCTGACAGTGGAGGGTCCCTGCAGTGTCCTACACTTAATGGCACAGAAGAAATAAGCTCCACTCTGCATGACAGCAAGCACAAGGGCAGAACAAACAGGTACCTTTTGCAATGGATGGAAATAAAAGCGGCAGCAGTGAATGAATGAATAACTAATAAAAAATAGAATCCCCTTACCAGTATTTGTTGAACCAAACTCCCTCAAGGCACGTTCATAGTACTCTCTCAGATGAAGCATTCTGCAGGATTCCTAAAAAAAGAAGGTATTAAAAGGCCATTTATTTTGTACAAAAGTGAATCTGCAGCGTGATTAGATTCTGACAAAGGAAGAGAGTCATGGCAATTACATGCACACACTGCTGAAGATTAGTTACCATGGAACTTGGGTTTGTATCACATCCTGTGAATCAACTGCAGAGGGCAAACACAAACTGATCACAGGCTAACACCACTACTCTGCTTCCTATTTAAATCCCAATTAGAACTGTATTTTACAAATACAAAGCATTAATTGGATAGTCAAAAACTTACTTGCTCCTTTTCTATTTGGATCATCTTCCTGAAGAAGTCAAGTGAAAATGGACGATTTTCACACAGGCTGAAATAAAATAAGTGACTTTAGACTTAAGGACTTTTAACATATACCCTAGAACAATCAGATTTAAAGGTCTTATTTTTTACCTGGTAAAGAGTCTTTTAACTTTCTTATAACCACCATTTCTGTAAGTCCAGTCAAGATACATTTCTTTCATAGTCACAGATTCAGCAGGCGTTGTGGCATGTAAGGATCTCTGCAAGTTTAAAAGGAAAAAAAAAAAACCAAAATAACCAAAAAATAAACCTATCACATAACATACAATTAAATGGCCCAATTAGTGCTTCTCCCTAGTTAGGCATCTGAGACACAGGAGATCTAAGTCTAAAATACCCTTCTCCTGCAGTATTCCATACAGCTGGAACTGGCATTTCCATAAACCCCTTCATGCAGAGGGTTTCACAATACTCTACAAACAGCTGAATTCAAGCTTCCACCTGAAATATGTGGTTTTTGTTGTAAATGGGAGGAAAAAACCACAACCCAACATGCCAGGCAAAGAGGAAGTGTTTTGCCCTATGCTACTGAGGAAAGCCATAGCGAGATTAAAGTCCTTGTTCTGATCTTGAGTTTTCTGTAAAAAAGACTGATGTTTTCACACAGATTGGAAAAGACTCTTTTCCATGTTCAGATAGGTATCTGAAAACAGAGCAAAAATTCTAGACCACAAAGTAGGAATCCATCACTGGTTGTGCTTACAAATATCCATATGCCTTAGGACATGGAAGTGACATTTGTGCCTGTAAGTCTATGTCCAACTGGTTTTTTTAACACACACAGTTTTGCTTGAAATTCTGGAATATCAACACATCCATGAAGGAACTTCAGTATAAAGCATTTGCTGCATGTTCCATCCACACACATTGTTCCATTTTATTTACACAGATAAAAGTAGATTTTGATTAGCCAAGTACCTGATATAGAGCTTCTGTGTCTTCCTTGCTGTTTGTGCCCTCACTCCATTCCACCCAGAGGGTCCACAATGGCAAAGTGCCCTACAAGGTCAGCAAACACATCAAATGGCTGAAATACAGTGACTCTGATTTACAGAAACAGACAGCAACACAGCCATCAGGTTCTGTATTACCTGCCATAAAAATACCCTTCAGACACAGCTCTTGGAAAGACAACTTTGAACTGCACACTGAAATCACTTCTCATTTCCTTCCTCACTTACAGGACAAATTATCATTAGCTGGACAGCTGTGTTGCCAGGGATGATAACAAGTTCTGCATCACTGAGCACTGCAGTACACAGAGGTGATTTCCAAGAACAAAAAGGAAAGAAACCTTTCTGTTTCCTCACTTATTGTGCCCAGGGTTTCAAATGGAACAGAGCAGGAGAGCACACAGCTAATTCAAGGCTTGAAATACCACACAGGCATTTGGTGTATCAGGACAGTGAAGAAAGGGAAATATATTTTTCTGTGAAGCTACAAATACCAGCTCGCTGCTAGGAGAATATGTAAAATGTCACCTGTAAGCACTCAAACTTTAAACATGTGAATTTTAAGTGAATTGACAATTCCCTAATACTCAGGAATACAATTTGCATGTGAAACATCAAGTTCTTATTTCTGACCTTAAAAATGGTTAGGGACTTTAAATGCCTTGTAAAACAACAACAAACAAAAAAACCAAACCAAAAACAAAGAAAAAAAAGAAAGGGAAAAAAAATAATAACCAATCATCAGATGCTTCTGGCCCAAGACTAACGCATGCAAGTCCATTAAACCAGCACAGACCTTAGATTTCATGTGTTTCATGGCTTCTTCAAAACACTGGGTCACATCATCCCTCTCCAGCTGGATCAGCACCTGCAGCCTCATCTGCCACATTTCCACGGACTGGTTGAAGTGCCTGGTTGCAGCTTCTGCCACCTCCACAGCCTTCTCAGAGAGGCTGGAGTCCAGTAAGAGCTGAAGCTAAAACCAAGCAGATCCAGCTTTGTTAAAAAGCAGGGTTTTGAACTAATGTAGTCCATCTTTGTGTCTACTCAAAATGGCAAGGACAGGCACACAAGCAATGCAGGAAAGCCTCAGCATCTATTTCTTCTGTGTCAGTTCTTACCCACTGCTTGTAGAGAGCTTCTGGCAGCAAACTGGACTCATGGGCTTTGCTGAACACACTCAGTGTCCTCTCCAGCCTCTAGAACCAACAGAGAATAAAAAAAAGAAAACAGGCATTATTCCTGTATATACCAGATCCCACCATTTCAAGAAGCCCACTGGATTGTATATCATGTCAGTGAATATCTAATTACACATTACGTGTCTAATGCTTTAGGTACCTGCAAACATTTCAAGATAAAGTGGAAATCTAAGCATTTACTTCTCTTCCTTAAGGAGCAAAGAACACCACTGCACTGTTCTTAGTGTAATACTAGGGAACTGAGCTGCACAGGATAATTAGTTCATTCACTGAGTCATGCCTAAGCAGAGATGCATAATTAAACTGCCCACGTGCCAGCACCAAACTTTGCTCAGACTTATTTGCAAAAGTAATTTTAATTCATCCTTTTCTTTGAACAAGCACAGGTTTGAAGGACCTCTGAGTGAACTTTTACAATTCCCTCCAAACCAAACCATTCCATGATTGCACAATTAACAAATCTGCAGTCTTAGCTTTCATCCAAAGAGGTCACTGTACTTTACTGCCATGGTGGGTTTGTGCCCAGGTTAATCATGTTCAGGCAGGCCACATTTGAGCCTGGCAGTAAAAGTGATCCCCCTAGATAGACACTAAATTCTTTTTAATGATGGCCACAGGTAAGTATTTTTGATAAAATGTCAAAATATATTTGCTTCTTGTCTGAGGTATTACAGAAGTCAATAAAAATAAGGATGATTTGTTAGTATTATTTCCTAATAAGCTTTTACCTTTTGCTTTAATTCTTCGCTGTTGGTTTTTCTGCTGTACCTCTCTAAGCAAAAAGTGATGTAGCATTTCCACATATCCTCTGTAGAAGCAAAGGCATAATATCACACTTTACAGAACCACAAGAGTAAGCACAAATATTTGTCTTTGAGAAATACAAAGGATCCAAGCAAAGTGTTAATGCCAACTTTGTTTTAAAATGTTGTATTACAAGAGAGGATTTATAACATTAACATTTTTAAATAGCTCCCCAGCCCAAGCTGCAAGCAGTAACTCTGTAAAGAGCATCAAGCTCTTAGTTCAGCTGAGACTTTTAAAGATCCCTTCCAAACAAAACTATTCTATGGCTCTATAGGCTATACCAGCAGCAAGTCTGAGACATCTCCACAAGTAGCCCCTTGACAACCTCCTTTCTAAGTAAGAACAATGCCAGAGGCTGAAGCTGGATATCCACTCCACTGGCAACTCAAAACCATTGCTTATTCACAGCTAACCAGCAACAGACTCACATATTCAGTTAAGCAGCTCCTCCAAGAGCATAAATACATTGGAAAATAACCCAAATAATACATAAAATAAATCCCAAGAGTTTGCATCTAAGGACTGCTTGCCTTCTCTTAGGTATGGTAGAGCCTGCCATCACCTTCTTCAAGACTTTTACAGGCTGCCCAAGTACCAGAAATAAATGTTAAAATGCAGGCAGAACATTTCACCTGTTGGGACTGCTCTCACAGCTTCATCGAAGACTGCACAGCACCGTTCCTCTCTCTGGGCCATTTCTGAGACCTTCTTCTGTTTTGTGGTGTGTTCTGTGGGCTGCAGGGAGCCCAGCTCCAGCTCCCGGCGGGCCATGTAGTCCCATGTCAGGGGATCATCAGCATACCTGGCCTGCAAGCTAACACAATATGCTTGTAACAGCCCACTGCCACCATTCTCCACGTGCAGGTATGTTTAAGAGGGCCGTTATATTACTATAGAGATGTAGTTAATTGCTAAGTAACCAAATGTCAGGAAAAAAAAAAGTATTTTCCTTTCCACAAAAGAAAGACAAAATATTAGCTTTGTAAAATATTATTTAATATGGATAGTCTCCAGAAATAACATGAAAAAGACAAGAGAGAGCCTTCTTTCGGAGGAACAACTGGAAAAACAAAAGATGCAAAGTACACTAGGAAAATCCACAGTTCCTGCAATGAATTTCCAGAAACTAAGTGCAGTAATTATTCAGTGACAACTGTATTTTACCAAAATTTTCTTAGCAGCTTTTTAAAGCCCTTTCTGAAGTTAGATACAAGTATCCTCTTCTAAAGATCATGCTTTTGTTTTTCTTAAAGGACTTCACATAAGCCTTAACACTATTTCCCTAGAGGAAAAGCCTTTAGTTCTCAAAGTCCAGTCAATCCACTATAAGTTAGAGAACTTATGGTAACATGTTTCTTAAAAAGCAAACCAAAATAAAAAAAAAGTACAACACAAAGCCACAGCTCACCTTTCAAGGATTTCTTTTTGCAAATCTTGGGTAAAATCAAAGAGCTTTGCAATAGAGAGCACAGCCAGCTGGAACTCAACACCTACATTTCAAGAGAACAAAAAACTATCAAGTGGAGTATTTGCTGAAGAATTCTTCAAAATATTACATCAATTGCACTTTGCATTTCTGTAGCTTGGTTCCACTTGCAAATTTAATGAGCACCTCCTCTTGCACCCTCACTTGATTCTGCCATGAGAACACAAAATGCTCCACACTCAGGACAGATCTCTCCAAAGCTGCACAAAATAGATGATCATGAATTGTGTTCATCTTGTATCTCCACAACTTACCTTTGAAAATGCCAAGTGACATGACTTGACATAATCAGATCACCGTGAACCCCCATCAGCCATTACTCACCTTACTATTTTTAGGTGCTAACAAATCATTTGTATGCCTGTTTTTTCCAGTATTTCTCCAGAAAATTAAATTAAGCCAAATCTTTCTGAAATTTCCTCTAATGTCTTTTTCCCCACTAATTTTCTATGTTTGTTATTGCATTTTGCCCAGTCTTCCAAAATATCCCCATCTATCATGATTTCTCAAAGATATCTGCTACTAGTTTGCAGTTATTTCACCAATTTCTCTCAATTAAATAGCTGAGTTTTATCAAGCCTGCTTAATTTAAAACAATTTAATCTGGTTTATTATTAGTCTGAATTCTTACTTCTTTGCCACTAATGGTAGCTGATTAGTTGTGATCTAATGCTCAGCAAAGTAAAAAAGGTGTGCAACTCTGAACTGTCCTTCATTTTTCTTTTTTAAACAATCAAGTTTTGAGGCTATAACCCAGCACTAGGCCTCTTCAGCCCTAAAGCTGTTGCACTGGAAGAGATGTCAGCCTGCAGGAACAACACACAATCAGAACTACCAGCATCATTCATTTCTACTCTGGCATTATCTAAGTTCTACTGAAGAAATGGTGTATTTGAAAAAAGGATCTCAGTGTGTGCATTGAAGCTCAGTCTGTCAGCACTGCCTACAGCAGAACTGGGTTAAAGGTTCCAATTTTCTTAATGAATAAGTACAAGAAATGTTCATTCACCTTTAATTTTCTGAGAAGCATCCCTGTAGACTATGCGAGCCATTTCCCCGTTGAGAATTTCTTCAGAGTAGTTGAATTCCCCCTGAAATATCAAGCATATCATTGAAGAAATTATTGTCCTTTCTCAGCTAAGATTTTTGCAAACAGGGGAAGAAAAATCAGAAGATATGAGTGTTTTTCTTCATACGAGTCTATTTTTATGTAATTTGCACAAGTCAACTACAAAGAAATGAGATAGAAAATTTGACTATTACTTCCCAGAAATTATTGTTAATTTTCACACTGGGGAATGTAATAAAAGATTTTACAAATGCAAAGAAAAAATAAATGTATGAAGTATTTGAGCTGAGAATCAGCAAATACTTGAAAAGCTCCACACAGTTGCAGGACATGAACAAAAACTTTCTCTAAGCCATTGTCAAATAAACCATTAATCCAAAACTGTGAATTTCAACATGTAGACAGTATCTCTTAAGTAAGTTTAGCTGACCTACCAGGTCCATCTTTGCTTGTTCAAATTCTTTCTTCTCCTTCCTCTGTTTTTCAGCATGCATAAGCTCCATTCTGAAGTACTGCAAGAGTGACAAAAATGAAATTACTGTGGAGATAAATCATAAAAATCAAAGTCCATGAACAGGGTAAAACAAGCTCTGAGGAGCTACAAGTCAGGACTCTGCCACATCCCACACATCTTAGAGCCTTCATTTTTGAAGGTTTGTGCACCTGCCACTATCTGCCCTGTGTATTTGCCCAGAAATTTCCAACAGGTAGCAGTGATCATTTTTTAGTCATTCTTTAAACCTTAACTTGCCCCAAAGAAAACCAAGCTCCTCAACAAAGATTGGGAATGCCAGACTGAGCCTGACAACTTTGTCTTAGCAGAGCTTAACAGTACCTCAGAAAGGAATTTTGGGGTTAGTTTTAAAAATATTTTTGACAATTTCCTGCTAATGGAAAAACATGTTTTTCCAGTTGTCTCAGACAGATGTGGGAAATATGGTGAACTCATTTGCTCTGATTGATCAAGTAAGTGGTCATAGAAGAAAAACAGGAACTCACTTCTTGATAAAGTTTGGGGCACTCTGGATGGAAGCGCAAAGCACGAAGGAACAAGTGCCTGGCACTTTCTGATGACAGTCGTGCCTCCATTTCCCACTTGGCTGCCATAATCCACAGTGCTGCAACAGGTGACACAAATAAATTTATTTAACCTCTCAACATGAGCTCAGCACCAGAATAAGACTGATTATCTCCCACGTAAAACTGTAAAGCAGACAGGCAGATCCAGAAGTTTAATCTGGTTTAGCTACAGATCCAATGGTATCTTCGTAAGCCAAAAAGTAGTCATGAGCATTCAACATCTCTCACTTCTACATCTACTGAGTCCCCAGACCACCAGGGAATTGGTCATTCTGACCTACTTCATATCCCCTTAGGATTGCTCAGCACAACCCCTGTCAGAGCTGTTCACTCTGAAGCAGCAGCAAGGCAAAGAAGAGAGTAGGAACTTCAGCCCAACAGCTTGAAGTGAGACCTACAAGAACTTAAACCAACACCATACAATCTATGCTGAGGCATCTATGCAGCACTCACCATTGTGTTATTTACCTGGTTTATTGGAATGAATGGCCAACATGGTAGAAAACACCTTACTGAGTTGATGTTTTGCATTCTGTAAAAGAAGCAGTTTTGTTTCACCCACTCCAGTATTGAAGCCCCAGCACGAAAGTTTCAGTCGGAAAGGTTACAAGTTGTAGTACAATTGCTCTGAAAAAGATGTTTCTCTCCTACTTTATCTTCAGTAGAAAGTTTCTTGTATTTACTGAGTAGTGACCAGCATTTAAATGTCACCAGATCAGAGCAGCATGGCTAACTCAAATTCTCAGAACCACACAGCCAACACAAATGTTGCCAAGTCCCAAACCCATGGTCTCACTACCCTCTTCTGTATTTTCCTTTAGCCACCTTCACCACCATGCAAGGTCACCTTCTTCAGTACAGAAATGATGACACTTGAATGCTGGTAGTAAGCCTACGTGAAGCCTTGCACAGGTAAGTTTATCAAGTACAGAATTGCCAGAATTAGACTTTTCAGCGTAGCCACTACAATAAATAGTTGAAACAAAATTACAATTCACAGACAAGTGAGTCATTCACTCCAGGGAAGGTATAACCAATATTATGGCTCTAACTACCTGGTATTCCAGATTTAATGCAGTCAGCCTCACCTTTTCCCCTGCAAACATCAGATTTCAGACTAATTCATTCTCAGTCAAACTCTGCACTTACATATATCTGTGAAAATCCCCAGCAGCTCCAACAATACTATCAAAATTATTTCAGTATTACAGCATGTAGCAGTAAAGTTTGTACCCCTATCTTTAAATCAAGTTTCAGATGCATGAATAAGCACCAATCCAGTATCTCAACCTGGGTAAAATCAGGATTTGAAAACTCACCCACTGCTTGCAAAATGCAACATGCGAAAGCCAGAGCTGGACATCATCCTGTTGGAAATCAGAAGAAGAGAATCAACCTCACAATGTAAAAAATTGCTTGTACATTCACAAGCAAACAACACACCCTTGGTACAATGACCTGGCATGCAAAAAAAAAAAATTCTGAACCTGAGTACAAATAAACTTACTTTCCATTTCCCTGTAGCTCGGTTGAACAGGCTGTGGACTCTATGCAGAATAGAGTGCTCAATTTCATCCTTCTTAAACGAATATCCAATGCGCTACAAGGAAAAAAATATGGATTTTATTGCAATAGAAAATTTGGTATAAAGTATTTTGCACTCTTAATAACTGACAAACTTACTGCTCTTCTTTTCTTGATCAGCTCCAGAAGATTAACTTCATACTAAATGGGAAGAAAAAAACATTTAAAAGCAAATGATGAGGCATGGAACATTAAGGCAAAAAAATCAAATCAAGTTTATTATAGATGATTAGGTGAAGAATAAACATTACAGTCAGGAAGACACCAGCAGTAATTTTTGGCTGCGTCACTACATTTCTATGACTCCTGGCCCTGCACAGGGCAGCCCAACAATCCCACCCTGTGCCTTAAAGCGTTGTCCAAACACTCCTTGAGCTTTGTCATGCTCCTGGCCATGACCATTCTCTGTGGAGCCTGTTCAGTGCCCGACCACCCCCTCAGGAACCTTTTCTTAATACTAAACTTATTAATTCCACTCAACTACAGTTTGCAGAGCACATCAGGGAACTGGGGGCTCTACATCCCTGGAGAAACAAGAAACTACAAGAAAAGGTCACAACACGAGAGAAGCCAAACCCCAAACTCGGGCACCAGCTCCTGGCTCCGCTTCATGCCTTGGTACCAACAACCGCTCACCGGTGAACACCAGGGACCAAGTGAGGAGGGGTCTCCGTTTCCTGATCTCTTTCCAAGGTGGGACACTACAAAACCACCTGGGTCTAACTGAGCTACGTCTGCACCGAGAGCTGTCCCGCTCTGCCGCTCGGTGAAGCCTACCTGGATGTAATTAATGAAATCCTCCTTCCGCAGCGCTCTCCGCTGGATTTTGTACTCCAGAGCCGAGGCTTTCCTCAGGACGGCCCTGCGGGAACGGGAGATCAGCGCCCGGTGAGCTCCCGGCCGCACCACGTGCGCTCACCCGACCGCCCGGGCCCCGGCCCCGGCCCCGCTCCCGCTCACCGGATCTCTTTGTGTGTGAAGAGCCCGACCCGCTCCAGCTGCTCGAGCTCCGGGATGCGATCCTCCAGCCGCTGCTCGATGCGCTCCGCCATGGCCGCGGGGCTCCGGTGTGTCCGGCCCGGCACAGCCGCCGCCGCTTCCGCCCGCTGCCCGCGCCGCTTCCGCGGCCGCCGCGCCGCTCTGCCGCCCCCTGCCCGGCTGGCGGGGCCACAACCGCAGAGCCTCCACAGACTCGGTCGGGTTGGAAGGGACGCCTGGAGATCTCCCAGTCCAACCCCCCTGCTCAGGCAGGGTCACCTGCAGCAGGGGACACGCAGGTAGGTTTGGAATGTCTGCAGAGAGGGAGACTCCACGATCTCCCTGGGCAGCTGTTCCAGTGCTTTGCACCCTCTACGGAAAGAAATTCTTCCTCATGTTGAGGTGGAACTTTTTGTGTTTTAGTTTATGGCCATTGCTCCTCATCCTGTCACTAGGCATCACTGAAAAGAGTCTGGCAGCATCCTCTTGGCACCAGCCTTGGAGCTGAACACGATGGCATTGGCCAGGCTCAGTGATGGGACATCAGCCTGGAACTGCTACAGCACTCTGCTGCTTGATGGGATTCCTCCAGGACAAATGGCTCTTTATCTCTCACGTGGCACCTTCCTTCTTTCCACCTTCCAAATTTTTAAGAAAAAGTCATCTACTGTGAGGGTGGTGAGATACTGGCACAGGTTGCCCAGAGAACATGTGGATTCCCCATTCCTGGAAGTGTTCAAGGCCAGGTTGGACAGGGCTTGCAGTAGCCTGGTCTAGTGGAAGGTGTACCTGTCCCTGGCAGAGGGTTGGAACTAGATAATCTTTAAGGCCCCTTCCAAATCAAAACATTCCATGGGTCTATGATTCTGAGAAAACTAACAATAAAAACAGGCAACAGTAAATTTTTGTTTCTGAAATTAAGGATGTTCCAGAAAATAAAAATTGAGATGAGAGATAATTTATTGAGAGAATTGCTTAAATGCATATTATCCACAGCAGTATCTGCTGCTTATGCTTTGAGTAGTCACTGCTGGTCACTGAGCTGGTCAGCCACAGAACCAACCCCACCTCCAAACCTACCCTGTCACAGCCATCACTCCCTCCTGGTGGAAAAGGCAGGTGTTTGTCCCTGAAAAACCAAGTACAAGGGGAAGAGGCAGCAGACTAAGGGCAGGAGGGCTTCTGGCACAGAATACATATATAGTAGCCAAAAGAAAAGTGAGTGATTTTTCCCTTTACAGGTGTTGTAACAGGTGTTGCCAAGTACAGAGTGAGTACTTGAGCAATTGACTTTGGTTAAAAACACAGGTAAGACATAACACTTTACAAGAACTATCAAGAACAACAGTAATTTTTTTCACCTGCTGTGACTTGGATTTGTGGTGGCTTTTTTCAATTTTGGGACCAGTTAAAAAAAAACTAAACTAATTCTTAGTGGGAGAGGTTTAGCAACTTTTCACTCTGACAGGAAATAGTGACATGATTTTCCAAGAAGTAACCAAACAGGAAAGCTACCAGGAAACAGAGAGGCACCATCCAGTCACAAGACCAAGAACTACAGACTGGTGCTGCATTCAGAAGTTGGTGGCCTTGGCAGCTCTGGATTGCAGCTGCCTCATGCCAGTGGACCATTTACCCACCCCACAAGGACAAGGGCAATTCCTGATGGAGACTGTCCTCCCTGGAGACTCCCTTGTCCTACACTGAGTGACCACAGGTCGGAGGGGGATTGGCACAGCTGTCCCAGGACAGCTGTCCCCACTGGTGAGCCAAAGCCTTCAGTCCCTTGGGACCTAAAGTTCAATGAGTTCACCTCCCACTGAGTTCAGTTTTCAGTAAAGCAGCACAGCTTTACCACCATCTCAGTGGTGGTGGAAGAGTGTTATTCATAATCACCAGTAACTTATTAATTATATTGGGTTTGGTACTTTGAGATGTACCAGCTCAAGGTGATTCTTGTGCAAGTCCACAGATTTTACTAAAATAGCCCTTAAGGAGGACAGCACTGGGCATCAAAAATAGCATTAGCACACTGAATTGCTGAGCAAGAGTATGATTGTAATTACTACTGGATTGTTTCACTTCATTTGAATATTTCTGCATCTGAGTGCATGATTTTATACTAAAAAGCATTCTGTACATAGAGCTAATCTGTCATGGTACATGTAGATCTGTACATGTAAATGAGAACACCACATGCAGTGTAGAAGTTAAGAATTGAAAAGGTGAATGTCAGCCATTACACAAAAACCTCTGGAAAATTTTATTTCTATCCTCTTGCTCTCCTCTCTCTTCAACCATTCAGCTCTTCTTTGGCTGAAAATCAGCAGTAATTGCAAAAGAGGGACACCAACATAAACAACAGAGTCTTCTGAAACTTTGTTTGATCATTCTGTCAGCCTGAAAATACTGTTCTGTGATCAACCTACGGTGTTCAGCCACCTGCAGTCAGTCAGGAACTTTGAAACTCCCCAAACCATCCATGACTGTTTTAATGTAGATGGTGAAGTGTGTGTGCCCTCAGGGGCCACAGCAACCTCCACCTTGAATGTGCCTCCAGGAGAATTCAGTCCTGTGCACAGATCTACCAACAGGTCTGAGAGTTCCCCACACACTGATAACAATGGGTGTCCAACAAGGCCTCAGAAGGAATTAAATTTCTTGCTAGCACTTGTCAAAGCACCACAATATCATCCCATAGAAGCACATAGGCACAGCAGAAACCACTCTGCAGGACCCATCACTGTGGGACTCAAAGGATCAAAGAATGGTGTGCACCAAAACAATAGACTCCCCAAGTTTCTAGTTTAGGGGCCTACCACTCGCCACTCAAAAACACACAGAGTGAGTAACAATAAGATTTAAAATAGTGAACTTTGTTGATGACCTCACAGGATTATTTACAAAAAAAATAGATCAAAACCCAATTGAAAACATTTTTGTTCCCTCAGATATCTCTCCTTTCCTGTAGATGGATCAAGTACAAAAATAAAAATTCCTTTCCTTTTCTTCCCCCAGCAAAACAATCCTTAGAACAATTAACATAACGGACTGTCAAAAGTGCTCATACCAAAGTGACAAACGCCGTGAGTGGCAGGCAAGCCCAGCCCGACCCACCAGAACACTGCATGCTGGATTTGTCATGCAAATCAAAATGGAACCTGACATGCTCTTTGTTCATTTCCCTTTCATAAAATCTACTTTAAATGCCTCCCATGTGCCTTGTTTTGGAAGCTGACATTCCAAATGCATCAGTGCAAATTAAGGAGGGATCCATTACCAATAAAGACGTTGCGATACAGAGAGTTTCAACAAATCTTATTGGGAAAACTGGAGAAACAACTGCTGCAGCTGGCAACTGTAGGGTCCCACAGTTTGCTGCTTTTATGAAGTCTCTTTAGAAAGAAACTCCATCAGTAGGTCCTTGTGGAGAAGTTCTGGCAAGCTGTCACAGCTTAATATTTATAGATTATGTCTGCAAGCAATGGATACATTGTGAATTAGGAATAATCACAGTGCTTTTCCTTTAAGTTTTGCCTATATTAAAACATTTAATGGTTAATGTGCATAAGAAAAATATTTAAAATATAAATTGATTTATATCTATCATTTTTATTTCTGCTGTTTTCTGAGTGCAGAAACAATTATAGCTTTTTAGAAGATGCCCCGAGATGTACAGATTTTACAATTAAGATCTACTTCATGAAAATGCCTTTTAAACAATGAGAGTGATGTTATGACCTCCTGAAAAGAACTGGGAAGCTTTCACTTACTTCAGCTGAGCCAGTGGTTCATGCCTTTGGGGTATATTTTTAACAAAGCCCTCAAAACATTTACTGAGCATGTTGGGCTTTAATTTAAAAATATATGAGCACGTCTGTTAATGAAAGAGTTTGGAATTTACTCTGAAAATTGACTAACCCAAATTTTGGATTAAATTAACTTCCTTAGTTTTGTAATTAAAATAATTTACATTATGATTTGGTTTCACCTCTGCCAAAACCAGAAACCAATCTGAATAAATAGTGGTTTCATCACTGCAATTCCACTGTGAGCACCTAAAAATTTAGATTTAAGGCTTTGGAGTTGGTCATTTGGACTGTTCCATACCAGCATTAATCCTGGTACATGTTCTAGACAGATGTTATTTTTTCCATTCTGGTAGAAAAATGCTTGTCTTTGTCAATGCATTGCTTTACTATTGTAGCTTGCTGGCACTGGCCTTGCAACTTTAGATCTGAATCCCTCCTGGAATTTCATTCACTCACTCTTCTCTTTTTTCAGCTCTAAGTGGTAAAAAAAACCCCAAAACCAACAAATATAAACGTTTTCATTTAATGTCTTAAACGAACTATTATCTGATACTTTACATAGCATCTCTTTAAAAAGGCATTGGCTCTGAACTTGAATTTTATTATTCAGATTTTTCCACCTACTCATTTTGAGGCATTCTGTTTTGCCCCAAGATCTGAACATCTATACACAGGGAATTTCCAGTGAAGGGGAATGATGCCTCTGGAATTGCTTCCTTGCCAATTCACATCTGGCACTCAATATAAGATCCATCTGCTTGTTCAGGATCTCCAGGGGCTTGCACAGTAGTGGCTGTAAGTGTGCCTTTTAATTTGATTTTGTCATTTGACTGGTCGGTGAGTAGCTGACAGTCTGTCTGAATGCAGCAGGGCAGTTACAGCTAGTCAGTCATCGTGTCCTGTTGCCAATTCACAGCCCAGTGGAATGCCAGTCACATTTCAACAATTTAAAACTATATCAGTCATCTTCCCAAAATGTCAACACCCCAAAATATATTGCTTAATTATCTTGAATTTAATTTATTTCTTGTCTGTTGCCAGAGGTCTGGAGAGCAGAGTCATGCTAAGCTTAATTTACCTCACTAACCTGTCTAAGTTTGAAGGGTAGGTGAAACTGTGACATGGCCTTGGGTGACCTGTGTCATAAATAGCAATTTAGGTAAAGACACAATTTCCTCAGAGCAAAGCCACATATCTTTTAAAGGCAAGCACGTTGGTGCCAGCATCAATTGTACTGGTAGAACAAAAAGCATAAACTATACCACATACACATTTACTTCTTCCAAAAACTGGGATTAGGATTGGGCACAATTTGCCTCCTACTGTGTTTCTTACATCCTTTTATAGAGATGCTTTTAGCATGGCAAAAGTACTTTGACCACAGTCATGACAACAACCAGTAAAACTACTTCTGGAGTATGGATAATTCAGATAGTGTGCAGAATCATATCCTCCCAAGCAGCATTCCAAAAACAAGATAAGCTCTTGTAAAAGCCTTCTGAAGCAACCTCTGGCATATGAAACCCCAAGTAACTCTCCTATGAAACACCCAGCTAAGTTTTCCCATGTGTGAATTTTATGTATCTGTGCTAACTGGGAAACACTGGGGAAACTGTTTCTGCCCTGATCTTATCCTTTAAGTAACTGATGATGATAAAATTCCAAATTCTCACTTTATTAATCTGTACTTGGTTTAGCCACAAAAGAAAGAATTGGTCCCTGTTAAAACTTATCCCTTACTTAAAGCTGAAATTAATTAGCTAACTAATTCAGTTGAGGTTTTATTTTTCTGTCTATTGACATGTTCTTTGATCCTCCAATATTTTTCTTTTTGAGTGATTGAAGATTTCATTCTTGCACTGTCAACAGACCTTTTGTTCAGAATCTTCTATTTACATCTGTAACTGACTTAATTCTCAGATCTTCCCAGCAGTTTCTCTTTGATCTCTGAATTTCTGAGTTTAATCATTAAGTTTGCATCTGAAGTGTTTCAGTTGCCATATCTCTCACAGTTTCCGGGACTCAATTATGAGAACACAAATCCTGAAAGTTCACTTAGAATCATTTTTTGATAGTTTTGCCTACTACACATACTGCATCTCTGAAATTACAGCATGAACTAGAATGATTCCTTGTCCATTTCCATTTATTAAGTATTTAAATTTCAAGATTTGGCATGGATTTTTTACGTGTAGTTATTGTATTTCTGGCTTTACATTTTAATCATCTTAAGAGATGTCTTACCTTTCAAGAGCAAATCAATCTATTGGGCCTAGGCTTTTTACAATGCTTTTGAAACAAGTAGTTTTAGTCCACTATCTCAATTCTAATGACAAACACTACTGCTAAAAAGCCACCAAGCAAAGATAAATCATTAAGTGAAAATCAGGAAAAAAATTTCACTGTAGAAGATTAATGAAAAATACAGTAAAACATCACTAAGAGAACTCCAAGAAACAAGTCCTAAGCAATACTGACTACTAATTATCACTGATTGTTCACCTTGTGAAAGCAGAAGGCAGGTGACTCCCTGATGCAAAACATCCTGTGCATTCCCTTTTCACTCCCTGCAATAACCCAAGACACACGAGCAACCTGCTGGCTGCAAGCTGTGCATAGTGGGTGCATTAGGATTCCCTGAGGGCCGAGTTCCTGGAGTGCTGCGCTCCTGGAATACATTTGAGCAGCTCTGTACAAAAGCAGTCTCTAGCCAAACACGTGAATGAGAATCACAAGTGCCTGCTCTGTCAATCTCTCACACACACACGGCATTCATGGTTACACATCAGAACACTCAGGTTGCTGTGTGGGATCCCAACTCTTCCCTTTGCCATGCTCCACAGTGCTTCCCTCACAGAAGTTTATTTTCTCTTTGCTGAGTTCCTGCTTATTAAAGCAGGGCAGCACTGTACACTAATACACAGAAAACCAGACTGAAACGGAGAGCTTCCGCCCCAACAGCAGCGTGATCCTGCAATCCCAAATACACCCAGGACTCCACCCACTCCTGTGGGTGTTACTCGGAGCTGGAGCTGCTCCTGTGCTGTTACCCAGAAAGCTGGAATTGCTCCCTTTCTCCAGGTGCAATATTATGTAGCCTCTGTTTACAGGAGTCTGGGAGAACACTTAGTGGGTGTTGACTATTGTTTTCCAAGTAGATAGGGAAGAGTAGCTTATCTAACAAGTTCCATGGCCAATTACTGTTGATCTACATCAAGTCAGACTGAAAATAAAGAATATGAACTGAAAAATGAATTAATATCTATTGCAGGGGAAGTTAAAGCCTAGTCAAGCTTATTTGTGTAAGTGGAAGAAAGGGGTGCCACTGAAATGGGTCTGAAGTACAGCAACACAGATGGGATATTCCCATCTACACATGAGGTGTTTTTATTTGTCTTAGTTCTAGAGCATTTGTATATCCTCGCTTCTCTCATGGAAAACCCGAGTTTGGGGACAGGGTGTGAGATGGAGAACCTGGATGTATGAAAACAACAAGAAGCAAAGTTTGGATTTAACCACAGAAGTGGAGTGTGTAAAGTCTTTTCCATACTGGATTCCCTTGAATCCCACTGATTGTGCTCGTTAGCCCAAGGCCAAAATAAAGAAACACAG
Organism: Eopsaltria australis; assembly: GCA_034509425.1. Lineage (NCBI taxonomy): Eukaryota > Metazoa > Chordata > Aves > Passeriformes > Petroicidae > Eopsaltria > Eopsaltria australis. The sequence continues at coordinate 643,200 of JAVTVJ010000489.1, forward strand.
GTACCCAGAACAGTCACTGAGGATTTGTTATTCTCAGCACCACCCTGAAGGCATCTCCAGTGCCTTACCAGTGGGGAATAACAATGCTCCCTAATAAATACTGCCCCTGGCTTTCAGGATGGCCCAAATCTAGACCAATCCTTAATGAAGACTGACCAAAAGTTTACATTCAGCTCATGAGCAGTCTTGTTCCAAAGTTACATGTAATATTAATTTCCCAGAAGATAAACTGATCTGTAGTAGTATTTAGTTAGCCACTAACAAACTATATAGACAGATCCATGTTTAACGAGGAAAAACTGTATAAATATACTTACAGAACCTTCATTTAGACTGAGTTCCAAGTACACAAGTATTTATTTCTCCTTTACAAAAAGATCTTTTGTGAATATTCTTGTGCTGAGACACTAGAATATTCAGTAATTTGGAGGACTGGAAGCTGGAAAATTAAGTAGTGTGGCCATAGGGGTACTACAGGCAACCAACAAAACCATGTAACTATGAAATGAAACAAAAATCCATAAAGTGCTATAAAATATGCATGTTCTTTAACATATATATCTGAATGAACAAAAATCACTGCAATTCACCCACTAAAGATGACAGGAATGCTGGGCATGCACAGACTGCAAAAAGCCATAGGAAAAAGAGATTTACAAGTAGCATATGCTTTCAATCTGCAGGAAACAAATCTGATCTTTTGGATGTCAAATGCAAATCCCACTAACAGGATGTGAAAACAAGAATGGATTGACCATCTCAAGACCGAAAATCTGACACAGCACGAAAGCCCCTCTGCCATCTACTTCTGCTTTCGTTTCAGGTCTTTTGTTCCAACAGCACTCCTGGTTTGTTTCTTCCTTTTATCATCTTAAACTTATTAAACTGCCTTTTTTTCCCCTGTTAGGATACTTTTTCTTTATGGCAAAAAGATACAGTATCATAATATTTTACTGGTTTGATGTAATGTGTTTATGTCGATTTCAGTAAGGTACACTCTATTTCATCTTTTTTAGACTGCTTTATTAGAGAACACATTTTCAGTGTCATTTGCTAAATATGGCCAACTTTCTGTTACCTGATGTAGATGTACACAAGAAAAATGTTTTAATTTTTGGGGTTTTAATAAAGGCATCTGTAAAATCTATAGGGGTGTATATTACCAGGCAGGTCAAGGACACAACAGTCTCACATCATAACCTATTTCTTCTGATTGTTATGATTTCCATCTTTCTAAAAAGGAATTATTTCTTTTTCTTGCTTCTAATTGTGCAAAATAAATAAAAGTTACTTGCTATTTTGTGCCCTGTGCTCTTTCTAGCCATCTGTTCTGTGAAGCTCCAAATACAGAATGAATCATAGAGTCACAGAATGGTTTGGGTTGGACGGGACCTTAAAGATCATCTCCTTCCAATCTGTGCCATGGGCAGGGATGCCTTCCACTAGACCAGGTTGCTGCAAGCCCCATCCAGCCTGGCCTTGAACACTTCCAGGGATGGGGAGTGACATTTCTGAGTTTTTGAGGACTGTACCTCATGAATACTCTGTTCTCCTTAAGGACGTAAGAACAGCCCAGGGCAGCAGAGCTAAACCAGTTAAAAAATGAAGTCTCTTTACCAACTAAGGAAAACAGGCTCAAGCTACCAAAGCTCTCCTGTTTGGCAGCCAGTCCTTCATTTCCAGAGGGCTCAGACACAGATTTGGTGTTGCACTGTCCTGTCTCAAGGCAGGAATCGCAACCCTGGTTCCTCTGTTCACAAGCAGATCCAACTCAATGCCAGAGATTAATTGCTGAATTATCTTTTTTCCTGCTTGGAAGGTTGCCCTCTGTCTCCTCCCAGTTCTGAAACTCAGAAGGATGAGCCACCAGAAGCAACAGAGGCTTGGAAGCAGTAGGGAGGAAACAGGAATAAATTAGGCAGTAAACAACTTCCAAGGACTGAACTGCAGTTACACAACATTGAGGAGCCTTTTGCACACATACTTCAATGTTGATACATTTTTTCACTTGTAACAGAGTGTCACCAGCCTCAAGCTCAACCTCTGATCACCTAAATGTACCCATAAATCGGGATACTGCTGCTCTGTAGCCTCTGAGTCCAGCCTGTCAAATACCAAACATCAGAAGCATCATCACAAAGTCCCAGGCATTATGAGCAAAGAAATTACATGTAAAGTCCTCAAAAATGAGCAGTGCATCAAACCCTGCTGCTGCCAGGAGGGAAAGATTGGCATGAAATGAAATATTCAGCAACAACAAGTGGTTGTAGAGAAACTGAGTAGGGAATAGAAGATAAAGCAGCTGGAGTACTAAACAGAGACAATTATGATAAGCACGATAAAATGAGTAATGGTGGTGTTTAGAGGAAGAAAACACAACACAGGTAAAATGGTGACAACAATGAATTCATAAAGGTGTAAGAAAATTAAGGCTGAAGCAAAATACTGAAAAGCTTGCAGGTAAAACGTCAATGTCTGATGAGGAAAGGAGGGGGAAAAAAGATAAGCTAAGAAAGGATCTTTCAAGAGACAACATGAAAAGATAAATGGTACAGCAGAAAAAGCAAAAAGAGGGGGATAATAGTCAACAAAGATTTGTTTATCTGAATGTTTGGGGTGTAGATACATGTATTTTCTTTAAACATAATAAGGTTAATAAGGGACAATTGAGACATCACGTTAGAATCTCCCTCTATTGATAATGTAAGGCACATTTACAGCATGATATATGGTTTTCTTCTTAATATTTAACACTAAGATCATTTTTCTTAACACTAGAAATTAGACGATAAACGGAGACGGAGGAGTGCCAGCACCACAGCTGTATCTGGTATCAGAATTCAAGGCCCTATTTCACACATAGACCATTCTTACCGTACCTTGTACAATTACCCCGGAGAAGTTTTGCAAAGGAAAGCAAGCAGGCTGGAGCGGCTGCCGAAGCCTTTTGTACAGGAGCTGCCGCAGTGCTGACAGAGGTGTTTGAATGGAGCCGCTGGTGTGAGTTTCCCCCCGGTGTTTCTCATGCCCAGGTGCTGCCCTGCCCGGCCCGGGCCCGGGCTCGGCCCCGCCGCAGCTGTCAGGGCTCCGGCCGCGGCACAGCGTGCGCTGTCCGGGGACACAGGAGGAACCCAGGGACACCTCCCCTCACAATTCAAGTCTCCCTGCACCTACGGGCAACTTCTTGTGCCATCCTCTGAGGAAACATCGCGGTTAGCGAAGGTTAAAGCTACGGGATAGCAGCAGGACCTCATGGCCGACCCAGTAAAACCACTTCCACCACAAAACCGATACCGATTTGTGTCCGAGCTTCTATTTTGACAAATTTAGCTCTTGAGCCGTGCGGGCAGCGGAGCGGCCCCTCAGGCGAGAGGGGCATCGGCCACCTGTGCGGCCGCGGGGGCAGCGGGATGCGGCATGAAGAGCCTAGGGTACACACAGAGCCGGGAAGCACGGCGAGGGGGGCACGGCGAGGCGCGGGGGGCACGGCGAGGCGCGGGCTCGGGGCGGCTCGGGGCGGGGCCCGGGCGGGGCGCTGCCCGCGGGGTGCGAGGGCGGCTCCGGCGAGCGGCCCCTCAGGCCGGCGGGGCCCCCCCGTACCCATCATGCCCCGCGCCGGAGCGCGAGCGGCGCTTTCCCGCGAATTCAGTTCAAAGGCGGGGGGTGGGGGGGGCGCGCGCCGAGCGCGCGGACCAACCAAACGCTTCCAGAACCATCCGCGCGTCACGCGGGGGCGGGGCCGGCGCCGGCCAATGGGGCCGCGCGGCGCCATCCCCGCGGCCAATGGGCGCGCGCGGGGGGCGGGCGCGGCGGCGGCGGTCGGGCTCGGCGGCCGCGGCGCTGAGGGGAGCGGGGCGGAGGAGACTTGGCGGAGTTGGAGCGCGGCGCGTCCCCCCCCCCGCCTCACGCACCCGCCCCGGCCGGCCCTGCCCGCCCCGCTCGGTCTCCGTCCCGCCGGGGCCCGCCCGGGGCCACCCCCATGGCTCCTCAGAAGCACGGTGGAGGAGCGGGGCCCAGCTCGGGCTCCGCTGGCGGCGCCGCCGGAGGAGGAGGTGGCGGCGGAGGAGGCGGCGGGTTCGGGGGCTCCGCCGCGGCGGCGGCTCCCGGCGGCAAATCCGGCGGTGCCGCGGGCGGCGGCGGCGGCGGAGGAGGCAGTGGGTACTCGGGCGGCTCTTCGGCCTCCTCGGCAGCGGCGGCGGCGGCAGCGGCGCTGCCCCCCGTGAAGAAGCCGAAGATGGAGCAGATCCAGGCCGACCACGACCTCTTTCTTCAGGCCTTTGAGAGTGAGCACCGGGTCGCCGGAGAAAGCGGGGACCGAGCCGGTGGGACCGGCCCGGGCCGCCGCGGAAAGGGCGGGAGGAGGAGGGGAGGGCTGTGGGGAGCAGGGGCTTCCGGGGGTAAACACGGTCGGGGGATGGAGGGAGGGAGCAGGGAGCGGGGCCGGGGGAGGCGGGGGCCGGCGGGGCCCGGGCGGAAGCGCGGGGAGCGGGGCCGGTGTGCGGGAGGGCGGCGAGAGGCGCCCGGGGCCCGCGGGGCGGAGGGCGGGGGTGTGTGTGTGTGTGTGTGTGTGTGCCCGCGCCCAGCGATGAACTTGGTTCTCAGTAGCACTTCCCATCAGGCTTTCGGGGCGGCTGGTTCCCTTCCCTCCTCCAGCAGTCCCTGGAGGCTCTGGGCAGTGAGGGGCGAGGGGGCCCTTTTCTCTTTGGCATCTGCCGTTCGAGCCCCTTTCAGGGGTAGGACGCGATTAAGAGTTGACTGTACTTGGTTTTTCTTTGTTTGGCTATAATTTTCCCTTAGTCGTGGTTTCGTGTTGGAAATTGACCTTTGCGACCCAGGCATCCCCCCTGTGGCAGTTCCAGATAGGAGGAGAATCCCCCTGAATGCACTTAGAAAGTTGTTTGTGGAAATCTGGTTTAAAAGCACAGTGGAGCAGTAAACTTAAGTTGTACTAAAAGATTTCTGTGCGGTTGCCAGGATTTGAAGGGAATTTTTAATGCCCTACTTGAAGACATGATCCTGTTTTAGGATTGGTGCTGTCAATGCTCACAGTTGCTTGTAGACAGTGACAGTGTTGGAGTTTTTGGTGGTGTCTCGAATAATGTGTGGCCATTTGAGTCTCAGTCCTTTTAACAAGATTCTGTATTCAGTAAATACCGTGCTGCAAATGGGTCAGGTGGCAAACTCGAGTTTTAAGAGCTTTTCTCAGTGTCAATGCCCGAGGTGGAAAAATTTCTTCTGCCCGTGGCTCAGTGTATCAGACAAGGGAAGCACAGAGCTGAGCAGGTGGGGATCAGGAGGAGGCTGCAGTGTAGATGTACATACATATGTACATAATATGTTAACCCTGTAGTGCAAATATAATGGGAAAACTGCAGTAAGTAAATACTGGATTGAAAAAATCCTAACACGTGTAGTATAGAATCACGTTCTTCCTGACACTTTTTGTCCCTTTTCAAGGTCATGTGCTAGGAAAAGATAAAAGATTATTTTAAGCTTTTGCTGAGTAATACAGACTTGTGAGACATATGTCTCTCTGCAGGTTGAAGAGTGTGTTTCAGAATTTTTCCACTTGGGAAAACTAAAGTTGAAGCAGCAATGTGCTGCCTTTAAAATAAATTACATCCGTGTGAATGTAACTTAATGTTTTCCTACGTTAAGAAATTATAATTACGTCGTGGGGTTTTTGAGACTAAAAAACTTGGAATGTTTTTTTCAAAGTTGTGACTACTTTGTATTTTCACTTTGTGGCAAAGTGCACATTTCTTATTTTTTTTCTTTCTTTTGTCTTGATTTGAAAAATACAGATTTTATTATGATAATTTGCATTAAGCAGAATTTTACTGGCTTTCATCAGGCTTCTAAAACGAAATACTGTGATATTTTTAAGATTTCCTTCTCTAACAATAATACATCTCTTTAATAACAGATTCTATGGGGCCTTACATTCATGACTGTAGAAATAAGACTGAATCATATATTTTAAAAGGGGTAGAGAATATAAAAAGCTGACCTTTTTTACTTCCAGTTGTAGAATTCCACACAATGAGTTTTCCAGCTATTTGAAATAAATGTTTTGCAGTCATATGAAAAGAAAATTTTATATTTCTTTAAAAATGAACTTTGTTTTCCTTGTGTGGGAAATGGAGGCAATGTTACCAGCCTTAGCATGGGCATCAATATATTGTCCATACTCCTTTTTCTCTCCACTTGATATGTATTATCAAGTCATTGATTAGTTTCTTGCTGATGGTACTCGGTGAATTTTACTTTTATTTCGGTTTAAATAGGGTGTATTTCAGTTTAGTTTGGAATTCTTGTTAGGAATGACCTGATCCAGACAAAACTCTTCTTGTCCTGATTTAACTGAATTGGTTAAGACTGAACGTCCTCTTGTCTGTAGGCAAGTCTTGATCCTTTGAACGTTGGTTCTCAGACCTGTTTGAGATGATGCTGTGCTTTAGTGTCCATTTTGTGAACAGCTGAATTATCTTCCCTCCTTTTGCGCTTGGAAACACTAGTTGTTTTACTAAAAACAACGTTCATTTCCTGCCTTAGAACGATCCATAGTGGATCATAGTCAACTGACAGTCCCTGTCCTTGTTTCAGTACCTGCTGCAAGTGACCTTGGTACTTGCCAGAAGTGTAAAGCAATCAGATACCAAATTGTGTGACTGTGTAAATTTATTGTGCTATTTTGGTATCACAGCAGATGTATTCATTAACTTCATGAAGAAAACTTACCTATATGACCATAGGCTGTGATATTTGAGGTATTTTTTCTGCCCTTTCATGATGTAAATCGTGTAAGAAACACATTTTGTGGAAGGCAAGAGCAGTCAGACCTCTGATTTGTGGCATCTTAAACAAGAAGTTGCTTTGTGTTGTAGAGTTAGTGAAGTGACCTTGAATGCGATAACTTGGAGTTATTTGGACATTGTGAAGCTGTGCTTAATGGCTTTTTGAGAATTGTTTCAAATTAATCACCATACTGAGTTAGGTGCTTTTTGTCATTATAAGACTGTCTTTCTGGAGGTGTAAGTTACATTGGATAACACATGTTCCTTTTTCTTAGAACCAACACAGATATACAGATTTCTACGTACCCGGAATCTAATAGCAGTGAGTAATTGGTTTTGTCGCTCCTTTACTTTGCACTTGTAGAAAATTTTAATTTAAGCGTAACCATTTTCTATTTTTTCCCCCTGCAGCCAATATTTTTGCACAGAACTCTCACTTACATGTCCCACAGAAACTCCCGAACAAATATCAAAAGGTAAAACTGTTTTTGTAAAGTAATCCTAAAATGTTCGCCAAGTGGCAGAAGTCCAAAAAGCAGTGGAGGGTGTCCTCCTGTTTTCATTTTGAAGAACTTTAAAATGCATACTTCAGTGTACAGTGGATTTCTGAGACCTAAGAGATTTTTTGCAATGTTAAGTGTATGTGTAGCTTTATCCGTGTGACTTCTGTCAATACTGGGAGTATTCAAATGTGGAGAGCTATCTGCAGAATCCTAACTAATTCTCCCATGTTTGTTTTCTATTTTGGAGGAGAACTTATTAAAACAAAACCAAACAAAACTGTATGACCTCTCAACTCTTGTAATCAATGGTGCTTAATCACAATCATATGAAACACTATATTTTAAACTGTAACCTAACCACTTGTTTTTGAAAAAACCAAAACCCAAATACAAAACTATTGGCTTCGTTCATTAGTCTTGAAAGAATCCAGTATTTCTGTAATTATTTTAAAAGCTGGAAAATAAAGGAGGTCTGTTTGTAGTATTTTAGAAGAACTCCAGCAAATACTTTAAAAAGGTTTCTTTGAACTGGATACACCTGAGAGATGGGCTTCAGTTTTGATATTGCAAAATAGACATTTCTATCATGTGAGGCGCTACAGCTGCCTGTCAGTGGACCTGAAAACACAGAAACACTGCAGAGGGACAAGTGCAGTGTACATTATTTATTAGCAGAATCACAAGGCCCTTCCAGTTACTTCCCCTTCACTGAAAATCCTTTGTTACAGTTTAGACTTCTTTTGTAACCTGAACATTTAGTTTAAAATATTTTAGCACCAAAGGTCTTATCTCTTGGAAACAGTTGCTGTGGGACTGTTGTACAACAAATATGCAACAGAATGTGATTATGCAGACAATTCTAATTCAAACTTCATATTTATATCTAAGCGAGGTAATATTTGCATGATCTGTTGATCAACAGAATTTGCATATTTTTATTTAAATTAAAGGAGCTGTTTATCGTATTATTGGATCTCTTGGATGTTGTTTCATGTTCTTGCTGTGAGTTTTAATGCCACAACGTAACTTCTCTTAAAACTGAATCCATAACATACAACTTCAGGTACTTAGGACAGGTAATAATCAGATTTTTTTTTTTTTAAACTTGAAATTTCGGCTTACTTTTTCTTATAAAAGTTACCAGAACGAATTTTTTGCTTATTTTGAAGTGAGTCAGAGCGAAATTTCAAGAAATTATTTTCAGGGTGTTTTGTTTTTTGTGGTTTGGTTTTGTTTGGTTTTTCTAACTAGAACTGTACTACAGGCAGTTCTTGCTTTTAATTTAGATTAATTTCTTATTCATTGAAATGTGTATGTTACCTGAAAGTGTTCTGTTGGATATCTGCTGTACTTGCTGGGAACAGGAGAGAATTCTTTGCCTGTGCATTGTTATCCACTGTTCCAAATTCCAGTTGATTCACCTGCACAAGTAATGCTTGGTTTCCTGTTGAAACATACTGATTTTTACCAGTTCCCCTAATGTTTTGTGGTAGAACTGTGAGTTTAGCTGGGAGGTGTTCTAATAACAGACAGATTACAGCTGTTCCTCTCAATAGTTCTGACAATGGTGACTTACTGAAAGCATGCTTGTAATTAGGTCTAGGAAGATCAAGTAAAATGTTTCAGTATGTTTTCTTTATAAAAACACAATAAAGCAACAGAAGTGAGCGAGCATAGTTGAAAGGGAAAAAGCCAGAAAGTAATTGTGAAGTGTGTTCCCCCCGGGTTCCCTCTGCCCTTTCCATGCTCAGTCTGTACCGTGGCCCTTTCAGCTGAGTTAAAATCACAGAAGCTGTAATTTAAAGGTAGTTTGGATTGAGAGATTGGCAAAAGAGTCTGAACTGCACTTCCCGAGGGGATTAGTAGGATCCTTGTTTGCTAATCTGTGCTGGTACATACTTACAGATATCCACAAGACCTGAATCACTGTTCTTCATTCAATAGAAGTAGTTAAGGTCTGTGATCTTGTTGCTTTGCTTAAAAAGGGGCTTTAAAAGAGGGAAAGTATCTGAGCTAGAGAAGATCATCCTGAGGTTTATATTCCAAAAAATCTATGTTCCTGGTTTCAGTACAGTGAAAGTGTTAGTAGAGTTCTCTTTGCAAAGCCTTTCCTGGAACTGCATCACTGTTAGCCTGCTTTTGTGAACTATACATGTTTATTAATGTATTCCCCTAGAACTCCTGAATGTTGCCATTTTTAAATTGCTGATAATTGTTTTGATTGCCATTTCAGTAAATACTATCAAAAGTAAAACCCGAAGAACTCATCTCCAAACTTAATAGAACTTACTTAAAGAACAATAGTAACTATAGCTCCACATCTTTTACCTCCAGCTCTATGATAGTTTGAGAAAAAATGCCAGACAAATTTATCACTTGGAGGTAGGGAATTAAAACTGCATTTTTACAAGGAAATTAATCTATTGATATTGCTTCACATGTTTAATACTGAGAAGGTGTTTAGAAAACCTAGAATGCCTAGAGCACAGGAAAATGGTCATGGGGAATAATTAATGGGCATGTGTCAACCTGGGCTAAAAAGGCATTGGAGAGGTGATGGGGCTTTGGTGAGCTAATACTTGATGGAGATCTGAACTGGATTTTGTGTCTCTGGGTCTGCCTTCAGGTGTTCGTTTATTATTAGACCAAATGATGGTGTTGGAAGGAAGTTGCTAACTGTTACTAAAAATGCTTCACATACAGTATTTGGATAAAGGAATAATTATATTATTTATTGGCAAAATAATGGCATGCTACGATGTGACTTCTAATACTTTGCTAATTATTACTTTTCTTGTCTGCAGTAAGAGTGGGTGGAGAAAGGAATGCACAAGATGCACATACTTGTTACACAAGTAAATGCTGTCTTGAAAATCCTGAGTGTGAGGGATGGTTATTACAAAAGCGCAATTTTGTCTGTTTTGCATGGGAACATGGTAACATAAATAGTAATTCATTTTAAAGGAATTTCTGCTCTTACAAGTTAACTTCAAAGGCAAAAATTTTTTATTGGTTGCTATTTTTAGTTTTTCTGAAAGATTTTTTTTTAGGAGAACTCTTGCTTTGGCTAACCTGAGTTGGATTTAGCAAAGGTTGTGCCACTGTTCTTTTTGGATCAATAATGGTCACATATTAAATACAAGTTATGTCAGACGTTAGTATATTTTATGAAAGATTGTTAACTTTCCTCCATTCTGGAATCATGTTTGTCTCTTAGCTGGTTTTTGGCTCATGTTCTGCTTATGACATAACTTTGCTCTAAGTCTGTTTTAAGCAATTCCTCAGTCTGGAGAAAGCCCTCTAAACTTGCTGTTCTGCAGAACAGTGGCTGATTTTGATGAGCTGGGGCAAAGTGCACGCAGAGACATTTTTTGCCTTAGAATCTGAAACTTTTAACAAATTGCTCTGTTGTTAACATCTCTTGCTTTAAAGCTGAGCACTGCAATGTTCGTTTTAATAATCCCACGTTTTGGTGTAGGTGAGTCAGTTCTTCAGCCTGTCATATGTGTGAATCTTGGGCTGAGCAGACTTTTGAATCAGTGATTGTTTACTACACAAATCATAATTGTTTTTCTCATTGTTATTTGAGTGCAGCCCTGTAGTTTTTGTTGCCCAGTGTTGCTGTTTAGTCACCACATGATGTGTAACTTAATCATTCACGGGCATTACGTGCTGACTGCGGACAGAGTGACGTCAGTGTTTCTTCAGTCAGGGTATTTCTGTAGACAGATGCTTCCCACTTCCCCAGAGCATGGTGTTGTTCCTCTGCAAGAAATCCAGCTTTTGGCAACCATTTATGTTCTTCTTATTCCATTTTTCTAAGGTGTATATGTAAAGGAAAGGTGCCCTTGCACTCTTGTGTTGTCGCTGTAGTCAAGTGCAATTTAGTGGGCATCTAGATCCAAGCATGAATTTGCCTTTAATAAAAAATGGAAAGACTATTCTGTAACGTGTTGAATAACTTCTTCTCATGAGTGAGCTTTATTTAGCAATGAACATGAAATTGTATGTATGGTAGAACAGGCTGAACATAGGAGCGTGAACAGACTGATGTCAGAGTTACAGAGAGGAATGATTTGAAGTGATTATTCTCCGTGACATTGTTGTCATTGGTTGTCGTTGTCCCCTGTTTCCTGTGAGTGTGCTCCAAAAGTAGCTTCAGAATTCATTATTCTTTGTTCTGTGTTCATTTAGTAGAATTCATTTAGTGGAGAAAAAAGGGTTTGGGGTTTTTAATTAGGTTTTTAACTATTTTGTCCTATAAGGTTTTTAAGTGTTTTTCATTATTATGATCAAGATTAAAGTAGTAATCACTGGAGGGCTGGCGTGTCAATTCCTGGTATTTTTAAGTGTCACTAAAACAGGAGGATTTTCTTTGACAAAGCTGAAATGTGGTTATAAACATATTCATTGCGAGAGTTTTAATATATTGCTGTTGAATGAAATTTCTTATGAGCAGTAGGATTCATGTTGCAAGATCTGGGTTTAATTCCTTGTATTATTTTTGATACTGCTTGAGAAGCAGTTGTGTCCCTTATAACACGGGCACGATACTAGTTCTAAAATACTATACATGTGTCTAAAGGGTGTTGTCTGAAGAGAAGGCTAAAATAGTATGTATAGACGGTTTCAGATGGAAAACCAAATTTCAGGCTGAATAAATTCTCTTGCTGTAAGTTGTAGGTATAGTGACTGTGTAAAACTATTATTTTTGCTTTTTTCTCACAGGAAAACATTCAAAGTAGATGACATGTTATCAAAAGTAGAGAAAATGAAGGGAGAACAAGAATCTCACAGGTACTGTCGTGCTGTATATTTGTGTGTGGGTACAACTGAGCACATGCATAGGCTTAAATCAAAAGTCTTTTTGACTGATAAAGTGCAAGTGATAAGGAGTCGCTTCTAGGAGCAAGGTACTTGCTTGCTTCCAGAATCTTAAAATGTGTGTATGTATGCTGGTCACTTAACTTGGAGAAAAGCAGTATTGGGATAAACTTTTCAATATTTGTTGTGGCATCTCTTAAATTGTATATAGAAACCTCAAATAGGTATTTGCCTTAACTTTGTTTTTAAGAGTGTCAGTTGTGTCAGTAAGTAATCTGTGTGTGTTGGAATTGAAAGTAAAAAAAAATGAGGGAGATTTGGGAAAATAACATGAAGTTTTATTACTTGGGGTTTATGTTGTTGTATACTTGCTATTTTTAACCTGTTCTTTTCCCACAGTTTGCAAATCATTAGATTACTTCTGAGGCAGCTGTGCTAGATACAGTGTAGTCTGAAACAAACTTAGAAATCTTGTGTTCTAAGAGGTTTTATGGATTTACTGTATATTGTTTTTCTTAATTATATTTTGCTCCATATATTGTTGTTTAGTTGCTTTGTTGAAATAACATAGAATATTGATTTGTGGGTGTTGTTTTTTGTGCTTTCAAAACTATCAAAAATGTGCTTCAGTGTGGAAAAGTAACATGGATGAATGATGCAAGTTGGTGTAGATACAGTCCTTTGAATGCTTGAGCTGTTGGGCACTTCCATTGATCATCTTGGAGCTCTTGGGAATGTTTGTGTATAAAAATAAATGTGGAGTGTCAGATTGTATCTGCCTGAGAAGTGAAGGTGCACAAAATTGTGTCTGGTGGCGTAGTGGGACAAATGATGTTTTATTCAATGTGTACTTCAGAAGTACTAAGTGGTTTTGAAACCCTTTTAAATCTAGATTTATGAATACTTGTTTGAAACTGAATTATGTTCTGAATTTTAGTATTTGAAATGAGTCTGTGGTCAGCAGAAAAGTCTAGGATGTGAAACAAGACAGATGCAATTATTATTTTGATTGCGTATCTCATGAATTATATGGACTTGATGTAACTGATACTCTTTATTTCTAAAGGTGCAGGTTCCCCCTTGTAAAGATTCTCATTACCAAGCTTAAAATACTTTTTCCTTTGGTTTCCTTTTAATCTACACTAAGCCCATGGTCCAGGGTGAATTTCTAGAAAATTTCCACCAAAACTGAACTCTGTTGCTGATGCCTGTCCAACAGATGTGTTTGCCTGCCTGTGAAGGCAGATCTCCTGTCTTCAGGCAATGTTCTTCTACTGTGTAGTGTTTAAATTTTTTTTAAATGTACCAAGTCATAGAGTACACAGAGAGAATGAGTATGTAAAGAGAAAACTGGTGTTCAATTCTGCATCAGCTGCAACTGCTGTATCCAGGCAGTTCCCAAGTTAAAAGGATGGACTGAATCATTAGAGTTCTATACTGAACATCAGTGAAGTGGTTGCTGTGAGAACAAAATGCTTATTTGTTCTAACATTTCCCTTTTTTTTCCCCCTGTTTAGCTTGTCTGCTCATTTGCAACTTACGTTTACTGGGTTCTTCCATAAAAATGGTATGTTTGCCAATTCATTCGTTGCACTGTTGATTTGTATAACACCTTTGAAATTAGAGATCCGTGAGGGAAATATTTGAATGTTTTTAATCTCTGCTGTTTGGATGCAGGTTTTAATTTACTTGTTCAGCCTGTCTCATTAGTTATAATTCAGTAGTGCTTTAAAAATGTTGTAGTGTAATTGTGATGTTAAGAAGATAAGCCTTCAGGGTTTTAGTCAAAACAGTGATTTTGAGAAATACTTCAAGTCATCATCCATTCAAACTGAAATCGACCTTGAGGAAGGTGATTCTTTCCTGAAGAATGTGATTTTCTGGGAGTGTGTCTTTGGTGTTTGAAGTTGCTTTAGAAAACCCCACAGCCCGCAAATAGTTGGAAGATTCAGTTGTTTCTAGTTTAAAATAGAAGTGTAAGAAAAAAATTGTCAAGTTGAGTCTAGAAATTAAGGAAAGGCCATATCAATGATTATAAAAGCCATGGAAATCATATTTTAGTGACTTTAAGTCATTCCATGGTGTCTTATTTTCTAAGACTTTTATTCAAGTTCTTTCAAGAGCCCTTTAACAGCTATTGCACATTTATTTAACCTTGCATAATATTTAAGGGGGGGTGGTGTGATTTTGTGTTGTTTTTCCTATCTGGTACCATCTGGATCTTAAACCCAAATTTTAGGTTTGCAAGCTGTAAGGAAAAAAAAATTGGGAAAAATAATTTGACTCATCTGTAATTAGTGTATTCTAGCAGTCCTTAAATCTACCCATAACGTTTTTCTCCGTTATAAAAAGGTAACAAGCTTGCTCCTTTGAACTTTAGAGATAGCTATGCCTTTTAACCTGCTAATATGATGATAATTAGGATATATTCTCAAGTGGAAATTTGCAGTAAGTTTGGGGAGAGTTGAAACTAAGAATGTGGTTAGAGGTCTTTGTACCTGGGAGGTGCCTGTGGTTAAAAAGTAATTACAGACGAATTTATATTATTGAATAGATCTTCACTTTTTTAGAACTTAAAACACTTTTCTGTTTAGATAAGCCATCACAAAACTCAGAGAATGAACAAAATTCTGTAACTCTGGAAGTACTGCTGGTGAAAGTTTGCCACAAGAAACGAAAGGTAAAAATGATTTGACAAATTATTAATATACATTAAAGCAAAATGTTTACCTGCTTCTGGAATATCTAAGTAACACTGTAGTGATGCTTCTGTTGAAATTAGCCTTTAAATTTAAGAATTAATGTATTCAAGTTGTTTTCTATTGGATTCTGCACTGCTTTATGAGAAATGAGTTTTAAGAAACATTCAACTTTGTTGATTGAATTCAGCTTGTAAATCACATCCACTCGTGAATTTCAGCCACTTCTGGTTTTACCTCAGTTTTTGTGTGTCACATCATTTAAACTATTCATTCTGTTGTAATGTTCAGAGGCTTAAGTAAACCAGGCAATCACAAAATCATAAAGTTGTCTATGCCTTTTAGAGTTTAGGAGTAAAAAGGAACAAATTGTAATTGTTTTGAATGCCTCAGTCATCTGCCAACTCTTGTCTCTTTCCTTTCTTTTTCTGTACCTGTGTTTTTTTACTTTGATCGTTTCAGTTATTGCAGATTTTAGCTACCTTGAATTATAAGCAATTTTATATTTTTTAAAAGCATCTTTGAATTTGCTTGCAGTTTTAGCTGTGTTATTTCACATCAGTTGGCAAATTATCTTCCCAACTATGAGAATATATGGGAGCTTCAGCTTTAGGTTTTAATCAGAAAGGGAAAGATTTGCAGTCAGAGCTATGTGCTCTTCCCTAAGAATCCTAGGCTGATTTGACAGGTTTTTAAGAATTAATATTGTTTCTAGTCAATTTTTTAAATTGTTATCGTATGGATAAATATAGTGAGATCAGGAGGTGCTAATGATTATTCCAAATGCTTTGCTGCAAGTTTCATATTTAGGCCATCTTGTCTTGTTTTCCCAATTCTACACAATGCTCAATGATCTCTTTGATAGGTAACTGAATATAATAAATCCTGGGTAAGTGGTTCTTTATCTCACAGATAGCACAAAGTGCACTTTGAAATATTGCAATGAGAAGATAGGAAGCCCTTGACAAATATATGTCTATAACCAAAACATTTAATTTCTACAGGTAAACAGAATTAAATTAGTATTAATGACTGTTCTACAATCTTTTTAAGTGCCTCATGTTAGTGTTATTTTCATCACATAGAGAAAGATGGCTGCTGCCAGAAGGGGTTATAGAATGCCAGTTTTATTTACACTTATAAATATCTGGGTTTGCATTTAAAATCTGGGATTGTTCCAGATTTTTTTATTTACATCTGTTACAAGGCTTATTTTCAAAAGTTGGCAGAACAAATACAGTTCAGAAATGACATCAATTTAAATACTTAATGTCTTTACTTTGAAGTCTAAAAACCCTAACCTTATCTCTCTTGTTTTGCTGCAGGATGTCAGTTGTCCGATAAGACAGGTTCCTACAGGTAAAAAGCAGGTGCCTTTAAACCCAGACCTCAGCCAAATAAAACCAGGCAACTTCCCATCACTTGCAGTTTCCAGCAATGAGTTTGAACCAAGCAACAGCCATATGGTGAAGTCTTACTCATTGTTATTCAGAGTCACTCGCCCAGGAAGGAGAGAATTTAATGGACTGATCAATGGCGAAACTAATGAAAACATTGGTAACTTCAACCTTTAAATCTGCTTTTGCAAGGTTTATCTTGTGGGCACGTGTAGAGTTGTCTTAATGAGCAGTGTAGGTCACACTGTGACAAGGGCCAGTAATAACTGAGTGACTGAGCTTTTGTTTGTTTGCAGTCGCTTTTGAGATGGGGCTGATACTCAGCTGGTAGCTAAAAACTGTGCTTCTGGTTTTGTGTAAATTTAACACCACTTGTTACTAATGTGATGGTGAAGGTGTGAGGCAACACTGTTAGAGGGTGAACAGTGCAAGAGAGCCCTGTGGTCACTGAGAGTGTCATTATTTCTCCACCAACACTGGTCACTCTGACTCACTGTAGGTGCCATCAGTGTCTCTCGGCAAAACTAAATGACAAGCCAACAGAAAAAACCCCTCAGTAACACATTTTTTAAAGCTATTTTCTTAATCCTGTTGACATGTGTTACAACACAAATGCTACAGCCTTGGAGAGTGCATGTAGAATGAAAGCCTTTATTTCTCACTATTTTGTAGCCACAAGAGGAGGAAGATCAAATCCCAAATTCTTTATGATGACAGAAAAATACAATGAAACTATAAATACATGAGAACATACCTAAAATATGATTACTGTTAAGCTAAGTGCTCTTTTTATTGCATTGTCCTCTATTGTATGGCACTTCTGACACAATCAACAGCCAGTTGTATTTGTGAGTGCACAGACACTGTTGGATCTTTTGAATCTGTGCTTATGTAATGATTGAATACCATATTTCTTATGTGCAGATGTCAATGAGGAGCTTCCAGCTAGAAGGAAAAGAAACTCTTCAAATCGTGAAGATGGGGAAAAGACATTTGTAGCACAAATGACTGTATTTGATAAAAACAGGTAATATTAGAAAAACAAATGTAGCTTCTATTAATCATTAGAAATTTGATATTAAACGTAGTATGTTCTTTGTTACAGTGTAGGTTGTCTTTGGCTGCATTTTAGGTGTTATTTACAATAAGAACTTAGGCTTGTTATGTTTTTTAAAAAAACCTACAGGTCTCGTATCACATTTTCTATCGAGACCTATTCAGTGATTACTGTAAATAATTCCCATCTGTGAACTTGATGTTGTCCTCTTAATTTGCATCTGTTTGTCTTTTCCTTACCAGTTTTTGACAGATGTAATTTCTGTGGATCTGTTAAAGATCAGTGACAGCACAATTAAAAAGTTAAACAAAGGAAAGCTCTCTGAAATACCCTTACTCCTTACATTCATGCCCAGACTGTTGCTGATGCAGTCACAGGTCTCATTCTGCTGGACAGGACAATCAAACAAGTAGTTAAAATTGTAACAGGCTTACTCTGTCATGTTGTTTCATCATTATTTACTATCATGATATTCCTTAATGTATTTCAAAGAAGGTGGAGTGAGGTGAACTCACGTGTCGATAACTTAGAGCACTCCAGATCCAGTTCAAAAAAGGACCAGACCATTTCCTGGGTGGATATTTTGGTTGATTGGTTGGTTGTGCTGCAAAGGATCATAGTGCCAACAGCCAAAATACAGTACATGAAAATAAGAGTTCTTTCCATGGCAAATGCAGGTCCCAGGTAGAGGTGGGTATTTAGATGATTTATTTATCAAGAAAAATGGAGCTTGAAGAAAGCTGCTTAAACCAGCTCCAACTAATTCTGACAAAACGGTTATTTATCCAAATAGGGTTATAGAAGTATATTTTGAAAAGAGTTTGGTTTTTGAAGAAATGTCCTTTTCTAATCTGTATCTTCTTAGAATTCTTGACAATGTTTTGTTCTTTTCTATTTACTAATTCCACTGGGGAACTTCAATATGCTAAACATATGAACCATTGGATGGTTTTGTAATGATGAGAAGTAAGGACATTGTCAGACATGCTGTTGTATAAATGAGACTGATTTGCAGCAGAACCTAATCATCCATAAAAACATATATATTTTTGATTTAGTCTTTAATATTTTTCTTAGTTAGGGATGATGTTTGCCTGAGATTCAGACCTATTCAAATAAATTTGCCTGAAAATATGCCTTTAGGTTTATGGAAATTTAATTTGAATTTAATTTGAAATAGTGTATTTTAATAGGCAAACAATAAAAGAGCTTTTATACACATAATACATATTTTGTCTTGACAGGCGCTTGCAACTTCTGGATGGGGAATATGAAGTGGCCATGCAGGAAATGGAAGAGTGTCCCATTAGCAAGAAAAGAGCAACATGGGAAACTATTCTGGATGGGAAGGTATGGATTGTTTTGCTGGCCAAGAGACCTGTCTTCATAGGAAATAATTTTCTTTGGGAATGTATGGATATACATTTTCATTTAGCTCTCAGTTTAGAAAGCTTTGGCTACACTGGATCATTAATACAAGCAGATGTCAACTACTGTAAGTATGGCAGCTGTCTCTTTTCAGTGACTTCTGAATTCCTGACGTAGAAAATCAGGCAGTTTTAATGCTATTCTAACAAGCTGGACATATCAAAAACGAGCAAACTGCAGACTATTTAAGGGGAAGAAAGAGGAACCCAGACCTTTCACAGGTGTGATCTTATGTACATACCTTAAGAGAATGATGACAAAATGTAGTGATGAAAAGAAGAGGATGTAGCAGTGTAGGAGGAAGGGTTGAGGAGAGAGAAATTACTGAGGTGAATCAACACTCAGTGTATGTACTTACACAGTCATGCTCACATGTCCTGGGAGAGTATGAGCTGTAAGTGATTGAATACAAGAACAGGAAGATTCCAGATGGTTGCAAAGTATTTGTGTCTCAACATAATCATATAATTATGAAAAAAAGCAGAGATGATCCAAATTATATAGTAAAAGTACAGTTATAAGCTCAGTTGTCCTGATCAGCCTTTACCTGGATAAAATAAATTACATTACTCTACATTGTGTGAATGTTTTCTCACGATTGTTTTTGTGAGGACACTTACTCTGCTGGTTTTTTTTTTATTTCCCCCACTCTACAGAGGTTGCCTCCATTTGAAACATTTTCTCAGGGACCTACACTTCAGTTTACTCTTCGTTGGACAGGAGACACAAATGATAAGTCTACAGCTCCTATAGCTAAGCCTCTTGCAACACGAAATTCTGAAAGCCTCCCTCAAGAAAACAAGCCCAATTCTGTTAAACCTACTCAGACTATAGGTAAGCAAACTTTGGTTTAGCTGCTGAATAATCATCTGCTCAGCCCTTGTGGGCTTAGGGCTCAGTGGTGCAGCTGCTTCAGGTAATTCTCAACAGAAAAAGGCAAAAATGAGTGGGCTTTATCCCGTATTTTGTACATTTTTTAAGGTTAAAAGCTAAACATCAGGACAATATTGAAGTGATTATATACAATGCTCCTAAATCCTGCTGTGAAATACATTGGGGAAAATCCATCAGTAGGATTTCTGGGATTGTCTTGTTTGCCCTACTCACTCCAAGTACTGTTCTGTAAGTTTCTGGATTTATAGGTGCCCTGGTTTCAGGTGGAATAGGGTTAATTTTCTTCTCAGTGGCTGCTTTAGTGCTGTGTTTTGGACTTAGGATGAGAATAATGTTGATAACACCGATGTTTTAGTTGTTGCTAAGCAGTGTTTAGACTAAGTCAAGGACTTTGCAGCTTCTCACACCACCCCACCATCAAAGAGGCCAGGGGACACAAGGAGCTGGGAGGAGACACAGCTGGGACAGCTGAGCCAGACTGGCCAGAGGGATATTCCAGCCCCTACGCTTCATGCTCAGTATAGAAACTAGAAGGAAAGTTGGCCCAGATGCCATCTTTCTTTTGTCTCACTCCCAGTTGTTTGTGACTTTGGTTTAGAACCTTGTGTTGGCAGGTGAAGCTTAAGGACAGCTGGAAAACTTAAATTCTACGGAGAACAACAGGCTGCACCTGTTGTTTCAACACATGAACGCACCTAGACTCTGGATTGGCTCCCAGTTCACTTCAGAGTAATCAGCATTTCCAAGCTTGTAACTAGACTGGGACTCTGAGAGAAAGGAATCTTTTAGGTCCCTGTTGTAGAAGTGATTATCTGGAGTGCAGTGGATCTGTCCCCAGGCTCAGTCTCTGGGGTGTGAAGAGTTGATAGTGCTTTGGGGAACTTGTCCAAAATGACATTTCAGTCTGAGTTTGGTGCTGTTTTGGAGCTGGAGTAGTGACAGCAAGGAAATAACTATTTTACAAAAAGCGCTGTTTCTCCAAACAGGGTTTTCATGCAGTTGTGTTGCAGTAAATACTGAGAAACTTAATGGTGAGACTTTCTAAGAGTGGTGATTCTTTGTGCTGCTTTTAGAGCTTTAGTGTGATAAAAAAACGAGAGCAAGAAGAATTTCCTGCCTGTGCTGAAGCCAATGTCCAGAATGATCCCTAATATCCTCAGCCAACCTACAGGCATCTTTCTCTTTGGAAAGACTACAAGAATATTTAAATAAGACTGATTCCTGCTTCCTGAATTGAGTATTTTGCCTGAGCTAGGGATTGCAGATGCTTGTGTTTCTTTCATTAGGATGAATGGCTGACAGTGCACACAAACATGAAATAATTCCAACAGAACCTGGGAGGTCCTTGAACTTTCCCTGTAGAAAATTGTTCTGCTTTCTCTTTACTTCCTTGTACCAGGCTTCCTTGTATTTGAGTTTTTTGGAGACCTGTATTGTAATTTGTTAGGCAGGTTTTATGCTCAGGCTTGCAAAAGACACGAGTGTTGAGTTGCCTCACTCTAGAAGGTGTATGGAAGTTTACTGTAATAAATGTAGAGGCAATAGGAACATGCCAAGACAGCATTGCTAGTGTAACTTGGAACCCATTTTTTCTTCCATCAGAAAAGCTAAATGTTCCAGTAAATTGATAAAGTTACAGCCAGAGCAACATTCCCAAATAGTACAGCCAACTCTTACACACAAATATATTGTAGTGTGCAGCATTGTAGGGTATTTATTATGATTCTGCTGCTTGCAATGTCTGAATACCATGAGAGTGAAAACAGTAGGAAACTTCTGTCAGAGATTCTGATAAAGATCCAGTACATCTTTCCCAATGGTACATAAATTTGGTGGTGTCATTTTACTTTGGGTATTTCCCAAGGCAGTCCAGTGGAATAAAGACATCAAAGACTTTCTAAATATGGCAGCTTAAATTTTGCTGTAATTACAAAGTTCTGAAAGTAACTGAGTCATGGAATTGGGATTTCTCTGATGTGGTGCTGGCTGAAGTGTTGGGCCTCCTCTCTTTTTCATACACAAAGAAGATAAAATTTCCATTCTTCTCCAAAATATTAAATACAAAGTAAGTGCATCTTCTAAAAGGTCAGTAGAGCTGAACCTTGTTTTCCCATCTTTGTCACCATTCAGAACCAAGTAGGGTCATTATTTAGTTTCTCTTGAGGCAGATTTATAAACCTGCTTAGTTATGTGGGGTTTCTTGTTAATTGTATGAAATCAAATACTATTACATAGATTAAAGTGTATGGAAGAGACTCAGAAGCAACCGAGCAGTGCCATTACACATACACATAGTGTTCAAGGGTTAAAGTTTCAGTTAAATATTTTGTATATTTACTTACATTTCTGCTGTCTGTTAAGAGACCAGTGGAACTTCTGGAGTCAAATTTAAGTGATGTGTTTGACTGCAGCAATCTGAAAGCAGGGATGGTTTTTATTTCCCAGCCAAACCTGCTTTTAGCTATGCATAAAGAATTCTCTGCTTATAAATGGAGTAAGAAAAACGTTGCTTTTTACGTGACCATTTTTAAGTTCTCTGAAGGATTCTCCAATACTGGAGATAGTCTTATGTTAGAAGTGGGTTTGCCTGTAGGTTTGTGAAGGAAGCTGAGCATTGACTTCCTTGTTGCTGGTGGGAGCTACTTATGTCAAAGGACATTCAGGTAGCCTGTTTCCTTAAGCAGCAGTGCCCTTCTCAGAACTTCCATACTTGGGTAAGAAACAATGTCTGTCTGTTCCTCTGCACCAAAGAAATGTGTGTCTACATGTGGTTTTTTTCAGCTGTGAAAGAATCTTTACCGGCAGACCTTCAAACAAGAAAAGAGAGAGATGTTTTAAATGAACCTCGACAGAAGTTGCGGATATTTTACCAGGTATTGAAAATAATCATTAGAGGGAAAAACTAGAATCTAAATATTGTGTGGAATTAAAATGCTTGCTTGGAAGCTGGGTGGAAATTTCCATTTGCCCTTTTAGTGGATGCCTTAAAGAGAGTCTCAGATTCACAGACTGAAAGCCATTCCACAGACTACTCTTTACAGAAGTATTCTAGTGAACTAATCTTCCTGGGGGCACATCTGATGTTCTGAAAGACAAAGGACATTCCTTGTTAGACATCTGGAGGGGGACAGAGGGATCTCCTATGGGGAAAAAAAATTCTTGAAATACCAGTGTTTCAGTACACTGAGCTGATACAGTGTTCCTAAGATCTCACTATTTCTATTGAGGTGTCCTGTAGCGATGTCCAACTTGGTTTTGGGGGTTGGAAGTTAATGAATGAAACTCACTTGGTGCTAATTGTTCTCTGCCTGTTCCTTTGTTTGCATCAGTTCCTTTACAACAACAACACGAGGCAGCAGACCGAGGCCCGCGACGACTTGCACTGCCCCTGGTGCACACTGAACTGTCGGAAACTCTATAGTTTACTCAAACATCTTAAACTCTGCCACAGCAGATTTATCTTTAATTATGTTGTAAGTAATCATTTTGTAGTTTAGCACTATGAGGCACTGTACAGTCTGTCACAGATACTGCAAATGCAGGGATTCTGTTTCCACCTTAATAAGTTGTAGGACTGTATTTACAGGTTAGAAGCTGCTTTTTGTGAATGTTTGTGTGTTACATGGAGGGGAAATACTGTGGGCTTGATTTTCCTTCTTTTTTTAAAATATATATATATTAAATAATGCTGACCACTGGAGGCTGAATTCCAAATGTAGCTACTGCTTTTGCATCAATGTGTTCTTTGATGTAGAAAGCAATGTAATTATATTTGGTTGGAAGTCTCTTGAAGCTCTAGGAAATTTAGAAATGTTCTTGCTAGCAATCTTTTGCCGATATTTTCCTTAATTTTATAATTAGTTCCAAGTGGTTTTATACAAAACAGTAAAATAGTACAGAGCAAGGAAGCTTTAGTGTAGTTTGCTTCTAGAGGTTAAAAATTATTTGGGTGTTGTGAAAGGAAACTTTGAACTATATCAGGTTATTGATAGTTGATATTTAAGGTATTCAGAATTTAAAGGTTACTTGTTTAAACCTCTTGATGCATTGTCATTACCGTGTGCTGAGTATTTGCAACTGTGCTCCAGTATCATCCAAAAGGTGCTCGGATAGACGTGTCCATCAATGAGTGCTACGATGGCTCCTACGCAGGGAACCCCCAGGACATCCATCGCCAGCCCGGCTTCGCCTTCAGCCGCAACGGGCCCGTCAAAAGAACTCCAATCACACACATCCTGGTCTGCAGGTAGGGAGCTGGGAAACAAGCTCTGTGTGTGGCTCACAGAATCAACTAAGCTGGGAAAGACCTTGGAGATCATGAAGTCCAACCTTATCAACTAATCCATGGCACTGAGTGCCACATCTAATCTTTTTTAAACACTTCCAGGGACGGTGACTCCACCACTTCCCTGGGCAGCCCATTCTAATGCCCAGCCACTCTTTCTGTAAAGAATGTTTTGGCCAATCAACCAGATTTGTGAAACCTGGGGATTTGTGAATCTGCAGGTGCATATCCACAGCGCTAAATGCTGTTATGACTAAATAAAATGTAACTGAAGGAGGATAACATCACCCATGATTTTTCTACATCTTTACAGTTGAGATACCTATTCATAACAATGTAGCGTACCCTAAAACTTTTCTTCCCCAAAAGGCACAAAGTTGGAGGGTTGGGTCAGGAGCTGTTGCGTTTTTAATGGGAATTATTTCATTGCTGGAGATTTCCCCACTCCCAACATTTTTGCAAGCTAGAGCTTAAAATAATTAGTATTAATCACTGACAGTTGTGAGCATTTACATCTCTGATGTGCTGGTGACAGCAGTGCCTTCTCCTTTGGCAGGCCGAAGCGCACGAAAGCGAGCATGTCTGAGTTCCTGGAGTCAGAGGACGGAGAGGTGGAGCAGCAGCGGACGTACAGCAGCGGCCACAACCGGCTCTACTTCCACAGTGACACCTGCCTGCCCCTCCGCCCCCAGGAGATGGAGGTGGACAGTGAGGATGAGAAGGACCCGGAATGGCTTCGGGAGAAAACCATTACTGTAATTATTCCGTTTGTACAAAGTTACTTTAAGTGGGTTGTGGTTTTTAAAAGATGATCTGCGGCTGCTTTAGGGAACAGTCAGGCATACGTTATGAAAATTCTGCATTATAAAATTTTGCTGAACTGTTGATGGAAATTCATGGAATCAAAATTTGTTTTTTCATGTATGCCTTCAGTTTACAAAGTTAGTTCAGTCCCCTTGTGTTCGAACAAGCTTTCATTGTTTGTGGCTGCTTTTCTCCTTCAAAGAGGAGATGCTGGAATCAGGAATACACAGTTTGGGCTGTTTATAATTAAGGGATATAATTTATCATCACAAGTCTCTACAGGAAATGACATTTTTCTAACTTTCTTGACTGCAGAGCCTGAATTTTCTATATATATTTTTGTGTATAAGTTGAATTTTGAGTATGCTCTCTCTACTTGGCAGCAGACATGCAGTTCTGATGGGCATATTTGTTTCTTTTCCTATCCTTTCTCCAAATCTCCAGCAAATTGAAGAATTTTCTGATGTTAACGAAGGAGAGAAAGAAGTGATGAAATTATGGAATCTTCATGTTATGAAGCACGGGTATGTTACTGTGTTTAGTTTTGATACAAATAAATTATAGTATAGATTTGGTTGATCATTTTTCATTGCAATTCACTAAATATTTAAAATTCAGTTGGCTCAGTTGCTTAGGAAAGGGTCATTAAAGGATAATTTGTAATAAGCTTTTGAGAGTTTAGACTTTTAAAGAAGTTCTTGTGCCTAGTAGCATTTGGGCTTTGAAAAGAAAAAATATTGGACTCTGTAATAGCTGCTCTCTGCAGTAACATTGTTAAATCATGTTGTAGAGTATTTTTGTTTTTGAAAATGTTCTACTTGCATAATGACAGCTTTCTATTTGACAGGTTTATTGCTGACAATCAAATGAATCATGCCTGTATGCTGTTTGTTGAAAATTATGGACAAAAAATCATTAAGAAGAACTTGTGTCGAAACTTTATGCTCCACCTGGTCAGCATGCATGACTTTAACCTCATCAGCATCATGTCCATAGACAAAGCTGTGGCCAGGCTCCGAGAGATGCAGCAGAAGTTGGAGAAAGGAGAATCGGCCTCCCCGACAGATGAGGAATCTTCCGAGGAACAAAGTGGGACAGCAAATGGATACAGTGAAAATACCATGAGAGAAAGGATTTCAGAAGTGGAAAGCATCTCAGGTGTCACGAAACAGAGCAAGAAGCAGAAGCTCTGAAGTCAAAAGTCAATTGTCATTCAACGGACAAGCATTGAAGTGACATTCTAGGGTGCATGAGCTCTATAAAGAATTACACACAGAAATACAGATTCCAAACAGGCACTGCTGGATGGAAATAAATGATTTCAACAAGGATATTGTTTAAACAGGGTTTTTATTCAGTTACTTATGCAAGTACTACATGTATATTGGTTTTGGTGATGTAATGACAATATTCTAAGGGTTTGAGCATGAAGAGCAATATAAAAATCTTTTTGTAATTTTAGTAATTAGTGTCTTAAGAACTTTATGGAATTTACATAATTTAAGTATATGTAAAACCATTTTTATATTAAGATTTTTGCATCTGTATCTGGCTGTTTTTCCTACCATGAAGTTGTGAAACATTAGGGAAAGGGAATTGGGATACAGTTTCTGCTTTTCTTATTTAGAAATTATCCAGTTAGCTTTTTTGTGAAAATAACGTCTGACTATTTACAGTTTAACCTTGATCCTTGTATTTGAAATCATTTATCAATTGATCACAAATTACAAATCAGATTTTTTACACTAAAAATTATCAAAGTTGGCAAACTTAGCACTTCCTTTGTCTTGTGCCTGTTTGGAAAGATCTTGGCTTTTCACGTTCCAGACACAGTGAAGTACCACCTTGGCTTTTTGAGGTTAACCAGCAGTTTGGGTTTCGTGGATAATTCTGATGTATTGATCGCCCAGTGTACCATTTTAAACTTGAACATTTTAGCTCCTTTATATTCTTATTACACATTTACACAGCTACAGCAAGGATTTGGGTGCAGCCCCTCACGCCTGGGGTCGCCCATCCTGGGGTGCCATGCTAAGGCCGGAGCCTCGTGTCCGTCTGCAGGCGCTGCGTCGCCACTTCCCGGCAAGTCCTCGCCTCAGCACTGACTGCAAGGCCAGGCCGTGGGTTTAGCTTTGGCTTTCGAGATGCCACTCTTGAGGGAAAAATGCACTGTAAAATTGGACCAGAAAATGTGTTGCACTTCTTATGTAAGTATTCTGTGATGTATTGTATTCAATACAGATACTAAGATGCTGACTAAACTATATTTGAGCAGTTTTGCACTGCTGTTAACACATTTTATGCATACGTTTACAGATTTTTTCCAATGGAAAGTGGTTTCACTACTGGTACAGTATCAGCACCGAAGGGTTTTATTCCAGCAAGCACTGTGGTTGAGTGACATCACCTCAATTTTTTATTATCCTTAAAATATTTCATTTTTCATATTCTTTATTTATAAAGGAACAATGCTGCTGTAAGTACAGGTATTTTTTGTTTTTTATTTCATTCCATCACCATGAGATGCAGTTCCCTATTTGTTGAAGGGGTATATAAGCTTTCTAATGGTGTCTTCAGAAATTTATAAAATGTAAATACTGATTTTGATGGTCCTTAAGATGTGTTTAACTGTGAGACTATTTAACTAATGGTGTGGATGTGATTTGTCATCCAGTATTAAGTTCTTAGTCACTGATTTTGTGTACAAAATAGGAAAGAGGGAAACTGCAGCTTTTCATTACAAACTTCTTGAATTGCCAGCTCTCTTGAGTTTTAGCAAACTCTAATTATGCCTCTGGATAGTACATCATGCATTTCTCTCTGGCTTTAATTTGCTAAAGCTGTGCACATATGTAAAAAAATAGATTATTTTAGGGGAGATGTAGTTCTAGAATTATTGCTTATGTCATTTCTTAAGCAGTTATGCTCTTAATGCTTAAAAGAAGGCTAGCATTGTTTGCACAAAAAAGTTGGTGATCCCCCAAAAATAGTAATGAAATTACTTCTGTTCAGTAAACTTTGTATGTCATGTCAATTTATAATAAAAGCTGAAAAAATCCCCTTGTTTTCTATTTATAAAGATGCCTTTTCTATTTGTACCTTTGAAGATGCCATGTAAGCTGGTTAAAAAGAATTTGGACGGTACAGTAGATGTAAAAACAAAAGAAAACCCTCCCCCCCCAAAAAAAAACCCCAAAAAGTTCAGCTGTTTGAATGAACCATTGTTTTGCATTAAATGTTTTATTTGAAATGAGCTTTTGTACATGAAGTTCAGTAATACGAAATCTGCCAGGATGGGCGTCCAGTCATTCCCTATGCGGAGACCTCAAGCAGCACCTCTATAAACTCTCTTCTGCAGGACTTAAAATTTGGATCCGTATTCTCCTTTGCTAGATTGTTACAGCTCTATTTAAGGTATCTCTGTAAACTTCCAGGGGTTTAGCCAGATTATAATAACTTCCATTCTCCTTTCTTGAGGTGGAACTGAATACCTGAGATGGATGTTTAAGTTGTGCTTTACTGTGCAGAACTGTAATGTACACAAGTGCAAATGAAACATTGCTCTTCTTGTCAGTTACAGAACTAAGATTTGTGTATTTTTTACATGCAAGTGGTTAATTTTTTGGACGTTTCAGACATCATACAAAGTATTTGGCTTATATGGAGTAAAGTTGAAATAGGTGTTGGTTTAAATCCCATTTCTCCAGGACTGCATAGGATGAATGCTCCAGGTACTGTGGGATGAGTCAGGAATTGCATTGCTTGGCCAAGCAGTGACTGTGGAATGGCAGACACTGGAGACATTTTTCCATGTTAGGATTCAGATCCTGAAATGCAGGATGTGCCAGCTGGGCTCTGCAAACTGGACCTCAGGCTGCTGTTGGGCAGTGTGTTCTCGTCTCTTAACATTGTCCAGGTTATCCTAACCTGGCCTTCAGTGTGCTCATGGCAGGTTTTAATGATGTTTTGTACTTGGTGATCACAATAGGTTTGTGAACCCCAACTTGGAACCTAACATGATTTGAATATTTAATTCAGTGCATTAAATGCTATATTCAGAAGTGGCAGATGAATTGTTGACCTTCAGTGTACTCAGAGTGTGTCTTGAATGTAGCCCTTGAACTTTGAGGGCTGGGGTAAAGATTCACTGCCTGCAATGAAGCAGTTGCCCATGATTTGAATTGTTCTGATTATTTAATCAACAAAACAAAACTTCCAAACCATACAACGCCCCAAAACAGAAATTTGATTTTACCTTTGGAAATACAGGAGGCATTCTGTGAGGACAATTTTGAGAGTGTTGTTCAAGTTAAATATTTCTTAATTCACAGAAGTCTGGTGCCATCATCACGAGTGGAAGTGTTCCCTGTTACAAATCTGACTGTGGTTTCACATCCAAGAAAACAAAGGCTGTGGAGTAGGTAAGTCCTTCCCTGACCCTGACGTGCAGCTTTTAGGCTGCTTGATTTGAGAGTGAAGCTGCAGCTCTGGAGGAGAAACACTTGGCATCTTGTTGTGAAGAAAGCTCATGTGAATGGAGTATTTATGAGAGAAAGCTGCCAAGTCAGCAACTTCACTTACTGGTTTCACAAGCTGTTTTTCCTTTAAAAGAGACCAAAGAACTGGAACAGGCTCCAGGTAAAGCAGAACTAAGGGAATGAAGTAAAGCTGTGTGTTAGTCCAACAGGGACTTTATTTGAAGGTGATTAAATACCTCTGCTGCTGGCCAAAAATTACAGATGTGTAAGAGTTGCACCACTGAATGCACCAGTAGGAGAAGGGAACAGTAAAATGGAGACGAGACAAATCAGCTGTGATGGAATATTGAGGGAAGTAGTTCATAGATGCTGTGACAAATTTCATTAAAAGAAGGGAAAAATATTTTTGTAAGAGATGTCAGTTAAAATCTGGAAATAAAGGTATGGGCACAGGTGGGAAACCTGGAAATTGTTTGGGACTTCTGAGGGACAGAAGATTAAAAGAATTGGAAAAAATAAATGGGAAGAAGCTCTTAAAGATGGCTGCAGTGCTCTAGAAAACATTTTCTTATATTGTTAGAATGCTGTGGTGCTCAGCTTCATGGCAATATAAATAATTTCCTAGACACAGTTGAGGGATAAAACTTTTATTTAAAAAAATTCAAATTTCTCTTGACACGTAAGTCTTAGTTGAGGTAAGTGAATGTACTAGCTTAGGAAAACAACTTTCAGGATTGGGTTTCATAAGCCATTAACACTCTGTTGCTTGCAGGGCTCCAAGAGCTAGAGGTGCAAATTGTTCAGGAAGTGTCAAGTTTTCTGTCCAGCTGAACTCTGCTGCAGAAGAACAGAATTTACACCTTTTAGTTCAAGCCTCTTCTGCTTCTTTGCATCCTTTGTTCCTTTAGTGCTCCGGTCTCTTGCCCTGAGACTCTTCACTCTTCCCTGTTCACAAGGTGCAGCTCCAAGAGGTGGCTGGAAGTACCTCATTTGCAATTTGGACAGCGAGGCTTGTGCCAAGCTCAAATAAAAAACAAAAACACCACAGTAACAACAAAAGAACCATTGGCAAACTGTCCTCGTTCAACACACAGCTAAAGCCTGAAGGCAGAAAAACTCCTGCCCTCCCCAGCTCTCCAGGGCAGCAGTAGGGGCCTCTCATGGCCCTTCACAGTCACCTTCAGCTGCTTTTATGTATATTCTGAACAACCTGACACGGCATTGCCACCTCTGGAAGTACCTGAATTCAAGGTTTAAGCTTTATTTTCTAATATATAAGTAAATATCCTGCAGAATATACAGTCTGACCAGCCCCTCCAAAAGCAGATGAAAAGGTACCTGACCCATTGGTACCTCAGAAGTGTGGATATTCACAATTTTAGTTTCCATATGGTAAAAGTACTAAGTTACAACTAGTACCTGATACCTGAAGTGTGTAAGTAAAACTGCCAGCACTACTATATGGAGCAAGATTCAAGGCAGCTGCTATCTGGAGTGCCAGCTTGAGCCTCTGAGCAGGACTGACACTTTGATCTACTGAACCTTACTGTAAAAGTACTGAAAACACTCTTCACTGGAGAATTAAAGTAACACTGAAAGCATAGGATAAGCCAGTATTCTCTTTTTCCCTAACACTGAACTAGTGAAGCTTGAAAAATTAAGAGTGCTGCAGGCCCTGTGTTGTTAACAGTGGATGATCTGGCCTGCAGCAGTTCAATCTTCCTCACTTCATGTCTTCCAGCCAATTCCAACCTTACTCTGCCTTGTGCAGGTTCTTTGCACTCATCTAAATCCACACAGGTTTTTTTTTTGTAAATGGTATAAATACCAACAGCCATTCTCCTTGTCTGAAATTCTTGTACCCCTGCTTGGGGGAAAAATCCAGGCAGGATGGCTGATCTTTTTGTAATGACAGTGTGAGTATGGGCAATGTTAATTAATTGTAAAATAAGCTTTTATGCTTTAAGCCTATTATGGTAGCATAGGGGGGGCTAATGTAGCACATTGCCACTGAAGGAAAGGCAGTATGATTGTCTAGGCTTTATAAAAATAATGCTATTCTAACATGATAAAATATATTTAATTTTAATTGAACTTGAGGTAAGAAGCCCCTCAGTAAGTGTTACTTTTAAATATTCTTTAAATCCAGTAGCATTGCAATCTTCTGACCAGGATTGGGCTCTCTTTGAGACTGAGCTTATCCATCTTAGTTGCTCTTTAGGAAAACTGTAACTTTATGTAACTTCTGAATTCCAAGTAATTTAATTCACAATATTATTTATCCCATCCTACTCCATGCAGGAGACAACGTAATTACCACCATCTCTTCAATTCTGACTGCCCCAGGTTAAATCTGTGCAGGTGGGGTGTGCCTGAAGCTCACCCCCAAAGCCCATCTCCCTTACTCCAGCAGCTGAGGCAGCCCAGTCTGGCTGCAGTGCTTGGACCATTCACCTGCACTGACTGCCCAGTGTTCCCAGCAGAATTTGGGATTGACAGGAATCCTGCACGTCACAACAGCATTTGTGCCGGCAGACAGTAAGAGAAGGTTGTCTCTGAGTGCTAGGAGGGCTCTGAGGAATCACAGCTGCCAATCCAAAGGTTGAGGCCAGGTACCAAATCACTGAGACTTGCTCTGACACAGGCTGTGTGTGAACTGTAACCAGGGAAGACACTCAGAGAGGATGAGGGTAACATCCTGCTCTGGCTGTTGGTCTGCTTGAGGCAGCCCTGCATGGCCAATGTAAGCATCACCATGCAGCTACTCTAGAAAATATCTTCCAAGTGACAACACAGAAAACAGTTCAAGAAGTATCGAAATAAGGCACTTAAGTGAGACAGTAACAGGCTGGCTCAGAGTCCCTGCTGCAGAGGGATGAACAGTACCGTGCGCGGAGGAAGCGGCTGCCGTGGGCGGGCCCTGCCGCCCACTCAGACTCCTAAGGCAGCATCGTGCACAAGGAAGCATAGCAGGACCTTGCTGCTCTAAATACTGTGCTCTGAGTGGCAGAAATACAGCTTTGGTCCATTACCACCCCCAAAACGCTTATTTCACAGAGCAGCAGCTTTAAGCAAAGTTAATTCTACACAATGCGCGTACCCTGAGACGAGTACAATGAAATACTGACAAAAAATCAAGTCTGGAGGAAGAAAGGGAAAGGTCTGATGGACTGCTTAAATTAATTTGCCTACACAAATGCTTGTTTCTAGCTTTTTCCAGACTAACAAATCCAATGTTTCACAATTATTGTTTAAATGAATCCAGTACAAAGTACAATATAGTGGAATTCAAGTACTATAAAGACAGGGGTTTGTTACCAGATTGTTGTCAAACAGCTGGAGACTCA
Organism: Eopsaltria australis; assembly: GCA_034509425.1. Classification (NCBI taxonomy): domain Eukaryota; kingdom Metazoa; phylum Chordata; class Aves; order Passeriformes; family Petroicidae; genus Eopsaltria; species Eopsaltria australis. The sequence goes on from JAVTVJ010000489.1 coordinate 675,713, forward strand.
GCTTTTAACATTACACTTTACAGCAAGAACAAAAATCCCTTTACTCACTGCTAAAACACCAAAACCTTCCAGCCTGGGTATGAAAACGAACATCCAAAATACAAAGAGCCACAGCATTGATCAAGTACCCAGTCGAAGACCACTTCTCTGTTGTTAGAGCTGATGGTTACTCGAAGCTTGAAGTTTCCTCCCTCGTTGCTGCAGGGTCCCAACTGCACAACTTCCATGTCAAATGTCACAGTCGAGCCAGAAGTAACAGCAGGCAACTGGTTTGTCATCTCTTTTCCATTTACAAATACTGCCCCTGAAACAGTCAGCAAATCTAACAATATTTCTCATTTTCTGTACATACTAACATGCAAGAGCACATCTCCCTCTTTTTTGCAGGCAAATGGGGAAGTAACCCTGCTGCATTTCTCTTGTCACACAGAAGGGGTTGCAATAACTGCAAGCAGGAAGATGAGATCTGTGATCTCACCAAAGATTTTTAACTGCATGAGCAGTACATACATAAAAGTTGCTCGTATGTTGTGCAGGGATGTAAAGAGCCAGGGGCTGTGGGTTTTGGGGAGGAATGCCGTGGTTCAGACTCACCATTTGTGCTGATGCACACAGCTTTGTCCCGCTGCAGGGAGTCGTCGCCGTTGCGCTGCTCCACGCACACGCCCAGGCTGTCCCGGCGGTCGGGCTGCCCCACGGTCTCAATTCTGACAAGCAAAAAGTTACGTCAAAACCTGAAGCTTTAAATCAAAGCATAGTATGAAATCTAGACAGTCACTCCAGACCCCTGTACTCCAGGGCTCTCAACAAATTCATCCAAACTTTTGGGGAGATCCCTTGTGAATCACCAGAATTCCTACCAGCTTTCCCAAGAGCTCCATTGAGCAATACTCTGTTAATCTGTACAAAATATGAATGTGTTTCCTGCAAACTTCCAGTGCCATTTAATACAATTCTCCACTGCCACAGCTTAGAAATGATCTTTTGAAATGACTTCCAGTTATCTGAAGCAGACAATATGCTCAGCTGCACAATCAGCTATACCAGATTACTGGTCAGCATCATGTATTATGGCAAGACAGCTGTAGTTTCAGCAGGGATTTAATAAGCATGACTAAAATAGGTTTTTTGGGCCCTACCATGTTCTGCTGTAATGGGATGATGATGGGGTGTTGCTTTGGGAGTGTGTTTGGTTTGGGCTTTTATAATAAATGCAAACCAAGCAATGCCTAGAAGAGCATTTACATGTCTGACTTCTGCTCAGCTGTATTTAGAGTTTCAGTCTGGGGAAGGAATCTCTGAAGAAAATGCAAACAAGTTGTGCAAATGACCAGGGACTCAGTTCCCTTTGGGCCCCAGCAGAGGAGTGAGGCTGCACAGTTTGTACACTGAAGGGCCATTCTGGACTTGAGTCCCTTCTCTTGTACTGTCACCTCTCAAAGGTACTAAATTCTACTTTACAGAAAGCCTGACTGACTCAGGAAATTCAGATGGTCTTTTCTAGAAAGTAAAGCAGTTGCTCTTTTCATTACAGCTTGAGAGAAAGAACAGACTGATCCATGGTTGTTGGCAAACAAAGGACAACTTCAGCAAAGCTTTCAAGAACCAGCAATTAAAGGGGACAGCGGACTGGCACACAATGGGTTAACTCTTTTGAGGCAAAGATAAATTGGAACCATGTTTTACTTTTGCACTCCATTAGGTTTTTCAGTCCCCTGGGAATGTCACTAAGAGAGCAATAGCCTTGCGAAGGGAAAACGATTATTTAAATCTCCAAGAAGCTTTGACTTTGGAAGGGATCCACCATATTTTCCCAAAGCAACTTTAAAGGAGATTTCAAATTCATTTTGGTGCACAACAGAACGTTGTCTCTGCCACTGCAGCCCACGCACTGAACCTGCTCAACCACCACCAGTTTCCCTTTGCCTCAGAGCAGAGAGGTCCATCCATGGGGGATCACAGGCGCTGCCTCAGTGTCAGCTGTCAGCAAGAGTTGTGCTGGGTTCCTAACAAAGGCACTGTGACCACCACAGGGCATCTGCTGGGTGAGTCCGAATCACCAGCCTGGCCACAAGGACTGTGGCTCCCCACAGCAAACAAAGCTTTAGAGAGATGAGGAGCAGGTCACTGTGGAGAAATGTTCCCTTCCCTAAGGGCAGCTCCCTGGAGGCTGCAAAGAAACAGGAGGAGACTTGACCTAAAGCAGTGATGTTTTCCTACAGCTTGGCCAAATGCTTCTCCTCAGGACAACTGCCACAGTTTATCTTTAAAATGTAGATAGAAAGCACTGTGTTTATCATGGCTTCACTGCTCACTGACAAGCTGTGCCTGGGTCCTGAACAGAGAGAACACAGAGCTGCTTGTGAACAATAACTTGTGTTCCAACAGCTGGAGAAAGTCAAGCACCAAGTACTACATCTCCCTGCTCAGGAAAATCTCTCACTTCCAAAACAAGAAGCTACCCTTGGACCTTGGAAGAGGAACACAACCAACTTTTGAGGTTGTCTTCCATTTCAAGATCCGTGTCACAATAGTTCTTGTGGACACGTGCTTGTTTGAGCTCTGAAACAATCTCCTCTTGGAGAGAAGTCCATAACCAAAATGCAAAGCAAAACATTTTCATATGCTACCAATAAAAAATTATAAAAGGCACTGGACTGAGAGAGAACCAAGGGAAACCTCAAGGTTCTGCCTTTAATTTCACAGGCATTGCTGAGCCAAGAGAAGTTAAATCTAGCAATAGATTTCAAATGAAAGCTTTAGATCTTTTTATCCATCTCAGACAGGGCAACTAAATACATCCTCACACTACAACCATCTGAAGTTAACATAATCTGTTATCAGGAAGGGATAAATGAAACACCATGGAATAAGTCATGAAAGTATCACAAACAGCCCTTTTTAATTGCCTTGGGGGCTGCCTGCTGTACAGCAAGTAGTTTCATTTAACCAGGGAAAAGATGAAACAAAGTTTCAGAGTCTCTGAGGTCTGTAATCACAACTGACATATCCACAAGGACATTCCTCATACTCTGTTAAACAGCATCTCCTCAGGGATAGGATGACAGGCAGAAAAGCTGCCAAGGTTTTTAATCATGTTCTGTGTCAAATGGAAAGCTTGGAATTCACAAGATCCCTTCTCCACTCTGGATCTTCTAATGCCAGCTTCAAGCAGTAGTCTGACCAGCACTAATTATCTCAGATGTTAAAGGCAGTTGCCAGACTGTCATCCCAACAGCACATCAGCCTTTTCATGTCCAGTCTTCAGAGCCAGTGAACAGTCTGGGAAGGAAAGCACCCCCTGACCCAAGGTTAAAAGGAACTAGAGGCAAAGCTCCACTGACTGCAGCCAGTAACAGCTGCTACAAAACATCAGGAAGTCAAACATTCCACAGATCTGCTCAGCATGAGCTATATTTTACCATCCCTCAGGAGTTCACTCATCTCTCTTTTATACAAGTGTGGGTCCTACAAAAACATCAGGTGTTTTCCTACAAAGTCAGGAAGCAGAACTAAAGGGAGGTCAGAGGTCACATAGAGACGCTACCTTGACTGGAACTGAGCTGATTTAAAACTCAAACATGCCTCAGGTTTACACACAATTCAGATCTGACAGATCACAGGGGATGCACCAGCCACCCAAAAAGAACTTGCCTGAACGTTAATGTTTGCCCACAGAAATAAGTAGGAGCTTTGGAGTAGAGCACACCACAGGATTGAGAATCGTTCCGAAGTGCTATGTTTCTTCTGCTGCTCAAGCTGTAACCCTCCAGACCAGCTGTCCATTCTTCAAAGAAAACAAACAAGAAAATTGTGAACCTCAACTCAGTCCGGTCTGTGCAAAATCAAGCCAGTCCCAATATCTACTCAGTCCACCTCATGCAGCTTAAGCTATGTTAAGAACAAGGGCTGTTTTTGCCTTTTTCCTATGGAGAGATTTGTTTTTCAAATAAATGGCAATTACAAAAAGTATTTTCCAGCTCAGAGTTCACCAGGAGTTCACTCTTTGCTGCAATCCCTGCCAAGTCTTATTGTAGGCAAAGGAAAGCCTTCATTACCCACTGCGCTTAGAAATTTGTAAGTGAAGAGAAAATTTAGGTTTTCCTCTCTCCAAGATAAGAGCTTGTTACGAGCTGTTGGTCATCAAAAATGCTTATGTTGTGGTGAGGGAGAAGAAAAAATGATGCTTTTCTTCTGGCTCACACGCTTTCCAAGGCTAAGGCAGCAGTGAGCCACCTGGGAAAGGTTCAGTGAGTGTCCCTCAGCCAAGGACGCAAGGAATGAACTGTAGGACGGAGGGACAGCTCATCACATGCCACACACACAGCCCACAGCCAGGGACACCCCCATCACACAAGCAGCAGCCCCGTGCAGCTGCAGCCCCCGGGAGTGCTGAGGATGAGCGGTACCGTGGGGCACCAGCGTGGTGCGGCCGAGCTGGGGGACGCTCCAGGGGCTCCACTCCTGGCGCCCGTCCCCGCGCGCGCACACCCGGAACTGGTAATCCACGTTGGGGTCGATGTGCAGCACGATGAACTCTGTCTCTGAGCCCACGTACACATCCTCAAAGGGGCTGGCAGTGCTCTTGCGGTACTGCAGCCGGTAGTCCTGGGCTACGAAATCATCATCCACCTGCAGAAACATTGACTGCATCAATAAGCACCCCTCTGGTTCTCCTTTTCCCTCTGAAGGGGCACAGTTAGGCCAGCACTGCAGGCCATCAGTCTCACAAGGTATTTCAGAAAATGTGCCTTGTAGAAAATAACATCAGTGTCTGAACAAACATCAGTGTCTGAACCAACAAAAAGATGTATCAGAATTATTTTATTACAGTTAGAAAATATCTACAGAAGAAGAAACATTTAACAGAAGGCTGTTCATTCTAGCAGAGATATAAAAAGATCCTTCAGCCAAAAACTGAAAACAACTTTCCAGAAGAAATTCTGTGTCAGTTTTTAACAGCAAGGGAAAATTAGTGTTGTCCTTCATAAACTGTTCCAGGGAATGATTTCCAGTTCTTTGATATCTCTGAGTCAAAAGATATTTACACACATACCCCCCTCAAAAAACCCCCTCCATTATCCCCCAGGCACAACCAAATTCAGGGAACTCCCGCAGAGCACAGAAAATCAGACCCCACCTGACAGCAGTGCCTATGGTTTAATAACCTGAGTCCACATCCTTTACAAGTGAAGGGTGGCCAACAACGACAGGCTGTTGCTGGAACAACAAAGGTTTATTTGATGCTGCCAAGCAGCATAGAGCTGTCCAACAACAACTAAACCACACTAGACCACAGCAGGGGTTTACTCAAAAATAGTTTTTGTGTGTTGAAGAGAAAGGCTACTGGACTAGCTAACACCAATATAATAACATTTTCTTTATCTACCCACTGCATCTCCCTAGGAGCACAAACGTGTTTAGGGGTAAAAGCATAACAGAGTAGGTCCAGCCTCATCCTGGGTCTGCTAAAGCAAGTGTCACTGCAGGCAGACACCAACCCCAGCACCAGCCACACACCATCACTTTAAATAACACACACCTTGCCTCTAAATGACACCATTACCATAAAAACCTCTTCTCACGTTTTTAACTCCACACTGGAGTGGACTAGTCCTTGAAAAGCAGCAGAGAATTCAGAAAGAAAGTGGATTGTTTGGGTTCTTTTAGAAAAAACTCAAGTCTAAAGGATTTTCACACAGGATATTTTACCTACCTTACACCATCGGACCAAAATACCGCCAGGCTTTTCCACAAATTCCTCCAGCTGTACAGGTGGGCGGGATGCCACAGTTCCATGTCTGAATATTTGATTTTTCAATATAGTAAGGAGGCAGTCATCCAGCTGGGCAGATAAACAAGGCACATCAACCAAGGAGGGCACTTCTGGTAAGCTGAGAAAGGAAAGTCTGCTGTAATGAGAGGGGCCAGCTTCTACAAATTCATATTTCATCTATACACTTGAATCTGTGCAGATTTGCAAAGAGAGAACAGCTGCAGAAATTGGCACGTGCACTCCAGGCTTAAAAGACTCAGAAAACATTGTGTTTCAGCCCTAACCAGACTGTTTGTCAGTAAATACTCTGAAACACAGGCTGTTCTACAGGGAGTGGCTTCATGCTTCACAAATCAACCTGTATTTCCACAGAACATATGGAGGGTGGAAACCCCCTCCATTCTGTGAGTGCCAGCCCCAGTGAAAGTCTGTGAAACAAACAGGACAGCAGCACCTCAAATGAACCTTTTGAGGCAATGGAGCAGAAAGCTTTTGTTTCAAAAGAGAAAAGATCCCTTACAAAGAAGGGCACATGTGCCAGTGCCTCAGATCACCTCAGAATGTTGGTGTCTTACCTATCTAGCTGAATATGTAAAGCTTTTTTTGTAAAGTTGCAAAGTTTCTCATTCTGTTGTCCCAAATCTCCACCGACTGCACTCTCCCCTGCAACCAAACAGTAAAAATATTCCTAATGAGACAACATCCACAGAAGGCATTCTTTGCTTCAAAGAATAACCAGTTCTGACATGAACAACCAATTAAATGTGAAGCATTCTCAGCACTTTTGCTAGTCTTAGCTAGAAAATACAATTACAGGTAACAATATAAAGCCTATCTAGCAACTTTTGAAGCTCTCAAAGCTACCTGTAGGCACACCCATAACAGATGTAATAATTTGCCTCAGGTCTCAGACAGGAGCAGAACTGGGATCAGATGCCAAAAATCAGGATTATTAATCTCTTCCTCCACGAGCTTTAAATGAAGAAAAAAGCAAAGCACCTTCACTGATTAGAAAATAAAAAAGCAGACACTTAAAAGCAAGAGATAATTTCAATCATTGTTCTGTTTGCTACAATCAAAATGGTACTATTGTCACAATGAAGGAAATAATCCATGCATTAAAGTGTGGAGATAAATACAAATCTTTTCCTATGCTTTCCATATAAAGTAGCATCCCACACTTCATCTTACAGACACATATGCTCCAGTCTCCTGTCTGCTGACTTTAGGGTAATTTACAACTTCAGCAAGCTCAGTGCCTTTCCAAGTGGAGGATTACACACATTGCAAATCTCTAAAGGAAAGCACACGTCATAATTGGCAGCAGGAGATTTAATAACCACGGAGGCTTAACTCCTTTCTGACTCAGCTGCAGCGTCTGCTCGTCCTGCCCACAGCACTGGGTGATGCTCCTGCTCAGAGCACCCAGGGGATGGGAAGTGCAGCGAGTCAGCTTCTCATGAGACCCCACAGAATTTCACACAAAACACAGGCAGTCTTTGCCACTACCCAGATTCAGTAATCTGACGCTTAAAATAAAAACAAGGTGAATATCAGCTGTCCCAGAGTTGTGGTGGTAGAAAAAACCCCAACAAATTAATCCTTAAACACTGTCACTGCTCCTGTGAGCAGGAGGTGCTGAGCTCCCAGGCCAGCACAAAGCTCAGGGCTGAGGAGGAATTGGGAGCTTTCCCACCCCTGGGACACAGCTCAATGTGCTTCAGCTCCCAGAACTGAGCTCATGCTGAAAGAAAGTTAAAGTTGAGACACGAGAACAATGCAAGGAAACTGCCAACACACTCATGGCTCAGACATGCTCCCAGTAGGTTCCCCAGCTTGGGGAAAACAGGCAAGAGTGACATTCCTTTCTGCCGAGGTATTTAGCATCAGTAGGGTATAGTCTGGCCCTTACAGTAATATTCCACACGTCCATTTTTGTCTGTCTCATCTTCAGATATTTAGAGAAATTTTCCCCATACAGTGACCATTTCAATCCTCATGCTCCCCACCAGCAGCAAATATAACCACACTTAGCAGGACTATGTGTTTGTTTCAGCTGCTATTTCAGCAAGACAAAAATAACTTACTTCTTTAAAACAGACACTTTGCTGTAGTGGTACCCACAATACATTTTATTTCAAAGTAGCCTGATATACTTTTCTGTACCTCTCTGGAGAGGTACAGAATGTGTCTGCAGTGAAATAGTTCCCAAATAGGTACTTCCTGCCCTTTAGGAGAGGCTACACCAACAAATGTACACCCTGGGATTGGAGTGAAATGTTGAAATACAGATTTGAAGGTGATAATAATGATGAGCTCTTCACGACATCTACCCAATTCTTAACATTAGTTTGAGATGAGTCCAAAATGAGCCAAACACACTGATCACAATGGGAATATTCCAGACTTTTGACAGACCTACAGTGGAAGGCAGAGCTAAGGCTTAGCACCAGGTCCTGCCTCACCTTCCCGGAGCAGATCATCGGCGGTGCTGACTCCGTGCTCTATCAGCTTCTGGCACTCATCCAGGGGCTTGATACTCTCTTGCTCTATGACATCCACCTCCTGCAGCAGGGACAGCAGTCGCTCATCCAGCAGCTTCTTTAGGGTCCCTTTCAAATCACTAAAGTGCTGCTCGAGCACATCTCTGGTCAATGTGGCACTTTCTTTGATCTGAATTCAAGTAATAGGAAAGAAGGATTCAGGATAAAGGCCAAGGCCATGCACATCTTTTATTTTCTGAAGCATCTCATCTACATTTGCTGGAGGAAAGCTGGAAATAGAGTCTGCTTTAAAAAATGACCACTGGCAGTTAACAAATTAGTGAAGTCATATTTAGTATATGTACAGCAGGGAGGGAGGCAAAGAAACCAGCCTGGACGAGGGGAGGAGCATATTAACTAAGCAAAACACAAACTGGATTATGTGTGCTTCAATCAAGGAATTTTTCGTGTCAGAAGAAGCTAAACGCTCTGTAGATCTCCTACAGAGCTGCCCCTCAAAAAATTCCCACTGCTGCAATCCTACTCAAAAACCACTCTGCCATCATACACAGGTAATCCTCCTTGCAAACAAAACCTATGAGATGTTTAGAGGAGCACTCTTCCAAGCGCTATCACTTCACTGTATTTTGAAAATCCTCATAAAACTGCTTTCTTTTCAATTTTGTTCAAACACCACCTCTGGTGACAGGACAGGGTGAACAGCAAGTTTGTTTTGATTCCGGAAGAACGTGACCACAAGGTTCTACAAGTACTTATTAAAATATCTGCAAACTTGCTGAATCTGGCTTTTAGGGAAGAAAACACACTTGAACATCCCTGAGCTAAAGATGCAAAACTCAGAAGTAAACAGCTCCCTGTGGACAACTTTTCTACGCCACGCACACAAGGAAATGCTGCAACATGCTCACGGCCTTACACGTAATTTCTAGATCTTTAGAAGTACAGACAACTAGCACAGGAAGTTCTCTGGTTAGGTAAAATAAATTTCCTCCTCAACAAATATTCATGAAGCTCTGCAGCTGCCACACAGCTCTGTTTCCCTTTTCTTGTAATTTCAATGCTTGAGGGAAAAAAAAGGAAGTATTTAGCTTTGTGAAGGGGTGGGGCAAAGGAAGGCAGCACAGTCACTTCTCCAAGCTCTTTACCTCCATTACAGGCAGATACAAATTCAGCAGCTCAGCCCCACAATTAGATACTGCTCATCACACAAAAGAGGAAATGCAAGTCCCTGAACACACAGAGCTGTGTGAAGTTTGTGGAAAATCATGTCCCATTGGTCCAGAGGAAAAGGATGCAACGTAAGAGATCCAGTCCCATCACATCAGCCCACCAGTCCCCAAATGATAAAGCTGCCACTACATGAACCCCAGCGTAGCATACTCAGCACTTTGGGAACACAGGGAACTCTGGGATGTGCACAAAATAGCAAGTGGTCCTGAAGGTGGAAAGAAACAGAAACATGCACACAGCAAAGAAATTGCCCCCGAGAGGAAAAGGAAAGGTGAGCTAACTATGCACTCACTGCACAAAGGCACATGGGCTGCCTCTCACTGCACTCGGAATTGCCAGGCAACACTTAGAGATGACAAGGTTTGGATGAAAGACAGCCATGAACAATTCATTTTGTTAAGCAGCCTGTGATTTTAATGCTGACTAATTAAATGTCCAGCGATCACCCACATGCACTGGAAGCAGGACACTCACCCAGCAGATTTACAGCAGGTTTCTAACTACTGGCATCTGCTTCAGAAAAACTAGCAGGTCACCACAGAAACACTCTCTGAGTTTGGTTTTGTTTGGGTTTTTATTTACCCCTTACAGAGCTGAATCAAAGACAGCAAAGCACCACTTCCAGTCTGCAAAACCCCAAATGCTGAGAGGCTGCCTGGGCAGAGGAGCCAGCCCTGCAGTGTGGCTCTCCCTGCCCACACCTGCCTATCTCCTCCTGCATCTCCCGGCGGGTGGGTCACAGTCCCGATGGAAACTCTGCCCTGGCTCCAGAGCACAGCTGCAGACAAACCAGCTACCCTGGAATGCTGGCATCACTCCTGCCTGACCCACGGAGTACGTGAGCCAGGCACTGCGGGGCATGGGGACAGCAGCCCTCAGCACAGCATCGAACCAGGGAGCAGCTCGCCCAGGCAGGTATCGGATGTGAAGATGAGGATAACACTCCCTGTTAAATCAGAGTTAGCATCCCACGTACTCTGGAAAACGTAGTTCCTTGAGATCTTTATTCTTGCCTGGGAAACCTCCTTATCATCCCAGAAAATGAGGCTAAGCTCAGTAACAGACTTCAACTCGCATCCCTCTCCTCCGACAAGTCCCACATCTGCCCCTCCCCACGCCCCCCATCTCCGGCACCCCCGAGGCCACGGGCCGCTCCCAGGACTCTCATCGCCCTCGGCCCGGCGGGGCTCCCCCTCCTCCGCACACCTGAGCCCCGTCCCGGCTCTCCCGGCGGGAGGAACCACAGACAAACACCGCGTCCCGGGAGAGGAGCGGCCAGGGCCCGCCGCCGCCCCCGAGGGGTCCCAGGTGCGGCCACCGCCAGCGGGCCGGCCCGCGGGCACCGGGCAGGACAGCCCGGCCACGGCTCCGGCCGCTCGCCCCGGGGCAGCTCCGGAGAGCCCCGTCCCGCCCCGTCCCGTGCCGTGCCGCTTCCCCACCTGCTCCCGCGCCTGGTGCAGCCCCCGCAGCCGCTGCTGCAGCTCCCGCCGGTAGCTCCGCGCCGCCTCGATGCTCTCCCGAGCCTCCTGCAAGAGGAGCCGCACCTCGGTCTCGGCGGCGGCGGCCTCCATGGGCAGCCGCGGCGGCAGCGAGGCGGCGGCGGGGCGGGGCGGGCGCACCTCGCCCCCGGAAGGGCCGCGCATCCGCGGGGCGGGGCGGGAAGCGCGGCGGGAGCGGGAGCGGGAGGCGGCCCCGGGGCACGGGCCGGCGGCTGGTGACGTCAGGGACGTGTGACGTCAGAGACGCGTGATGTCAGCGCTGGGCAGGGCACGCGCCGCCGGGTGACGTCACGGGCGCGGCGCGAAGGCCCGGCTGACAGCGGGGAAGGCGGGAGGGAGGGCGGCAGGGGGCGGGGCGCCCGCGCGCCTGGCCGCTCGCGTCACGTGACCGGGAGAGCGGGCGGCTGTTGGGCAGCGCGCGCGGGTCACGTGGGGGCGGCCCGAGGCCCCGCCCCCCGCTTTCCGCGCGGAGGATCCGAATCTGCTCCCGCGCGCGCTTTTACCGCCCGCCCTGCGCGCGCGCCCGTCAGGCGGCGCCATCGGGGCCATGGCGGCGGCGCGCGCCCCCCGCCCCTGAGGCACCGCCCGGGGCCGAGGGCTCCGCGCTCCCCCGCCCCGAGCGAGCCGGCAGCGCTCCGCGCCCGCACCGGCCGGGGCATGGTGGGCAGGGTCGCCGTGGCCGCTCCGGCCGCCTCCCCCCTCCTCTCCGGGAACGACGGCGACGTTCAGGTGGGGACGCGGGCCGGGGGTGGTGCTGTGAGGGGGGTGAGACGCGGTGCGGCTGGCGGGGGGCGCCCCTTTGGCGGTCGCTCCCTTTGCCGCTCTGCCCTGCCGCGGCCCGGCCGGGTACCCGCGGGAGCTGTGAGGGGCCGCCCGCTCCCGGGCCGCGCTCCCGGGCGCTGCTGACGGCCGGCGCTGCCCCGCGGGCCGGGCTGTCAGTAAACGCTTTCGAGGGGCTTTGCGAAGAGGCGTTTTCTGCTTCAGAGGGTGTGATTTCAGAGGAGTTCAGTTTCTGAAGTTTTTTTTGTAAACCAGGAGTTACAAAAGTCTTTATGAGCCAAAGTCTTTCTTGGAGCTGTAGAAGTAAATTCTCTTTCATCGTTTGAATCGTTACACGAGATAAGAATTCTCTTGTGTTCATTTTCTTTAAGTACTCTTAAAGGTACACTGTCTTCCTAAGATATGTCAGATGTTTACTGTAGGATCAGACCTTTTTCAGTGATGGTGGAATTCCCTCTTAAATACTGCACAGACGCTCTGGGGAACATCTCAAGGTCGATCATCTGAATTGACCTAGACTTTCAGACTTCCAGTATTGTGAAATCTCTGCAGGGCAGTTCTGAAGACATCGTGGTCCCTTTCAGTTTTAACCATCTCAGTGTTTCAGGACAGGGTTCTTATTTATTTGAAACAGCAGAATCTTTATTTCAAGCTTAGATGGCCTTTGAAAACATGGAGATAAAGTTGATGCATGCACAGTCTGAGCACATTAATATGAATTTTTGTTTTCTGAAAAAGTTCTACATAAGTCATCTTAAGTTTTTTAAAACTAAAGTTCGTGTTGTACCTTTCACAGCCATGCAAGAAGCGACGAGAGGAAGATGCTTCTGTAAAAACAATCACAAGGTATTTTTCACCATTAGCAAAACCAGCGGACAAAGCATTATCATCACCAAAATCCAACAATATCTTGGATTATTTCAAAAACACATCTGCAACTGAGAATGCTGCAAATGAAGTAGGAGCTGGAGAAAATAAAACACAGTTAGATGCTGATGACAAAGAGTGTAAATCATCTTTCAAGCCATCTTTAAAGCGGAAGAGAAAAGGGAAGAAAGTTAATTTCAATAATAAGCCAAAAGAAATGAAAAAATCTGAGAATGACCTTGAAATAGAAATTAGTAGTGATGACAGCAGAGTAGCTACAGGACTGCAACAAGACAGTAATGACTTTATTGCTTCTTGTATTCTAGTGGATCAAAAATGTGCAAGAGAATTAGCAGAGGATAATGTGCAAAGAGAGAACTTCCCAAACCTTGTCCCCTCCAGAAAAAATCCAAAAAACTTTGGTTGTGAAACAAATGGATCAAAAAATAGGATAAGAAAATCAAGGAAAAGGAAGCACAAAGTACATATTGATTTGTCTGAAAGCTCTTTATTGGAAAACCAGATGAATGGAACATGTAAAAAGAAAACTGAAGAGAAGACAAATACAGTAGCAGAGTGTGATGCTGCTATTGGTGATTCCAGTTTTGAGGCCCATATGGATGATGGGACATCCCAGGTAAATAATTGTATAATAACAGTGTCATTTGAGGACTTCTTGAGAAGTCAGGGAGAAAATAATGTTGAAGAAGACACGAAGCCAGCAATGGACACTTCTGGTACAGCAAATGAAATGGACAAAAGTGATAGTATTAGTGACCCAGAAAAATGTGAAGAGTCTCAACAGCTGCCATTCAGAACTGTGACTGTCCTTGCACAAGTTCACTCCATTCCCCCCAAATTACCTCCCTCACATAAGGAGCAGAAAGACTCCAGGAAAATAGCTTCCATTTTTTTGAAGCAGAAAGGACGTGTAGGGAAAAAAGAAAGCAGCCCACCTCTCTTGGACAGTGAGCAAACTGAACAGGTGACTCAGAAAAGAAAATCCAATGTAGTTATTGAGGAAGAAGAATTGGAGCTGGCTGTACTGGAGACTGCAGGGTCGGAGTCTCTGAAGCCAAAATGTACTCTGGAAGAAAAGCATCAGTTTATGAAGGCTTTTAGACAACCAACAGCTGATGTAACAAAGACTGGAGTTAAAAAAGCACCTGGAAAACAAAAGCAAGCTGCTGCAAAGTCTTCAAAAGAAAAAGAAGGATCTGAAGATGTCCTTCATTCAAATAAAGGATTAGAAAGTGTCATACCAGAAGATTATGTGGACAAATACACACATTCTAAACCTAAGAGCAGTAGAACTAAACCCAGAAGATCTAGGACAGTTCAGACAAAAGGAAATGGAAGAAAGAAGGCTTCAGAAACTAAGGAAACTTATGTCTCAAACACTAGCAATTATTCTGGAGAAGAGGATTCAGGTGCTAATGTTGTTACTGTGGAAAACACCTTAGATGTAATAATTTCATCAGCTCCAAAAGTGAGTGAGTTAAGGAGGAGCTTAAGGCAGCAGAAAACCAAAACATCAACAAATGTTACACCTAAAAAGCCAAGGGCTAGAAGTGCCTGTTCTGCAGATGAATTAAGTGCCTGCCCATTAGAGGCTTCCACCCCAAAAGCACACAGGCCATCCTGCAAGAAAAGCAGCATGTACAGAGCTGAGGTGATTACTGTGCCCTGTGATGGAAACAGCCCAATAAGGTAAACATTTTAGAGTATATTCTACCTTTTTGCCCCATTAATTGTATGCAAGTATTTTGAAAATAAGACATCATTATAAATGGATTGTATACCAAAGTTGCATGGATACTGATCATGGAGGGTACAAATAGAGAGGAACCAAAGCTGACTATAAATGTGTTTGTACTAAAGACATCAAAAAAAACCCCAACCAAACAACAAAAAAACCTCAACCACCAGCTGGAGTGTTGCTTCTGTTTACAGCACTGTATTTGTAAAGGCTTTTGAAAATGAGATTGAGAGTAACATTTCTCTTTATTAACCAGCAGCAATTTCATCATACTTTTTTTCCCCTGATTAGAATGAGGTTTACACGTATCCAAGCAGTTACAAAATCAAATAAGGCTGAAGCAATGAAAAATGAAGAGTCTTGCTCCAAAAGCACTAAGGTAATTTATGTAACAATTGGTGTCAGTATTTTGTCATTTCCTATATGGGTATAACTGTGGTCTATTCAGTATTGTGTAATAATCTAGTGTAATACAATATGACAGTTCCCAACTGCCCTATGGAAAGGGAATATACTCTGATTTATAATGAAATTTGAGATAGTTTCTTGTGCCTTAGATCTTAAAACATGTTTTATTAGTAAAAATCTACCTTTCATAACAGAAAAATCCCATAAAACAGCATGTTCCTGTGCTGCAGGTTCTCAGGATGGGCTCTGGAAAGGACTGGATGTGACACTTAGTGCCCTGGTTTATTTGACAAGGTGGTGATTGGTCAGAGGTTGGACTTGATGATCTCAGAGGTCTTTTCCAACCCAAATGATCCAGTGATTTGTGACAGTGCTTGGGCACAGCAGAACAGCTGAGGCTTACGAATGTCACTGCCCATATTTTATTTGTTCCATGGACAAATTGGGGATCTCCTCGCAGGGCTCACACTCCCTTTGATGGGAGTGTTGATATCATCTTGATTTGCTTCTCCTTTCAATTATTTCATTTTCTTTTTAATACCAATGAAATTTTGCAGCAATTACACACTTCTATGAAAGTGGAAAATTATATGCAAAGTACTTAGTGAAGACAGTGCTATTAATTCTATGTCGATTCTTTTGTTCTTTGTTAACAGATAAACTCCACTTCTAAAAACATATCCAAAGCAAAGCAGCTGATTGAAAAAGCAAAGGCCATACAGCATAACAGATCAAAAGTGAGTGAAGACTCAGCAGCTCCCGTGAGGCGCTCGTCTCGACAGCGAGCTCTTGCTGAGAAGAAGAAATTAGAAGAAAGTGATGTAAGGCTGGACTTTTGGGGGGAGGGGTGAAATATTTGTGATTGATTTAAGCAACACAAATTATTCCAATTTGATTCTTTACAAGAACTTTTTTCAAGCTAAGGTAAATATCTGCAATGTATTGTTAATAGAAGAGGAAAACTTGTGTTTCCTTCCTTACTTGATTTGCTTTCCCTCTAGGAATCAGTAATAATTCTAGATTCAGGTGTGGATAGTGTCATTACTACAGAGGAGAGTGTGAAGGAAAAGAAACTTCGGAGCTTAAATGATGTTTTGGGGAAGAAGTCTAAAAACTTGAAGGTTGCCAAGAACTCCAATGGTAATTGGGTTTTACTGAATGTGTTTATTTTTTAATACAGAAACATTTTATATTACTAACAATGGTACCTTTATTTTATTAAGCTGCCTTTGCAGTATATTCACTTTTTCTTCTGATTTATCTTGTATAATATTCCAATATATGCCTCCCTTTTTATATGAATTAATAGTGCAGAGGTTATTTACATGTGTTTAGATTTTTCTTCATTTGGGGAAAACTGTTTCTTTGAAAAGCTGTCAATAGTATAGCATGTTTTGTTGCCTCTCCTCCTTTTTTTTTGTAATATTAGATAATAACATCTATACTGAGGAAATAGTTAGAAATAAAGCAATAATGAATTTTGTTAAAATGCTCAACTTTCCCTTAAGAAAAGGAGATTCCCTGATGATGTTAAATGGAACATACACGTAGTAAACACAGAAGCAAGGTTAGAATCTTGTATCAGTGCTAATCTAATAATGGTTTTTTTTACCTTTTTAAAGGGAAACTGCGATATCCACCTTCCTGCCTGGGCAAAAATGCTCAAAACTCTGCAAGTGAACCAATTGTGGTCTTTGATGAAAGCAGGTTAGTTGCCAATAGTGCAGTTGCTTAAAAGTCAAAATATGTTTCAAGATTTTTAACATTCTCTGATTTTACAGATTTAAATACACTTACTGAAATGTGCTGTAAATATTAATGACGTTTTATACTGATTAATATTTTAATCTGCTTGCAAAATTTTACGGGTGTCTTGGAGAGTTCCTCAACCATTTTAGAACCATATTAGGTGTCTGGAAATGTAGTTGATGACTGATTAAAAAGAAATCCCAAATTGCATATAAAAATACAAAACCAAAGAGAATTGTTTTTAAATTAAAAATTTTAACACAAAACTTAGAATTAAATTCATATTAACTACATTAATATTAATTTTAGCAGTTACAACAGATTGTTTTTAACTCATATGGAAGAGAATGTGATTAAATTCAGCCTTGCATAGCTGGAAGTTCTAATAATTCTTTTTTTTTCCCTGTTTTCATTAAAGCCAAGATGCATCTGAAAATTCTCAGGATGATGATCAGTTCAGAGCAAAACGTGAATTCCTGATGAGTGGATTGCCAGAGTCCCTGAAAAGGCAGATTGCAAAGAAAGCAGCAGCAATGGAAGCATACTCCCTTGCAAGTTCCTGTTTTAAGACTGTTGTCCACGTACAGCAGAAGGATGACTGTAAGATTTTGTTAAGCTTTTGGGTTTGGTTTAAATGTACATAACAACTTCAAAAGAAAAAATTTGAACAGCTTAGGACTGGAGTAGCTGGGTGTTTCCTTTTGGTCTGTGTTTCAGTAAGAAAACAAAACTTAGAAGCCTCCAGTGAGATGTTTTTGAATGCAAAATTTACAAATTAAATTGATGGTAAAGTAGTCTCTACATACATGAGTAAGGATGCAAAATTCTTAATATTTAGTCAAAAAAGTTGGAGAATTAAGATTGTGTTGGACTGATTTGGGCAGAAACAATTTCCTTCTGACAAAGGTTAAAGCCTTCACAAAAGAGAGAAAACCAGCCCATTTCTTTTCCCTAGAATAGAAACTAACTCCTGTTTTGGTTTTGGTGGGGATTCTTTCATAGGTTCTCCAGTGTGGAAATTGCAATCATCATCATGTCCTCTATTAACTAAACTCAGGGAACTGAGTACTGAAGTCACCAACATCACAAAAACCACTCTGTCACTTGGTGAATTTTCCACTGTGAATTCAAAACAAACTGGAAATCGTTCTGCAACTGTGGTTAGTACTTTAAAATTCAGATTGGTTTGATATTTGTTTGGAGTTACGTTTTTTAAAAATCCTGTAGTTTGAATCTGTTTCAGTCCTGTAATTTGTTTAATTTTTTTTTAATTTCCCCATGTGTGAGTTACCCATTTTGCATCTTACCATTAGACGGTTCTCATCAGTTCTTAACAGTTTCTGTTAATCTCTGAATTTAACACCACACTGTCAGTTTAAATTATGGAAAGCAATCTGTGTCAAGTTTTTGAGTAATTCTGTGTGTGTGTATTCCAGCTTTCAGGCCACCGAGCAGCTTTTCCTGATGCATTCAAGAAAGATTTGCTAGATGAGATCGTGGCTTCTAATTCTCAGTTTCCAGTGAGAAAATACTACTCCAGGTTCCTGAAAAAGCAAACAGAACGGTTGACTTTGGAAAACAGCACACAAGGTTAGGAATCTATGTAGGGAAAAACCACTCTCTCTCTGGTATTAAAAGAAAATTAGTAATTTTTAAAAATATGTTACTGAGGGAATAAGTTTGTTAGAAATAAATTGATTCTCACATTTTAGGTTATTTTGACCAAGTTCTTCAAATATGGCTTAAGCAAAAGTACAGTTGGTAATAGGCATAGCCTGAAATTTTAAATTGATGCAATTTTTTTTCTTAGAAAGCAGAGATGGCACTGCAAATCTCGATGTAATTCAGAAACTTCCTGACAATTGGAAGGAAACAAAGAGGAAAAGGAAAGAAACAGAAGACCGCAAATCAAAAAGAAGAAAACAATTCGGAGGGACAGAGACTGAAATGAAATCAAGAGTTTCCAGAAACCTTATTCCTCCCATATCTGGAGAAAAACAGGCAGAGACAGGACAAGCCACGCACTTGGGAAAAAGCAAGACCCAGAAACCAGATGGTGTGACAGAAGACACTGAGTGTTTATCAGATCCAAGTGCACCTTCAGGTAGCTGCGTTTCCTGTCTCATTTTAATCTTTGCATTGAGGAAGTGTATGTGTGATGTATGTCAGCTTTCCACTGTGATGCAAAAATCATATTTAGTCCTAATACTCTGCTAGATTTGATCGATTCTTTCACATGAAGAACTATTTAAAAATGGCTAATATTTTTTCTGTAGGTGTGGAAAAGGAAGATATGCTCTGGACAGAAAAATATCAGCCTCAAGATTCCAGTGAACTTGTTGGGAACAAGAAAGAAATTGAAAGGCTACACAGGTCAGAAGTGGAAACATGGATCCATTCATAAAAAAACTCAAAACCTCATGTTGCTTGATAATGCTCAAGTACTGAGAGAGCAGTACTTGTCTGTACTTCCCTACAAGCCTGACCTTGCTGTATTGCCTCTGCTTTTGACAGGAATTCAGCACTGAAGTCCACCTAATACATCGTGCTTTCACTTAAATTTTCTATGTGGGCTTAAGTTACTGGTGTAAAGACCCATTTGACAAAACAACACTAAATTATGAGGGATTTAGTAGTTCACCAAATGACTTGTTTTTATACCAATCAGCTAATAGAATGGAAAATGAAAAAGGAATCCTTTTCTACAAAAGAATCAAATCCTGAACATGTTTTTGCTGTTTCTATGAGATAACAAGTGGCTGATGTCTCCTAGTTTTATGTTCTGTTCCATTTTAATCTGATTCACTTAATTCACCAGCAATTTTTATTCTTGTTTTGTTCCTTCCTTTTACAGCTGGTTAAAAGAATGGAAAAAAAGAGCTGATTTGGAAGAAAAACGAAATCAGAAAAGGGAAAAGGAGGACAAAGAGCAAGAAGGTACTGATATAATTAATATAGCTTCTCTTTTGTTAAAAGTTGGCAAAAAATAACAGTAATCTCTTCTTTTCTTTTTACTAATTTGACAGATTCTTTAAGCAGCCTTGACTTTAGAGACAGTAAATCTGATACTGAGGAAGAGACAACCCTTTGCAATACAGTTCTGATAACTGGCCCACCAGGAGTGGGGAAAACTGCTGCAGTGTATGCTTGTGCTCAGGAGCTTGGGTTTAAGGTTTGTGGTGCTCTTTCTTTCCTCAGTGCATTTTTCTTATTTATAACCATTATTATAAGCATTTGTAATACAAGATGTCTACACTTCAATTTTCTTTTTTTTTTTTTTTTTTTTTTGTAAATTAAATACCATTGCAGATATTTGAAGTCAATGCCTCTTGCCAGCGTAGTGGGAGACAGATACTGTCCCAGCTGAGAGAAGCTACTCAGTCTCATCAAGTGGACAAAAAAGGTGTTAATGCACACAAGCCTTGCTTTTTTAACAGTTGTAGCACTGCCAAGTCACCAAGTAAGTGTCTGGTTCTTATGTGGGGTTCTTTGATCTGAGTTATGGTGTGGGTTTTATGGAGGCAAGGAGGTTGTTAAACACTGAATTTCCCAAACAAATTTTAGACATCAGTGGTTTTTAAAAAGATAGGAGATTTAGCTTATCTGGCCATAATAGTAAGAAATGCTCTGTTGGTTAACACAACTACAGACCAAATTAAATAATGACTTTATTAAAATACTGACTCTTGATTACATTATTCCTGCAGTGGTGGAGTAAGTACTGTGGCACTTGAATAGTAAGTTGAACAGAAAGCTTTTTCTATAACAAGAGAAAAGGAAAACAAGCAGGAATCAGCACAGTAAACCTGTCATTTACTAGATTAAAAAACCAGATTTTACTTTAAATTTGTCTGAGAAATATCAGTTTGACATTATATCTCCAGATGAAGTTTAATATTAAACATATCTTGCAGAAAAAATGTATTCTCCAAAGAAAGTTATTTCTCCAAGAAAACCACCACTGTCACCAAAAGGAGCAGGATTAAAACGAAGCTTGCCCCCTAAAACACTTGCAAACTACTTTAAAATTTCTGCCAAGCCTAAAGGTAATGATGGAGAAGCAACATCTGAAGAAAAAAATAGAGGTAGGTATCCCTTTTTAATAATTAATCACCTTTGGAGATGGAAATGCTACATTGTGTATGTGGAGCTGTGTGGAGAAAAGAATAGATTTTCTTAAGCATTTGATGGGGATTTTTGAAGCCAGTACCTGGAAAGCATTAAATGGTTTCACTCCTCCTTCCTGCTCAATTACTCATCCATCTGCAGGAAATACTCAGAATCACTGGAAGTAAAGAAAGATGCTCAGATTAAGTCAATAAACAAAGAAGAGGGAGGAGAACACAACAGGAAAAGTGCGACATCTCTCATTCTTTTTGAAGAGGTAAAATTCACATGAAATGTACTGTGACTGCATTCACAGCTTGTAACTGCTCTTCAAGCCATTGACACTTTGTTTATTTTCTGTAGGTGGATATAATATTTGATGAAGATGCAGGATTTCTAAGTGCAATAAAGACATTCATGGCAACTGCAAAGAGACCTGTAATTCTTACCACCAATGGTTAGTAGGGTTTGTGACAGTAATTAGGCTTTACAGACAGAAGAGCCACTTTTAATTAGAGACTGTAAATGGTGATGGTTGAATACTGCTCCTAAATGCAAAATGAAATGAGTGGAGACTGTAAAGCAAGTATTTTAGTGTTTGAATAAAACTACTGGCTGCTCCAATGGATAAAGAAAATGACTAGGTTTGAACATAATGTCATGACAGTTCACTGTTACCTCTTTACAGATCCAACATTCAGCTTGATGTTTGATGGCTGTTTTGAAGAGATCAACTTTAAAACCCCTTCTTTGGTAAGTCTGTGTCTGGAAATGCAGGTATATCCTAAGCAATTAATTGTCAGCTGATATCAGTTTGAAATTTAAATGTTGGTATAGGTTTATGTATTTCTGATGTAGCATATCTGTTTGATCAGAGACAGGACATGTCTTCAGGGTTTATGTAAGGATGTGTAGGATATATTTGTCTTTACATGTAAAAGCTGTTTTACTAGCATGGAAGATTTATTTTCCAAACAATTTTGTGGTACTGAGAATAAGAACATCACTTAATCCCTTCATTTAGTTTCTAGAATGTAGTTAGATAAATAGCTGATAGCTCTTATCTGAAAGTTGGTTATGCCAGTATTGAAAAGTATAGGAGCTATTTTAGAAATATTATGGGTTATTCTTTTAATGTAAACACTACTGTTCTGCGTAGCAAATAGTTTTATTTGCAGCTGTGTATTAGGTGAAAAATGTAAATAAATGAGAATCAGAAAGATGTAACTTTAGAGAAGGGGAAATTACTTAATGTGAAACAGAAAACCTGTTGGACTTCCAGGCAATTGCAGAGTAAAAAAGAATGCAAGAAAAACCTTTAAAATGAATATAGCTCAGTAAAAGCTGATCACATGAGAAGCAAGGTGTAGGTAGTCTCAGGACCATGAACAGAATATGTTTCTGTGTTTGTTTTTAATCAGTTGAATTTCTAAATTGAACTTCATTCTCTGACATAGACTACATAGATTGAGTAGTTTGCTTTTCTGTAAAGGTTTTAATCTAACTGTAATCTAATCTAATAAACTAATCTTCTGTATTAAAAGGCAAAATGTATTGCAAGCATAAATAGAATAATTTGCTCTTCTGTGACTTCCTGCAGTGTGATTGGCAGGAGTTGTTTCAGTGGTCTGTGTGTAACTCTTGTTTAGATGAACTCTGTGAGCTATCTCCAAGCTCTGTGCCTGGCTGAGAACCTACGGACAGATGAGAAAGACTTGGCTGCTCTCCTGACCACAAACAACTGTGATATCAGACAAAGTGTTCTGTACTTACAGTTCTGGGTTAGAAGTGGAGGTGGATACTTAAAAGAGAAGCGTTTGGCACCTCATGGTATGTTAATTTAATTTAATCTTAAAAAATACTCGTTTAAATATGAATTTGACTAAATTCATTCTTAGACATGTATGAAAAAATGGTAACTTCTTGTAAGACTCCTAAATATTTGGGGGGGCTTCTGGTATTTTTTAGCTGTTTCAAAGCCTTGTATTAACGCATAAGAAAGTAAATTCTGAGGGTTTTGTTGCCTGTCATTATGGTAATTACTATCTCCCTTTCATGTTCTGAGTAGCAAAACTGGGCAAAGAAGGGAACCAGTAGTAATTTTCCTCAGAGTTTGCTGTTCTTTATCAATGTAGTGGAGTTGTAGGCAATTCACCTAGAAGAAGCAGAGCTGAAAAAGGGGTAAAAATGGAACAGCTGGCAAGCAGGCAAGGGTAGGAACTTGATCCCAAGGGGTTCAGGAAGAGTTGAGGGAGTGACAGGGAGAGACAAGTGAGGCACAGCCTCCTTCGAACTTGGGAAGCAGGAGAGCGGGTTGGTAACACTGACGGCAGTGAACTGGGCATGGGGGTGTCTCTTTTCAGCTGCTCTATTCCTCCAGCACCACAGCAAGAGGTGACAGTTACAACATCCTTTGTGACAGGAATTGAGGCAAAGAGGTGGAAAATCAATTTCATGATGCAGTTGTTCCCTTTCAAGTAAAGCCTGTTATCTCTGTGCAGGAGGAGAAGAGACAAGAAAAGCAGATAATGCCATTCATCCTGCAAAGTCTAACGACTCTAAGGTGGATTTTTCTCAAGCTGATGATGCACATCTCCAGGAGTTTCCAAAATGTGATACAGGCTGTGTAGAGACGTTGCTTGGCCTTAAGAACATCCTGTTGCCATCAGAAGATTTGTTTACATTTCTTAAGGTATTTTTGTAGTTGACTTGTTAATACTTTGAATGATTGTCAGACAATTGAGTGTAACCATCACCAGGAATAGCATCATCTTAGAAGGAATCTCTGAAAAGGTTTGTTGTAGAAATTAGAGAATTCCATGGTTAAGTACAATCTGAACTGGGGTTGTCTCCTGTGAGCAAAACAGTCTCCTCACTTCATAAGCCAGGAGTGTGAGATTTTCTGTAATAACATTTTTATTTTTAAAAACGTATTTTAATATACTGATAAAGCTTTCACAATTACTGTTTTACAGCACAAAATCACAACCATGGAGGAATGGAATAAATTGATGCAGCTTCTCACAGAATTCCAGATGAAGCATGTGGATTTTGTATATAGTAATCTTGAACTTATTCTTCCCTTACCAGTGCAAGTTCTGTCAAACCAGTCTGAAGCCTCCAAGTCTATAATTGAAAGGACTACTGTAGTTTCTTCAAAAAACAGATCTGCTAAGAGTTCTTGCTCTGGGAAAAGTAGTCCTGGAAAAAGGTCTAAAAAGACAAAGACTCTGAAAAGGCTTGAGATATTGGATGATAGTGACTTATTTGATTCTGAGCTGAACTATTCAGCTGAATTCATAGCTTTGCCATCAGATAGTCCTAAATCATGTGCCAAAATGGATAAAAAGGAATCACAATTGTTGGTACATAAAGAACAAAAAGAAGTTAAAACTAAAACCTCAGCAAATGAAAAAAGGTCTGCAGTTGTTTTTCAGTGTCTGAATTCACTGACTGATTTTGTGGAAAACATGTCTTTCCTGGATTGCTGTGTAAACACTAACACCAGGGAACCACTGGAGTTTTCTAACAGTGAAGAATTTCATTGGACAAATGCCAAAATCAGAAATGGTCTTTGTGATGAGTTCAGTATAGAAAATACTGATTGGTGGAGTTACCAGAGCTGTAGTGAAATAAAGGCAGCTATTGAAGCACTCAGCTTCACCAAAAGTTCTGTTAATATTTCACAAAACTTGGAATCCTTTTTGAGTACCAGTAAAACACCTGAAAGTGATCAGCTGAAGGGACTCACTCTGCCTGTCTCAAACACAAGGAATTGCATATCCTTCAGTCAGTCAGCTGTTTCAAGGTAAGACTTTGTTAATATTTCTGGAGTATAATGCCATTATTTGTCAAGAAGAGCATTTCACAGGGTGTAGGACCGTTTCAGATTTGATGCACACACATTCATACCACTATGACTGTTGTCAGTGTGCCTCAAAACACTGCAGTGTATTGTTCACTGTGCTTTTAACCCTAAATTAACTTCTTGGCAATCTGCAAAAAGTGACTTTTTTGAACAGCCTGATTCTATGATGTTATTAAGGAATGGTGGCCTTAGTCTAGTTACTTTAAAAATGGACAAACACTACCACCACCAGAAAAAGAATAACAGAACCCTAAAGGAATGGCTTTTTCAAGACAGATGGGGTTAAATGGATTCTGCAAGTACCAAACATGCAAACTGGTCTCCCAGTGCCTGCTCATACTGATACCATGTTTAGTGTGTTGGTAGGTGTTGCTTGATGATGACCTAACAAAATCCAAAGTACATTCTTTGCAGTAACTTAAGCTAACAAAGAATAACCTTCAATACATTGTAAAAAACCAAAGAAAACTACCATGTGTGGGCATGAAACATTGTTTTTAACATAAACAAGTCATCATAGGTAAAATAGGCACAATGGGCACTTAAAGCCCATTTAGGGGTCTAAACAGGAAAATGGGTTAGAGCCTTTCTTCTGTAAGTCAGTACCCAAAGGAGCAATGTGAGAATGGATCTGACCATCCATCCTGTGACCAGGTTTGTATCATGAGTTATACACTCAACCTGACACTGATATTCTGGCAAATACCAACTGCATAACACTTTATTTTTGAAGACCACAGATGCTTTCAGTTGTGGTTGCACTGAACCTCACATCCATATCTAGACTGAAGAGCTCCCCAGATCAGACTCCTGATTAAGACAAGAGCATTGGCCAAACAAACTGCTGGCCCTCGTGTTCCTGTCCAAGTGCAACTTTGTGATGCTGTGTAAGCAGCACACAATTAGAAGCTGCAGTTGTCTGATCCACTGGGATGCAGTTCTGGAAATCAATTTAATGGAGTTTTAAAGTGGCTTTGATCCTAAAGAAATAAAATCATCACTGCACATTCTTGACTAAGAAACAATAAAGCTTCATCCTCTGTTTTAGCACTCACAAAAAAGCACAGAAGAGGCTGGCTGTCATCAAAACTGTATTTTCCAGAAGTCCTTTAAACCTGGGCAATAAGCAAGCCAGTACCCTCGAATACCTCCCCACTCTCCGCAGTATCTGTAGGTCTGAGAAGCTTAAAGAGCAAGGAAAGACTAAAAGGAGGTAAGTTTGGGTTTTCCTAAATCTTCTACATTTCATTATAGTTAAGGATTTTAATAAAATATCTTGTCAAATAATTTTAGGCAAGAAAGTTGGACATTTGTCTCTCAAAATAATAGAAGTGTTGCCTTATATTTGGAAATAACTTTGTTCCCTTAACAATAATTTTTACTTTTTTTTTTTTTAATAGGTTCTTGCATTATCTTGAAGGGATTCATCTTGAAATACCCAGACAAATGATAAATGATCTGTCTTTGGACTTCCCTTAAAATTGCCAACACCAGAAATACTTTGTGCCTAATGGTGGTATTCTCACCATAGTTTGGTTATTTTATTTTTTTTAATTATGACATTATTGTATATTCAGAGTCATTTGTATATTAAATTTTTATAAGTATTTAAAATAATGTATATATGTATTGTCATTAATACTGCTCTCCACAGCTGAAATGTGGGTTTGTTTGGTGCTTATCCAATAAGTGCATTCATAATATTAAATGCACAAACTATTCAGTGGGGACTTCTTGCTCTCTTTTTCTCTAATTTGTGGATCACGTAGCAAGAAGTCCTTTTGTAACAACCAGCTGTCACAACTTCCACAGCAAAGTTGCTGTTTTCTGAGGAGACTGTTTTGTTGTTTCTGAATTTGCAGTTAAGTGATAAATAACCCGAGGTGGGAGGGGGCACAGAGAGGATGCAACAAGTCTTCCAAAGTCTAAATGACTAAAACCAGCTCTTCACTTTGACCACAGGGAACAGTCTTTACAAAGCACTATGCCTCAATGTACATATGTTTGTATACATTCTTTTCATTGTTTACAGCTGTCAGATCTGCATGTTCATCTCCTAAAAAGGTAGAGCAATTATTACTGTAGCTCAACACAATCTCAAGATTGATTTAGGCAAGATTTTGTAAATAACAATTATCCCAGTGTTACTTTGGGTTCAGGAATATTTAACTATTTCTAGTCTTGTACATTGTAGTTTTAAGCTTCTTTTTGTATTTCACAAGACTTCAGCCTGATTATTTGTGTTTGAATCCTTTTTATACAATAAATTTGTAAGACTTTGCTACAATCTGAATGTTTCTGTTCCATGAAGAGTAAAACTCCTGAAACGTATTTTTTAAAGGATTTTAAAACTGGAATTAGTTCAACCATGTACTTTTCTGCCTTTTCTTTGCAGTTGGACTGTTCCTGTTCCTCAAACTGAGTCAGACTGCTGCCATGCAGTGGTGCTCCACTTACCTCAGTATCTCTGTAATAGTAAGGAAGCCCATTTGCTAGTTCTGGTCTCATCTTACATTTTTCATTCTTAAAGATGTTCAGGAATAAGAAATATTTGTGGAAACAGTAAATTATTTTAAGCTTCTGAATTGTAGATCATCTTTATAGTTTACTCTTTCCATAGTCCAGAATTACCAAAAAATGAAAGTCATGGCTGTTAAAATCTTCATGGCTTGATTTTTTGTATCAACAGTCTATGCTTCTCCTGTATGATTTGTAAAAATAAACAAATACACATTTTTTAATTTTTTAAAATAATAAAGTACATGTGTATCTGTTCACTGCTTTCTAAAGGCACTCTCAATCTAACTAGATTACAGTGAGGACCTACACAAATCAGAAACAAGTCCTGTAAAGTAGTAGTATTTTGGGAAATTCACAGGAATTTCAAAGACCCAAATTAGAAAGCAGTGAGAGACAATTTACCTTCTTTTGAAGTGAATTTTCTGGTTTTAGCAACTGCCTTAAGAAGTTGTTTACAGAATCTCCTGTAGTGTCCACAAGGTGGAATTCAAGTATTTCCCTTCTTGATCAGATATTTACCACACGAAATCACCTCAAGCTATTCTGAATGAAAGATAATCTGCATGTGATGATTTACTTGAATTATGATAAATTAGCACCTTTGGATTTCTATGCATCCATGAGCATCTTTTATATGCTGGAATAAAGCAAGTTTCCAGGAGGGATGGGCTTGAGGTAAAGGGACCTGTGGCTGGTTTTGATTAACTATGCTTAGAAGGAAATACTTCACAAGTTCCATTCCAAGTACTGTGAAATTCACCTGCCTTTGATGCAGAATATTTTCCTGCAATACTTTGGGCCCTGGTTAGTCCTTCATGTACTTCTGTGTCTTGAAATCAGAAGTAAAAACAACCCCAGAGTTTCACAATGACTCTTTCCCCATTTAAGCAGCAGTTATTAGTAGGTATTCAGAACTTAAAAACGAAACCAACAGCCTTGGTGTTGGTGAAATCTCAACCAAGTTTCAAGCTTTTCTTGGTGAAATCTCAACCAAGTTTCAAGCTTTTCTTTCTTTTTACTGCCATTCCAGTATTGCTTTCCAGAATGGAGATGAGGGTGACATTATTCTACCATTCCATGAATAATACAGGAAAAAGCAGTTACAGTTGCAAGAATGAGCCCAAAGGCTTAGGCTGGGTTAATGCTACTGCAGAACAGAAGTGGGAGGAGGGAAGAATCCCTTCAAGAGCAATACTATCTCAGGTCTTTGTAAAAGATATATAAATAACCACTCCCCAAATGTCACACAAAATCTTCCTTTTATTCTACAGAAGTTGTAAGGACACTACAAAAATTAAGGTAGCAAAAAGCTTTGGTGTTTGGCTTGCAAGAAGATTGCCTGGGGAAAATTAAATCCACATTTACACTCCAGTATGCACCAGTTCCTAGAGGGTAAGTGCTGAAAAGAGGTTCTATGTCGGCAGTTGAACAACTTTTCAGATATTCTGCTGCTGTGTATTTCATAACTTCACAATATTTACAAATAAATAAAAGGTACAATACTAGTCAGTACCTAGAAGATTAAAAAAAGGTTTCATTATTTGGAACTGATAATACATGTCTACTGTAGTGTTTAGTCATCTACAAAATTAGTGTTTTTACAAGATTGTAGATAAACTTTACTAAAGAAGCATTGTGTATTATACTGCACTACAGCAGTGCAAATTAGCAATGCAAATTAAATTTAACCAGAAACTAGAAAAATATTTGAATACCTCTTTATCTTTTTCTGAATTAATTAACCTTCTTGAAAATCTTTGTCTCAATTTTTTCTCTTTGCCTTTTTTCTTGTCTTATATAAACAGAATATTAAGTCACAGACTTTTTGGCATTTGCTTTATCATGGAAGAGGAACATTTTCAGTAGGACTGAGATGCTATATTGTCCGTTTGTTGAGCTATGTGAGCAGGGTTTTTTAGGAACCACTTGGTGCCAGCGAGCTCCCTCAGAGCCTGTGCTGAGCCCTCGCAGTGGGGCAGAGCTGCGTGGGGAGAGCGGCACTCACCTGCCCCGGCCGTACCGGTGCTTTGCTCGGTGTCCGGGGCGCGGCTGCTGTTCTGTTATCCAACAAGCTTTGTCCATTTATTTAGAGAGATGGGGTTGAGGCAAGCCTGGAGGTGCGCGGACACAGGCCCCTTAGTAATGAACTGTCCGCGCAGGAGGGTTCCGACTCGTCGCGGGCAGGCTGCCGGGGAGCGGGACGGGCCGGGGCCGGTGGGCGGGTGCCCACGGGCGCTGGCCGGGCCGCGTGCCCCGAGCCGCCCGAAGGAGGAGGCGCCCGGGGACACGGGAGGAGACGGGGCGTCCCGGGCGCTGGGGCCGCTCTGGTTCCTTATTTCCCGGCGGGGCCGAGCCTCCCGCAGACTCCGCGCCGGGCACCGGGGGCGATGGACCACGACCGCAACAAGGAGCTGCTGCTGGAGCTGCAGAGGGCGGCCGGCACCGGTAACGATCGCTGCGCCGACTGCGGGGACCCAGGTACGGGAGCTCCACCGGGCACTGCCCCGCGCCCCTCGGCCCCGGACCCGCTTCCGAGCGGATAGCGGCCGTGATGAGGGGCCGGCCGCCCCCTAGGGCTGCGGCGCCGTCCGGGCGCTGCTCGTCCCGGTCCCGGTCCGCTGCTGTGTCCGCTCGGTCCCTGCGGGGCACCGGCCGCGCCCCTCGCTCTGTGTCCCGCAGGGCGGCAGCGGGACGGTGCCGCGGCGCTGCCCGCTCCGGGACACGGCTCTCGGGGAACCCCCCGGGGCCAGGGGACCGCAGCAGGGGGCAGGAAACGACCTCAGCACCAGGCGTTTCCTCGAGTTATTTGTGAACAGAGCATGAGGCTGCAGGAGGAGGAGGGTGCATGGGGTGGATTTCCAGCTCGGGGATGTCTCTGCGCAAGGGCTGGGGCACACAGAAGCAACGAAAAGCCGCCGGAGAGCCCGCGCCGGGCTGGCGCCAGAGTCCTTTCGGGTGGGTCTGTCGGGAGCCAGCAGGAGCTGAGGAAAGCGTCACGTTGCTTCTGTTTAGCGTGATAGGGAGAAGTGGACAGTGGCGCAATCCAAGGAAATGGTCTTGCCAGAGCACTCAATGCCTTTAGGGATGCACCTGTCAACGCTGCTTCAGGGAATGTAGCAGCAGGCAAGAGCTGGAGCCTTCACGGGCAGCAGACAGAGTCCTCGCTATATGTGGTTGTACTCTTGTACTTGCAATAGTGCACGCTGTCGGCACCTTCCTTCCATTGTTAATTCAGCAACAGCAGCTTTTCATGCAGAACTAATAATTAGTTGAGCTTTTCCATCACCACTCACCTGCCTGCACAGTCACATTAATTTTAAAGCAAAGAGGCAGTAAAAGAATGTACAAATGCAGGAGCCACATTGTTCACTAGGGAAAGCAGCTATTGTTCCCCTGAACACAGTGAAGTGACAGCCATAAACTATGGGGTGGGATTCGAGGTATTTATTAAGTGTGAAGCCTGGGCTGTGCATCAGATGTGGGTTTTCACCCTTGCCAGTGGCTGAGCCTTTTCCTGTGTATTAATTGAATTCTTTGTGTTTTTATCTAGATCCAGAGTGGGCTTCTTACAAACTTGGAATATTCATTTGTTTGAATTGCTCCGGAATTCATCGCAATCTTCCTGAAATCAGCAGAGTCAAATCCCTTCGGCTTGACTTCTGGGAGAGCAATTTAATAGAGGTACAGAGGAAAAAGCAGTAATTCTCCACACTTCATAACTGCCTCTGCCATGTAATTCCCGTGCTATCCACCATGGACAGAGCAACAGAGCTCCACAGAGCCAAGTTAACTCCATGAGTAACTTCAGAGGCTTTTTTATGACCTGCTCCATCAACTTGTACTGATCGGTCACCATGTTCCTAACAGTCTGTGGTGTGCACTTTTATATACACAGTAACTTCTCACTGTGGTTTAGAAACCCACAGATGTTTCCAGGTAGTATGTTCAATTCAGAAAGCAACATACTCTTCTTAACTATTGGTTCAGCCTGTTATTGTTCAGTTGAATTGTGTTAATAATACAATCACAGTCAATATCTGGGAGGAGATGAAAAAACAGGGAGATCATAAACAAATCTTCTCCTACTTTTGTTCTTTTTATCAACAACCACAGTTTTGTATTCCTTCACAAGTGGTTCAGAACTGTAAATACTGAAGAAGGTGCACCCACCCTAAAAATAGCAAACTGTAATGCCAAAGAGAATTTATAAATATATGTAAATACACACTGAGAGTTATGGCGAGACTCGGCAAAAAGTGCAGCGCTCCCTTTGATACAGGTCTCATTTTGTGTTCATGACATGGTGTTGGTTTGTAGTGGCACACCTAACTGTAATTTATTTTGAATTTCAGTTTATGAAGAATCACGGGAATCTCTGGGCCAAAGCTAAATACGAGGCCAAGGTCCCTCCGTACTATTACATCCCCAAGTCCTCTGACTGCATGTAAGTTGATGGTGCATTCACTGCTGCAGACCTTTACATCTGCTTCCCTTACACATCTCCCTGGCTGGCTGATGAAACCAGAGTAGAGACAGATCAGCTTTATCCATGTTTTCCTCTTTCAGGGTTTTAAGACAGCAGTGGATTAGAGCTAAATATGAACGTGGGGAATTTCTTGACACCCAAGTCTGCCAAGATCCTTGTTCTGCAGGTAAAAGGATTGTCAGGGAGGTCTCAGCCTCAAGGCCAGCAGCACAATGTTCTGTTTGCAGCTTTGGAGATCTCTAAGGTTGGCTTGTCACATTTGAACTGCTGAATGTGCAGTCACAGCTTTGAGTCTAGCTTTGAGACGAAACTCCAAAGAAAAGGCACTTACATGAGTGCAAGGCTATATTCAGATCTTACAGTTCTCTAGTTCTACACTGATTTTTTCATATGAGGTGCAAATTTTCAGATGGAGAAGAGACTTGAAACTGTGCCACATCACCCTTAGCTAAATAGTCCTGCCCTTGTGCCACCATTCTCTGACACTTATCTATCTGGTCTGCAGGCAGCCGTGAAGGATGCCTCTGGAAACTTGGGAAGGGACGCAGACAGTTCCAGAAGAGGCAATTTCACCTATCAGCAAGGGAAGGGGTGATGAAGTACTACAACAAAGAAGTGAGTTCCTCAGCCAGTGCTGGCCATAGGTAGCAGGTCAACACTCACCCTCAGACCTTGCTCTTTGTGGGCAAAACCCAGCACAAGTAGCTTTGTCTCTAGTTTTGCAGCCAGCCTGTGCTTAGAGGAGTCCACATGTTTCCTCATTTACATATGGAGTATATTGGGCAATTTTGGATTTAGCTCTTTTCCTCATCCCTTATCTCAACCCTGCAGCCTCCTTTTGCTTAGTGAATAAAGGAAATGGATGCTGGCAGTTGAAAAGCAACACAAAGAAGAGATCTGCTGGCAGTTGTTATCTCTTACACTACCAAAATATCTTCTCATCAGCTCCTGCAGCAGGGTCCTCAACAGGTCTCCTTTCTGTGAGACAGTGTAGCTAATTGTTCTCTAACCAGGAGGCTGGAGATAGACCCATCCCTTGCAATGCAGACCCGGCCCTCTGTAACAGTGACCCAGCATTTGTCAAGGAATCTTTGTAAATGATTGTATGTTGCATGTAATTAAGGCTTTATGTTTCAGGTATACCCAATATTCAGATATTTTAGGATGTCTGCTTTCTATTCAGTAGGGATCTAGGTCTCATGCCGCTGATCTGTCCTGCAGTACATTCCCTGAGAGCACTTCAATACAGTAATGCTTTTCTTTTCACAGTCCAAAGGTCCAAAAGCCATTATCAGCGTTGAGACTCTGAATGCAATGTTCCAGGTGGAGAAAATAGGACACATTCATGGGCTGCAGATCACATACATGACAGATGGTCAAACAAGGAACCTTTTTGTCTATCACGAAAGTGGAAAGGTGAATATCATGGAGATTCTGGAGTAAGCAAGATGCTTAGATGTTGGATCTGTATTTTGGAAGAGTTACTGTGTCTGCACGATCTGGTTTTATTTGGCATCACTAAGACTTGTAGAATATAGGAAGTTGCAGAATTTGCTACTCCTAACTGTAGCATCTTGCTCCTTTTCTGTTGGGGCATATATTAAACCTCACCCTTTGGGATAGTCTTAAGTGGTGCATGATGGTTTTACACAATTCCATGGTTAAATTCTTGACATGTACAGAGAATATTGTTTTATATTATTTCCAAGCCAATAATGATAATTTTTAAAAGTGTCTCTATAGATATTGTTACACTTCTGTTTCTTCCTTCAACAGAGTTCTTGTGTTTTTCCAGGTACAGAGGTTTTTAAACAATCCATAACTGAATCCACTGAAAAAGCCTGTGTATACAGACGTGGGTGACTGTCCACACTGAGAATGTCTAGGACCTCCCAGAAGGGGCATTCTTAAATTATTTTCAAGGGTCAATGTTTTTCAGGTGCCTGGGACAAATCACTGACTCTCTCTGACCCTTAGGGAGAAAGTACCTCTTCACAAAGAGGTCACAAGGAAGGAGAAGGGCCTTTTGGAACAGCAGTGCTCTTACTCTTCTTGTTAATTTTTATGTTTGTGTTTGCTGTTTTCCCAGGAGATTGTTGACTGGTTCAATGCTATTCGGGCAGCACGTTACCATTATCTCACAACAACCTTCCCAAATGTCCCTGAGCCTGAGGTGAGAGCTGGACAGGGCTTGAAGCAGTCTAGGCAAACACAGCATGGGAAAACATTTTCTCACTTCTGACAGAGTCAGTCAAAAAGCAGCACTTGGGTCCAGGGAATGAACAGAAGAGGTAGAACAAAAGGCCAGACTGAATAACATGCAAAAACTTAGTCAGCATTTAAGGCCTAAAAGTCTCCATGTGATCCTTACAAAGTGTAATCTGTCAAAAATGTTATGTTCCTTCTTTCTTCAGACTTCCCTTTACCAAGAAGCCAAAAAAAAATCCAGACCCCAAAAGCCACAATTGATGGTGATTAACTTTGACAGAAACAGAACAGAAATGCGGTCTTGAATGAGACAGCCTGTCCTGGTTTCGGTTGGGACAGACACAGACTTTTTTGTGTTTGTGTTCTCCTAGCTCATACCCAGGATCACAAGAAATTTTGTCAAAGAAGGATATATGGAGAAAACAGGACCAAAAGTAAGTGCATGCTTGGCATTAGACAAACAGGATCATTCCAGATAGAGAATATTTGGTAGTTCAGTGATACTGACTCATAAAAGATTTGCTCAGTGACTCTCTGTTTCCTGGATTGATAAAAGACACTATATTCGAGCCTGTCATGTTCTTTTATTTTGTGTGGAAAATAAGATCGGGAAGAAGAATCCTTGAAGAGTAAGCAAGGTGGATTAGCTGTCAATGGACATGCAAAGTGATGTTACACAACACCACATGGTTTGCTGTATCTGCTAACTGCAGCTCCTGCCACAGCAGAACATGACGTGCTTATCCCTCCTACTTCTCTGTTTCACTTAGAGTCAGTTGCACTTAAGTCACATCTACTTAGAACAGCAAAGTGTCATTTGACACTTTGTCAAATTTCTCTACAGTGAAGCCAATAGTTTGGTTTGTTTTATTGTGGGAAGTGTTTGGGCCAGTACTCTTGGAACAGAAGAGGTTTTGGGCACTGCTGAAGGAGGAGATAAAGATCTAAGGTCTTGTTTGAACACAGCCACTTCTTGCCTTGCTCTCCTCTGAGTGAACCATGAGCCAAGTCCCAATATGAAGTTCAGTGGTGCAGTGCTGATACTGAATACACTGGGTTTTGACCCAGCTGGTGCCTGTGTTCCAGCACCTCTTCTGCAGGTACTTGCATGGAGCATGAAAGATTTTGTGGTTTTTTTCCCTGAGGCCCAAATTCTGCTTAAACTGAGGTGAGTCCTGGAAGAGGCCTCTTCAGTATGGAGCAATTAATAGCTCAGGAATGGTCAGTGTAGCTGATAGAATTAGCACTTAAAAAAAAAACTACTAGTATTGTACACCCAAAATTCCAGGGACAACCTCCCTGATCAGATTGCTGAAATTGGTTGCTCACTCTCTTCACTATCACCACTGGCTCAGGGGTTGTTCTCTGCAGTGCTTTCCGTCTATTTCATGCAACTTCCTTAATCCTGGTTATTTGATAACTTTCCTGCCCAAAGGATGTCATTGAATGTAAATCTGTAGTTTGAGCCCAGGGAGAAGAGAGAGCTGAGAGCTGCACACAGCAGTCACTCACCTGTTACCAGTTACAGGGATGAAGGAGACTGAACTCAAGCTCCAAGGATTTTAAGTGGTCCTGGGATTTGAGTAGACTAAACTCCACTTTGAGACTTGGTCTTTAAAGACTTTCTACCATCTCCTTGCAGCAGAAGGAGGCCTTTAAGGTACGCTGGTTCTGCTTGGATTCTCAAGAAAGGAACCTGCTATACTTTAAAAATCCACTGGTAAGAGGAGTGTCCTTTGTTCCACAGCCCCTTCATGAAGCAGGCAGGGAGGAAGGGTCTGTTCTCATCCACCTTTTCCAGTGGCTGTGCCAGACTGGAGCAGGCCCAGCCTCAAGAGCCCATCTCCCTTGCCAGTGGATGTCTCTGAAGCTGAGCTGGCCTGTACAGTGGCTGTGAGGAAGATCTTTTAAAAGTAACTGCTCCTGCCTGTAGTGTTCATGCCCCCTCTCCCCCAGCCCCAGTGCCTCCGTGTCTGTAACCTTAGCCAAGATGAGCAATATTCCAGTACCAGAGGCTTGACAGCCCCAGGATCCTGCTTCCTAGCACTGCTTTAGCCATGGGAATGTCCTTCCCTCCCCCCTCTGAACACCCACCAACCAGCTCTGTAAGGGTGGGGTCCTGCCTTCTCCTCCTGAGGATCCCTGTGAGTGCAAAATACCCTTTGTGTGTTCCTTGCTGGTGTCACCAGTCCATGTCATCGGTTCCCCTCCGTGCATCCCCAGGTCCTGTTCCATGTCAGGATAGAGCAGTGTCTGCTGGAGCTCCACTGTCTGCTGGCTAATGGCTGTCTTCTGCTTCCTTCTCTCCAGGATGCATTTGCACAGGGCCAAGTTTTCATCGGAAGGAGGGAAGAGGGATATGAAGTACGAGATGAGTTGCCCCAGAGAGTTTGGGTGAAGAAGAAAAAACCAGCAATCACTCTGGTCACACCAGTGAGAGAGTTTGTGTTTATCTGTGAGAACGACAGGAAGCAGAAGGAGTGGATGGATGCCTTGAACAGAGTCATCACTCAGCCCTGATGTCCACAGGGAGGAGCAGACAGGCAGCTCCATTCCACCTGGCTGCAGCTTCTGGCCACACAGGGACAGGGTTGTTTTCTGCAGAATGGGGTGAATGTCTCTTACAGTGCTACATTTCTGGCACAATAAAAAAACAAGCCAAGTTTAAATTGTGGAGGATACTGTAATGGAATCACTCCTCTAAAGGAATCCCACAGATGCTCCTAGCTCCTTGCTTTCAACAGTCTCTACTGTTTGGCTTTTATGTGACTGGCAAACCCAACATCCAATGAATTTTTTCCAAAGCACAATCCCACACAGTGCCCCAGTGAACACATCGAGAGTACAGGATAAACATACACTGATCTGTCTCACCTAAGAACAGATGAAGTTTAATGAACTTGATTAGACTGAACATTGAAAGGCAGGAACAAGTTTTTAAAGTGTTTTCTTCAGTGACTTGCTTGCAAACACTCCATGAGTGAGGACTGGTGTTCAGTGTTGGAGGGGAGCCTTGTCATCAGGTACCACTGTGTGCAGGAACTGGTGGGGACTTGCACTGGCTGACACAGAGCACTGAGTGTTTCCGTGCCTCCAGACCAAGTCTGAGATCTGATTCTACCAAGCAGCAAGTCATTCACACATTTAAGTCTTTCCAGATAGCCTTAGTTCGCAAATCAAGAGGAAGTCTTGCAGACGAAGTTTCTGGTGAGGCTTCCACCTTCTTCTGACAATTGCCAACTGATCCTGAGATACTCAAAATAGTTCTCTTTTGCAGAAATGAGAAGTGCCAATACTTGCAGGAATTAGTGACACTAATTCTTCTTTCTCCCCACCCCTCTAATAATGCAAAGGAATTGTCTGAGTTGGATCATCATTCTGCCTTTGTCAGCCAGCTCATCATTCAGCTCTGAGCAATCTGCAGCAGTTTTACTTGTTGATAAGCTCCCATGAGCTTCCCTGTGTTCCAGGCTCTCTCCCCACACAACCACATTCGTTCTAGCTCACATGGTAGTTCAGCAATTTTATTAAACAGCCCAATGCTGTAGCTCCTGAAATCAATAGAAAGCACCTTTTGACTTGTACGAGGAACAATGTCGGTCTTCATTTGTTAATTGTTATTTTGAAATTACGTGAGTAGCTTGGGATGACCTCAGTAGAGTTTGGTCCCTCCAGTAAGCCTGAACTTAGTCAGACAGGGTCTGCACTGTGCTGTCCTGTGCCACTTCTCTCCCGGCTAGCTGAGCAGACTGCCCATGTCAGCAACTCTCACTATTACAAAATCGGGAAATTCACGGTGGAAATGAAATAGTGCAGATAACGGGGACTTTTTTGGACAGTCAATGAAAGTCAAGGCCAGGCCCTGGAGAGTTCTGCGTCGAAGTCCATTACCACCGGCAACCCAAATGCTGGCACGTGAGAAGAGCGGAAGAGAACAGAGCAG
Organism: Eopsaltria australis; assembly: GCA_034509425.1. NCBI lineage: Eukaryota > Metazoa > Chordata > Aves > Passeriformes > Petroicidae > Eopsaltria > Eopsaltria australis. The sequence goes on from JAVTVJ010000489.1 coordinate 713,417, forward strand.
AGCAGAAGAGAGCGGGGCAGAGCCGGCGCGGCCTGGGCCGTTCCCGGCAGCGGAGGAGGCGCCCGGGGAAATCGAAACGCCGCGGCTGCTGCGCTCCGCCCCGGGCCGAGCCATGGCCGCCGTCATCGAGCTCGAGCGGCTGCAGCGCGTCCTGGAGCTGCAATGCTCCTGCTGCCTGCAGCTCTTCACGGAGCCGCTGCGGCTCCCGGGCTGCGGCCACAGCTTCTGCCGGCTCTGCATCCACCGCTACTGCGGGGAGCGGCCCCGCGCCGCCTGCCCGCTCTGCCGCCGCCCCTTCGAGCTCCAGCACCTGCGGCCCAACCGCGAGCTGGCCGCGCTGCTCAGCCTCATCCCGCGGGAGCTGAAGGAAAAGTTGGAAGCTCAGGATGGGCCGGAACCCTGTGGAGCTGCTGCCTGCAACGACCGGAGCTCGGCGGGGCCGGGACCCGGGGAGAAGGTACGGTCCGAGGCAGCCCGGGGCTCCATCCCCCGACACCCGGGAGCTTCACCCTCCCGAGCAGCCCGGGGCTCCTCCCCATGACACCTCGGGACATTCCGGGATGACATCCCGGGGCGCTTTCCCCCGATTCCCCCGGGACATTCCCGGGCGACATCCCCCAACACCCAGGAACTCCTGCCCGTGACGTTCTGGGACAGCGCCCAGCGGCACCCTCGGGTTCCCATCCCACAGCATCCCAGCGCAGCCCGGGGCTCCATCCCGCTCCATCCCACGGCACAGTAACACACTGAGCAGATGGGTTCGGCTGATGCAGTATTTGGGGCTCATTGCTGGTGTCTGACACATTGAGAGCTCCGTAGCTGAATTAGAACAACTAATATCTCTACATATTCAGCTGATGCACAATAGTAATAAGTGGCTTCTTTGTGCTGGGTGTTATTTATTGCATCAGCATTGCATTGGAGACTGCTGAAAGGACACATCATTATTAGACAGTGCTACAGCTCCACCCAGCTTCATGGCACACAGTGGAACAGGTTCATGATCTTGTTCTCTGCTTAAAACGACTCCCAGAGGAGAAGATGAGAAAAATCTGTTCACCTTCATTATTTTAGCACATATGTAACTTCTTCAGTCAAGCTAAGAGTGTATTGAAGCTCAGAGTTATAGCTGAATATGTAATTAATTGGTGACTGTTGATGTTGATTTCATTGTGATTGTTCCTACCCACAACTGTGTCTTTCAGGTACTTCCTCAACCAGTCCAATGCTTAACTAATGTCAGTGATGTTGGGAATTTTATTATCTTGCTGCTTAACCTAGTCATACTTTCTCTGAGGGTAATATAGTAATAAATAGTTCAATGTGTCACTTTAAAGGAGGAAGAGATACAGGAGAGCTCCAAGCAACAAGAAATAACTGCAGAGACCATTCACCTGTTGAGGAAAGATCTCAATAAAACAAAGGTACACATTGTACATTCATCACCTGCAGTAACTTTTGTTTCCACTGTTCTGGGCTGGAGATATGATTGACTGCAAGGTTGCCTTCCAGCTTAGAGCAGAACTCTGCCTTTTTGTTTCCTTCTTTTCTGTCACAATTCTGTTTTTACTGATGAGGATGAATATATGGCATCAGCTGCACTAATTTGTGTCTTGGCTGGCACAAAGTCACTGGAGTTGTGCATTGTTGCATTTTTCTGCTTATCCCAGGAGTAACCTGAATGTTTCTGATACACTTAGATGCAAATTACAAATCATTAGAGGAAATACTGAACTTTCTGAGTTATCAAGCAGAGTCCACTGGCCGTAAAATAGTCAGGATTCTTAACATGCCCCAAATCTCATTGCCGGTAATGCAGGATAGTGTCAAATATACTTCATTCCTTTGAATAAAGTTTTCTGGTCAGCAGGGGTCAGTCAAAGAGCATGTTAGATGGGGCAGTAGATTCTCATATTCCATGCATCTTTCCTAACCACACAATGAACTCCATATTTTCTGCCTTTCAGGAATATACATCTCAGATCAAAAGCCAGATTACTAAAGATTTCTGTTGCATGAAGGAATATGTTGAAAGACAGGAGAGAAACACACTGATGTTCATTGAACAAGAGCAAAAAGCTGCTCAACAGAAAATTGAAGAGACTATTCACCAGCTCACAGACATCAAAGCCCAAACTGTAAGTGATGAAGTCACAGAATATGAGTGGGAACTCTCAAGCTCAATGTCTGGGATAGTTGAATATGTACAGAGCAACTTTGAGGTCCCCACTGCACCATTCCCAGAGAGACAATGGTGCCAATCCATGGACATTGCTGTCAGCAGGGGGAGTTTGGAGTGAGAAATTCAGAGGAAGAAAAGTACTAAGAGAGGCACAGGCTGGGGATGCAATTCAGAGCTAGATTTTTTCAAAGGATAGTGGTGAGCTGGAATGAAGTGGGAACTGCTCGGCTGAAATCCAGTTCTCAGTCAAATCTAAAGTCAAGATTCTTCATGATCTTTTTATCTTCCAGAATTTTTATATATACACAAGTATGCAAGTTAAAGAACTCACTGAGTTATTAAATATTTGTAACAACTTTCTTGGGGAAAACACATGAAGGGCCCTCAAAGGTCGAAGTTAAAGCACTTCAGATTCTGCAGAGCCCATTTTGATGTTGGAAACAGCAGTGCCAAGTGATGCAAGTTAGCCAGCAGGAATCTGGAGTGGGGCTCACTGGGTGTGGCAGTGTCACGAGACAGAATTGGACTTCAGGACTCAGGCACAGGTGCCCACATTGGAATTCACCTGATCCAGGGTCCCGTTACAGGCAATGAGGAGAAACTTCCAGAATTATGTGGCCTACAAAGGAGATTAATCCAACCTCCAAAAGGCTCTTTCCTCCTACAGACTGTACACACAGCCTAAGAGAGCAACTTCAGATGTAAATTTAGGCAAACTAGGTTTACCCTTTCCTCACACTAATACATTTTCAAACTTTTGGTTTGGGTTCTAGAAGAAGAAGGAAGTTTAAAAAGAGTAAATTTGTGTATTCATATGAATACTTGAGGAAGTTGTAATATATATAAGAAAAATTAGTTGCATTCTCAGTTTTCTTAGGGAAAACACAGTCTTTTTATTTTTTAATAAGAATATCCTTCCCTGTTTTCTGTAAGATTTCAGGTTGGTTTTCTCAGGTAACTGTCCTATAAGGGAAACTTGATACAAAGAATAAGATTCTTGGAGAGATCACTGCTATTTTTCCATTTGGGCTTTATATTATAATTTGATCTGTGAGATGAAATAACTGCTATTGTTTACATCTTTCCCTTGATATTTTGTCATTACTAGAGTAACTTACCTGAGAGGCAGACATACAAAGGCTCACCTTCAACAATTACTAAAATTACACTTGATGAGAAGCTTAATGTTGTCAAAAATGCTGTAGAAGATCTTAAGAGAAAGTTGGAAATTTTACTCTTGGAGAATTATGCTCAGCAACTCCCACCAGGTGAGTTTCCCTTGCTTTGAAATCTTTTTCTTAAAGGCAGTAGATGTAGCTTATGAAATGCATGTGCAAGTAAAACAAGAAACACACAATAGCAAAAAAGTAAAGAATACTGTAAAATTTTTTAAGGTAGAAACTGCTTTATCTACATAGAACAGTCCAACTGCTTTACCCATCTCACTCTTCTGACAGCTCCCTTCTGATCACAGCAGTGTACAGTGTCTTGTTAATTTTGGGTTAAAATATTTGCCTACATGTCCTTTGTAATTTATACAATCAAAAAAAGCAACTCCTTGTTTTGTACTTGGACCAGTATCTGGGTTTATTTAAGGCGTGTTTTCCTTCAGAAGCTTAAATACTTCCTCCTATGTACATTTTGAAGAAATGCCTTAACACTTCACTTATTTTTGTATTTAGTGCAGCCTCCAGTCTCGTACCAGGAGCCAAGTGTGTGCTCATCATCTCCAGAGTCTGCAGCTGAAAGTCCTGAACCAACCATTTCCAGCCAGTTTTCTCAGTGTAAGTATCCAAGCCAGCAGGACTCTTAACAACATCCAGGTGACCCTGAGACTGGATTTGCTGAAGAAAACTGTCCTTGCCAACATCAGCAGGAGATGTGGCTGTTTACTGAAGCATGGAAACACAACGGAGTTGCCATGAATGAATCAGTTACTGACACATAATGTAACACTGTGGATGTGAGATAAAAAGAAGATAAGAAGCCTGTTTCATGGAGGTGTGTAAGCTGTGTGGTAGCTTGTGCTGCCTGCAGAGTCAGAGCTGGTGTACAGGCAGTTACTGCACCTCACTGATCTTTGCTGTTAAGCTGTAATTACTCCAGTTGTTACTTGAATTCTGCATCATTTTGACAGAAACATTTCTACAGTCAACAGACTACTACAGCTGTAGCTTAACACAGAAAACAAATGTTCTTGCTGATAAAATGTGTAAGAACTTGCCCTAGTGAACAGATGACTGTAAGCTTTATTAAGGTAAGCATCCCATTTATTGTTGACAAAAAGGTAATTTAAAAAAAAATATTGTGGCTAGGAATAAAATCTGTCTTGCAGGGTGCAAGGTACTTTCACCATCCCACTGGTGTGCATGTGAGTGTGTCATGGATATTTACACAGTTGTGCCTGTTAAATGTTTCAGTATGCCCAGGATAAGAGTTGATAGTGCTTGGTTGAGGATTATTTGATTCAGGTTTATTGTATGATCACTGGGTTTCATTTCTGTTCTGGAGCAGGGTCACACCTGCCTTCTTGTTGTCTGCATGTGAGAATATTTTCCTTTCTGTCTTCCAGGGGCAGATGATGTGACTTTTGACCCCACAAGAGTACATGAGCGCCTGGCACTCACAGCCCAGAACAGGAGAGTGATGGTTTCCAGCCAGCTGACCAGATATGAACCATCACCCAAAAGATTCTGCATCAGCCAAGTGATGTGTTCACAGGGCTTCTCTACTGGGTGCCACTACTGGGAAGTAATTACCAAGGACAGTGATGGATGGGCTGTTGGAGTTGCTCACGAAATGATTGGTAAAAGGGACAAATTGGGAAGAACTGAGCATTCCTGGTGTGTAGAATGGCTGGGTGCTAAAAAACAGCTGTCAGCGTGGCATAAGGATCAAGAAACATTATTACACAAGGCCAAACCACTGAAGATTGGAGTTTTCCTGGAGCTACAAAAGAAGGCCGTGTCATTTTACTCCATTGCTGACAAAGAAATGCTTTTGCACACCTTTGAAATCAGTACCTCAAATCCCCTCTACCCTGCTTTCTGGCTGTACACTCTAGAAAGAAATGGATCTTTAACTATAAGTCAGCCAAACAGGAGATGAAGCCTGTTGAGAACAGGGACAATTTTGCCAGTGACTGCGGAGTTTCTATAAAAGCCTCAGTGTTTAGGACAGGAATGTACCAAGGAATGAATGCATAACTACCCAGGCTTTCCTGGAAATCAGCAGCTGATCCTTCTGTCTGCTCTGCTCCTCTTCACGCTGTGCTCTGGTCTAGCTAGACTTCATTAGAGTGATTCCAGCCTATGCTGAAGGCAGTAACACCTCTGTGGGAGTCAGGTGGGTTTCTCAAGCAGCTTTAAGTAGTACCAAGATATTCCTAGGAAGGAATGTACTAAGGAAGCTCTAATGCTGGGGATAAGCCTTTCTCATGGAACTAATTTTCCCTACCTTGATATAAAAAAAATACAGAACAGATGATGCTATTACTTTCTGTCAAGTGAGTTTTCTTTAGACAGATGCTCAGGATGCTCAGGAATGCTTAGAGGGCAAGAATGCTACTGATCTTAGGTATGAAAATCTTTCCCTTCAGGGCAGGCACTAACTAGGAAATAGGCTTTGCATTTGAGGACCTGACACTTCAGGGAGGTGTCCTAGAAGAACATCATCCCACTGGAACCATATTTTAGTCTTGCCCATGCCAAAGGGTTGTCAGTCCTGGTGATGGTGTGACCATGGGCATGGTTGTGGAAAGCAGATGTTCAGGTGTGTTTATACCAGCTAATAAATCGTGTGATCACTTTGCTGTTCTTTTAAAGGGCCTGCAAACAGGACTCTGTTATGGGAAGGACCATCTGGTCTTGCCAGCGAGCCTGAGACAAAGCAAGAGGTTCTCAGTTTCCTGTGGGGGTGAAGGGCCCAGAGCCTGAGGTCCCACAAAACCTACGGACAGCTTGATTTCTGTGAGATCCAGTGCTTCATGCAGGCAAACTGAAAACAGCAGTCCCAAGAAGCAAAAGCTTCTTCAGGAAGACTGTGGCATCCCAGAATTAACAAAATAAATAGTTTATTGTGAACAAAGCATGTGGGATTCAACTATCTCATTTAGTGGAATGGAGCTCCTTGGCTCTTAGTCATTGACAGAACTGCTGCTCACCTTCAGAGTTACTCTGCTGTCACTGAACACTGATGGACTAAATGCACATTTGTATGACCCCAGGGCTATGTCTTTCAGCATCTCCAAGGCTGGAGTAGCTTTCCTGGATAGCCAAAGCCACTGCCTTGTTAGGATTAAGGTGTCCTTTGCTGGTTCATCTGGAAGCACAACAGCTACAGCATGAATCACTGGGCATCCCTCATTTCCCACTTAGGAATTGCGCCGTAGTGCCTGGGGCAGCAGTTTGTTATGGTTTGGATCACAGCAACAAAACACATAACAACTCAGTGCGGATGGGAACCCATTGTGTCACTGCTTGAACATTAGGAAGAATTTCCTGATTAGGTGATTAAGCATTGGAACGAGTGCCCAGGGTGGAGTCACCATCCCTAGAGGTGTTTAAGGGCAGCCTGGACATGGCACTCGGTGCCACGGTCCGCTTGGCACGGCAGTGTTGGCTCACAGGTTGGACGGGATGATCTGGGATGTCGCTTCCAGCCTCACTGGCTCTGCGATTCCCGCGGTGCTCCGAGCGCCCCGGGCTGTCCCTCAGCGCTCACGGCGGAGCCGCCGCCTCCCGCCCGCGCCTCAGGGCGGCCGCCGCCCCGCGCAGCCGCCGCGCAGCCGCCGCTCGCGGCCGGTCCCTCGCGAGCCGCCGTAGCGCGCCCGCCCCGCTCCGTGAGGGGAGCCCGGGCAGCCCAGGCCGCAGCGGCGCCGCCGCCGCCGCCCCGCCCGATGTGAGCGGCCCCGGGCCGGGGGCAGCGAGCGCGGCCATGAAGAAGGACGTGCGGATCCTGCTGGTGGGAGAACGTGAGTGCCGGGGCAGGAGGGCCGGGGCAGCGTGGGGGCCGCCGGCTGTCACATCGCCCCGGTGCCGCGGGGCTCAGCCCGGCCCGGGCGGGGAGCCCGGAGCAGCGCCGGCCCGGCGGGGCGGGCAGGGCTCGGGGTGGGCTCCCGTGACCGCTCGGGGCGCGGCCCGGAGCCCCTCGGCTCCCTGCGCTGGGCACCGGCACGGCCGGCACTTGGTGGAGTTGTGCGGCTTGGACGTCCCTGGAGATGACACCGGGGTGAAATTCTTGCCCGGTATTTGGCCACGGCCTGTTTAAACTTTCTTTTGTTTCTTTTTCTTTTCTTTTTTTCTTTCTTTCTTTTTTTCTTTTTTTTTTTTCTTTTTTTTCCTTTTTTTCTTTGCACCCCTGTGAAAATCACACGTGCACGTTTCCCATTTACTGACTGGAAATCAGTGGCCTGATGTGCTCCTAGTGGTTCTAGGTCGGGTGTTGTGGGTTTGTGGCCAGGACAGGGCCAGGGAGTCCCTTTTTCTGCTATTAACTTTATGTGTGACCTTGGATAAACAGCACACCCGTAGGTGCATGCCAGAGGTACCGTGGATCTACATTTTTTCATGTGTTCCTAAAATTGTGTCCTGAAGTTCACGCTTAGGTACCCAAATAATTGAGAAAGCTTGCAGAGGCTCAGCCTCTCACCGGTATAAATAGCAGCAAGGAGGTTCTGTTAGTTTGCAAAGTGAGCTGAAGTTCCTCGAGGGGAAAGAATACAGAGTAATTACCAAGTGTTATTAGTAAAATTACCTAGTTATACTAGGAATGTGGTACTGCTAACAAAGCTTTCCTGAGGAGTGAATGCCCCGTATATATTTATAGTGCAGTTTATGCAGTTGTTTTATAGTGCAGTCTTGCTCTGTCTGAACTGCATAGAAAGGCTCTCTGTGACTTTTCTAGAGAGGAATCTTGAGGGAACTGTCACTGTGCAGAAAGAGCAAACTCATTAAAGTTGTATTTGGTTAGTTTTGCATGACTGTGTTTAGGAATTGGTGCCTTTTAATACACAGTTTAATTTCTCTTTAGAATACATGCCTGATTTACCTTATTGCCTTTGGCAAGGCTGGCTCTGGGCACTGGTTTCAGCACAGGTGTAACAGGTGCTTTGTTTTGGCACCAAGGTTCACAATGTGTCCAAATGGAAATTTTAAAGATAGGTTTTGTACTGTAGTTCATGGCACACATCAGAGACCATGAGCATCTCTATGTTACACTTTTGTTTGACTTGTAGTGAGGAGGAGGGAGAAACTTGTTTTACAAATTGGTAAAACTTGTCAGGTACAGTGTCAGTGCTGCTTTGTATATATGTCTCATGTATATTTATTAGTCTGAAACCAGAAGTTACTTCAGACCATCTAAAACTTGTTGGATGATAACAGTAGACCATTAGGTTTGGAACCTGAAATATGCCAAGAACTCTTTATTGTGAACTCTTAATTGTTCTAAAACTCAGCCTTTTTCATCCCCAGTGGTACACAGTTTAGGTTTAACTTGATTTAGTCCTCATACCCATGGTGCAAGCGCCAATTTTTAATAGCCAGTAATTTTCAGAATTTGTTCAGCACATTATGCAGCATGATGTAAAAGACTTATATATGAGGAAAAAGAGCAGTTAATTATCATAAAGTGCTCTGCTGCTTTCGTTCATCCCAGTCAGCTGATACTGTTTAGACTGTTATTTCTAAGACTGTAAACAGATTGGGAAAGATAGAGGGTTGACCTAGATTTGAAGAAAATAACCCAAATCTCTCCACTTGAACCTGTGGATTTTCATAAAACTCAAGGACACTAGAAAGTGTATCAAGAGCTTCTAAATACTGAACATTTACCCACCAGCAACACATAATCTTCTATTTTCAGTCACAAGAAATGGGTTTCTATATCTGCAAAGCCAGTTTTGCCACTGTGTCAAGTTAAAACTGTCTTGGTCAGGTGCAAAATACACATTGCTATTTTCACTCATTAGTAACTGTACTTACCTATAAGGAAAGTACTCATCTCTTTTCCTGTGGAAATAGGAGAGCTTCTGAAGCTCTTTGGATTCTGTCAGGGTGAAACTTAGATGTAGTTAATGCAGGAGGATGCCTGGCAGTTTAAGTTAGGATTTTAGCTCATGCGAGTATCTTTGATGGAAACTCAACTGCACTGCTGTTGGGAAAGCTGCAGCCTGCTGCTCTGCAGGGAGTGCCACTGGGGAAAAGTCTACAGCTGTTCTCCTTGAGGAAAACAGAAATCTTCCTCCCCAGAATAGCTTTTCTTTGCTTTTCATAATTTTGTTACAACTACTCTTCATCACGGGAAGTAAAAGAGGTTTTATTTCTGGATGGCAGAACATGTTACTGAACCAAAATAGACCAAGATAAGTTGAGTGTACTCTGACTGGTTCATCAGTTCAGTAACACCAGTTCCTGCACAAAATCAGCCAGTGGTACAATCATACCTCTTCTTCTTCCATATTCAGAGTTCTATATAATTGCATAGAGGAGTTTAAATGCAGTGATATCAGCTGAACACCTCCTGTCCCCTGGCGACATTTTCTGTTGGTTTCAGCAGGAACAGTGACACAGGCTCTGGCTGGAGGTGAGCAGTGCCTTGGTTGTTAGCACATTCCTGTTGGCAGAGGTGCTGGTACATCCAGGTTGAAGCAGGGTTTTGCTTGAATTGATGGCTGTTGGAAATAGATAGTACCAGAGGATATTTGAATCTGAACATTCTGGTTTTTAAGAAATGTCTCAAAATGAAATAAAGCAGGAATAGTTTTAGAAGGCTTCCAGAGGACCAGAAAATTCACAGATGAAGGGGTTTAGAGAGAGTGGAACCTTGAGAGAAGTTACCAATTCTTGGTTTTGAATGGTTACATTAGAGCTTCTCAAAACCAGGCAATTAAATTGTGATATCAGAAGTCTGAACTTTGCTGGTAAATGAAGTCATTTATTTGATTGAATAGTTTTGAGTATTGAAGCAGAGAAGATCATCATGGGTTAAGAGAACTGTGACTTTAGAAAGGTTGGTGGTTTTGGGTATTTTTCACTTTTAGTGGGGGACAGCTTGTTTGTGTCAGAATGATTAAGCTCTTGCAGTTTAAAAATAGTCAGTCCTGGAGTCTTTTTTCTTGTGCTCTTGTCCAACTCTCATCCTTGGTATTTTAGGACTAATGTGTGATCAGCATATCAAGAATTCTGTAAAAACAGTTAATTTCTACATGTTTTTCTGTGTGCTTTCTTTGTCTCTATTTCTGGAGTTGTATTAAAGCATTTCTAGTTTGTTTTGATTATTTGTTTGTTTGTTGAAGTGTTTTATGTTAAGGTTAAAATCTGATCATTCTTTTGTGTAAGGCAGAGCAGAATTCACTTCCTTTCTGGAGGAAAGGCAGAAGTGGGAGATGGATCCCAGGTTTTTACAATAAAAGAATAATGAGAGAATTGCTGTCATCAATATTTAGTATGATTAAACAACAGTTTTAAAGTTTTTAATGTGGTGAATTGCAAAATGTTCTAAAATTTTTCCCATTTTAAGATGAGGTTCAACTACTGAGTGTAACAAAACAAATTATCTAATATCTGTTTTTAATGCTTTTGCAGCCAGAGTTGGGAAGACATCACTAATTATGTCTCTTGTCAGTGAGGAATTCCCAGAAGAGGTAGAGCACTTTCATTTGTTTTCTAAGTTTTATTTCCATCCTCTCATATAGTAAGTTAATAAACTCTGCTTTAAAGTAATGTTTAAAAACAAATTTTAAAACAGAAAGATTACTTCAGAAAGAGTGATGTAGATTAGTTTAAATATATCTCTGCATGAAGATTAGAACTTTTATCTAAGTTCCTTTCATATTTTTCATGTTGTTAATGAAATTAATTGTTTATATGTGATGAATGGTAGGTTTTTTTAAGGAGCTGTAACTGGTCCAAACTGGCAGCGTATTCCAACGTGAGAGACACATAAATGGGAAGGTGTTGAATGAGACAAGGACCATCAGGTTTTTTTGGGAGGGGATATTGAATTTAATGAGTGAATAGATTGCAGAATGATTGAGAATGAGGAATTAAAAGTCACATTGTATAACTTATACTTAGCCATTTCTCGTAACTAAGCAAGCCACTGCTGTTACTTCTGTCTTTGAAGAATGTTTTACTGACTCTTGAAGTAAAACCTGCAGAAAAAGCTACTTCTACATATTATTCCTTTTAAAAAGCAGCACATAGTTTTCTTTGTACCATAAAAAGAATCACAGCTACTGCAAATAGTTAAGCTTTTTACATATAAACATGAATGTTTATTTCTTCTGATCATAGATCTTAAAATAGACATCATGTGCTGCTCTTTGAATCTACTCTGCTCTGGGTTTAATGCAAATCAGTAGGTTACCACAGTTCAGGAGTCAAGATTGGATTGAAAACATAACTGAATTTTGTTAACATAATTGAATTTAGTTCTAACCTTGCAGGTAAAAAGGAGGTCCAGTTCCTGTTCTGTAAGTGCTCAGAGACCCGTTCCTTTGCCAGGTTTTTCTTAATGTATTTAGTGAGTTGTAGTCCTCTGTTCACTTCTCAGCTTCTTCCTGCAGTATAAACTAGAATATTTATCTAAATTCATGTGTAGAGAAAAAGCATAATTTATATATAACACAAGATCTCCCAGAAATTACAAAAATAACTTTTACAAAAATAGTGCATCCTATAAAAGCTGCTGAACGAGATCTGCCCAGTGCCTCAGGCCAGTCAGGCAGATCATAGCAACATGATGGGGTCTAACAAGCACTTCAGGCTTGAAAATAGTGTTTAATATGCAGAGTGTTATCAGGAATCACTCTTGAGGAAGATCTGAGCAGAGCCTGAAGCTTTACAGAGATATTCTTGTGGTGATTGACTTTTTTTTCCCATTGTTTTACTAAAAGTAAAGTGTCACAAAAGTTCAGTGTCAACAGGTGAAAGGCAGTAAATAGCTGTGCAGGAGATTTTCATTAAAATTAGGTTTAAGTTGGTTGTTCCTGAATATGGATTCCTGTTCTTTGGAAAAAAGGATTGTCAGAGTATATATAATTTTTCAGAATAAGCTTTTATTAGCATCACATTTTGCTTTGGAGAATTTTTTGAATGTAACATTTAGCATCTGCTCAGCTCTGTCAGAAGCAGGGACATTGTCAGGTTACAATTGTGTAAAAATTAAGACTCGTATTTTGTCTGTTGTGCTCATTTAGGTGTTGGATAGAGTGGATTTGAGTTTTGTAGAGGCATTCATTTAATGTATCCCTTAACAGCATTGCTTTTCTGCAAAGCATGTAGGAAGTTCCTTATGTAGTCACTAGACTAGTAAAGAATAAGGGGGTAGCAGTGACTTTCAGTACTTAAAAAAAAAAGAAAACCAAACAAAAACTAAAAGTACTTGAATAACTAAACAGCTAGATCAACTAATATTGCTGTGTTTAAAGCTGATTAAATGGCAGGTGTGTTATAGTAAATGACTTTTTTCACCATCTGGATTATCTTGAAAGGCTCTTTCTTGCTGTTCCTTTCAACCCCAGGTTCCACCCCGAGCTGAAGAAATCACCATTCCAGCCGATGTCACTCCTGAAAGAGTGCCAACCCACATCGTGGATTATTCAGGTAGGGGCTGCTCAGTACCATCACTGATTTGGTGTGGAACTGTTTGTCTGACTCAACAGCCCCTATCACAATCAGACACATCTGAGACCAGAGCTCCAGGTGGGAGAAGCCTAGAGTAAAGTAGAAACTTCCTGAATTTCTGAGTTAGGGCACCTCATAATTTTGTGTCAGTTTAATATTTCGGGGTTTTTTTCAGTATTTTAATCTTATTACTGAGCAGATAAATAGGGTCACTGTGAAGGTTCATGTGCTGTCATAAATCTGTGCAACTGTTGCACAGCTAGAAAAACCCTTCTGCCATATACAGTGGAAGCCGAGAGTTAGGCCATGTTAGCAGGTCTTCTCTCTCCCATCACTGCTGACAAAATGTCTTTGATGTGTTTAACCACCTGGAAAAAGAAATAATGTTGTGTTGTTGTTGTTGCTGGAGTTGACCTTAAATTTATGCCGAGTGAGTTTTTCTTTCTATTGAATGAATTTTTCATCGATTCAGTTAACAGAAGCTGGTATCACTAAAAAAAGCAATCACCATTGTAATAAAATCAACATACGTCATATTCTGATGTAACTGTTTACATTATAGAAGGAAGGGGCTGTTGAGAAATGTAGAAGGGTGCAAACTATGACTTGTTCCAAAGAGAACCTGTCTACAAATATAAGTATTCCTCTTCAAAATAGCTGTAAAAAATGGATGTGCAACAGACTGTTCCTGTCTTACAAATTAATGGACCAATTTCATTATTGTTTTGGAAGGAACACTCATTAGAGTATTTTATAAAAAGAAGTTTAAATAACAAGGTTTTGAAAAAGCTGTCTCATGAGCATTCTGAAATATCCTGGTTCAGTTTAAGAAGTTTTTTTATTTTGCTTGCAAAAAATTTAGTATTAATTAATAACTTCTTCTATTGAATGCAGAAGCAGAGCAAAGTGATGAGCAGCTTTACCATGAAATATCACAGGTAAGTGTATTTTAGAGTTGACTAGAAAATAGTTTTGGAAAAAATCTTTCCTTTGACATTCTGTGCATTAGATGAGCTTCAGTCTGAATTGAAGGAAGAAACCTTTCTTGCTTGGCATTTTCTATTTTGTTTTGGGACTTGTGCTATAGGAAAGATGTATCTATTTAAGAAATCTTAAATAAAGAAAGTAAGTACTGGCACTGTGTTGGTAAATTGAGCTTAAACTCTGTCTTTCCAAGTGAAAAGACACAACCTAAATATCCTTTAATCAGCAGGCTAGCTTTTTACAAATAATTCTACCCTGAAAAGATCCATTTGACTTCCTTTTGTCGCATGGTGGTATTGCATTTATGAATAGCACAGACTTCTTGGTGACTTCATCATCCCTTCTGATTCCTATTTTCAGTTCTTTCTGAGCACCTTTGCACATTTTCTGCACAGTCTGTCATGGTGTTGTGTTCCATTTCTGGCATTTAGTTTGGTGCTTCAGTGGAGGCTGCACATTATGAGTCTTCAGTTTGGATTTCCTGGTGGCACAGGTCTCTGCAGGCACAAGGTGTGACTGTCACACTGCAAGATAGGCTTCTTGGCACTGCTCACCATATAAGTTCTTTGTTTTAATCTGTTGTGCAGGCTCCAAGTAGCTTAAACAAGTCAAGAACAGATTTCTATAGTGTGTTTAATCTGATGTTGTTACGTGTGGTCTTTGTCTCTGTTGCTCAGCAGTTTCTGAGCAGTGGAATTCCATGCCTTGCCTTTCTCTTCATTGCAGGCAAATGTGATTTGTATAGTCTATGCTGTTAACAACAAGAATTCTATTGATAAGGTACAGTAACGCATTTTATCCCATTATTGCTTGAGCTGTAACTTGTGCACTGGTAATTGATGTCAAGCTAAAACCTGGATTAGACATTTTAAATGCCTGAGATGGAGTTTGAGATCAGTTGTTAAGAGAATGAACAGATGTGGTTTTGCTTCTGCTCCATTTCAACATATGAGTTTTTAGTCATTTCATTCGTCTGAGAAAGTTGCTCTTTAATCAGCTCCAGTTTTTGTTTCCTCCTTTGTGGGTCAGTATGTGCCATTTTGGGAAAGAAGCAGTAGCAGTTGTAGTGAAACTTGTGCACTGTTCAGTCATATTTAATTTGAATATGTATTTTTCATGTCTGTTTTTAATCCCACTTTAGGTAACAAGTCGATGGATTCCTCTCATCAATGAAAGGACAGACAAAGATAGCAGGTGCTTAAGTAAAGCTGAGAAGTGTGAATTAGGCTGCACATCGATGGGTGTCAACAAGCAGTGTTGAGGATGTTAATTGTTTAAGAAAATAAAATTCTAAACTTAAAGTTTATGTAAGAAATCCAAGTAGCAAGAGACTTGAAGTATGTAGGTCTGTTACATGTGCCAGCAATGTTATTTATTCTGAATTTCATGGGCAGCTTTTACCAGGTGTGTTTATATTTGCTATGATATAACTGGCTTTGGCTCTATGGTCTGTATAGCTTTTCTACTGATGCTGGTTTGGGTAATAACAGTGTGATTAGTTGCCATTGTATTTAAATGTGTGGGTTTTGTAGAATCAACAAGAAGTACATTTCTGTCTAAGTGTATATCAAAATACCTTATTTAAACTGTTGTCATTTAGTTTTGCCCATTGCCTCCAGTGGTATTTAATTACATCATGAAAATAATACAGTGATTTCTGGTGGGACATAAAATGCTTAATTAGGATACATATTTTTATCCATCTGTCTTTAAAGCTCTTGATATTTTTTTGTTTTTAGACTGCCTCTTATATTAGTTGGCAACAAGTCTGACCTAGTGGAGTACAGCAGTATGGAAACTATCCTTCCCATCATGAATCAATATACAGAGATAGAAACATGTGTAGAGGTATGCAAGACTTTCTGAAGTTAAAGCAAGTAAAAAAAATTCATTCTTGCCAAGCATGTATGGCAGCTTTATAGTAGAAAAAGAGATTCTTTTTTTCCAAACTAAATATTTCAAACATGAGTAATTATAATAGTGAGTTTATATGTTATCTTTCTTTAGGGAAGATTACACTATTGTATAATCAAATGTTACTGTCAAGTTCTAATATTTAGAGCCTCTTCACATACCTACCTTTAACAAGGGTTTTAAATTTAATATTAAGCCAGACAGGTGTCTGCAAAGTATTCAAAATTGATTTAATGTGTGGATATGTCTCTTTTCTTTTCTTTTTTTCCAAAGTAGATACAACTTTTTGATTTCTGTTCTTGGTATGACAGCAAATTTTAGTGAAACCTCATTTGTTAATGAATTGAACAGGTACAGGGGCTGGGTGTCTTTTTTCCAAACCAGCCCTGTACTGACACGAGGGGACTAAGTCTAAAAATTTCATGCTTACTTAAATTTCAGAAGAAATTGCCAAATAGTCAAGAAACTAGCTCATCAATGTGAGGATTTCTCTTTCAGTGTTCAGCCAAAAACTTGAAGAATATATCTGAGCTATTTTATTATGCACAGAAAGCTGTTCTACATCCTACAGGTCCTCTTTACTGCCCAGAGGAGAAAGAGGTATTTATCCATAGATTCTCTCTCAGAGCAAATAATTTGGGGGGTGTGAATCACTTTCCTGTTCTTTCCTTTCCAGTGGATTTTGCATCTCTTAGTGTCTTGTTACCAGCACCCCACCCCCAAATGTCAGGTGTTGCACCACAGAGCCACGGGGGTTGTTTTGTGATGTGTTAACCTGACCTGTCTTTCCTCTTCGTTCAAAGCAGTGAGGACAGTTTTTTGTTGCCCGTGTGAACTGCTGAGTAAAATGAGAAGCTTTGCTAATGGCTTTGAGCCAAATGTAATGTGATCCAAATTATGTCTTCAGTTCTCCTTTAGATGTACATTTCACAGTAACTCCATTTATTTCAGGGAAAACACGCTAGACTTGGCCTGATCTAAGAGAATTTTTTTCTGAGAATCTTGTGAAACTTTGACCAAAGGGATAAGAAACAAGTGGTGTGGCTGGATTTTAGGTATCAGGTGGTTAGCTGAGTGTATTATGAAGGAGTATGTTTTTTTTGAAAAAACAATTTCCTGGGCAAACACAAATAGAATCTCTAAATGTATCCATTCAGTATTGGGCAGTAGGAAAGTTGCTTCAGCCGTAAATACATTGTTAAGTAGAGAACTAGAGAATAACCCTGTTTTGATTTCTTTCATCAGAATCATCTATATGAGTTAGTAATGTTGTGCTAAAATTGTTGTGCTGAAATCTTTTTGGTTTTCCAAAACCAATCTCTGTGCAATCTGTGTGACCTCTGTGAAGAGAAGAGTCCATCATCACGGTAGTTGTTGGGAGAGAATTACCAGTGTCTGTTTTCCTTCACTTGGAAGGTATCCTAGCAGTTCTTTTGTTCTAGAGATAGTCCATATGCTCAATGCTTTGCCTGGTAGATGAATGAGCCCTGTGAAGGTTTTCAGTATTTGATGTTTGAAGCGAGCTGGCTGTAGTTCTAGACCTATTTAGTTTTGCAAAACACTGGGATTTTAAGGTGTTTTTTTTCCCCCACCAAAAACTGTTTTGGGGAAAAAAAATTATTTAGTTGTTTCTCAAAGTTTTCTATAGCAATAAGACTGAATTTAGAGAACTGAGTTTTATTTTTTTGATAACTTAGTAGTGCCACCTTCAGCTTGTGAAGAGTTTGAGATTCTTCTAATAATTGAATAGAAAAACATTTAATGTGGAATAATTGCTTTAAATTTATTGATAGAAATTTACTAAATCGATTTTTTTATTTACCCTTGCTTTTTACTTTTGTGTACGTGTGAATGAATGTCTCTGTTCTGAAACTGTAAATGAGGATTTGTGTGTATTTCCATGTGGTAGAGCTGCCTGATGTCATTCAGTGTAATCTTTTTATATTCAAGCCTAGAAAGATACTGAACTTCCTTTTATTCCTTAGATGAAACCTGCCTGCATTAAAGCACTGACTCGCATTTTTAGAATTTCTGATCAAGATAATGATGGTACTCTCAATGATGCAGAGCTCAACTTCTTTCAGGTACCTTTCTTGCTTATCTTTTCACCATGCTTAAAGGTGAACTGTATAATTCTAGAAAAACAAGTTAGTTAATGGTTTTGAATAAATAATAGGAAGGTGAACTGTAAGGAAATCAGGCCTAAATACTAAGTCTCAAGCGTGGCATAGAAGAATGGATTTGTAAAAACAGAAATGAAATTATTTTTATTTCTAACAATTGTTCAAGTTTGAGTTCAAGAGCAAAACTTAAAAATCTATTAATGTACTTAAAAATAAAATACAGTTTGTACACCTTTATTTCCGCTAAGAAATTGGATTGTCCATAACTAGCTTATCAGAATGTTGAAGGATGTATTTCATACAAGACATGCTGTTTGTCCAGCTCAGTAGCCAGTGGTCCTAACATGCTGTTTTTGGGGTTTGTGTTAGAGAATTTGTTTTAATACACCACTGGCACCTCAAGCTTTGGAAGATGTAAAAAATGTAGTCAGGAAGAACGTAAGTGATGGAGTTGCAGATAATGGATTGACATTAAAAGGTGAGTCTTATTTAACTCTTAAAAGATGTGTGTTTATACAGTTGATAATCACTCTTATGTGAAAAAGGTGGCCTTTTGGAGTATGATCTCTGTCTTGATTTTCAGACTGCAAGAGGTGAGCTTACTAAACAGTGATATCTCAGTGTTCTTTAAGCCCTGGGAAAACTAAAAGCAGTCTTTCATGAGACCCCTCGCCAGGCTCCTCCAGGCTAAAGCTTTCTGGTTTAAACTATTGAAAATATTGGGTTTATTTTCATACAGCCCTAAAATGCTGGTACTGGAAAAAGCAAACAAGAACAGAAGACCAAGGGGATTGTTTGAAGGAAATGGTTCCTTGGAGAACACTTTTAGAAATACCATGATTTCTGATTGTTCAGTTTGTGTAGATAATGCTGTAACATCACCCAGGAAGTTTAAAAGCTTAATGTGTATTTTGAGCTTTTTTTGTTTCCAAATCCGATACTGATTGTATTGAAAACACTTGTAGCAGGTAAAGAACTTCAGGACCTTAAGATTTCACCATTTTTGATTTTTAGGTTTTCTTTTTCTACACACACTTTTCATTCAACGAGGAAGGCATGAGACAACTTGGACTGTTCTGCGTCGCTTTGGCTACGATGATGACTTAGAGCTTACACCAGAGTACCTGTTCCCTCCGTATGTACCACTGATTTCAGCTTTCTGAGCTTGAGTTTAGGCTGTGCTGCTCCTGTGTTGGCAGGAGGAAAGGTTATTGCAGTGTGTTTATTTAACACATTGCTATGTCAAGTACCTCCCTTACTTTATGACCAGGCAGCCAAAACCTTCATGTGACTGAACAACACGAAGGAAGAACTCCCTTGTGCCAAATCATGTTCTGTTCTCTTTGTTTGTAAGAAAGGTGGCAGAAAAGACTCTTATCACAAAACTGGAACATAAATCTGAGCAGTTGCTTGCTGAATGTGGCATCAAATTCTAGAAGACTTGTCAGTATTCTCATAGCATTTTGGACCTATTGAAAATCTCCAAATTAAAAAGTTAAGAGATTGATCAATTCTGTGGCTGCTATTAAAAAATGTAACTGCGTCATTTTTTGTTGAATAACCCCAAACCCCAAAGTACAAAAACAAAGCAAACCAGCAAAAATGTGATTACTATAGAGCTATATATCATACAATATAAAGGCACTCACTCATCATTTTAATAAATAATAAAAAGTATGTGCTTTGATCCATGTGAAGATAAATTATTCAAGTTAAGTGCCAAGGTCAGATACTAAATGTTATAATTCATAAAGTATGTATTTTGAATTTTAATATTGCATATGTCATAAACAATTAATGCTTCTTTTATTTGTTTTTGTTTTCAATAAACAGCCTAAAAATTCCCCCTGACTGCACAACAGAACTAAATCATCATGCATACTTGTTTCTTCAAAGTATTTTTGATAAACATGATTTGGTAAGTATTTAATTTGAGCGTGTGTGTGTGTGTGTGTGTGTGTGTGTCTTTATACTTAAGAGCCCTGGTTTGTCAGGAGTTTTGCTGACAAAAATGTGTTTTTATCACGATGTCATTTTGTTCAGAAGCTGGCTTTTGCTTAACCTATGGAGTCAGAACTAACCTGCAGCTTATGATTGTCTACAAGGAAAGTTGGCAGTTACAGTTGTAGTACCAAATTGTTTTTAACTAGCTTATACATTTAATCTTACCTAAAAAACAAGGAAAGAACAATGATTAAAAACAAATAAGCTCAGTTTCTTGAATCTTCCAAGTGTACAGTAAGAAAATACCAGTTTAGAATAGATATGAATTAAATTATGTCTGATACTGTATTTTGTCTCAGGATAGAGATTGTGCTTTATCTCCTGATGAATTGAAGGATTTGTTCAAAGTCTTCCCTTACATGCCATGGGGACCTGATGTGAACAACACAGTTTGCACAAATGAAAGAGGATGGATCACATACCAAGGGTTTCTCTCACAGTGGACGTAAGTGTGATGCAGGACAGTTTAGTAGTTGAGAACTTTGGGTATCATCCTGTGCTAGTAGATTCCTCTTAAAATATTGGAAAGAGGAGAAGTTTAACAGTTGAAAGTTGACTCAAGCAGTCAAGTTTTTGTAGCCATCCAGTGGGCTGATCTTCAGACTGTTGTATAACCTGTTCAGGATTTGGCCAGCATTTAGTACTAACAATGCAGAAGTGTCTCTTCAAAATGTGGAAATTGCCATGATTCCTGTTGAAATATTACTGCTGTTGTTCTACGCCTTAGAGATGGTTTGAAAAATGGTGCTTGATAATGAGGGGGGTGTTTTCCCAATTTAAAATACAGAAAATGAGAAAAATCTTATTTGGGAAGGTCAGAAAATACAGTGTGGGATGATAGGCCTCAGCAAGTACTGGCTTTGTAGAGTTCTGGTGACCAGTAAGCCTGCTGAAGTTAACACCCTTTACTCTCAGAGACTTTTGTCCTTCAGTACTGCATAGTGCCAGGAATGTTTCTGTCATGTCAGTCTGGAGACAGGAGATAAGGATTGCTTCAGTCGTATAAGGAATTGGTACCACAGATGGTGACAATTGAAAGTTCTTTTTGTCCCCCTGCCAGACTAACCACATACCTGGATGTGCAACGTTGCCTGGAGTACCTGGGTTATTTAGGGTACTCCATACTTGCAGAACAAGAATCTCAAGCATCAGCAATTACAGGTAATAAAAATTTGATACAACACAGAAATTTAAATTGAGAAGTATGCTAAAGAGTTAATTGTTTAATGGTTCATCTATTTTTGTTTACTGTCTTTTGCTTTCTGCTCAAGTGAAACCTTTGATTTAATATTTTTGAGAGATGATTGTGTGTGCATTTTCATGTTTACACACACATATGTGCATTTACATCTCGTGAAAAATATTTGTGTTTTTTCCAAAAGTGACAAGAGATAAAAAGATAGACCTCCAGAAAAAACAGACTCAGCGAAACGTCTTCCGATGCAATGTTGTTGGAATGAAAGGCTGTGGGAAAAGTGGAGTTCTTCAAGCTCTTCTTGGAAGAAATCTAATAGTAAGAAACATGCTGCCTATATTAGCTATATATGCTCTTGAGTTAAGATTAGACAGCAGAAGTGATTGATCTTAGAGCTTTAATGGTTATTACTGAGTTTGTAGAGTTCTTTGAGGAAATACAGAATTACTGAGGAGTTTGAGTTTTTTTGGTTTTGTTCTTTCTTGGCAGTGGCTATTGCCATGCATTAATGACTTGTACATCATAGATTATAGCTACACATTTCCTTGAAAAAAACTCCAATGATACCATTTTCATTCATTAATAAATGGAGTAAACAGCTGTTCAAATCTAACCTAAAGGGAAAAGTTGCTATGGTCTAACATGAAATTCTGCCTTTTCAGAGACAGAGGCAAATACGTGCAGAACACAAATCTTACTATGCCATTAATACAGTCTATGTATATGGACAGGAAAAATATTTGCTGGTAAGGTTGCCTTATTCTTGTTTGCCTAAGACTGGTTATTGTTAAAGTTCTGTGTATAATTCAGAGCCTTCTACAACAAGCTAGTTTTAATTCTCTCTTCTTCTTAACATGGATTCCCCCCAGTTATTTTCTGTCCCAAATAACTTCTAGGTTTTATTGTTGATAATTTAGCTGAACCTGTTCAGGACCTGTTATTTTTGAAACCTACAAAACCTAGTCCATTTATGATTATGGCAGGGTATCAAATTATAACATGTGATAAATGATCAGAAGTCAGTCTACCTATTCAGTAAGAAACATCTGTCACATAGAGTGATTATAATGGCTAAAATTAGTATTCAGTGGGAGAAATCAGTTCCTTAAGGCTTGTTTCATTCTAGTTTTCCTTTATGATAATATGATCTCCTTCTTTGTTTTCTGAGATCTAGTCCTCTGCTCTGTGGTTTTCCTCTGTAGGATGAGCGCCCATTTCTGCAGGTCTCTAAGCCTTTGTTTTAAAGTAAATATCACTTTTTATGTTGAGGTGGTGATTGCCTGCAGATTTGCAGTTAACAGCTCACATATGCTGGCTGCATGGTAAAGTCCTACTATTCTTTTTCATTAGTTCTGCCTATTGTCAGTCCATTAGTTTGGAGGATGGGTAAAAACGAGCCATAAAAATTATGACACAAGTTAAAAAATTCCTTTAACTGTGAAATGACAAGCTTTCATCCCTCTGCCACCATCTTTTTTCCAGCTACACGATGTCAGTGACTCAGACTTTTTAACTGATGCTGAGACCATATGCGATGCTGTCTGCCTGGTATATGATGTCAGTAATCCTAAATCCTTTGAGTACTGTGCCAGGATTTTTAAGGTTTGTAGAGTTTGTATTTACAAACCTTTACATTTATTTATGACTAAATATTCAGTGTCAGTTACCTGACCTATACACTGGTTCTAGTGCTTAGAAATAAATGTCTTTTAAGTGCTGGTTATATATCATGATGCCTTAGCAGTGGTGCAGTTCTGTTACTCATATAAAGCAAACATCTACTTTTCTATGTAAACTACTCTGCTTCTAGAAATGCCTGACTTCAGTGCCATGAATATATCTTAATGCTGCTGCAGCTTGTTCAGTACAGCCTGTTCCAGGTTGAATGTGTCATATACTGTTTCTTTCACTTTTTTTTTCTTTAAATTTGCAGCAGCACTTCATGGACAGCAGAATACCATGTTTAGTGGTAGCTGCCAAGTCCGACTTGCATGAAGTTAGACAGGAATATAGTATTTCTCCTGCTGAATTCTGCAAAAAACACAAAATGCCTCCACCCCAAGCCTTTACCTGTAATACTGCTGATGTGCCGAGTAAAGATATCTTTGTTAAGCTGACAACCATGGCAATGTATCCGTAAGTACCAGAGCTGTTCTGTTCTCCATGTGCATGGTCACACACAGCACCACCCACTGCATGCCATCGTTAGCCACAGGATGGAACTGCCTCACCGAGCTTTAGCAACAGAGAGACTATGAATGGCCTGAATCTTTAAACACTTCCAAATTGAGGAACTTGGCACATATCCAACACACAAATCAGTCTCAGCTGTTGTTGCTAAGGTGTTTTTTAAATACCCTAGTTCATCATGGCTGGCTCCTGATGCCAGTTCCAACAAATAGGGTTCTGTTTGGTTTGTATTGGGGATACAAAAGGTGTATCAGTTTTCATATCTTAGTATTTTTGAGATATGAGTGAGTGAGTTGTACTGTAATCCTTGTTGATAGCTCAACCTGACAGCTGATTACAAGCAGCAGCACCTTAATACACAGCAGTTCCCCCAGTGCACTGCTTAAAGTTCTTTTTATTTTCAGGGTGTTAATTACTATTTGCTTGAGTTCATTCATCTAATAAATCTTATAATTTTAACAGAATTTTTGTATAAACACCTTTGAACTTTAGGTATGATTTTCTCCTTCACTACACATCTCACTGTTGCTAAACTCACTTTGCATCTCTTTTTTTGGTGGGTGAAGCTTTTAATATGATGATGAACTACATAAATATTACAGCAGATGGAGTCTAGTATGACAGCTGACATTTGCTTTAAAATAAATAGAACTAATACCACTTTCACCCAAAATAATAGGGTATTTTTAATTATTTGAGGCTGAATTTACTGAATTACATCTGTAAAGCTTTAGTTTTGGTTTGGGGTTTTTTTTTCTCTTGTGTTCATTTTGTAGCGCTGGAATACTGGGAAACTACTAAAGAGTAGCACTGACCAAATGTCTGCCATATCAATATTCCTGCTTCTCCCTTAGTTTTCAAGCATGTGTGTTTGGTAGGATGGGAAAAACAGAGGCAATGCTCACCCTGTAAAGAGTGCATTCGAAGTGGTAGAAAATGTGGCTTCCTTTCCTTTGAAAAAGGGGTGTTATCTATTGCTGTGCAGACATACTCAGAAGCCTTCACATGCTTCAGTTTTATGGAAGCTTGAATAAATTCAACAGACATTTTCAATCATATTTGTGCTTTGCTGTTGAGATCTGTATATGGTGGTAATGCCAAAATGTCCAAGACGTAGAACCTCTAACCTTTAAATTCTGCACAGCTGTAGTTGTACCCTTTCTTCTTCAGTGTATTTTTTTTTTCCTGCTCTCCTTACTCATTCAAATGTACCTTTTATTCCTGAATCTCTCTCTTGGTTGTGGCACAGTCCTGATGTGCACCTGATTTGATGAGCAAGATATCAACTGCTGTCCTTCTGTGTGTTTTCGCAGCCATGCCCGGTTACGCTGTATGTGCGCCTGCAACAGGTGTACATTTTGCATCTGTCAGAACTTCCTCAACTCAGACTTGCTGCAATCTGTAAAGAACAAACTCTTCACTGCAGTTCTTAACAGGTCCTTAACTTTATTTACTAGGTACCAGGTGTGCTTTTAAAATAAAGGGTGTCTTTGGAAAAGCAATTAGTAACCTTATATACTGCAGATTTTTTACTCCATATCCACTAAATAGGCCGATACTTTAATAATTGTCATAGAATTGTCGAACTTGGTTTAACTTGGAGGTTCTTTTGAGCTTAGTTCAGTCGTTTTTCTGAAACATTACTGATTTGGTTGTTGATTCAGGCTCTTTGTGATTGCAGAAATACTGTGGAGGAGTTAGGACTGTGTTTTTAGGGAACTGCTGATAGACATTAAGTTGTGTCTGCAAATCTGTGTAATGTTTCTCACTTGAGACATTGCAGGTTTGTATAGTATTGGTTAGAGGTAGTGCCTTTTAGATCCCAGTTACACAGATACTTTCGTAAAGGCACAGCTTGATTTACAGCAGCATCATGTAAGGTATTACATGTTTATAATTGGTGGTTTGGTATTTGGGAGTTCATAGAATTTCTCTGTGTGCGTGTGTGTGATGCTTGGTTTACACAAAGAGTGGGCATTTTGTGTTAAAAAAATAATCCAGATCTTTTAACATCCAATTCCTCTCTGAATGAAATGCAACATGTAAGAAATGGTAAATGCTTAAACATTTGCATTTCTAGATACTTTTGGAAAAACAATTGGTAAAGAGAGATACCTGGTCTTCAGCATTGAAAACAGTGCTATAGCTTGTCCTGTGTGTACTGCAGGCAGTTTTTGACACACAGGATTTACTAAAACCTTAGCACTTGTCATCACACCCCAGCAAATGGGAGTTCAAACCAAACAACCGTTGCAGTGCAGTGGTTCCATCATCCACAGCCTTCTTGGAGGCTTAGATGGTAAATGTGTTTATTTGAAGGCCATGGTTGGTGTATCCTGACATGCTACTGGTCCATGTATGTTACTACTTGTTACAGGTTTCAGATGTAGCTGCTCCATGTAAGAGTGTCTCTCTCCTTTAAATGCAAATTACACACATGTAGGAGGTCTGCTGATACACCCACCTACAGGACTGAGTATTTTCCTTGTCAAATACCACTTTAATCCAAGATACAAGCGTTAACCACAGAGAGAATTCAAGGCAGGGTGAAAAACTCATTAGCTTAGGAAAAGACTGAATGAGTGAGGCTCTTCGTGCTGCATCTCTTCTACAGCAGTCATCGCATAGACAGAAATCCCTTGAAACAGCAATCTCTTTGCATATTCTCACTCTAAAACTTCATTGAGCAGTTGCTACTAGAAAATCCCAGCTCTTCATTATTGAGGCTGAAATCACCTCTAACACATCTTCATTTTTTGGAACTGGTATGGGTTGCTCCATTCGCTCTTGTGGTTTTGTTTCTCTCTTGTATGGGTTTTTTTGAGTCCTGCATTAGACATTGAACTTCATTCCTCTGCAATACTGTCAGGGTCTCAGGGTACTGAAATCCTCTAATGAGGTTTGGGATGCTGTCATTCCACACTTTATCACTAGGGAGTGTGGAACAAACATAGGAATCTACTACTGCCTAAACAGTTTGTAATTCAGGGTAAGGAGAATTCCTCACAGACACTTCCCTCCAGAAAGAAGAATTATTTGCTGGAATTCCTTTGTCTCTCAGTGTCTAGGGTTTGTTTCAGGTTTCCAGCACACTCACTTCATCTCACTAACTCCCCAACCAAGCACCTTGCTGCAGGTTATTTACTAGAATAGCTCCCAGTTGTAGGCATACGAGGGTAGAGATGGATTTCTTGTATAAAAACCATACATCTAATGATGTGTGATTAGATTAAAGGAAGCATTTGGATCAAGAAGGACTTTCTGATTCAGTTAGTTTCAATAACTTTTCTTATTTTGCCTTCACCATTGGGGGAGATAGTTGGGCAAAAGTTAGATAACTGATGGGTGAAGGAGGTTTCTCAAGAGCACTTTATTCTGCTGATACCCTCCTATTCCCTTAGGCTGTGGAAGCCTTTCAGGTAAACTGAAATTTTTCACACTGGGCCCCTTCCTGTGCCCTTTGTTGCTAAGTAACCCCTAAACACTGTTACCAAGGCACAATAGAAAATCACAGTTGAATATTCCCACTGTAGTAATTACAAGAAGAACATTGCCTCTGTGCAACTGAGAAACCTGTTCATGCCCCCCTCAGTTTCTCTTCTGTGGACAAACTTCAGAGGCTCCCCGAGGGTTGCAGGCTGTCAGAAAGGCAGGTTCAGCTTGGAGATTGCTGTGTTGGTTTGAACTACCCAGGGTCACACTTTATTGGTTCTTTGAGGAAGGAGGCACAACATTCAAAGCACTGGACATGCATGTATGAGACTTGCTAATATCCTAGAGTATTTTTATAGTTTTAATTTGTTCTTTCCTTTAGGTATTCATTTGTATTTGGCTGGCTGGCACCTAATCTCTTTTTACTACATTGTTTTACCAAAAGCAGGATTTCTGCTTTTGTCATTCTAACCCTTTCTTTAATGATGAGCTCGGTTTTTTGGCTTTTTTTTTCCCTTGATTTCAAATCATCCATGTTGCCTTTTGCTTGTACAGTAGTGGTGTTTTTCTGTCAGCTAAGTTCATTTCAAATAAGACAATCCTAATGCATGAGAATTGTGTTGTTCAGCAAGGAGACTTCTCAGAGGATGTTTTTCTTCTAAAGTTTTTGAAACATTGTGGAATTGAAATGAAATTCTACTTCCATATTCCTGGTTGTTTCAGGAATTATTAGTAAGGTTTTGCTTTCTGTGACAGCCTTCCTTCTGTGAAATTAAAGTTAAGACAATACATCATTATTGTATTTTCTTGTAATAATGGGAAAGTTCTAAGAATATAACCCAGGATTTACCTTTCACTGTGCAGTGTACACAGTTTATTTTTCAAAACTTGTGTATTGCCATTAAATCTAATTGCAGAAATCTGTCTCTACACTTAGGGTCCCCCAAATTAGGACATGGCTAAATGACATCCCAAAATGACATTAGGACAGTAGAAATTGCTAATTTATTTTCCTCCTTCTCTAAGCTGTTTGATGCCCCAGACTGCATAGATATTTTCAAAGCTGTGTCCCCTGATTTTTTTTCTAAACAGAGTGTATTGAATTGGCATTTTACATCCACTTTTAGGTTTTGTGGATAATAAGATGCATTTGGAGCTTTTCACATTTTAGATGACTAATGCATGGGGGAAAATTCTAACTGCTGGACTTAGTTTGCAGCCTAGGAAAATATGTGCCTGAAGGGAAGCTGCAGCAGCTCATGCAGGTTACGTGGTGCTTTTGGAATTCAGTTGCTTATATTTAATGGTTAGAACCTTTGTCAGAGCAGGCTGCTACTGCTGCATGAACTTGCTTAAGAGTTCTGCTGTGAGTAGCCATGTGAGCAGCCTGTTGGCCTCACTACTGTGCTTCTTAAATGCTTTGGAAGTTACTATAGGAGGGTTTTTGTACCTCTGTGTTTAAGGATAAACTTTCCCAGACCTGGGAATTATTCTGCTGCTGATCTAGGCAAAAGTCAGCATTGGCCCATAACTCAGCAATTTTCTGTGTGTACCCATGGCAGGCATGCTCAGTTAACCTCTTAGCAACTGCATGTCACAAACTTCTTGTGAGTTGTTAAAGTCTCTTGAAAAAAAGACTGCTCAGATTTCAAAGATCTTATTCAAGAAGTGTCAAGATACTTGACTCACTATTAAGGGTAGGTTGAATAAAAATATGCTTTTTTTTTCTTTTTTTTTTGCCAAAATGTGCATTAAAATCTGAATTTTGTGCCAAAGGCAAAATTTCTAGACTTCCATATATTTGTGGAACTAATTGGGTGATTAAGTAGACACAGCAGCCTGTCTGGAAAGTTTGAAACATCATTCTTACTATTAATAAGCAAGGGTTTCAAATACAACTTCATTTATGTGTGTGCATAAGTGCACATCTGTATAGATGTTCTACCCTCGGAGAGAATATTTTTTCTAATTCAGGGTTACTCTCTTGCTAACAAGGCAGTAATAATTTCTACCTCTGGTGAAAATTAGTTTCATAAGCACAACTAGACTGAAATGAAGTTTGAATGTTATTTTTTGAAAAGGTAGAATTTTTCAGTGTGTACTGAAAAAAGTTTTTGTGCATTGTAGCCACTTTCATTGTCAAAGAACCTGTGCTAGAAACAAATACCAATCATTTTTATTATCTCAGATTTTTTTTTTGTTCTGTTAATGGCAGCTAAACAGTATTAAAGATTAAAGTTGTAAAAATGGACTTTGTGACAGCATAAGGAACATGGAAAGAAGAAAAATTGGGCATTTTACAAAGTTGCAAAGCAGTTAGACATCCATAATATTCTGAATTTCAGTAAGCATTTTTGAACTTTGAATTTTCAGGCTGAGACATTCAGAGTAGATTTCCGTGAGGTTGTAAGACAAGTCCCTGTCTTGAATTAGTTCCTTATTTAAATGAAAGAGTCTGCTATTGTTAGGCTTAGAAAAGGGATCAAAGCCAATTTAGTCTCCATTTAGACATTACAAGAGGATTTTATCATGGCTGAGAACATATTAATTGTTTTTAGAAGGATGAAGCGTGCTCAGCAAGTTTCTTGCATACCATTAAATATGGACATGTGCAAAACAAGGCAAATTACAGATAGGAATCAGAAAATTTAGATGTGAGAGATAGTGCTTTATGAGGCAATGCAAAAGCATTAATTTGCAATTTAAACATTGATTTACATATTTAAAGGGATGGGGTTTTAATTGTACAAATAGTTGGGCATTTGAATTAACCAAATTAAACTGGAGACTTGTTAGTTATACAGATACTCATCCAACAGAGCTTGTCATGTAATTATTAAAATCATGTTACCTGCAAGTGATTTGTTTTACATACACAGATTAGTTTTATAATTTACAGGTCTGAAGACAAGGATTTTGCAGCCTTTTACTAAGAAATAACCCCAAACTACCACTGTAGTGATAAAATATAGTCTTTGAGTTCTCAACAGTAGTGGGATCTCATCAGTTCTAGGGCTGATGTGTTGGAGTCATTCCAGTGTGTTTAGCATAGGTGCTCCAGCTCATGCATATGGTGCAGGAATATTGCAGTGTCCTGTGGACACATGGAAGGAAGTTGAGGCTGTGGAGATGGAGTGGGAAGAGAAATTCAGTTTCTTATACAGGTTTCTTTGTCCTTAAAGCAATGGCATTTAGCTGCATGAAATCATACATTTTACTTAGCTTATTAGAAGCACAAATTCAATTTGTTTCTGGTTTTCTCCAAGCACAAAGTTTTTAACAACTGCACAAGAATCAGGGACTAGGTGGCTAAAAATCAGAAATTCTCTGGGCTTTGTGATTTGAGAGGGTTACTGTTGTTGAGCCATGCAATGAACTGCACTGTGCATGTGTGTGAAAAGGTTAAGAGCCTACCTAGCTGAGGTGGGGGCCATGCTGTTAGCAGACGAGGAGAGCAGGATTATGCAGCAGGTGCACGCCGTCCACTCTGTAGAAGATTCCATCTTCATGGAGTCATCTCTTGGTCCACGTTTGCTTGAAGACAGGTAACAACAGCCAACCCAGGTGACCTTGCCATTGCCTTTTCCCTTTCTTCCCCTCAGCAAGCCACTTGACATCCTGTTTGCAGAGACTTTGTCAAAACTAGCTGTAGAAAAACTAATGCTTGCAGGAATCCTTGGATTTGGTCTGTTTTATAACCCAGCAAGACATTCTTAAATAAGATCAGGATTTTTTAGACTAAAGAGCAGCTGTGTGTGCACCAAAGAGCCTGTTCTTCAGCATGTGGTATGACAGAACTCTGATTAACTATCTGGCTGATATGGCTCCTGCAAGTGTTTACTAAAGCATATCCAAAACTGGTTTTGTGTGTTTTGATAGCAAGTAGCAATTCCTGCTCTATTAAACAGCTTGTGAGCTACAGCTCTGCAATTCTCGCTCTATGAACTCCTGTGTGCGCTTAGGATCTCTGTGCTCCTTTACTTAACCCTCCTGCAGCTTCACAGAGTAACCCGTGGTGATTAACACAGGCTAAAATATGTAGGCTAGTGAAGTTCTGTTCTAAGTTCTATCTTTAAAGCAAACAAACAAAAAAATCAACTTTACTATTGTTTAGGAACTTCTGTGCTTTGAATCATGGCATTTATGATAACTTGTTTTAAATGGTAGCTCCTGCTTTCTGGTAAGCTGTCATACTTCAGACTGCTGTCGAGGGTGGCCAGCCTTGTTTAACTGAGCATGTTCACAGACTTCTTGCAATATTTGGGAGAGTTGGGTCATTGCCTCTCCACTGTCATGTGAGATGTGGCTTTTTCTGTCATACAGTCACTCCATACTGTCTTTTTCTGTTGGTGCCATGGTCACTGCTTGTTTCACTCGCACTCTCTCTTAGCTTTCAGCTTGGTGTTGGATGACTGTTTCTGTTGCTGTTCTTGTGACTACTGGGAAGAAAGGGATTTAAAAATGGTTTCATTCTAGCTTTTGGAAAAATATTACTTGCTACTTGTCAGTAAACTTTTTTGGGAGATAAAATAAGTAGATATTCAACAGGACTGGGAAGTTTTTCATGGAAAAGCAGAAATATTAAACTCAACATTTAGAAAAGAAAAAAAATTGATTTTGCTGGACAGAGTTGATCTCACTATGAGTTACTAATTATTTGTAGCTATTTTTGTTTTCCTTTCCTGAATTCTTGCTGGTACTCTCAAAGGAAACACCCTGCCCTCCCCACATCCATGAGTAATGATCTGCTCCTGCATTTCATCTCAGCCGTGTCAGTGCTCTGACTTCAGGGAGATCAGATGTGGTCAGAGCTGCAGGTCAAATCCTGAGCTTTAAGAAAAGCAAAATGACTGTCAAGTGCTTGTAAGGCTGAATTGTGAGCTGTTTGCCTGTGACAAGTGTAGTGATGAATTTCCAAAAGCAAAGTAGTTTAGCACAAGTTGTCTGGAGTTCCTGTCATGGAATTAACCTGGTTTTGTATGTGTGTTAAATTTCAGGCATGTGACACAAGCGGACCTCAAGAGCTCAACGTTCTGGCTCCGAGCAAGTTTTGGTGCTACTGTGTTTGCAGTTTTGGGTTTTGCCATGTACAAAGCACTACTAAAGCAGCGATGATCTGAGAAGAAGCACATCTGGCCCTACCAAATAAATAAATAAATAAAAAAACACTTTTATGTACATTCTGAATGCTTTAAATTCTGCTAGAAATATTTATATATGCAGAGTTACTTTATTAATATTTGTAATTCATGCATAAGATTATTTTAAATTATAGCTCTAACTACAGTATTGCGTAATGTGTGGAAAAAAATGGAATTGCATCTTAACAGCCAGCTAAAATGGCTTAACTTGTGAGGCCAAAAGGGAATTCGTTGTAAATAACCTGTACATATTAAATCAAGTAAGACATTGCTTCCCAAAAACCTATTCAAAATACTGTTCTTAGATGTTCACCATGGTGACATTCTAGTGTATAGGTGAAATTCATTTTCAGTAGAGTAGACTCAACTCAAGGATCATACTTCCTCAAGGATTGCTTATTTATTTTACCTTCATCTGAAGTGACTTCATCTTTTTGGACTACAAGCTATACCAGGCAGAATTTGTGATTTTCATTCATATTTTTAACTGATGAACAGATTTGCCCCTCTAATTATGTATTTCAGGAAAGAGTCACCTTTGCTGTTCTGGCCTATGATTTTGTATTTTACATGACCAGTGACATATTTTAGAGTCTGGTCTTTCTTTTAAAAGGAAAAAAGTAAACTTCAAAAACTGCCAGATCAACTTCGTATGCTGTGTGTAACCCATGTTTTTCATTTTTCACTACGTTGTGTTTTATAACCCTCATGAATCAGACGAGCAAATTTGTATGTTATAAACAGTTATAATTTGGAAAGCATTGCAGTTTAATTTCTCACATCTGTTAATCATACCCGTTGAAAGCTGTGTATAAGAG
Source organism: Eopsaltria australis (assembly GCA_034509425.1). Classification (NCBI taxonomy): domain Eukaryota; kingdom Metazoa; phylum Chordata; class Aves; order Passeriformes; family Petroicidae; genus Eopsaltria; species Eopsaltria australis. The sequence continues at coordinate 746,028 of JAVTVJ010000489.1, forward strand.
AAAACTACAATAGTACACAGTGCCTATTCTGCTGTAGTATATTAGTTGCATGGATCACAGTGCATTCTGTAATGGGCTAGAATTACCTATAGACACAGCTTTTTTAACGATCAAGTAAACCAAACATTAAATTCCTCATGACAAACTTATTTTTCCATTGCTGGCCTTTTCAAGTATTTCAATAAAATAACTGTGTACTGTGTCTGTGTTTATCTTTTTCTTCTTTGTCTTTACCTTCCTGTGCCCTGAAAGGTGGAGTTTAACAAAACTTTGTCCTTTATGCAAATGAATGTTGTTGGTGCCCTCACTTGGAGGTTACAAGTCTTGGCAGTGCAGTTTCTCTCGTGCCTCCATTGAAGTTTATTTCTGATTTATTTCAGAAGACCAAAGTGCTTTCTGTGATACTTTAAAGCTGAAATGTAGATAGTCAACCATGAATTTTGTATTTACTATCAAGGACAAAGAGTGGGAGAAAAAAACAGATAGATCAATGGGGTTTAGGAAGTTGTGGGCAGTGAATTGGTGAATATCTTCGTGTTGATGAAACAAGCTCCAGCAGTGCGGCGTTCCCGGGGAGCTGTGAGGGGTCCTGGGATCCTCCCGAGGGAATCCCTGATGGAATCCCCCGGGGGAGCCCGGCCCGCCCGGCAGCGGCCGCCAGGGGGCGCTGCCGCCGAGAGCACGGGGCCGCGCTGAGTCCGGCACCGGCGGGAGCGGGAAAGGGCCCCGTCAGCCCGGGCCGGCGGGAGCGGGACATCCTGCACGGAACGGCCCCGTCAGCCCGGGCCGGCGGGAGCGGGACATCCTGCACGGAACGGCCCCGTCAGCCCGGGCCGGCGGGAGCGGGACATCCTGCCCGGAACGGCCCCGTCAGCCCGGGCCGGCGGGAGCGGGACATCCTGCACGGAACGGCCCCGTCAGCCCGGGCCGGCGGGAGCGGGACATCCTGCACGGAACGGCCCCGTCAGCCCGGGCCGGCCCGGCGGGAGCGGGTTCTGCCGCCCCTGAGGGAGGCGCCACTTTCCTGAGGCGCTGCCCGCCCACCCTCACGGCCTGAGGCGGCCAGCGCAGGTGAGGGACGGAGCGGATCACCGCCTGCTTCAGTAAAACAGGCCTTCCGCAGTGGTTTGGGGAGAGGAATTTCCTTAGGGAAAAGCACACAAGTTCTGGTATCCAGCTCTGCTGTGGACCCGGCCAGGCGGGTGGTCGGTGTTCTCTGAGGGAGCCCCGGTGCCACCAGGTAAGAGTCATGATGTCCCTGTGCCACTGGCCGAGCCCTCCTGGATCCTATGAGGATGAGTTGCTATGAGGGGAAATTCTTCTGATGGAGTATATAATGAAGAATGTCCAAAAGTTAGCTAATGCAATTAAGTCCTGGGAAGAAGGAGCAGCACCCCAGTCCACTTACTCTCAACAGTGATTTGTTTTCTTTCTTCTGGTGTTGTCAGTTTTCTAACAACTTCTTTCATTGTATTTTCCATAACCAGACTCAATTTCTTCCTGCTCAGTCTGATGCGTGAATTGCCTGACCATGGTGTAAAGTCACTGAGAGGACAAAGACCTTGGTTCATCTTCCTTGGAGACACATCCTTCACCTCTCAGCTTTGACCTCTTCTCTGAAAGCTTGTCAGTTCAGGATTAATAGTAAGCAAGACTTAATTTTATGTTGAAAATTAACTAATTGGTCTCCATTTCAAACAATTCTTTCATTTAGGAATGAACCTGAGCTGTGATCCCAGCAGGGACAGGTAAAAACAACCAGACACATCTTAAAATACCCCAAGGTTAACCTGAAAGAAGAGCTCCCTTTTAACACAACTGCCCCAAAAAGGGTTAATGGCAGGTTTAATTATTTTCCTAACTACAGCCAAAAAGACAATTCAAACCAGCTGCAACTAATAATAGTTACTGTGGCAGAAGAGTCTGCAGGTGGAAAGACTAGAGTGCTTTTTCAGTGCTGGACTTGGAAAGTTCTAAGTACAACATGGAACAGAGAGGGTCAGGAGGATGGTGTTTCAACACAAGTTAGAAATCACAGAAGAGGCTGGACTTTATTTTTTCCCACTATTCCTTCACTTCAGGAAGGAGAGTACCCATGAGTCAGGAGGGAAGCCAAAAGGTCGCACATATAGACTAATTCATATTGATTCTGAAAGGTAAACTTGTGTTGTCCCAGCACAAAGATTCTTGAAGAGTCCTTTGCCACTGTTACCCTTTGGGCTTCAGTTTAAACCCCTGTCTCAAACCATCTGTGGTCCTTAGAGGTTTCTAGCTGTTTTCATGAGTCTGAAGGGGTTAATCTGACAGATCTGATCCAGTCCCAGCTGTGTATGTGCTATCTGATTTCCTCCTAAGGTTATGTTTGTGTGCAACATTTTGGAGTTTTGATCCAAAATGCTGCATTTGCCTTCAGAAGTTGCCTCCCAAGTCTGGCTAGCTGGCTAAGCTCTGGTATGGAAATCAAGCTGGGTATGTTTCTCCACATAGTTCCAACTGTCAGAATTGGGAAGTTTTGTAAAAGCCTTTTGGGGCTACTTTGGGTGGAGAAAGGACCCATGAACAAACTGTTTGGGTTTGATCCAGAGGGCTTAACTAACAGATGTTGGCTGGGTCCCTACTTTGAGGAGGGGTTTATTGTATATTCATGAGCTGACCTTTTGAGCCACTTCCAATTCAGGGAGTACATCTACATTTTGTTTGCAGTATTTGGAATATAAAAGTTGCCTGGATGACTGAATGTGAAAATGGTTTGGGGTTTATTATCTCAAGTCCTTTCTGTCTTCATTTCTTCTGAAGCCATTCCATGTTCTGTCTGCATCTGCTCTGGGGTGGCCCACTAACCCTCAGTTTATCCAGCAATTACTGTCTTTCAAGGTAGAGTCACCAGGGTATGCAGTGGGGAGAAATGACATTCTAAATTAAGAGACTCTCACACACTTGCAAGATGATAATTTGTCTGTAACAAAACTCCTCATTAGAATACTGTTAATTTCCTTTCTGTGACAATTATAGCACAGCACTAGCTCATATGTGCAATGTGCAGAGATATTTCCCTGGGAAAAAAACCACCCTATCATTACCACTAGTGAAAAACAGTCCTTAGAGGAGAAAAATGAACTTGTAATTTTGCAGCAATTTCCCAATTTAGTGGGAGTTTGGTGTTAAGGTAAGGAAGTTTTGGGGGTTCTCCCTGTTGTTGGTTGCATTCATGTTAGACTTCACAGTTGGCATTTTCCCACTACCATCTGGAATCAGGGATGACACAGTCAACAACTGAGTGGAACCTGTTACCCCTGAAATTCAGCTCATTTATTCTCTCTTTACTCTAAAAACTTGCTTCCCTCCTCCCTACAGACATCTTTAAATGACTGCTGTTTCTTTCTTTTGGCATAGCATATTTTTGCTTATCCATCTGTTTTGAAGTTTTGATGAGGTTTAGTTTCTCAATCAAAAAGAGATTGTTTGTATAATCGCTGTTTAGTGACTGGAATATTTTGGCAGGAGTGGTGTTTATGAGTGAAGTGGGCTAGTGCTTCTCAGACGTGCTGGATTCGGTATCCTGTTCTTATGCTTCAGGAGAGCAGGCTGGACAGGCTCTAGACCAGCAAGAAATGGCTCAAGGAATTGCCTTTAAATGTGCAGAAGGTCTGCTCTGTTTCACTGATGTCACTAAGGGGACAGAAGCCCTCCTGTTCATCAGTTGCACTAAAGACCTCAGAAGAGCTTTTATTTTGTTGTCATTTTCCTACCTGAATCCTGAGCTAGAAAAGTTCTGTTCAGGTCCAATGGTCCTGGTTTTTCTTCTCTGCTGTATCCTCTGCTAGTGCAGGATGGAAGATTCTGCTCCTTTTCCAGAGCTATTTTAGCTGGATTTGTTTTAATTTTTGTTGTGCTTGGTTGGTTTTCAAACAAATTGTAGAGAAAAGAGGGACTTCCAGCTTGGTTCTGTACTCGTGGCTGAGGTGTCTCTGATCTGGTACAGGACCTTTGCATCAAGAAAACATGGCCTGTGGTGCTGGACTCTGCTGTGACTGCTCTGTCTGGCTTTTAGAAGAAAGCAGAGGCACTGGCACCATGTGGATCAGCCTGGCTGTGCTCGCCCTTCCCCCTTGCCAACCTGCTATTTCTGTACTTGATTGGAAGAAGCTAAAACTGCTGGATTTTTGCCGGCAGTCAAGGCATTCCTCAAGTTCCTAATCCAGGCTCCAGATGGTTAAGTTGCCCATCCTGACAAGTAATCATGGTAAAAGATGTGAAACCCCTCACCAGCCCCTCACGGTGAGACTCGGACGGAGAACTCGCCTGCAGAGCCGATGAACCGGCACGTCTGGTCACCTGTCCGCGGGCAGGAGGGCAGGGCTGGAACCGGCTGGGCCCCGCCGCAGGGGCTGCCCGGTGCCGGCCACGGCCGAGCCTCCGCGGGTCGCCCCGTGGGAAGCAGTGCCGGCCATGGGAAGGGGCCACCCAGCGCTGCTCCCCCCGCCGCCGCCCAGCCCGCATCCTCGGACGTGCCGCAGCTTCAGGCTCTACCTCCGAGAGCTCCCGGGGTTTCCCCCACGCCGGGAAGGGCGGACCCCCGTCCCCAGGCGATGGCTCGGGGGAGGCGCGGCCGTGCCCGGGCCGGGGGCACCGCAGGGGCGGGAGGCGGGGAGGGGTCACTGCCCCGGCCGGAGCTCGGCCGCCGGGATGCCGCCCGCCGGCGCTGCCCGCGCTAATTGGATGTTTCGTGAATGGAGGATTTCCTCCCCTCCCGGCTGCGGGAGTCATGAAGGCAGGCTCGGCTGCGCTTGAAAGTTTGCCAAGCAGCAGCTAGGTTTAATTTCTTTAAGGATCTGGGGAGAAGGGGGGGCGGGGGCTGCAGGGGGACCGTTTCCAAGCATGGGAGACAGGCTGCCGGAGCCTCACGCCAGCTCTTCCCCTGCTGTGGCTGCCAGCTCGGAGGCGGAAGAAATCGAGGTGCTGGACTCCGAGGATGTCCTACCTATGGCCGCAGAGGATGTAAGTTTCCTTTGCTCGGTATCTTCCCCCCTCTCCCCTGGGCCGGGTTAATCGGCTCAAGCTATTCATAGCTGGATACAGGGATGGGGACAGGAGCGGGGCCGGCGAACCTGCGGGACCAGGGAAAGCCGCTGTCTTCGCCGCCCTCCGCGCCCCTCGCCGCTGGGTGTCTGCGGGCTCCAGCAGCCGCCGGGCTTGCTCCGTCCCCGGGGCCGCAGCTCCCGTCCCTCCCAGCCCCGGCCCGGGAAGCCCCGGCGGCCCGGACAGGCTCCGGGTTCGCCGGGTGTCCGCGTCCGGTGGGGAGATGCCGGCGTGTGGCGGCTGGCCGGGCAGGGACAGCGGACTGCGCACGGACGCGACTCTGGAGCCTGGAGAGGAGCTGACGCTTTGGCTCGAGGGGCTGCCAGGGGACAGAGAGCTTCTCCAGGGTCACAGCCACCCGGAGGGTGACAGATGTGAAACGCTACCGCTCTCGGGAGCTGCTCCTTCTTCCAGCCCCCGAGCAACAAACAGTCGAGTAAGTTTTCTCGGCTCGGCAGGGCTGATGGCTTCTCTCCACCCTCCGAGCTCTGATGGCACGTGAGGGTGGGATAACTTGGCACCGGCTTTCTGCTCACCCAGCCCAGAAGGACGCGAAGGGGTCCTGCGCACTCCAGATCTGCTCCTGCCATGCTGAGCGGCAGTGCCTGCAGAACTAAGGCAGTTGTTCTGCATCTGCCGGACCCGGAGGCAGGAGCTCGCCGTGCACCTGTCTGGGAGGGAGTGAACGTGAGAGATCCTGCATTCCTGGTGCATCCCAGGACTGCTCACAGCTCTCCTTCCCAGCAAACTCGGCTGGGATGAGGACTGCAAAGTGTCTGCTCAGTCTGCAGCGGTAAGTGCAGGATCTGTTCCAGCCTGTGAGACATAAAGCAGAGATACTAAATGTCTTTCTGGAGCGGGCTCTAGCTCGGGTCTTGCACCACTATAAAAGGAACACTTGGGGGCTGAGCCTCCAGCAATGTCGCATCCTCTCGGCCCTCTCTCTACCTTTTTGATGCTGCTGGAGGAAGCCGCCCAGGCATGCTTAGGGACAGAGCCTGCTCTTCACCCCCCAGCCCTTCCTTCTGAATCACCTAGAACTCGGTTGCTATTGGATTTTCCTCCCAGAGGGTATCGGAGGAAGTGCAGGTGCTTGCTAGAGCTGCATTCCCCAGTCTGTACTCCTGAGCACAGTGCAGTCAGGAGGGAGCGTGTGATGCAGTTTGACCTCTGCTACAACACTGTCAGACAGTCCTAAGAGGAGATGCCTGACTCAGGGCTGTATGTAACTTTGACTTGGAAAGGGTGGCTTTCCAGGAGCTTTCACAGTCTAGGTCTCCAAATCCCAGTGCTTGCTTATGTCAGACTGTGACCTTTTCTTCTCTGACAAATTTTGTGCTTGTCTGGATGGTCCTGCAAGGAAGATTTCCTGTTGTGATACACGTGGGCCCCTTGGAGTTGCTCCAGCCTCTACACAAACGCAGCCATTAGCGATTCAATCCTTCCAGGGGGCCCAGGAGATGCTGAAATGCTGAGTGCCTGGCAGGATTGGGCTCCTGGGACAGGAGCTCTCCCTGATGAAGTCTAGATTCTCATCCCAGTTCTGCTGCTGCCTTGCTGCTTGACCTTGAGGTAGGACAGCTTGGGTCCGATCCAGCTCGCAGTGTCTCGCCATTACTTGCATTGTTATTTGACTCTGGTACTTTGTTTTCTATAATCAACAAAACTAAAGCCCGCAGCTGCACTGGTTATGGGAAGCTGCTGAGACCTGGCAAGAGATGATGTGACAGAAGCCTGAGGTATCATGTATCATCTGCAAGTCAGAAAAGCAGGAAGTGGTGTAAATGCCCTCCTTCTACTCTGCCAAGATTTCCTGCTGAAACAAGCAGGCTACAGAGCATCACCTCTGAAAATTTCAACTGCTTTGTGCTATTCTGTACTCCCTGAGACCTGACTGGGGGTTGATTTTGTGTTGTTGCTATTACATCTGAAAACCTGATGGAAGATCTCTGGCTTGGCCAGCAAGAACTGACACAAGGTCAGTTCTTTATGTGTTATTAACCACAAAAATATAACACAGTGGAGGTTTGGCTGTCACAGCCTTGACAGTGTGTAACAGCTCAGCTGTGATGTCATTGCAGCTCTCAGAGCAGCATTTTGTAAAGCCAGGATTCAGGCAGTCCCAAAGTGTTCTGTTTAAAGTGCTGGGCTGATTTATGATGATAAATGGGAGCTTATAAATGGAGAGAGACATGAGGAGGAGGGGAGCCAACAACTTAACTAATGAAAAGGAATTCAGTGGCCTGATACCCCTCTGTCTCTCCAGTCAATTTTAGATTTGCCTACCATGTGAAGGAAATGTTCTTCCAGGACTAGATAAGACTCTCACCAGATTTCTGCTTTGCTAATAGCACTGTGAGGAGATTTGCTTCTAAGAGTCTGATGTTTGTTCTACCCCATGGAAGTTGCTGTCTTCTCAACTGGCCCTTAAATCCAGGATAGATGAGAGCCTTAAACAATTCATTAGGAATTTCCTCTGTTCCTTGGGACAGTGAAGCAGCAAGTCTGGGTCAGGGAGGTGAGTTGACATCAGTCTCTCTATAAAGCATGAATCACAGCCAGTTTCCAGCTTATTTTTTCTGTTTCCAAGTGACAAGGACTTCTGGAGTGTCCACAGGGTTGTGAGCATTGAAGTGGAGCTTCCTCCTATACAGCATTTTTAAGGCAGATCTGATAGAACAAAATATGTGAGGTAAAACCTTGCAGTGGGTTCTCTCCAGCCTTCCACCCTCCCACCTTGCACAAGAGCAATTACCTGTTTTTCAGATGTGGACATGTGAGGTTCAGAGAACTGATGGGTTATCAAAAAGCCTGAAAGCCAGAGTCAGGAGCAGGCAGTAGACAGGGCACTGGCAACCCAGCAAGGCAATTGATGGGTCAGTGTTGGGCCACAGGATCTCAGAAAGTGATCTGGAAAAACATTGCTAATTCCTCCCTTCCCTCAATATCCACAGAGCTTTCTTGATCTCTGTGAGTAAAAACCCCTTTTTTCCTTGCTTGCCTGCAAATAGACAAAGTGGGAGAAAACAGAATTAGCACATGAATGTTTTGAGTTCATCCTAATTTGGATTTGTAAATGAAAACTGTTCTCCCTGTGTTTGGTAGATTCCCCTGCCTCCTCCTCCGGAAGGGTAGGTGATTCTGGGATGAAGAAGGATGTTGGAAATGGCATTAAATCATTTGGTTATTTCTCTCTTAGAATATACTTCTACAGTTTGCTGCATGTTAATGTCGTTGCTCTTATACCTTCTTTTTATTCTTTTTCCTCCCTTATGCATTGCCTCTCAGCACTGGAAAGCCCTATTTGATCAGGTATGTGAACAACTGATAAATTGTCTCTGTCTCGTGAGCAAAGAGCCTAACCTCTGGTGAATTTCCTCTGTACTGGCTTTTCCCTGCGTTTAAAATACAGCCTAAGAGTAATGTGCTGCATGCTACCCGTTCCCAGGATGCTGATATGCAAGTCATAATTATCACAGCTGCTTTGGGCCTTTCTCTCAGTTCCTCTTCAGAGTAGCCAGGGACAGGAATGAGCCCATCCCTGTCAGCACAGGGGCTGAGCCAAGGTGCTGCAGCAGATGCTCTGTTTGCTTCCAGTTGTGCTGTCCTTGCTTGTGGATTAAAGGATCTTCTACTCTTTCAGGCAGGCAGACTAAGACCTGTAAAACCAGCACTGTGTTCTTTGAAATGGCTCCCCAGCTCCTAAACTGATTTCTGCAGGGTTACATCATCCAGGGAGGACTTGCTGCTTTAAACTTGCACAGGATTAGCAAAGAATCTGCTACGGTACAAAAGACTGCGGTTCTGTCAGGTAGATGCCTTAGGTCAGATCTGTAGCTGGCTGAAGTCAGCACAGCTCTGAAGAGCTCTGAACTATAGCTGCTGAGATTTTGGGTTGTGGGTTCTAGTTTGTAAATTAGGCTGTTAGCTGCTGTAACTGACACATTTGCTTTGTGGTATCCCTTCCATCTGTCGGGTTGAAATGTGTAGCAGCTATAAACAGAGGGATTTTTCTAGGGTTGACTTCTAAACTGCAGCACTCTCTTGATGTCATAAACTTTTGTGCTGTTGTGCGTGCCTGTAAATGTCACCTTCTGTAAGGGAGCTCTGACGCTGGCATATCCTGGTAATAAAGTTCGGATGGGATTTCATCCCTGCTTTATGAGGCGATAATCTTGCCTCTGTGTCTGGCTGAACTACAAAGCCAAAAGCTGTGGCGCAGCCTGTGAGAGGATGTCCTTGGTACCCTGGGGGTCCTGTTATCATTCAGCTATTAACTAGGGCTGCCTGTTCTGATGAGCGCTCATTTCTACTCGGTTAGCCGTGACCAACTGCTAATCCACGTGTCTGGACTGCAGCACGTTGGCTGTGGTACAGTCAGCCGGCGTTGGGAGCTGGCTATTATGATTGTTGGTCACACCTAAATTGTGTGGTGTGTTTGAATTCACTGGGGCTCATAGGGGATCCTGCCACTGAAAAGGTGGATGCACAATAAATTGCTTGTGGTCTGGGCTGAATGTTTGTTCCAGCCACTTTGAATTCTCCTGTCTCCAACACAGGCCCTAATTTGGAGCCTTATTCTACAAGCATCCTTTGAAGTCATTGAGTCCTTGTGGGACGGGGCTGTTGGCTGGTAGCTACCTCGGGCTCAAAGAGAGGAATCTGTAATTTCCCATTGGACTTGCTTGAATAGTAGATGGGATTTTTTCCTTCTTTTTTTTTCTTTTTAAGGGAAGGAAGAATTTGACTGTTGGATTTACAGAACATTAGCCCAGTAACAATGGAACAGGCAGTAAAGGCAAACCTTCAATAATTAGCTATATTTCAATTAGGGCTGCAGCTGAATTTTAAACCTTGTCTGTAAGGCTTTATTTTCAAAGAGAATGCAATCTGTGACAACTACACGTAAGTCTTGAATAAATCAATAATGTCCTTGTTGCCTGTGGGCAAAGCTGACATCTTCCTGGAGCATTATATCAGCAAAGCAATGCAATTAGTCCTGCAGTGAATGGCAAGATGCTGTTTGTCATGGAACAAGGTTGCTATTCCCAGCAGCAATGTGCTAGGAGGAGAGGGGAGCACTTTGTTTAGCTCATTGGCAGTCATGTGAAACATGAGGACAGTCTTATTAAGTAGAGAAAGCCTGTGTGTTGACACTGGGAACAGTTGCAGCTCTCCCTGGGAGTCAGGACCTGGCTGGGTGTGTCCTTGGAGTGGAAATGGGTGGCCCAGGGTGCACGTGTGTTTGTGACTCATGGGCTGGGACTGAGGTCTGAGAGCCACCCTCTCAGCTGTGACACCTGGACCCCTACACTCACCCCCTTCCAGGAGAGCAAGAGAAGACTGGAGAAAATGTTAGAGCAGTTGGGAATTTACAGGTTGGGAGTCTGCAAGTGCCTGGCTGCTGTTATACTCCATCATCCCAGAAAACTCTGAAGAAGAGGTCAGTGGACACAGCCTTTGAGAGGGGGAAGAAATTATTATTAAACATTGCTTTTAAATTTTTTTTCTCTGAGGAGGTATTTTTAAAACTTTTATTTAAGTTTACTGACAAAAAAGGCAGCAAGTTTCTGTTTAGATATACAAAATTAAAGGGGTTTGTTTTTTTTATGATTCCTCCCCCCCAGCTTAAATTAAAAATTCAAAACTTCTTGATGGAAAAATTGCTGCTCAGCCATAAAGCAGTGCTTTTTGCTTGGTTATTTTGGGAGAGAGGAGTGACTGACCATGTTTTCTGGAGGAATTTTTTATTTGTTTTGATCCAGCTCTAATCTGTCACACTGGGAACTGTCAGTGACTCAAGCCAAGATCTTCAGCCACTTGCAGATTAATTCTTTTTAAGAAGTAAAGGAACTTAAATTTGACAAAAAGTCAGACCCACATCTGCTTCCTGTGCTCTGAGGTTCAAAGAAGCCTCTCCCAGGACAAAATCCTGATTACACTGAAGCAAGTACCAAAATTCTTCCTGGATTTAGTGGGGTCAGTACTTCACCCAAGAGTTTGGGAACAGGCAGACTCGCAGCTCTTCAGTGCTGCAGCCAGACAGTTACAGTTCAGCTGCTGCCTCATACTGTGCTTGCAAGATGTGGTTTTTATTATAAGGCCATGGCCCTCAGGCAGCTCTAACTCACTTTTATATGGGAACTTTTATAGGGATTCATACATTTATTTATTGTGCTCATAAACACCCTCCACCCCCACACACACATTAGCTCCGCATCTGCTGCCTTCTGCAGAGCCTGCACCATCGCTGCGTGCTCTGTGCTGTCGCTGTGTAGAATCTGAGCTCTGAGCAGAGCAAGCTCTCTCCATCCCTCTGCAATCACTTGGGGTTTTCTTCATTTGTTCTTCAGTGGCCAAAGCCCCATTTTTTTGTTAATCTTCTGGTAAAGTTGAATATGTGACAATCCCAGGAGCAGCTGCTGACAGTTTCATGCTTGTCTGTGCTAATGAGATCTGTTAATTGCCTTGCACTCAGACATGAGAACATCTCCCAGTCCTTGCTGAAGCCAAGTTGCCTGATGGTTGGACAGTGAGTTGCAGATGAGTGTCCTGAGGGGCTGTTCCTGTTTTGCTGTCCTCTCTACAGCCTCGGGTGCAGTTCTTTGCCTCCATGTCCCCAGTGTCCCTGCTTTGGCAATGACTGCAGCTCATTGGTATTATCCAGCCCTTGGCTGGGCTGGGTGAAAGGGGCTATGTAGGGCAGCAGTGTTTGTTCTTGGGACATACCTGCCTTCTGAAGGTGGCTTTTAACCTTGTTAGATGCCAACAGCTTGTATCGTCTTCTCTGTTTCCCCATCCCTATGGCTGCTGAGATTTTGAGGGTGAATTAGCATTATCAGCTCTCATCTTGGGAGTTTTCACTTCTTCTCACCCATACCCTGGTTTGTAGTCATGACAACAAACTTGTTTTAAATAGACACAAACAAAACTCTCCAAAAAGACCCTCCTCACTGGCTCAACACCTTGATCCTATTGCTTGTCAATCCAGGCTGTGTTTTTGTTGCAGCTGCTTTCGAAATAGATTCCTTCCTGAGACTTGTACGTGGGTGTGATGGCAACAGATGAACAGAGTTTATGGGGAATGCAGAGAGATGCCATGTTACCCAGTCTGTGTAGGCAGCTAATGGAAAACTTGAGCTCAGAAACAGGGCTGTAGAGATAGATATGCACTTGCCAGGAAGAGTTCAGTTGCTGACACTGCCAGCAGTGGGTGCAGCTGAACCTGCTCCGCTATGGTCTCATAAAACATTAAAATATGCTTTAAAATATGCTGACTTTGCAGCTGCCTTACATCCAGGGCTGGTTCCTGCATGATTGAAATTGCAGAGCAATCCATAAAATCGGGGTAACTATTATCATGGTTGGTGGTAACTGAGAAAGGGGATTATTTTGAACTAAATGATCTTTTATGTTAACTGTCCCTTTTCTCTGGGTAGCCTTTAGCGCAGGCAGGTAGAGCTATTTCCCACACTGTAAAAGAAATTCCAGTTTATTTACTGGGGCACTGTTGAGCTAAACATGACCCTTCATTTTGAAAAATTTCCCTGCCTATTGTTGCTGACAAACCCCTGCCAGCTGTGGCTGCAAGACCTCTCCAGGCGGGTCTCACAGAGCTGTAGGCAGTGGTTTGTGCCTTGAGATTTCACCTCTTTCTCTAAAAAACAACTTGTGTCTCACTGCTGGTTTGTTGGATGACTGGGAACAGGTGAAGCACAAACTGCAATATAAGGAATAGGAAATGATGGCAGTGATAGCAGCAGCATAGGCAGAGGGGTTGAGCCCAGGGTTGTGTGTAACCTTCAAGTCCTTGCCTGTATTTTGGACTATTGCTGCTTTTGTAGTGTTCATTGGGACATCTGTCCACATTTAAATGTAGTGGTGCTGCAAAGAGGAGGCTGTGGGAACTGGGATTAGGAAATAGTCATCAACTTGTTACTTCATCTGCTGAGGTGACTGGGGAATCAGAGGTGCTGGTGGGAAGACTGTCCATGGGGATAACAGATTAGCATCCAGGCCCCAAACCAGCGTCTGCCTTTTCTGACAACTCAGACGCTTCTGAGAATGACAAGAAATGTGCCCCCTTCTCCCCCTCTGCCAAGCTGTGCATTGTAAAAGGGAGAGACATTTTAAAATCTACAAGGGTCTCTTGGCAATGCACAGAGGGGGTTCTGCATCTGCCCCACGCCTTGAAGTCTAATCTCATTTACAGTTGTCAGCGTGGGCTGCTGGAGGAGATGAAAGGCAGAGGACGAGGAGGAAGAATAGATTAGTCTCGAGCAGAGGGCACTGGGAGTGCACCTGCCTCTGCCCCACTACCTTGAGGAGGGGCGGCAGTAGCAGCTGGGCATGTGTCATCTGCTGCTCTTTGAGGCACCCAGCCATGGAGCACACGATTAATGACTCAAGGGGCTGGGCTTTTGTGAGTGATAAAGCCCTGGGATTTAGGCCGAGCTCTCAGGCCTTTTTTCTGAGCAACACCATCACTTTACATTTCTCAAGTGGCGTTGTGGTCCAGGCGAGCTGCTGTCTGTGGCCACAATGCTTCCCTTTCTCCTCTGTCCTCAAACTGGTCTGACCTTTGTCATGCAGCATTAACCCTTTGACTCCTCCAGTTTGGGTTACAGGGTTGGGAGGAAAAAAAGAGTCCCTTCAAATTCATTGCCCTGTGAGCAGCCTTGAAGGGAAGAAGGGGCTTGTAGGAGACGATCTGTTTTTGCTGAAGGAGATTGGTTTGCTGATGCCCTCTGGATTATCAATTCCTCCTCTGCCTTCAGCCAGGGGCTTTTTTGAATACAGCCTGGGAAACGGGAGGGGAATTTATCCTTTCCTCAGTCAAGGAGGGAAACTTAGGCATTGAGCAGCAAATATATCCAAGAGACTATTCCCTGTGCAGGATAATGTCTTTTACCATGCCTGGATTAGCCTGTGTCCATCCCCAGTGTTGTTACAGTGGATGGCAATCTCCCAGCACTTCGAGGCTTATACTCAGATTTGGCTTTTAGCCACGATAGCCTGGAGTGATGGCTCAGCATGAAAAAGCCACATGGAGGTCATTAATGATCTTCCCGCCTCTTGCAAGATGAACAGCAAAAATGTCCCAGGTTCCTCCTTAATTTTCTAATACCTCCGTACACTGAGTACCAGCCAGCCCTTATGCTGAATGTGGATCTCTGAGATTGTATTTACACCTTCCCTACAGCGTGAAAGGTTTGTGATCAGCTACCCATTTTCCTTTTCCCTTGGCTATTTCCTTTCCTCTCCAATCCCACCAGCCTGTACACAGACTGTTGACTTTGACTAGTGCAAAAAATTGGGAGTAGAAGCCATCAATATGAACTAGATACTGGCAGCATAGCAAACACAGCACTCTTAAGCTTGTGCCAATAAAAGCAGGCATCTCCTGAAATGTTTCAAGGAGTCATAACAAACACCAAAAAACACATGGAGGCTGAGTCAGTCTTACACAGCTCATGAGTTACTGGCAGCTTGATGTCTCTAGATTTGTAAAAAGCCTCAGGAGGCTTCCTACTCATTACACATTTGTGTACCTTCCACGTCTGAGCCTAGAAAGCTGCACGTTGGAGTGTGGTGTCCAGGAGGGATGTTGAGCTGTGTCCAGAGCTGTGTGTCTCTGCTGCTTCCTGATCCCAGCTGCAGCAGGGGGCTTTGGAATCTCCACTCTGCCGTTTCAGCTGAATGTGCGGGATGGGATTTAGGCACATAGATCCTTGCTAATGCATTGTTCTCAAATCCTGTCTTGCACATAGAAAATCACTGAAGCAATAAAAACATTTAAGCTCGCATGTTTAGAAAGAAAGGGGAGAAAAAGCCATAAACACAGAGTGGATTGATGCTGTTTTGCAAATCAGCTGGGGCATTGTGCTTGGTGGCTGTGTGCTGTCAGGACAGAGAAGGGGAAGAGATCATCTCGTCTCCAGAGGAACAAGCCAGCTGCTTAGCAAGTGGAAATAGTTTGGAGGTGCTTTTCTACACCATCATCACTTACGCCTGTAACATTTATAGGACTTTTAAAGTTACTCTCTACCAGACCTGGAAAACAAATGTTTCTCCTCTGCAGTAGGAAGTATGATGTTCCCATTGCTTTCTGGTATTTGCAGTCAGTGCAAAAGTACTGGGGCACATTTGCAAATTAAATGCAGCAGTGGGAGTATTTGAGTTTGACAGCAGCCAAGGAAGCTGTGATCTCTTTCTGCCTCATCAGTAGATGTTGTACTATATGTTGGTCTGAAATCAGTTAAGTACCAACAGACCATGAGGCAAAAGTTGATGGGATTCAGCTGATGGGTTGTTTTCCTGCACCACTGTACATACAGGCTCCTGAGGAAAGCTGATTACTGGATTTTTGTGTGATTCAAACCTTTTAGTGTTTGCCTGTTCAAGCTGTAGCACTTGGGACAGTCACTTCTTTCCCTTTCTCAGTCTCCTGAGTGATGGCATCAACTCCGATTTGGCTGCTCAGGGTGACACAGGGAATATTCTGTTCATTACAGACAATATGTCTTGGTGAAAAGTGTAGTGAAAGTTCTGAATGTTTGATATCCCCCTGAGTCTCACTTGGACCTTGAATTCTTTCAACTTTAAAACCCCACACTAGCAAGACACAGAGAATTTATGTGTTCTTAGTGTCCGTTCCTGTTGCTTAGGAACAGCTATCTGCAGTGACCCCCTGTTGTTGGTGAGAAGAGTAACGATGTATGAAACTGATGTTAAACAAGCAAGATCAATCTTACCCCTAGGAGCTGTTCTTCATGTTCTTTGATACTTGACATACTTTGTAAGTAGCAAATACTCTGGAGTCTCCTGAGTTGCATGAGGAAAAGATGAATGAGACAGCTGGAGGCAGAGCTGTTTGTGACTATCATCAAACCTCTGGTCTGATGCAGTTCTTCAGGGCAGTGTTCCCTGAGGAAACATCTCTGCTGCAGTGATCCTTCACGAACAGGTACCAGTGATGATGGAGTCCCTGGTTTGTGTTTCATACTTGTTTGTGATGTACAATAGTAGTGGAAGTGTTTGTTGATGACAGCCTGCAGCCAGTGAGGTGTAGACTTGTTTGCCTCTTGGCAGAGAAAGGATCAATATTATAGCAGGTGAAAAACTGGAAGTGTCACAAAAAGTATTGGAGGACCTGATCCTGAATGCTCTGACTTGTGTCTGACGTAAACTATGTTTTCCTGGGGTTGGTATCAGAATAGGGTGTGCCCAAAGGAATTTAGAGAGAAAAGTGGGGTTTTAGTTCTGTCACTTGGCTGTAAGACAGAGCCAGATGCTTGTCTTCCTCCACTCCTCTCATGTTTACCCTCACACTATGAAATAATGGAAGTTAGGACTTAAGCATCTTTTCTCACTGCAGGCAGTGGCCTCCATGGAATGATGTTGGTTTTTAGCCTTGTCATATGCACCGGGGAGGAAAATCAAAGTGTTTATTGTGGCTCCTTCTTCTGTTTGAACTGCTGCCTCTTCCCTCAGCTACTCCCTCTTGGTTGCTGATAGAGGAATTGCTTTTGCACACAGTCCTGCTATCACTGGATTTCTGTCTCTGGGTTGTTCTCCTCCCCATCAACAGGGAAGGCACAAACATTTTTCCCTCATGTGTCCTCTGACAACAGTATTTGGGTCTTGGGGAAATGTTTATTTTTGCATGGGTTTGTGCATTTAAGCAGCCCTTTTGGGGGAGACTGCTGTGGAGAGCATGGGAGATGGTCCTGCTGCTGCTGTTCTTGGTCTCTGAGCTGTGCCTGGAGACCATGGTTGCAGGAATAACTTCCTCCCAACCTACATAAAGTGTCTGAAGAATTTTTATTTAGCTGTAAGTTTGTTTTATTACACTTGGACTTACCAGCCCTGGGATCCTCGGGCAGATCTTGTGCATATGTGTTGTGTGCAGGATGTTCCTTTGACATGTTCAATATTCTGATGTTGTCTCCTCTAGGGCTTAATGAACCAAAGTCCCCTCCAACAAGACCAGTGCTCTGAATGGCTTGTCCCAGGGTAGTGATAGCCAAAATTCCTCCCAAAGAATTGTTTTAATGTATCTGAAACAGTGTTTTCCATCTTTATTCCCCCCTGTGCTCCATGAGGTGAGAGCTGCCATTGCTGCATTGATTTATGGGATCTTTTAGTGTTGGTACTGGTGGCCAAGAAGAACCAGAAAGTCATCTGCCAGCTGCTGATTTATGACCCTAGTGAACAGTCCTGGAAAGCACAGTAAGAATTTTCTGGGCCTTATGCAGTTCCAGCTGACTGGAAGCTCCAGGCTGTTATTTGACCATGTGGAGTAATAAAACTGTGAAAACTAATTAACTTTTGTGCCTACTGCAAAACAAACAAGATCATGCAAAAAATTGCTCCACACTTGCAAGCAACAGTGACTTTATGGGTTTATAAGCCTGTGTTTAATGACCAAGCATGTAGTGCAATGTGTGAAGTGTGTTCCTCTTGCTGACTTCCAAAGCTGAACAGAGTATAACAAGCTTTACTATCACTGAGGCTCTGAATACCAGCTTGGGATAATGTTCTCTTTCATCCTTATTAATTATGTAGCTGATGTGTGGGTGGAGGTTTGACACAAAGCTGCATTGGATGGCTTCTTGTAGTCTAAACCAGCCTGGATTACGCTGAGCCGAGTTCATTCAAGGAAAGATGCTCTCTGCAGTGTGAGTGCTGTAGCCTTTCTGAGGTCATTCTCTGCTCATCAGATGTAGCTGAATGAGCTTTCTCAGTGGGAACACCAAGGTGTTTTTCTGATGTTAGCAGGCAAAGAGTCAGCCCTGCTCAGGACCTGTCTCCTGTGGTGGGGATGCTCTGTGCGTGCCAGCTGTGATGTTGACATCAGAGCAGAGATGTTTCTGAGTGCCCTGGTGTTGTGTTCCTCACCAGTGGCAAGGCACTTACCAACATTGTACAGATGATCCAGCCTCTGTCATGCGACACCGATTCGGAGGGAGGGAATGACAGGCTGTTCTTCTCCCTTAATCAAATTACTAAAGTAACCCTCCTGCAGCCCCTACACTCCTGCATTACTCAATAGCCTCTAATACTGAATGTTTAACTCTGTGTTGTTAGACTTAAAACTGCTGATTCCGGTTGTCCTTTCCTAGGATCTGTCAGTTTAGCCAAGATACTTGTCATGATTGCTGATACAGGAGCAGATATTTGGAATTTGAAAGAGAAGTCATCTTAAAAGCAATAAAACTGTGATGTGATGAGATTTTAAAAAATCATTTATTCTCTTTCTGATGGATGTGCTTGAGTTGTTGTGGTACTCAGTACCAAAGCACCAGCCAGCATGGGTCTATCCCAGCTTTAGTTTTCTCCACAAAGCTAAACATTACTGCAGAGCTATTATTAACCTAAAATAAATGTGTGCATACTCACTGCTATAGAATTCTGTTTTTCACGCATCAAATCGAGTCTCTGTGGATTTTCACCTCCCTCCCAGATCTGGCAGACAGTGAAAAAGGGAGCTATTTTTAATCTGAAATGTTCTGTGTTTTGAGTCAAGAGTATGAAAACGTAGTGTTTCTCCTGACAAGTTTCATGGATTATTGCTATAAAGCTTCATGTCTATAAAGGAAGGATAAAACTTCCTTCAGGAAGGGCAGAAGTTCTGATTTTGGGGGTTACAGATCTTAGTTCCTTTGACAAACTGAAAAACAGTGGCAGTCACTGTCCTCATATTAAAGAATTTACCAAGAAGGAGGATCAGCTTATCAGAGGAGACAAACAAAAGTCTTGTGTGGTAGAGTGGCATCAAGAGACCAAGTATCCTTCCAGGGGGGAAGATGATGGTCACTGGATTAGGAATCAGTTGTCTGAAACAATATTCCTGGCAACCAGAGAGATTGGCATCACTGTCAGAATGGTGCTTACAAACCTTTCGTCATCTTCCTGCTGTCACTACAGTTCTGTCATCCCACTGGAGTGCCTGCTCCATCCGTCCTGAAAGGCTGGCATGTATTGTCCAGGAGAGAAGATGAACTTCTGGTCCAAGTGCAGTCCCTGCCCAGAAGAAGTGGATTTAGAAAGTTTCCTCCTTTCCCCACTGAATGTGCCCTTCTGTGCCTGAGCCCTGTCCGATGGGCCAAAGGGGAGGTCACTCTCCAGAGCCGGTTCATCCTTCCATGCTGAGTGTCCTGTACCCAGGGGTGTGGTGATGGGATAGCAAGTTGTTTCCAGCGTGCAGATGCTGGTCTCAGCAATAAGGGCTGAGGCCACTGGCTTCTTTTTGTCCTACAAGGAGGAAGAGAGAGAGAGGCAGAGCAGATCTGACTGTACAGGAAGGCTTGAGCTGGGGAAAGCAGAGTGCCCAGTTTTGCAAGGTAACTTTAGGTCAGGACTTCAGGCCAGGTAGTAGGCAGGAAGCCTTGGATGTGGCAGGAGCAATATTCCCATGTCAGCACTGGTGGAGCTGCTTCAGTGCAAAGCCCAGCTCAGCTTTTTTCTGGCTCCCAGTGTTGAAGGGGCTGTTTGTGACAGTCCAGATGGTCTCTGTGCTGGTGCCCCTCGAACTGGGACAGCCCTCACCTGCCCTGCTGCAACCTTTTTACACACAGAGTTACAGCTAACGAAACACGAGGTGAGAGGAGCTCCCTGCAGTTGTATGGGCAGAACTCTTCCTTGCTGAGTAAATTTCCACCCTGGTTTTCACCTGGCAGCACTTGGTAGGCAACAGCTCTGGTCTTTACCGTAAGGGGTGTCTAACACAGCCCATCCGTCACAGCGTCCTGGCACCTGATAAGGCTTAGGGGGACAGGCAAGCTCTGAGCCCAGCAGCTCTCCCACAGGACTGCCCTGCAATGTTCTCCTCTCTTTTCTGCCTGATGGAACAGAAAAGAAAGGAGCAGCAGTTGTCTCCCAGGGCTGGCCAGGTCATTGGTGTTTCTGTCTGGCCATCCTCTTGCTGGTGTTGCTCACCAGATATGTCACTAAACAGCAGCAGAGAGGCACTCAGTGGCTCAGATCTGATTAACATCTACAACTTTATCCTGTGTCTTAATTGGATTAGCTGAAGGGGGGTGGTTTTGCTCTTGTTCTTGATTTTTTCTTAAACAGGTACTTATCACTGTGACATCTGATGGAAGCAATAAGTTTGAGAAGCATGACCTGTGAATAAACAAGCAGTGTTTGCTTCTTCCCCACTGCTCAGCCAACAGCTCCTGCCCTTCCTTTCTAACATACTGCTGTAACTGATGCCTGTGAGATGGCTTTGAGTAAGCCCTGCAGCCAGATCTCTTGGGAGGTGTGGGCTTTGCCTAACAGCATGAACCCAGAGTCCCTGATTGGTAACTGCAGTTCTGTCACTTAGGGGAGGGATTTCTCTTCAGTAAAGGTTCAAAGCAGTATTAACTTTCCATGTTCCATTTCTTTCATCTTTTGTCTGAGCTTTTTACTTTCCTTCAGAGCCTGATTCTTCTGCACCTCAGGGTTTTTGCATGTATCACCACAGTGGCTGTGGGTTGTTGGGAATTGGCCTTATTCAGCACTGCAATAACCCTTCCTCTTTCAGGACTTCAAAGCTCATTCTCCAGTATCAGTTCATTTAGTTTTATAGATGGGAAAATGGAATAAGGAGATCAGTGATCATATTCTGCTACAATGGGGAACTGTCTGCTACAGACCTAAAAAAGGAATTGAATCCATTTGATTGTGGGATTGCCACTAATTCCTCAAGGTGTTGTCTACCTGTGTGGTGCCCAATTGAAAAAAGGAGAACCAGTTTACAAGAGTCTTTCCCCCTTGTCCATCCTTCTGCCTGCAGCACCAAGTTTCCTTTTCAAGAAGCTTAAAATAGAAGCCTTTTTCCTTGCCATAGCTGTAATTGGTGCTGGATTGGGCACTGGAGAGGTGATGGAGGGGGTACAGGCTGCTGAGAAGCTCTCTCTTACATCTGTTTCTAGACAGCTGTGCACAAAGAGTGAATTGTAGGTGTGATATCAGGCCATGGTTCTGTTCCAGGAGGAATAATAGATATACCAGTACCAATCTGGCTGTTACAAGATCAAAAGTGCTGTTACATTAAAGCTGGTAATACTGCCTGGCTTGGCAAAAGCCTGACAAAGCATTCCAGGGTTTTAATGTATGTTCAGATAAACTATCTTCCACAGCGAGGCTCAGGCCTTTGAATATAGTCCATGTACAATAGCAAAGTTTTAGTGACTTGGTAAGAAGGTAGCTCCAAGGAATTTCCTCTTTGTATAGGGGTTGACTGTAATTAATTGGTGAACACTGCGTGCAGCACAGTTACAGTTTCACAGCAGAGGGTTCAGTGCTTCTTGGCTCCTGGGGTGCCTTTGCAGGGTGTGTGGTTGTCAGCCACAGGCTCTGCTGCTGCTCCTAAAGAAAACATGATCATTAAGTTGAGTTATAATAGACATTAGTTTCCTTTTTCAGATTTAATGTATTCATGCATTTTGTGTCCATTGGCCCCTCAGCAGCTCGCAGGCTGGATATGGAAATTGGTAGCTGCAGACGATGACTGATCTGTTAATAGGTGGAATTTGATGCTCATAAAAATGAATGCATTTAATGTTGCATGGCAATGGTTTGCTTGAATTTTAAAGTCTCCTGAGGATCTCTTACTTGGAATTCTGTGGCTCAGGCTGTATTTGTTACAAAAAGCAATACAAATGGAGAGGCCCTGTGGTTTGTGAGGGCTGGCTGTTCTGTTGTCTGTGAGTATCACTTCAACTTTTTCTGTACCAAATATTATTCCAAGGAAGCTGTGAAAGTGGGAAATGCAATGATATCTGAAAACAAAACACTGCAGTCAAATTCATGGTGCTCATAGAAATAGCTGTCATTGGAGATCTGCTCAGATATTATTTTTCAGAAAAAGCCAAGTTTTAGTAGATAATTTTTCATTATTAGGCTTTCATTGAGGGAAAGAGAGGACTAAAAAGATTTGGTAGGTCATTAAAATAAGTACAGATCTGCCACTGTGGGGTTTTAAACACAAAATGAAATCCTGGCCTCTCAGAAGGGGCCTCGCTTGCTTCCTTTGGGCCCCTTGCTAATTTCATTGGTGGTTTCAGAAGGGTAAGGACTTCCACTGATTTTAATTTTACAATGTTTCTTTTAGCATGCAGACATTGAAATATTCAATTTATTTTGCTGAGGGTTTCATTAAAGGAAGCTGTGCACCCTTCATGGCAGAGCATTTGTGTGATAAATTGCATTTTACAAACACGTGAGGTGGTGATGATCCCTCAGATATTGCAAGGCTACACTCTGAAAACATTGGTGCTTCTTGTTTTTCCCTTTAGCACTGTGAGACAAACACTTCAGCTTTTCATCACTTCCACAAGCCTGGGCTGAAGGGATAGTAGCAAATATGCAGAGAGAATATTGTGATATGCACCATAAAGTTGTGCCAAGGTGAAAGGAATATACAGACTCAAATGATCCCTTCCCCTGAGGCTTTTATGAACTATTTTGATATTTTCTAAGGCAAAGTGCTGGATCCAAGCCTTGCTACCAGTCAGCACCTTTCATGTCAGGCAAAAAATCTTTTACTTGTGTCTTCCTTGGCCACTGCCCCTCAGTGATTTCAGTACAGCAGAGTTTGACTGTGGAAAGTCTATCACTGCTGTCGTAATGTGCTGCTCTGTGGGTACTGCATCCACCTCTGCTTGGTCTGTTCTCAAGGGATGTGTGCCAGGGTTACACTGAACAGTGTCTCAGTTTTGCAGCCTGAGGAAGTGACCATGGTTTGCTGTGTTTCTGAGAAGGCGATTGAAAGCGCCAGATTTGCTGTGTGGGCAGCAGGAATAGAACCAGGGTGAAGTACCAGTGTGGAGAGGCTGAGGCTGTGGGTGGCACCTCCATGACATTTCCTTCTCTCATTGTGGCATTTGAAAAAACTCCCCCAGAGGCAAGCAGGGGTGCCTGGTTATGATGTCTTGGCTCTGAAGGTGGCAAGTTGTGATTGCAGGGATCTGCAACCTTCTCTGGGTTATAGACACACATATTTAAACACATCTTTCAACTTGTAAGGAACATGCTGTGTTTCCTTGAAGGACATCAGCGACTATATAGGCAAACCTCAGCTGCTTTTCTTCTGGAGGCTTGGTCTCCCAAGTAAGGTTCTTGTGAGTGTTTTCTCAAGTCCATGAATTCAGTGGCAGCTGAAGGTATTTGGCAGCTTTGGGTACCAGTCACTCCTTGGGGCTGCAGAAGGCAGCATTGCACTGTGGACAGGTCACTGTAACGACCAGTTCTGTGCCACTGAGCTCTGACTGGCGTTGCTTGGGCTGCCTGAGCTCACAGCCCTGCATGCAGCTCATGGGGCCCAAGGGGGAAGGAATGGTGAAAAGTGGAGGGCTGAAAATGACCTCAAGAAATTTCCCACCTTCCCCATCAGCCCCCCACTGCAGGTCAAAGTTACATAGAATGTCCCTTTTCCTTGGTGTAGGAGGGATTCTCACTTCATCTTGTCTGAGACAGCAGCACAAGGCCTGGGAAGGGAGGAGTGAATGGAGAAGCTACTCACCAGGACCTGCTTCTTCTGGTGACACCAGGTGGCAGTTTCTGAAACACTTTTTACTTTAGCTGCCTCCAAACTCTGTAGAGTTGAGAACTGGAACAAACAATACTGGTCAATTAAAATGGCTATATAATCTTAATTGACATAATAAAGACTAATGTAGAGTATAATTAATTATTTCATGCAATAAAATAGGACAGGAATTAATCTCAGCTAAGCAAGCAGTCTGTTGCACATCCTTACTTGCTACAATGAACATTTTTCTATGCAGTGAGATTTTCTAGCATAGAAATACTGAGAGAAGAAGGTGATGGCCATGGGCTTGCTGTCTAGCTGGCCCAAGCAGGCTGATGTGTCGTACTTTACTGATGGCTAACCAAAACTAAAAATCCTGTCTGTATTTCTCCTGTCCAGCTCCTCCAAGTCAGTGTGATGAGCAGAGCCTGGTTATATCTGTTCTCCATCTGTCCCTTCCTCCGTCATCTTTGCTATCGTTAATTGTTAACGTCTGGCCTGAAAGATTGCCTCTTATCACAGTGCTGATGGGATCTTTCCATGGAGGATTAAGGCTGGAGTGGATTGGCAGAAGACAGGATCCTTGCTGTGGGAAGTTTGCCAGTTGTGTGCAAGCTTGGTGCTGCTGCTCTTCCTTACTCCAGTTCATATCTGGACATGGGCAAGGGACAGTTGCAGCTCCATGACCTCTGTACATCAGGCCAGACATGGTCTGGTCTTGGTTTGGGAGAGGCCTCCTGCACCCACAGCTGCTGCACATGGCCTTCAAGACTTCCTCTCTGTTTACATCAGCTGCACCATCCCATGGAGGTGATTTGACACCTTGCTCAGGTGGTTTCCAGTGTGTGGTCACAGGGCTTTAATCAAGGCAGTGATAATGCTAACAGCGTGGTGGGGGTGCTGGCAGGAGGAGTTGAGATGTCATTTCTTGCTGTGTCATGCTCCCCCGGTGGTTAATGTGTCTGTAAATCACACAAGTGCTTTCCCATGGCTTTGCTTTCTGCTACTGCCTCAGCTGCCAGGATTTCATGGGACACAGATCTCAGCTTGTGGCAAAAGTGCAGCCTCCTTTCCCTGTAAAGGTCCTTGGTATGCATTTCCAGTGCCCTGAAGCATAGCTGAGGGCCCTGCTGAGCTCACTGAATCCAGGCTCTGAGAGATGATATTTCATTTTGTTTTCTTGGCTTTGCTTTCCCATAGAGTCTATATTTTTTCTTGTGTCTGCACAGGGAGCATGGGTGTATCCCATGGCATTTCGGAAGGTTGGGAATTTCCCTTTGCCTGGTAGGTCTCCCGGTCTGCTCCTGAGAAGCCCTTGGAAACCCTTGTTGCTCTTTCCCAAGGTGATATGTGTCCTGCAGTAACCAAAAAGTGTCTGTTACCTTACAAGGGTAACCTGGGGCCTGAAGGCACAATTGCTCCTGGCTGTCAGTAACACAGGTGATGACTCTCTTCTTCCATGTTCAGGACAGACTGGCAGAAACTTTCTGTGCTTTGGAGCCATCACACCAGGGAGGGTTTCCATGTGTGTTGATTTTTTCTACAGCTACGGCAGTTGCAAAAAAGTCTTCTCCCAGTCTAGAGGGAAACCTTTGTATGTAATTCATCTGAGGCTCTAAATCTCAAAGACAGCCAAGTAAAACCAGCAGAGTTTGCACTGAAGGGCTCAATTTTGTTGGCTTCTTGAAGGGAATGTCAAGAGGTATTCACAGTGTTTAGAAGCATTGTTGGATTTTTTTTTTTTTTTTTTTTTTGTATGGAAATCTCACTGGCTGATATTCCCATGTCCCTTTTAAGCCATTTGAAATTATATTTCTTTTGTTTCTTTCATTAAAACTATTTTAATCCCAGTTCATGGGACTGTTCAAGTAGAAATTAAAACACTGCTTGGTATTTCCTTGCCCATCCTATCTGTTCTTCATCCCCAGCTCCTTTTAGCTCTCTCCAGCTCTCCCCCCTTCCCTCCCCAGCTTGCCTTGAAGGGCTGGGAAAGCCGGCGCTGGCGCATTATGTTGCCTGTCTGATTGTTGTGGGGTTGTGTTTGTGTGGGGAAGGTCACGAGACAAAAAGACCACCAGGCAGGGGTGGGTGGGGGGTGTTCAGTCCCTTCCCATTCAGGCCCTGTGGCAATGGGTGGGAAGAGTCTTGTTTGCATGACAGGATTTCAGGGGGCGATTGCTTTTTGTTTAGATTTCTTCCACTGCTGTTGCAATGGGCCCTGGAGGGCTGCAACAAAAGTAGAGCATATATATGAGATTCATGGGGCTGAAGCAAAGCTGTCAGTGCAGGAGTGACTGAGTCTGACCAGCCACTGTGCTCTTGCAGCCTGGAGACTGTCAGCAGTTGCTCTAACGGGGGTGTTTGTGCCATGTCCAGTTGTGGCTCTGGCGGGAGCTCTGACTCTTGTGGGCCGAGATCCTTAGTGGGATGAATGCTCTGGCAGTGTTCTGTCTGTGGAATGAAGGTTGGAATGCAGGGGGACAGCTCCACAGGCCTGCCACAGTGGCTATGCTTCCCTGAGTATTTCTGAGACTTCCAGCCTGTGACTTTTATTTGCAGCATCTGTCTCTTTCCTTGCTATCAGGTCGACATTTTTGAGAGTGTTCTTGTGTTTAAACAGTGCTTATTTCTCATCATCCCTGTGAGAAGCTGAGCTGCCGTCCCTGAGTGCAGCTCTCCCCTCACCCCATCCTTAGAAAGCAGCTCAGTCTATATTTACCACTGGTGTGCACAAAGGCAAACATTGTCAGGGACTCATTGTAACCGTCCCAATTACCCTGACTTCATTTGCATAAGAAGATTGACCAGCCTGTGGTAGTGGCATTGCCTTGACTGTCTGATATGGGACACTGTGATTTGGGAAGCAGGAAAGAACTGGAGTCCCCAGGCTGGATGTAGGATGGGGAGAGGGGAGCTGTTTTGGTCCCTACCAGCACGGATGATACAGCAGCCCCTCCTGAAACAAGGATAATTTGTCAGGTCTCAGGCCTTGCAGGTCCCTGACCATGTCTGATTCAGATGTAACAGCTGCCAGCTTCCCAGAGATGCAGATTCCAGGTACCCCAAGCATGCCTGAGCTTCTGGCTAGCCCATATGAGTAAATCCTTCCCCTGCATAGTGTGTATGTGTGTATTTTTCTATTTTTTTGTCAGTACGTGTTGACCCTGCTTGAATGCTTCTAGACTAAGCAGTGACCTGCCTTGTGTTGTCACTTCCCTCAGGCACGTGTAACCTCTCCTCCTTGTGTTTGGATTTTTTCCAGAAAGCTAGCTGTTCCTGCAGGCAGGCACTAAAGCAAGAGGAAAGCAGCTGGGATGGAGCAGAAATCAGGAAGCAAGCTGAAATTGTATGATCTTTGACCCAAAGCAATAGCTAGTGCTGGTAGGACTTGCACTGCAGCAGCTGCACAGCCCTCGCTCCTCTCACTGGATTGAGAATGATTCATATTTTTTCTCCCTTCCCCCCAATGCCACATGTAACATAATCTCCCTGTGCCCAGGCTGGCAGATGGAAACCCAAAACACTCTTCTCTTTGCAGTAATGGTTCTTCATGGGCTCAAATGGCCTGTGAAGCTGCAATATTCAAGCTTGTGAGCTTTGGCAGAGCAGCCTTTCTGTCCCCCAGCCCCTGCTGTGTGTGTGCCTGCACAGACCCATATCCATGTCTTCACCTCCCTGCTTGTTCCAGGAGAGACTCTCACTCTTGGACATCTTTCCTTGTTTTCTGTGGATATCACCAAGCTCAGCGTGCTTCATGGAGATGCTTTGACCTTTACTCCATCTTACCCCACCTTCAAAATCCCTTCTCAAGTATTTGGCAATTTTGAATTTTTATTAATTAGTTATTAGGTGGCAATACAGGAGTGTGCCATGGAGGTGGCTGGAGCACAGGCAGCTCCTCTCAGCTACAGTAGTATTTTAAGCCTCTCGCATTCTTGGGTGAGTTACTTTGTCTCTCTGCAAATTACTTTGGTAATTCGTGATTTAGTAATTACTTGGGTGAATTTGCCTGTTTCCCAGTTCAAAAGTAGAACTCTTTATGAGGTGGTACCGCTGTGAATCATGAAGAGCCCAAATTATAATTTCAAAATGCACTATGTCCTAGAGACCTGATTGCTAACAGTCAGATCACAAGACTCTGTCCTTATATTTTTTGACCTCTCTGAGAGGGATTGATGATCCAGCCCAGATTTCTCAGGAATTCCTTTGTTCTTTCTTTGGCAGGACATGGAGCAGGGAAAGAAATCCTTATGTGTTTTCTCAGATGAGATGCTGCTCGTGCTCTGACTCCAGGACACTCACATTTTTTGCCTGAAATTACCCACATTGGTATTGTTATGTTTGCTTGGTGCAAGGAACATCAAAAAAAGAAAAGGGCAGAACAGAGTCTCAAGTTGGGGCACAGATGGGCCCCTCATGGTTCCTCTAGCAACCCTTTAAAAGCCAGTTTGTATGTTTGACTTCCCTGATGTGTTGAAAAGGCAAAGTAGGGTCAAATCCTAGATTTAAATTTGGGTTATTTCCATTGTGTTTGATTTTGCAGGTAGTGTCCTACCTTCTACTGCATTTCTATGACCTCTCATTTTAGCTTATGTGTTAGTGGAGTCTATTTATGAGCAAGCAAAACATGGTCTCCAGACACTGAATTAGCTTTTAAATGGTTGTTCCTAACAAATATGAAGTGAAATACTATGATTTAAGGTCTTACACTATCCCTTTTAAGCTGAGTCACTGTGTCTTTTGCTTTGCAATGGGAAAATAGCTTTGGCACATGTTCACACAGGGGTGACTGATAGACCTAGGAAGAAAACAGAGACATTGGCCGCCCAAAAAGGATGGGAGGGCATCCAGTTTTCAGCTCTGCCAGTAAGGTTCGAGTAATAAGATGTGCCCTTTTAAAATGCTTTGTTTTCCCCAGCTGTACAAAGGGAGGAGGTGGATGAATAATAATACAGAGAGTTTTGTTTGAAATTCACCAAAAGGCTGGGGAAAACACTGTTTTCTTCTTTTCAAGCAAAATATTTAATTTGATTTGAGCTGAACCATCTGGGCACTCTGAATAGGAATGTAAATGACCGTTTTTAAGGAAACATTTTGAAAATGGCAGCGTCCAGAGCTTTGACCTTTTAGAATCTGAAGGAACTTCTAAACAATCAATATTCAAATCTAAGGCAAATTCTCAGGAAAGTCTCGGCATGACCGAAATCTCGGGAAATCTCTTTGCTTGGAAAAGTTTTGTTTGGAAAAAATTTATCCTTGCTTTGTAAGGGGGAGAAAAGCCCTGCAAATAACATTGCTGATAAACAATATCATGCGTATAAACTGCATCTTGTCCTGCCCTTGGAGCAGTGTTACACTTGCATCTCTTGGGCTGCTGCCTGTAATTATCCTGGTGCTTTATCCTATCGGCCGTTTCCATGTCACTGGTTCAGTTTTGCTACAGCTCCCTTTGATGGGGGCAGTCTGACCTTTGGTGGCTGCTGTTTGATTTGCTCTGGGTTCATGAGAATTTGTTGGCTGGGAGCAAAGGAGGTGCCTGATGCTGGAGGGATTATACAGGGACAGACGATGCAGCTTTTCTGCTCCTGGATTAAAGTTCATGCTGTGTTACTTGTCTGTCTCTCTAAGGCCTTGTCAAGTCCATGTGGGAAGCTGTTCTGTCTGCACTATTTCACTTTGTGCTGCTCACTCTCTCCCTGCCTCATGTCTCCTCCCTCTTTCCCCTTCCATTCAGGCGGCATCTTTCAGTCTTCCCCATTCAAGGTCTGTCTTTGCTCTCTGCCCTGTGTAAAAGTTCCATGCCCTCCCTACCATTCATCACCTCTTGCTCATTCACCTCCCTGCTTTCCTTTCTCCATTCATCTGGGCTTCCCCTCAGCCAGGCTGGGCTGCCCTCTCCTCCTGCCCCTTCCGCAATCCTCCTTTTGTGTCTTTGCACTCCCTTCTCCGTGACCATCCAAAGCTCAGCAGTCTGCAGTGTGCTCTGTGAGGATGCTCTTCTAGAAGTTGGCCCCAACTGATGAGCTAATTAATCCTCAGTGGATGCCTGGTGGGACTGTTTTGGGTGGATTTGTCTCTCTAGTTACCCTGCAGGTGAGAAGATTTCTTTTCCCCCCACTTCCTGGAGATACAGCATAATGCATGAACAGGAAGAGTATTACAATTTCCTAACCTTCCTGTTCCATCTGGTCTTTCTGTCTCTCCCTCCTGGCTTGTTTCCCCTTTGTTTGCAGAAGTTGCAGCTCTCAACTCTTTGGGAAGTTTTTTGGATTTTTTCATTCCCGAGGAACATAACATGAATTCTCTTAATTATGCTGGCTCTGTAACTATGGCTGTTGCCTGTGTCTTCTCTGCTTCATTCTTTTAAGTCATCTACTTGGAGGCTGTATGAGTTTTGTCAACCCATCTCTGTACTCGAATGTGTGGTTTAAGTGTTCCCCAGGAAACAGAGCTTGTGAATTGTATTAGCCGGAGCTTGCTGTCTCTGGGTCTCAATGCAGCCATGACCCCGTGCTTGTGGTGCAGACACAGGAGATATGGACCACAGCCTCTGCCAAAGATTTCCCAGCTTCCTGAGCACCTGGTCCCCTGCAGCTCCCACAGTGCCCGCAATGTGCAGACATCACCCCTTGCTATTGAAGGGGCAGGTCTCTGCTGCAGTGTGGCAGGAAAAACAAAGTGGGAGGTCTGCTGGCCTGTGGGTGCCCATGGGGGGCTTCAGCTTTGAATGGTTAAACTGCCTTCAAGTCAGTCTACTCAAATAAAAGAGGAGTATTAGAGCTTGGGAAGAGTGGACAGGCTTGGAGGAAGCAGGTGCTCGGAAAGTTTTGTGAACCCTGTGCGTGTGGGAAATCTGATCAGCTCAGTAAAGGAGGCAGAAATGAGGTGAAGACAGGCAAGGAGAGGGGCTCTGTGAGTGTGTGGAGGTTCAACTGACAGGATGAGCTCTCTGTTGTGTGGGAGGCTGTGAAAGGACCATCCACTGCTGTCTCATGAGGCTAAAAGGAGCCCCTGATACAGCCTGGCAGGGCCAGGCTCTGGGAGGACTTGTCAATTCTCTGAGAAGAACCCTTTCCCCTGCTAACTGTCTCAAAGTGGGATTTCAGACCCTGCTGTGGTTTGTTGTCAGGCTGGTGAGTATGTAAGAGGGATTCCCCATTCACTGTGCTTGTGCCCCACAGAGACATTGAACCTGGCACATCTAGTTCCAGGCCACCCCTGCATCTTGTCATCTGCAGGCAGAACCCTGTGCTCCAGCAAAGCTTGGACTGGGAACCCTGCACAAACAGCACTTCTTCCTATGAAGTTAGTTGCATTCCTGCTGTTTATTTATTTAGACATGATTTGTTTTAAAATGTCAGATGCATTTTCTTTGTGTTTGAAAACTTGTGGCAGAGAGAACTCTGGTAACACTGTCCCTTGTATCCTGTAAGAGCATATAGGAATCCAAAATGCAGCTTGATTTTTCTGATTTGTGGTTTTGCAACTTTGGCACTTGGACAAATCTCTTCTACCCTTAAACCAAAGCATATTTGATGTAGCAGATGCTGGTAAAGTGCAAACACTGCAGAAATTACTATTGCAGTTCAATGCAGGGAACCTGCAGTCTGGGTGTCATCCAGGAGTAATTTGGATGGATCACCTAAGAAACAATGCAAACCACCACAGCTTCCAGCAATCTGGGTCCTTCCTGCAGCTGTATCTCCTGTGATCACCCTGGAAAGATCCAAGTCAGGATTTCTTGCTCTCAAGCATTTAAATGGTAAAAGTTAGAGAATAAATAATGTTCCCAGCTCCAGGCTGCATTTGGAACCAGCCTGTCTGCAGTACCTTTGAGATGATTATGTCGTGGCAGTGCGATGCTGGTGCCTACAAGGCATTGCAGGAAATCATGTGATACCTCTGTCTCCTCTTTACAAGGCTGACTTAAACTTCTGCTCCAGTTTAGCTTGGAGTGCAGAGTTTCTTTGGTAGCTCCTAGTCCCCGTGACTGAGCAAAGCCAGTTGTAAGACCAGTATGAGTTAAATACCTTTTCCAGTCTGTTTAGCAGGAGTTTTGCTTCATGGTTGTTGCTCTAACCAGAAGCGTGGTTTGAATTCCAGTCCAGGTGGATCACTTTGGCTACACGTGTGCTATGGCACTTGTTAGCTGGAGCTTCAAATGCATCAGTTTAGCCTGAGCTTTTCTGAACCCTAATAGCTTGCTGTCAGGTCAGATGAGAACTGTGGGGTCATCTAGTCCCTCCTAATGTAGGCAGGATGGTTTTCTGAGTGATCTTCTGCTTGACCTCAACCATACCTCGTCTCCTAGGAGAACTTGCAATTCAATTGTAAAACTTCTGGTGAACTTATTGAGATGTTTCACTTGTTAATAGTAAAAATAATCAACTTTAATCTAAGGCTGTCCAGTTTGACTTCTAGCCCCTAGATGTGATTATACCTTTGTCTTGGTGGAGAGTTCTGTACTGCAAAATTTCTGTTCCCCTGGACAGCAATCAAGTCATTGCTTAACCTTCCCTTTCATAAGGTAATGAATTGAGCTTGTCAGTGCAGCCAGTCAGACTGTACCAGTAAAAAGTGCCAAAGAGGTAATGTCACCTCATTTACAAACCTGCAGGTCATGTTTCCTTTTTTGCAGGCAGTGTTACCTTAAAAGCACTCACTATAACAAGCAAGGGTTTTTTTTCCCCTGCCAGGAGTGGCTGCTGAAGATGGCATTCCCCACCCTGTACACTGGCTGGCATTCTTGGCTCCTGTCCAGATGGCTTTCTGTTGATTTTTAATGTAATATATATTGTTTACAAGTAGCCAGATTTACCAAAAGACCCAGCTCACGTGTAGTAAATTGCTGCTTTAACTAATCTGTGAGCATGATACAGACTTTTCCTTAGTTTGCTCCAAAGTCACTAATGAGAATTCTGCAGGAGGAAGAATGAATTCTCATGGGACCCCATTAGTGGCATTGCCATGTGATGGTGGCTCTCTGGCTTAGATTTATTTTTGAGACTTGTCAAATAGTCAGATTTCAGCATTTTGAATGTGTGATACCCTGAGTTTGTGTCACAGTAAATCCTCAGACTCAGGGTTGTCTGGTGATGTCAGATGCCCTGCAGAAATCAGTCATACCAGTGACCTTGGCTTATGATCTGTGCCAAGTTTGTGTTCTCACCCAGATAATATCAGCTGGACATAATCTGTTTTCTATGGCCTATTCTGACTGATATTAGACCAGTCCTCCTTTAAGTATGCATAACTCAAGATCAGTAATTTATTCCTTTGCTGTGGATTGCTGTTAGACCAACAAGACCTGCTGTATCCCATTAAATTCTTGCTGGGCAGTTTAGGCAGCAGGGTGGGTGTCTGTCACTGTGATTGCACAGGAGTTTTGGAGCCATGGTTGGAAGGGCTGTATTGCTGATTCAGAACTGGAAGAAAGGTAGCAAGCAGATCTTGATGTTCTTCCAGTATTCCCAGACTTGCAGAAAATCAGTATTTGTAATGACTTTTTAAAATCTTTTGGATGAAAGTTACCTTGACCTGCTGATTCAAAACAAACTTCAGCAGCTGCTGTGTAACATTCTCCAGAGTTACTGCTGGGACAGAAAGTGCATCATCATCACCATGTGATAGAGATAATTCATTGGTCCACATACAGAACAGAAACATTTCAACTCCCCTGACTCTTTCACACTTATATCACCTATGCAACTTTTTCCAGGTAATATCAGACCAGAAACCTGTTTTAAATTAGAAGACTCATCTGCCTCATCTGTACTAGCATAGATGCAGCTGTGAAAGGAAACATTATCCATAGCAGTGAATTTTACAGAAATCTTATGTATGATTAGTTGACTCAGGGATAAGCAGGAATCTGACTGCAGGAACATGGCCTGAAATACAGCCCTCACTGAATAGCTCTCCTCACTGTTGTGTGTCGGTTTCTGGTTTACTTTGGTTTTTATTATTATTTTCTTTGTAGCAATAATGATTAGAGCCTGTCTGTCTCCCACTTGTGGGTTTGACTGTGCATGCTTATGTCTCCTGTTGAGTTATGTAATCCAAATCAATGCAGCATCTCACCCAGAGTGTGTTGCATTTTGAATCTGAATGAAGTAACTTACATATTATGTCCCCCCATGATCTAGAAGCCCTGAGAGATGTAATTAATATTAATAGAGAATTCTGAGATTTTCCAGTCAGACATGTCTAAAACTACATAAACAATAATTATCTGGTGGTGAATGAGAATATCACGTGTCTTATGATGCTATGGATGTTGCTGTTTTCAGCTTTTGATATTTAATGCCTTACACCATCCAGATGAAAAGTGGAGTTTATGTTATCTAGACTGCAGAACTCATTGCTTCAGGAGATTGTGGAAGCCTAAAATCTGGAGGAATTCAAAAGGGAGAGCAAGAGACTGGGCAATCATATGTTAAGAATGTTGGGGCAGTGCTGACAAGCAGTTCTGCAAAGCGTTAAACCCCTTGCCTCAGGATTTAAGAAAAGATTTTAACTGTCCAGGTGAGTTTGGTCACAACAATCACTAGGTGGTCTCTTGTTGGCTTCATCTTGTCACAATCTCAGAAATGAGAGGCGGCTCCAGAGCTGGGCTGGTGCTGTCGGATACGTGACTCGCCAGTCGAGGTCATAGCCTGCCCAGCCTGCTACTGCAGCTGAGACAGCTACCTGTGTAGGAATGTGCAAAGTAGCCAGTGCTGGATCAAGATTAAAAATAATATTTTCACCTAAAAAAACCCACCTGCAACTTTTTTAGAGTGCCTCAGCTTCTTTCCATTAGTCTTAATGCACTGACATAAATAATAAAACAGGAAGAAGCAGAGCTGGAGAAGGCTCAGTCTATAAACATGTCTCTTTGCATTAAGCCTTGTGGCGTAATGGAGGGCATCTCCTGCCACCCATGCTGTCTCGTTAATCGTATAATTATCTCCCTCACTTTCAGTGCTGCATCTCCTTCGCTGTCAGTGCTGCTGGTAATGGAGCTTCTATTTTCCCTGGCTTCTTTCTGGGGAGAGGCTTTGGTTTCAAAGCCAACACAGTGGTATATTTTGAATAATTTAGTTCCGGGTGGCTTGAATACTGTCTGTAATTCCCAGCTGAGACTAGAGGCTGATTTCTGGAAGTATTCTGCCAGGAGGCTGATTTGGAGAGAGGCAGTGGGATCGCTCAGAGTGGTGGGATGTTGAGGTGGCCGAGGATAGAAAGTCCACTCAATAGGTCCTGTGAGTGCCTCTCAGCTCTGTCCTCTCTTAGAGTCTTAGCAAGGACTTGCAGCAAGAAACCCACAGGCAGAGGGTGGACAAGAAAAAGAGTTATATTAAAAATGAGCCTGGAGACAGAAACATGAATTTGGGTACATGGCTGAGCATGATAGGCTTCCCTTGCAAGCTGTAGGTCAGAAATTACTGGGGTCTCCAAGTGTAGGATTTGCTTGGGCTATGGTGGTTGTGGACTAGGGGTGTGACCTCTGTAGTCAAAAAGTTCAGTGTGGTGTCCATCTGTCACTGACTTCGGAAAGTTTGCTAGGTTTCTGTACCTGAAACATCCTCAGAAGGCCATCTCTGTTCAGAGTGTCCCTGTGCTGCTTGGCAATTGCCCTCTGCCATTGCAGCCATCATTCAGCCACACTCTGAGTGCTGCACAGCCCTCACTGTGCTGGATCACATGAACACAGGTGTGGTGCTTTGCCCTATAGAGGGGGAGGTCACAACACCACACAAGTCTCTGGGCTCACTCCAGGAATCTTGGCAATACCAGGAATCAAATCTGGTTCCAAGCCCTCTTTCCTGTCTGCCTCAGAACTGAATGGTGGCACACTCCTGAATCTTTTGATTCTCTCATTCTTGTTGAATCTGCGTTTCTGCTATCTGTTTAGATGAAGTGCTTCTGCAGAAGGTAACAACAGATGGTAGTAATGTAGGTCCCTTCCTTGTCTTTATGCCTAAGACAGTAGGGGAAATAAATTAGAACTGAAATGCCTCTATGGATTGGCCAACTAGCTCATGAACCTGGTCTTTCAGGCTACTCTGCTCCTTAGGGAAAAGGAAGTCTTACACCAGCCCCCTCCACAGCCACTTTGCCATGTGCTGCATGCACAGACACACCCAAATCCAGGTGACAGGCCCTCTTCTCTGGAATACCTCCTGGCCTAGGTGAGTGCTGAGTTGTGCAGCTCCATGCTCTCACTGCAGCTTTCCTGGGAGCAGGTGTGTCTGGGAACGCTGCTTGGTGAGGGAATATCCACTGTGCTTAAAAGCAATCTGGCTTTTGAGAGCTGGGTGATGTTTCCAGCCCTCGGGTTCACCTCAGGTCAAAGCAATCTAACATGCCCTAAAAGTACTGCTGGACAGCCCTTAATCACTTTATATTGTCTGGGCAGTGGTGAGTAAACTCATTATTTACAGGGGAGGCGAGTGTGCGTCACTGCAGCCAGCACTAACGTTTTACCACGTATGTTCAGGCCACTCACATGAGGTGACTTTAAATGGTGGGAAGCTGGATTTCAAGGTGGAGGGACATGTATTTACCTCTGACTGGCCTTCTTCTCCTCTGTTGGATCAGGGTTTCTCCTCTCACATGCACTTCTCACCTATGGAAGAGACTGCAGGATCATTAAGCATCCCTAGATTGCAGAGACTATGCCACCTAACATCTGAGTCCCATCCAGCAAAGTTCAGAGTGCTTTCTGAAATCCTTGGAGATGAAAAGTTGTTGCATGCAATTGACTCCCATTTTCCAGTGGAAAAGGGCCTACGTGTAAATAAGAAACAGGCCAACTACAGAGAGCTCCTTTCTGGTGGGAAATGAATCAGGAGTTGTCATTTCTATATAATAGGGAGGAGAAGCTAAAGCTCAGGGCAATTTGTTTGCAGAATCTCCTAGCCTGAAGCAGAGCTGGGGTCAGTGCCAGGAGGCCTGACACTGCCATGCCAGTCTCTCCCACAAGTGAAGACATCACTGGACCTTAGAATGATTCAGATTTTAAGGAACTGGTCCAACTCAAGGCCTATTTCCAAATTAGATGAAGTTACTTGGAGCCTTGCCCGCTGCAAAGACAACTGTTGCTTGGGTGATGTTGAGACAAAGCCCGTCAATGAGGAAACTATGGGTAGTAGCAAACTCTGTTCCTGCAGTCCTAAAGCCAGCCAAGGATCCTCCTGTTGTGCCCAGTTCAGCTGTTGACTCTCCAGCTGCTCCGATGCCCCCGAGGGCTGTTTGCCACGGGGAGAGGAGCAGCTGGCTGCACTCTGTGAAATGTCTGAGTGTTCCCAAGATACTCATTGTCTGTCTGCAGCACCAGCCTCCACCCTACTTGCTCACTCAACCGTGGCTGATGTGTCTTTAATTAAAGAAGAGGAACAATTTGAGATTTCATTTTCTTTTCTCAACCAAATTTCCTATTTTCATCAGTTTGTGAGACCCCCTCATCTTACTTTTGTCTTGTAGTTTTGCTGTGGGACCTTTACTTTGTGGTGTATCTCCTCTAATATAAGGAAGAAACAGGAGAAAAACAGCTTGTTTAGGGCCAGGGAATTAAGATCCTGGGTCAGATGGCTGCTATGGTCATTAACATATTTACATTTTTGCTTAAGAGCCGGGTTGAGGATCAAGGGAGTTAAGGGTAATTGTCATTGAAATGTGGAGGAAACCTTGCATGAAATTGCCGTTAGTGTCCTATTGTGTGGGGGGAGTAGGGGGGCAAACGGCTTCCTCATCCCTGATCACTCATTCCCCATCCCTGCCCAAGTGCGTGGACGGGCAGAAGGAGCTGTGCTGAGGGAAGGCACCGTGGTGCCTGTGCTGTGGGAGCTTTGCTCCCCGTGGGGCTGGAGCCGGGCTCAGCACGGCCCTGCTGCTGCCTCCAGGCACTGTCTGTCCTCGGGTGAGACGCTGGTGCTCGGCTGGGCTTGTGGCACAATTGGCCCTGAAGAAGATCGTCATGGATAAATGCATGAAGCGCCTAGCAAAGGTCAGTTGCCTCTTTTATAATTGATGGAGCTGAGTGTTTTGAGTCTGCTGTCACATGTTTTTGCACTGGTGCAGCGTCACCTGGAGTGCTGTGTGCAGTTTTGGTCGTCACATTATAGAAAAGACATGAAGCTGTTAGAGAGTGTCCAGAGGAGGCCATGAGGATGATGCAGGGTCTTGAGGGGAAGTCGTGTGAGAAGTGGCTGAGGTCACTTGGTTTGTTCAGCGTGGAGAAGAGGAGACTGAGGAGAGATCTCACTGTGGTCTTCAACATGCTCACGAGGGGCAGTGAAGGGGCAAGTACTGACCTCTTCACTCTTATGTCCAGTGACAGGACGTGAGGAAACGGCTAGAGCTGAAACAGGGAGAGGCGTAGGTTGGATATCTAAGGATGGTTGTGCACAGGAACAGGCTCCCCAGGGCTGTGGTCACAGCACTGAGCCTGTCTGAGTTCAAGAAGGGTTTGGACAATGCTCTTGGGCACATGATGGGATTCTTGGGCTGTTCTGCATAGGGCCAGGAGCTGCATGAAGCCTGGAGGACTCTGTGTTCCTGGTGGGTCCATTCTAACTCTGCACATTCTGTGATTTGCCATGTGTAGGGACACAGGATATGCAGGACCTGCTCAACCCCTTGATTTTTGTGGATAGCTGTGATACCAGAAACGGGGTTTGAAGTACTGGTGTGGATTTTGAGTGGTAACAGATGAGGTTTTTATATGCTTTTTATATAGCAATGTTACACAAATAAAAAATTGTTTAAACATAAATAAGAGAAGTTCCTTACAGCTGGGGTTGACAGTAAAACATTCTGCTCCAGGTTGTGGAAGCTGTGCTCTGGCCCTGCTCTGTCAGTTGTTCATGGTTCATCTCTTCTTCTGACATTGTTCAGATCCACTGTTTTTCTTCAAACTTATTTCTAATTGGTATGATTAACGTGGTGCCAAAAAGTAATTATATATAATAACATAGAAGAGGAGAAGAGACTAGATAGCCGAATTACAGAAAACACCAGCTACCTTCTGCCACTGCTTTGATTTTTGTGGAGCAAGCAGCAAGACTGTGAGCTGAAGGAGGAATGCTGGTGCCTGTTGGTGTGAGAAAGTAGCAGATTGACTTGTAGTCACCAGACAGCTACAGCTTCAGCTGTGCCTTTGGAAGCCAGCAGCCTGTAACAGCAGCATCTTGAGTGACAGGATGTATCAGCTCCAGCACTAGTGAGTCTGAAGGCATTAGTGTGTCCTTGTGGGCTGGTTTGAAGCTCTGAAGCCATTGTGTAATTTCTGTTCTTGGTTACAAAATGCTTCTTTTTGGAAGGCTTTAAAGCAGAACAAAGTCTGGGAAAAGTGGTTTGTGATCTCAGCAGCTCTTTTGTTCTCTGGGGGCCTGTGTGCTTCAGTTCTATATCTCATCTGCCCTTTGAAGGAATAGCCATGTTCTCTGTGCCTGCAGCCCTTGGTCTTTCCTACAAAGTCAATGAGCACATGGTGTGGGGAGAGTCCCACACTTTGGGTGCTGACCCTGGCCCTCAAAGTAGAAAGGTACTTGAGCCTTCAAGGAGCAAATGGTTCTGTCCTAGACAAGTAAGGTTCTGACATTTTAAAAATCAAGATACAGTTAAAGTGGTGCAGCTAAGTAAGATGTTGGTTAGGCCAAATGTTTTTGGGAAACAGGGATGAACGGAGCAGTAGCTCTGGAGTTGCAGGTCTTAGATCCATTCACTAAATGACTCATCTCCCAGCTCCTACAAATTCCCCTTGACAAAAGTCATCTCAGGTATTGTGCTAATAATACTTCATTTCCTGGGTCTGTGTGTCTGGGATTGGGCACCACAAACAGGCTGACCTGAGAATCACAGCAAGAGCCAAAACTCATCAGAGCTGAGCCTGAGTGCAGAAGCCCTGACTTTTGGGGTTGGTTTTAGTTTGATCTGTTAACTCAAAGCATGAGAGTGGGCCAGAGTAGGAGAGCTAAACTACTCCAGGGATTAATATTAAGCCTTTGTTTAACGGTAAACAGCTGATGAAATCCACTTTTGGCTCTGAGTGCCATCTGTCAGGGAAGTGCATCCAGGTCACCTCACAAGGGCAGGACAACCTTCGGCAGAGAGCAGGAGAGAGTGCCCAGCTCTGGCTGTCTGCAGGTCACTTGCTTTATCTTGTTTTGTGTGATCCACTTGCCCCAGCAGCTTCCTCACAGAGGGGCTGCTGCTTTGACAAGAGGCAGATAGCCCTACTCCAGCAAGGAGCTGTGACCTCCCCTCCTCAGGTTAGACAGCTCCTCCTCAGCCAAGCAGCTGGGGAGAGCAGAGCAGCTGGACAAAGGTGTTCAGGCCAGAGGGAGATGGAGCCAGATCCTTGCACGTGGGCACTGCAGCATCTGAACAAACAGCCCTTGCCTGAGGCTGGTCTGTTTTATAGCTGTTCTGCTCACTGCAGAGCTGTGCCAGCCCTGCTGCTGGCAGGCTGCATCCTCTGCCACATCCTCCTTCCCACCTCCTCCCTTGCCAAGGCAGCTTTTACTCCACTGTGTCTGATCGAAGGCCCGGCGCCTGTTCAACTTTTGTTCTCCATTATGAAAGAGTGAGGATTGTCAGGACCTTTTTGGCTCTGCCAAGGCCCTATTATGTCCCAAATGTTTCCATGAAAAGACTCCCTCCTGACCACCCTGCCCCCTGACAGCCATTCAATCCAGCCAACAAGCTTGATATCATTATCTACAAAAGGAGGCCAGCGAGCACTAGGGTCCTCACAGCCAAGTTTGGGAAATCAAAGGCAAAATCTCCCAGCAACAGAGAACTGGTAGAGATCAGACTGCACCAAGGCTAGTGCAGACTGGTCTGGCAGCTTGCAGCCACTGGTTTTCCAAGCACATAAGAAACATGCTCGGTGTGGTGCCAGCACTGGCTTTGTCGGAGCTGGGGCTGTGTCCTGTGAGCTGGCAGCCCCTCACAGAGTGCCCTAGAGGCCACGGAACAGTCTTAAGTTTGGACAGCCTTATAAAGGTGTCTCTTTTCATCAGTGGTATTTTTAGATTAGCCACTTAGGCTGAGGGAAAACAGTGATGGTTTTGGTCGGAGTGGGATTTACTCCAGGTCTCACCTGGGACTTTCCTTCTAATGACTCTAGTTCACGTTCTCAAAATGGCATGTGGCTGCCTTGTCACTTTTAGTTTGACACGGTGTTCATCTGCTTTGCTCCCTGTCCAAAGATTTTCTTTCCCAACTGTCTTAAAATAGCTCTTCAGCAGGGAAAGCACTTAGCATAGAGAAGGCATCTGTAGAGGTGATCTGGAAAGGTGACTGTCAGAAACACTGAGCACAGA
The DNA here is from genome assembly GCA_034509425.1 of Eopsaltria australis. NCBI lineage: Eukaryota > Metazoa > Chordata > Aves > Passeriformes > Petroicidae > Eopsaltria > Eopsaltria australis. Next base: position 786,942 of record JAVTVJ010000489.1, read on the forward strand.
AAGGGCTTGAGGAGGGATGGCACATTCCTATGGTGCAATTGTGTTAGGAAATAAGAGGAGTAAAACTGTTTCCAGTGCATTTTATCTCACAAACTGCATCTCTGGTCTGCTTGATGTCCAGATAGAAAGAGACATAAAAAATAGACGAGAGAAATGATGATGCAGAGGGAAGGAAGGTGAAGGGAGCTGACGTAGCTGATGCTTGGGTGGAGATGGGATGGTGGTGTGGATGATGGTGCCTGGACTCACCCCTCTCTGCAGCAGGGTGCTTTCCAGTCCCTGGGTGATTGTAAAGCAGTGTCACCAAAGTCTAGAGCAGCCCCTGGGACCCTGTGGGTCTGCAGCAGGTGATGAATGCATAGGACAGAGTTGTGTGTAACATGGGATTGTTAATTCTGGCACTCTCCCCTCCTGTCCCAGTTTGATCCTGACAACACTGGCTACATCAGCACTGAGAAGTTTCGCACCCTTCTCCAGAGACACGGCTCGGAGCTGGACCCCCACAAGCTGGAGGTCCTGCTAGCCCTGGCAGACAGCAACTCTGAAGGGAGGATCTGCTACCAGGACTTCGTCAACCTGGTGAGTGTTCTTGCTGGCAGAGCCTGTCAGTCCCTGGCTCTGCTGAAAACATGGGCCGTCGAGGGACAGTGTTTCTCTCTCTCTTTTTCTCTCCCTTTATTAACATCAGTGTTTGCTGCATCACATTCTGCATGGACTTGCTGAAGCATTCAGTGGTGACTGAATGTGTCAGCAAGAGTCAAATTGCTTCTGATTTTTCCAGGGAAACAAATTTGGATGGGAAGGAACTGTGGGAGCTGTAGTAAGATCATGAAGCAATGGCTGCTGCTAGTTTAGAGGTTTTTGCTCTCACTATCAGTTGCTAGCTGCTATAATAAGCCATTTTTTTGCAAGCAGAGGTTTGTCAGTCTGGATGTCTCCTGTTTTATCTAGAGATTTCACCACTTCCAGACAAAAATATATAGATAATGTTGTGCTGACGTGCTAGGTGGAGTCATATTGCACCGCTGTAGGCAACAACAGCAACAGGGATAAAGTGTTTCTAGGTCACGTTCATTTATCCCAGGTGAGGTGTCTCAGAGTGCATGAGTCATGATCTGGATGCCTCTCTATCTCTACTAATGAGTCAATTAGTGAAGGGATCACTCTGTTTCTTGTCAAGGCAGTTTGTTGAGTCAACACAATTGTAGGCATGTGTTGTCAGGTGCCCAGAATGGCTTAGAAATGTTGTTTGCAAGATATCTTGGACACTGGCCATTCAGGGGCTTTGCCTTGTTCTTGTGAACACCTGAATCCCAGCAGATTTAGTGCAATATTAATATAAGCCTGGGTGACAAAGTCAAAGAGGAATGGAAGTTGGTGACATCTCTGAGGTTTCTCTGGGAAGCTGGATGTGTCCTTGAGGCAGAGCACAGTAATTTGCATCTCTGTGTATTCTGCAGACAACGTGGGGATTTGATCCCTTCATTTGTCATGGTCACTCATGCATGTATTCTTAGTTTAGAAAGAAAGCGTCTTGCATATGTCCTGTTTTCAGATTAATCAGAAAAGTATGATAACATGGCCCAGCTGTCAAGGACCCAGGTCATGACCTCCATCAGGCTGTGGGCAGTGTCAAGGTGAAGTTAGTTTGTTGGAATGTCATAAACCTGCTGTATCTTACCAAGCTGTCTCTTTAGCCCCTTGCCTGTGCCTAGGTACACGGTAAAATAAATGCAGCAGCTTTTAAACAGATCACACAGTGTGAGGTTTTCCTCAGCTCCAGCATAACAAACAGTGTGGTCCTCAGTGCTCAGCAGAGTATTTATAGTAACAGCTGCTTGTTCCACAGTTGGGGATATTCAAAGTACCATGCAAGCATTCACTAATTGGGCTGCACAACGCTTAGGTAGCAGGAAGAGGTATCATTGAATTTCTTTTACGGAAAGGATGGCCTAGGGCCAGCCAACACATTGGCAACTGGCTCAGGAATAGAACTGGGCTTTTTCCTCTCTCCTCGCTCCACAGGGCTTAGGAGCAGCACAAGCTAATGAGAGGTAGGTGGGAGGTGAAATGCTTGGACATTCTCCTCCTTTGGGAATAGGAGGCTGTGCTAGCTCACCCCCAGCTGATGTGGTTTCTGCAAAACAGCAAATTTCCTTCACTACTATTGAATGACTCCTATAAAGAAGCCATTGATTTTCCTGTCATCAGCCCCTCTATCCTTGTCTGCATTTTTGCACTTTCTAATCAATAGGCAATGCAAATGCCAAAACATTAAACTACTTACAAATGACATCTCTCTTCTCACTTCTCCTCTAGTTTCTATTGATTTCCAGCAACCAATATTTTTTAGGGCTCCTTCTCTTTCCCCTGCCTTTTGAAATTTCTTCTGAACTTCCTGATGGAAATAAACAGCACAGTTGATACAGAATCACTGTGAAATTAGGGATTTCCTTCACCTCATAGCTGTCAATCCTCAGTGTGGTGGTGTTTAAGTGTATGTTTGTGCTTGAGGATCATTAGCCCTCTCTGCTTTACTCTCAGGTTAATTTTGTCTGTTTCAGTAGCTTAGCAAGAACTGAACTGCTGCCAAAAATGATGGTACTGGGTGTGGGGATGGAAAGGCTGACCTTCTACTAAACCAGAGGCTTTACAAGCATGGCTCTCTGTATGTATCATTTTCCTTTTCTCCGGCATCACTATGAGCACCAAGAACTCTGCCTGCTCTCTCAAACACTGTGATCCCCAGCTGAAAGACTGTTATTGAGCAAAGCTGTGTTATCCTCTGATGTCCAAAATGTTTTGTGAACTTCTAGAATACATCAAAAATGTAATTATAGGGCTTCTCACCTTAATAACAACATCCCTACATATGCCTGTTCTCAACTCAGCAAAGCAACTTAAATTTATGAAATTGAAAGTTTTAAAAGATGAGAATAGACCCCAGAAAGCACTCAGAATATAAATTTGGAAATGAATAAATTCAGGGAAGATGAAAACTCCTAGTGTGATCTGCAAACAGAAAAGGCTAAAAAAAAAATCAGATAGACAACTCATTGGAAATTACTTCTTCTCTGTGTGTATGAAATTCAGCTCATGAAGTTGTAAAACACAATGCTGCAATCATATCCATTTCTGTTTCTGCTGTGGTTTGTAATAACAGCAGAAAGCAGTTTCAGATGGGGTTTCTTATGCTGTGTCTGAGACAGTGCAGAGTAACAAAAAGTATTTCCTGTACAAGTGGAGACATCTCGTGCATCTCTGCTGTCTGGTTGATTTGCAGCATTGTGGAGACAGATGCACAGAGAAAATTCTGGCTAGGAACAGCATGGGCCACAGGAGGAGATAATGAAAGGTGCTTAACTAACTTTGCTACTTTTAGAGAAGAGACAAGCCAGAATGTAATTATACTTGAGATGTTATTTGCTGGGATTCTTGCTTAACAACAGTTGCTGTTGGCAGTCCTAGATTACTTCACATAATATCCTGTGAACTATAATAGAGTTCACAGTAAGTAGTAAGCTCTAAGACAGAGTTCATGTGACTTGGGAAAAACAAACCACTGCTGCTTCCAACAGAAATGTTTAGCCATAGCTTTGTAGTAACTTGAAACTGATGTAGCATCTCAGTAATGAGCAAAATATATTAGCTAATTAAATGCACATCCTTTGTTTTCCAGATGAAGAATCACCACCTGCTTTGCTTTCCCTGGCCTTGCTGGCTTCTAGAGACAGGCTAATTCTACCTCATTTTTAGTGTGAACAACACACATTTTTGAAGCCCTGTGTAACAACAATCTGGTCACCCTAATCCAAACATTTCTGGTGCCAGCACACTTTACCTTTCAAAGAAGGATTTCCTTCAGTTTTTTGTGATTTCCTCTCGGATTTGCTCAGTGTGCTGCCAGACTGCAAGTCCTGCCTCTTCAAGTTAGGAAATAAAACTGGAGAGGCAGTCTGAGAAATCTGCTGCCTCTGCTCTTCCTCCTTGCGAGTGCCTGATACTCATGTCTGTTGGCCACCAGAGAAGGTGAGAGGAAGATCTTTGCAGGAGTTTCTTACTTCATGCAAGAGGCTGGAACATGATTAGGTGTTAGTGGAAGGTGTCTCGTGCTATATGCTGTAGGGCAGGTTGTTCAAAGGAGCAAATCAAAATATTGCTGGAGTGTTAAAAATTAGATAAAATATGGGGGATGAAGGAGATGAAGTGCCTACCCAGAGTCTTACAGTGTGTCTGTGCCCCTGGATGTTGTAGAAACACAAAGGTTAAGATTTAGATGCCAGCTCTTCTGTCTTGGGCAGGGGATCTCTGTGGGTGTTGGAAGAGAGAGAAGAACTGGCTGAAGGGATAGAATACTTTGGGATTGTGTTGCAGTCCACAATCAAGAACAGAAAGTCCAAAGTGGATCCTGGAATGTTGTATGAGGAGAATGAGCTGGCTCAGTGGAGGGTTTGACTTGCATTTTATAGCTTCATCAGTCAACAGGAACTTACTGTATCTCTTATGCTAAAGAAAAAATGTAGAAAAAGAATGTATCTCAGTCTAGTTTTAACAGTTGCTTAGACTTGTAGGAGTTTGTAACACGGTATAGAAGGATACATTAAGATGCACTCTATTCAAGGGTGATTAAACCCAATCTAATTAGATATCGGTTGCAAGTAGCAGCATAAGAGAGAACTTTCTTCCAAGTGGACTAGCCTGGCAAATAATCATTATACCAATTAAAGTGGAACTTAGCATAGAAATTCCCATCCCTAACCTCAGCTGTTTTCCATCACATCCAGTTGAAACTTGAGGACTGCAATATCAACTTAAATGGTTGTTTTGTTTGTGTACGTATCTAAAACACACACGAGTAAGAAATGTTATAAAGATTTTTTAAAAATTGTTTCACAAAATTGGGTCTGGTTTCATTTCATTGGCGGAATCCTTCCCTGCATCAATGGAAGATGGAACAAGTATAGGGGCTTTGCAGTTTCCAACTTGCTGTGTTTTGACACAATGTTATTTGAACCACAATGTTAGTCTTGTCTTGCGAGCAATGTTCTTTCTAGCAAGTTTGAAATTTGAAAGTTGCTTGCCTTTTCTTTTGGAAGTGCTGGAAGGCCTAAGCCTGGCACATTTAATAGCAATCAGGCAAAACCTTGAGCAGGGATAATTTATTTTGTCTCTCTTGCCTCTTTCTTTGGATCCCTAGAGTAAACCACTGATAGGTCAAATCAAGTCAGAATGTTGGTATTTGGTATTTGGCTTTTTTCCCTTTGATCATGTTTGGGAAAGTGCTGCCAGGTTGGCTCAGAGGATGTGAACATCTGTGACAGATGAACTTGGTGCTGAGATATGCATTTTGGGAAAAGCTGTCTCTACCCACATTAGCATTTTGTAGAAGTGTGGGCAGAGGGAAGGAAATAAATGTGAATCTTGAAAGCAAAATTGATTGGAGAGGTTGCATTTGTAAGTAAAGTGGGTTATAAAACTGGAGCTGGCAGAGGCTTTTAAAAAGCTTGTGCTAACTTCTGATTTAGTGTTCTGTGTCTTGGAGGATCAGAGCTGGAGAGCTGAATGCATTGCCTGTCACAGAGCTGTATGTGTTTAAAAATAGCTCAAGACCAGTCTCAAAGATGCCAATACATAATGGGCAGAAATCCATGTTTTTCAAAACCTTCTGAGTGAGGCTGAATAAAACCATAAAAAGGGTACTGTGCCCCACACAAACCCTGAAATTGGAGATGGGGGAAATACTACCTGGCTTGGCTATTGATTATCTGAGGTAGCCACAGTAGTACAGATATCCAAGGAACACAGAGAAGTTGGTCTGTCAGTGGGGGTGTACAACTTTCTTTGCAAGTTGCAGATTATCCCCGAGTAATTTTAGAGAGCCACATGTGCTAAACAAAAGTAGGGCTTTGTACTTCATCAAAGTTTGTCACTGTGCTACACTTGACAGTGAGGACTCATTGAAAATGTTCACATTTTCAGTGTTGAAGACAGGTTCAGATTTAAGCAGGAAAAGGTTTTCCTTTCGCACAGAGGTATCAAACCCAACCTTTGAGCAGAGCTGTAGCACTAAGCCTTGGTTTGTTTTGGTGGGGTGATACCAAAGGGCAGCAGTGGCAGCACCTGGGTACCAGTCAGCAAAGCTTGACTGTTTTGCAAGGGAAATTTCTTTCTCTCTGCATAATAACATTTTGCAGGCAGGAAGGACCAAGGGGAATGTGTTGTTCCCCACAGCTACTTTCTCTCTCCACATACTGTTTGCTGTACCATCTGCTTGCAGCTTTAATATCACGCTCATTAAAGAAGTCCTAGATCGATTGCATGGAGAGATGTGGGATGGGCTGCCCTGGGCTCCTGAGCCATAATAATGTACAGGCCAACAGTGGGCCTAGTGTTCCTTCAGCTGATGATTAAATACGTGGCTCATAAATACCAATATTATGTAATTCCAAAATCAAGTCAGCAAATTGTGACCATATGCGAGACTCTGGGAAGATCTGAGTCTTCCAAAGTCAGTCTGAGGAACAAAATAGATTTCTCATCAAGAACTGGTGAGAGCAGCAATAGTGACTTAATTCTCTGTCTCTCCTCATGCCCATCTCCTCCAAGCTTGATCCAGAGGCCTGTGGGGTTATGTAAGTAGGGCCAGGACTGCTGTGTTTGCTTGAGCCCTGGCAGTCAGCTGTGCTGTCTCTTTGGAGATCATCTCCTCCTTGGTGCCATGGGCAATGAGTGTAGGTGGGGACCAGCAGGATGTTTCCTTCCTGAGAGGCCTAATTTTATCAAGGGCTCAGTACATTCACTCATCCACATTTTGTTGGATTGTGGGGGCTTTTCAGCATGTCTGGTGCACTCCAGACACTGTGCCCCTGCCTCATTGGGGTGTAAAACCACGCCAAGACTGTGATGTAGAGGGAACCTGGACCTTCTTTCCATATCCTTTGCTCTAAAGAAGGTCTGGCAGATATTTTCATGTCCCTTCCATGTTAGCTTCTGTGTGGGGTGTGAAAGGTCCTGTGATTTATTTTCCTCTCTGGAAGGAGGAAGGCAGAGCTTTCCACTGAACAGTAGTCCTGTTTCCCACCTCCTCAGGAGAGCCAGTGGAGGCTTTGGTTACCTGAGATGCGACTTACAGTGCTCTTCAGAAATGTGATGGCGATGGTAATGGTGATAAATTTGTAGTGCCCTGGCTGTTGTCTGGGCTCCAAGGGCAGCACAAGCATTATTGCAGAGAGGACACTGGACCGATGGGGCTGTGTTGAGTTCAGGTGACTGAACTGAACCAGTGGCTTGTGTCATAACTCAACAGTAACAGACGAGTTCAGGGGTGCCTCTGTTAGAATCCTCTCCTCAACAGATGCAAGGAAATCTTTGTCATGAGCCTAACCATGGACATCAGCAGCCTTTGGAGTTTCCTGCCCATCTCCCTCGGCAGTCTCTGCACTGATGTGGTGATCATCTGCTGAGGGTGGTCAGCACTTCTTGATGCTGAACTGAAATGATGATTTTCCTTGACTCTGGAAATTATTATATTTTCCACTGAAGTGCTGCAGCAGGGAAAAGCACTGACTGTTTTGTGGTAGGCAGGAAATCCCATATATCACTGTAACTGGAATAAGCAGATCAGCAGGTCCAGTCAAGTGTCTGGTATCTTCAGGCAAGTTTATAGTTTCAGCCTGAATTTATTCTTGCCCATAAGAGGGGCAAAGCCAGAGAGAACAGAATGAACTTTGTGAGGGAGCACACAGATCTCTGAAAGGCTGTTCTGAGCTAACCTGGAGTGAAGCTTTCTTCTGTGGATGCAGTGAGGTCATTAGGTGGCTAAAAGTATCTTTGAAACAGAGGTGCATCTGTTACCTACCAAAAGGCATCCCACACATGCTAAGGAAAGCCTTGTACCTGTTGGATGTTTCTCTATGAAAATAATGTCTTTCAATATAAGCAGGCTTTCTTAATGCAACAGAGGACCGCCACCAATTTTTTTCCCTTCGTCTTCCCTAGTTTTAGGTACAGGCTTTTGGATGATAGACTTGAGAAGACCGAGAGAGAAACTTCGTGGACATTTGTTCTTCTTTGCTTTTTCTGCTGTTTTTTCCAGACATGTTTTTTACAACTGCTTTGTGAATGAACAAAGGAAAGAGAGCAAAGGAGGAACACCAAAATGGACAGAGTTGTTAGGGTAAAACATCTCCTCACTAAAATAACAAAGAGAACAACAACAACAAATTTTTCCCCAGTTTAAAAAAAGAAAAAAGTATAGGAACATCAATTGACTGTCAATGCTCCTCTGTGTTGGAGCGACAGGCTGCAAATGAAGGCTAAGGAGGGACGGGCAGAGTGAGTCACAGTGCCATCACCTCAGATGGCCCCTTGCCTTCCTCCAGTGATTAACAGGAGGTGGCTCCCTGCAGTGATTACTGTGTTTAAGCAGCTTGGTCCAGCTTGGAGCAATTCCCTGACTGTCTGGGCAGTAAGAGTACGAGCTCTGGGCTTTGCTGGCTTTGGGATATCAGCTGAAACCAGCATGATCCAAGACAACTGGAAGCCAACGCTGCTGAATGTCATCTCTTGTTTGGTTCTGGTGGTTTGAGAGCAGTTAGTTCTCTCAGAAGAAGGACTGGGCTGTCATGTTTGCTTTGCTGCCTGTTACAGTAGAAGGTCCCCCTGCAGCAGCCTTTGTACACAGTGAGCCTTTGGAGCTCACTGCCAAAGATTCAGCCAGTACAGACAGTGGCTGTAATGCAGCAAGTTTGTTTGACATCAGGGCTAATTAACAATTATACAAATCTTGGAGGAAGCTCTTTCAGACCTGGTTGGTTCCCTCACCCCCAGCAGGCTAAGCATAAAATTCCATCTGCCTAATTTGCAAATGCAATTGCTTTAATTATGCATCCAAACTGGGGAAGTGTGCTCAAAAAGATAGACAGCTAAATCTATGCCGGTAAGGTGATAATGCATATACAAATTAGCTGTAAGCCTGTGCCATCTCAGAACCTGCCCCCTCTGAGGATAACTTATGAAAGAACCCTTGTAAAGACTCACAAACTTACAGGAGCTAACTCAGCCTGTACAGCAGATTAATTTATTGTTTGTTGCTGTTGCTCAGGCAGTTTTGTTTTACACAAAGAGATAATTTTCTTTGCCCAGAACTGACTCCTGTCACAAGGGTTAGATGTGCTGTGAAAGTGCCTGCTGCTACATTCAAGAAATTTTCTGCCCCAAAACTGTAGGGAAGTGTGCTAGAGCAGGGGGAACAGAGGGAAGGAGAACACAGGAATGTGGACTGTGATAACTGATGGTGAAGACTATGCATGAAAGGCTGGAGAATGGGCCACAGAGCTCAGCCAGGTGCATCAGCAGCCTCTGCTCTGCCTTGCCAGAGCTCTGTCCTGACCTCATTTATTGGCATCATAATGGCAGACCCTGGTCCTGGTTTTCCTTGCACCCCAAGTAGGTCACCCTGTGATTGTCACTGTCATTGTCCTGAGACTTGGTTCCTACAGCTCAGCCTGGTGGTGGCTTTCCTGCCTGCCTGGATCTGGTGCTGCCAAACTCCCCAATGATTGTGCCAGGCCTTGCTTTGTACTCATGGTTTCTTCCGTTCCCTTTTACTCAGATGAGCAACAAAAGGTCAAACAGTTTCCGCCAGGCCATCCTGCAGGGGAACAGGAGGCTGTGCAGCAAGGCCCTGCTGGAGGAGACGGGGCTGAGCCTCTCGCAGAGACTGATCCGGCACGTGGCGTACGAGACGCTGCCGCGGGAGATCGACCGCAAGTGGTACTACGACAGCTACACCTGCTGCCCCCCGCCCTGGTTCATGATCACCATCACTATTGTAGAGGCAAGTACCCTCGTGACCTCCCTGGGAACCTCCCCACACCACGAAAGCCTCTGCTGGGACACAATCAAGGGTTAGAGAGGGACTCATTCAGACCTGGACAAGGATAGATGTGAAGCTGGTGGCCATTCTGGTTGCTTGTTGTGGTGTGTTTAAGTGGAGCCTGTGATCTTGTCATTGGAACAATTTGTATATGAGACTACACTGTTTGGGAAACAAGAGCAAAGCTGTTTGAGGAGTGAAAACAGGACGGTTCTAGAGAAACAGGTAAGTCAATGGAATTAGAAGAGAAATTTCTATGGGGCTACCTCTGTTCTGTGAGTGGAGAGAAAAAGGAGGGGAGAGAACCTCTGGGCTAAATATTCTGACCTGCTCATGTGTTGCCCAAATGAGAATTTTGCACATTTGCTGAATAATATGCTCAAGTAAGTACAGAGTAGGATATGACACTGATAGTAGGGTGCTGACTGGGAGCAGGTTCCTCTGACCCAGGGGCTGGTGTGTTACAGAAGGCCACAAATGCAGTTATATCAATGTGCTGCAGGTTCCTCAAAACACGGAATTTCCATGCTGTGTGAAGCTGTCAAATTGGAGAAAAGTTTTTGTGTATGTAACTTTTTTCTCCATTATTTTGAGCTAATAGGTACATTTTGGTGAGAAAAGGCATTTCCTAACCAAGGAATCTCTCTGCTCTTCTAGGTTGCCTTTTTTCTTTACAATGGAGTGGTCTTAGACAGATTTGTGCTGCAAGTTAGCCACCCCTTGTACCTGAAGAATGCATTACTGTACCATCCCCAGCTTCGGGCCCAGGCTTGGAGGTACCTAACCTACATATTCATGCATGCAGGGTGAGTACTTACAAACTGGAGATTCCCCACAGTTCAGGCTCCCCAGAGAGAAAGAGGAAGTGACAGAATCAGCTCAGAAATAAATTTTTAAAACTCACTTATAAATTGCGTGTAAAAATCTGAAGATGTTGTGGAGTGTTGGGCAATGAGGCGCAAACCTTCACAGCTCTCTGCAGGGACAAGGCAACAAAAGAAACTTAACAGATGCTGCTCTTCTCCCCAGCAGTGTTGACACCACACTTTCCTCTTACTGTGCACTTCGTAAAACCAGGTCAAAGCCCAGTGTTCCACTAAAGGAACTGCAGGCGGTAGAACAAGTCTGCAAAGATACTGGACTGGTACTTAAAAACTATGGGGTGTTGGAAAACTCAGTTAAATTCCCTGTGCCTGGGACATGTCATCACTCAGTAATGTTGTGCCTTCTGTAGGGACTGAGATAATGCCTAGAAGCCTGAGTCAAGCTTGAAACTCCCATTGTGTATACATTGGGCAAATACCAGTGTTCCTGAAGAGTTGACAATCTCAAGTAATCAGATGGACAGAGAATGGTCCAGCTCATGCAAAATGAAGGTGCACAGTAAAATAAATCCTCCTTTATCCCATGGGAGGTATGTAGCAGAATTGGGAAGAATATACAAGGTGTGGGGATTCTAACTCTGTTCTTCTCAGCTGTGCTAGTCCTCACGAAATTCAAATAGACTTAATCATGTGATGTTTGTGATGCCATGGTGATGAGTGTCACTGGAAAGTTCATCCATGTACAAAATACTCTACCCCCTCTGAGCAGTTTCTCAGATCATTATCTTCACACATTCCTGGCAGATAATTGCAATTTTCTTTAATTCTGTCATTGAAAAATGACAGCAACAAGCATTTTAGCAGTAGTTTAGAGTTTGAAACTGAGGACCCTTTGTTCTTAAATAGAAAGCCTATATTTCCATCAGTCAATGTTCTTCTATGAAAGGCCAGAAAGATCAAGTTGATCTTTGCCTTTTTCCATGTCTCTGATGGAAGACATGCTGATGTCTCTTCCCTGCCATGGAATAACTTCCTTGGTGTGTAATTGCCCTGGAGCACAATCTGTGCCCCAGATCTCTGGATAAAAACAGACTCCACCCAAGGGAAGAGTGGGGAAAAGTTTTTAGAAGAAACTTCTGAATGTGGCAACATCTGTACTCTGCCTGCTGAATCCCTCCAAAGAGCCCATTTTATAAAGGTTTCATCCTGCAAGTGGGGACTACTGGGCTTAGACATGAGACTGGTTACGTAAAATGAGAAGTGGAAATTTCCATCACTGAGAATACAGGGAAAACTGGGCTTGTAAAAGGAAGAAACACTTGATTTAATATTAGTTAATTTGTACTTGGGCTTTCTTTTGATGGTGGTGGTGTTCTACTATATTGCTTCTGTAACTACAGATTGCTTTAGGATGCATTGGAGGAGAAACACCTGCACAAGGACAATTTTCCAGCATTAAATGCCTTTCTGTGGCATGCTTTCCTAACCTCTGCCAGGTCACCCTTGTAGCAGGCAGTTCTCTGGCATTCTTCACATTCACTGGCCAAAGTATCCCTCAGGTTTATTTCACCTCTGGCTCACTCAGAGTGTAACAATGAAAGGCGGTGAGCAGGGGACTTATCATGATGGATTCCAAGTCCTTTAGCTACACAGCCGTCAAAACAATGGAGAGTCCCACTGGAACAATAAACCTTGTGATTTATCTGCAGTATCTGGAGTTAAGCTAAATGTTCCTTTATTTCTAACTTCTCTGTGTTAAGCTTCTTTCTTGTGAGGAAAACAGATAAATCTTGGAAAGGTAATAAAGTTTTTTAGTGGATGCCCATCATTCTCCTCTCATTTTCAAATGAGAGGATAACACAATGCCATGGGTCTATTGTTATCCTGCTTCCAGCTGAGACTTTTAAATGGTAATGTGGACTGCTCCTTAATTTAGTGCATTCGGTCTTTTTTGAAGAGCAAGTGGCAGCTGGAAGGTGTTTGAGAAGGCAGCAGTTGCTAAGGCTTGGCTGGCTGTTCCTCTAGAAAGATTCCAAAAATGTACAGGCTGTGTGTTGGTTCTGATGGAGAGAGCTTTGTGGAGGGCTGAAAAGGCAAAGTTGTAAATTCTGCCCTTCTGTTTTCATGGAAAGCAGACATTGATATCTGAAGCCCACACATTTGTATCATTGCCATAACTAATGACTTTCATTGATGCTCAGTCCCATTTGTTTGGTCCCAGGGAGGGACAAAGTCCTTAATAAATCAATGAAATTGTCATTTCAAGAATGACACATTCAGCACTGGCAAAGGGTAATTATATTTTATGGGTTCTTATTGACTCTGGTGCCTTCAAAGCTCTTCGTGTGATGGGGAAGAGAGGTGAATGGGATTGCTCCTGGGAAGTCTTTTAAGAACAGCTGTGAATCAGAGCAGTCACTTCAGAGTCCAGGATAAACTTTGCTGAGCTCTTACAAAAGCTTCCTTTGAAAACTAAGACCCAGTGCTTTGTGTGGAAATGTCAGGTGCCACCTCATGATGTTGACTGTGTGCCAGCCAAAGCTTCTTCCCTCCCCTCTGTGAAAGGGCACTTGGATGTTTTGACTCATCTCAGTGATCTCAGTTTGACCTTTGCTGATAGTTCCTAATTTAATTCCCTGCGTTCTGTGAGCATGCAAGACCAGAACGAGTGCTGACCATGCCCAGTGGCTTCAAAAGGCTTGAGGAAGGTAATAAAAGAACTCAGTTACATGCAGCCATTTCCCATGGTGAAAAATTGCAGTGCTGAGTGTATTGTGCAGGAGAGAAATTCAATGGAAACAAATCAGGATATCAGGAGAGGACTGTTTTCTGCAGTATCATTTCTAGCACTTTTTTGCAGTCCAACTTGAAATTCTCATTTATGAGATTGTTCTATCATTACTGCATCTCACCATCAGTGTTTTTCTCTGCTGTACATGGGATATTGCTATGGTAACATGAAAAAGATCGAAACAGTGGAAATGCATATAACTTAAACCAAAGTTTGCTAGTGCCTGCCTGTGAGCAACCCTTTTCCTGTATAAAATAGGATGTATATTTTCAAGGCATTTGGTACTTTGCTCTCATTTTCCCAAAAGATGCTGGCCTTCTGTTTTAAGGGTACCACTGTGTCATTTAGACCCATCTGTTTTGTAGGCAGGTTCTCTTCATACAAAAAGCAGGATACCCTTGGGATATCCAGTGGGATGTCACCATTCAGTGAGGTCACAGCCCTGCGAGCCCAGGGTAAATCTCAGACACTAGCAGAGTGTTGAGGACCCTGTCCTGGTGCTGTTGTTACCTCACTGGGAGATTCTACAGATGAATATCTGTATAGAGCTTTGAAAAGTGACAGGACAGTTTTGTTAAGTAGTATTGATTAAAGCAACAGAGAAGTTACTTAGAAACTATTGATTCAGCTCAGGGGAAATCTGCTGCACTGGAGTCTTTACCCAGTATGCATATCTGAGCTGTCACACTCTGCCTGCAGGCTGCAAGTGGTCCTGCACAGTGTGATGGTGGAGCTGTCTGCAAGAGTTCCCTCAGCCCAGCTTTTTCCTTTGTGTCCAGCAGGAGTTTTGCTATTGACTTTCATGGGAACAAGGGAGGATGAAGAGAGAGCATCAGTGAGAACACCTGGGCACCTAAGCAGAGATCAAAAGGCCCTCTGCTTCCCATTCTGGCCATTGACATAGGCTCAGCAGAAAAGGGTGAGGGTCAGACAGCCCATACTGTAAAGCAGCATTACAGCACCAGGAAATGGCAATTCTCTTGGAACTCCTGTGCTCACCTTGTTCTTGGCTTAACAACCACTCCCCATCATGGTAGTGTGATGTGTGCAGGGAAACGCTGAATCATGAGGGGAGAAGAGAGGAGCAGGTCAAATTTCTGGCTTCTGTTCCAGGCTCTGCTGCCATCTTGCTGCTTTCTTTGACAGGTCTTTTAACTTCTTAAAACAAAGAAAAAAGAAAAAAATGTCTGACTAATAACCAAACATTGTACAAGGTCTTTGGCTGAAAGGACCTGGGTGGATACAAAAAAGATGAAACAGCAAGAAGGGAAGAAACATTGCAGCTCTGGGTCTGATTTTTTTCTAGAATTACAGTTTTTCGCAGCATTAGTCTACTCATATGAAGCAGGTGCTATTTGATTTTCTTTCCAAGATATCTGTGGGAGAGAAAGGAGATGAAGAGTTGGAAAAGCGGACAACTGTTGTTTTTCCTTGCTGCAGGATAGAACACCTTGGGCTCAATGTTGTCCTTCAGCTCTTGGTTGGGGTTCCTCTGGAAATGGTGCACGGAGCTGCGAGGATCAGTTTTGTGTACGTTGCAGGAGTTGTGGCAGGTAGGTGACACCTCTGCATGCCCCAGATGGAGAAGCAGTGAAAATGGTCTGTGCTGGCTTTTGAGTACGAGAAATGTTTTGTGATATTTGGGATTAGGAGAGAAGCATTCACTGATCTTCTGTGCATTGAAATACTTTGGGGGGCTGGACGTAGGAAATACAACGGAACTTGACATCTATTTCTACGTAGCCATAGACTCTGTGTTTAGGAGACTTGCTAAAGATGCACTAACTACCTGTTATTTTAAAATAGTCTTGCTTTAGATGATCTTTCTAAATATGGACTCATGCTGGTCCTGTGCCAGTTCTTCCTCCATTTGTCCTGTCTGTCACCTTTCTACAGCCTAAGCAAGAAGCATTTGGTCGAGGATTGTGAGCAGTGCACAGAAATCTGGAAAATTAATTTCATCATTAAGCCATGGGGTCTGATTGATTTTTAGTTTGTGCTGTATTGCTTTTATTTATGTTTGGAATTTCCAGCAGTTTGGAGGTGATGGAAGTTAGCTGACAATAGATCAACATCTAATTAAAACAGGAGGAGGGTGTGAAAACAACCAACAGCTTTACAGTGGAACTCAGATAGCGATTGACTGCCTTAGTTCAAGATTTATAGTGTTTGTTTGGTTTTTTCCAGTCAGATAATTATTTTTTTCTATAATAAGCAGATAAACCCTTTGTAAAATGGGCTGCATTGGGTACTAATAAATCCTGCATTCCAGGAGAGAGACTGTGGAAAGAATAATTGGACTAGGACACAGGACTGGGCATGGTACAAACACCAACGCTATTTAATGCAGAGAAAGGAGTTAGCAGAGCAGCTCCACTGTCCCCTGACTGTTATTTTAACAGGCATAAACAAAAAGTGGTGCCCAATTTGCAACTTCCCAGACACAGTTTTTCTACACAGCTACACCTACCAAACCTCAGGGCTTCACTGATATCTTAGCCAGTTATGAAACATCCTTTATTCTTTGTCATGTGCCAGGAGAGAGGGAAATGGGTATATTCATGCTGAGGCAATATAAAGATAACTCAACTCCTGAATAATCAGGAATAGACAGTAAAATGTAGTAAGGCCACAACTTTTATGGTTCTTTCTCATTTGTCTGGCTTTACTGAGAAGACACATTAAGACTGGAAATTGAGGCACTCAGTACAGTGTCTGAGGACTTAACTGCAAGTTCTTATTACTCCTTCCTTTATTTCTCATTAACTTTTTCCTTAATGGCAGTGTTTTAAGAGCTGAGAAGTCTCAGGGCCATACAAGGAAGGAGGGAGCTATCAGCAGAGTTGGCTGGTGGAAGCTCAGCACTTTCTTGACCTGGAATCAGTTGGGCAATTAGCAAAGAAGTTCATTAGATTCTGTGCTACGGAGAAATCTCTCAAGATTTGCCGATGTGTCTTTTTCCCATTCCCACTCATCACAAAGATCTTCATTATCCCTTCCTTGTGACAGCAAATCTGCCTTTCCCTCTATCGCTTAAATTATTCTTGAAGTCGGCAATGAAAGGAACTTTGAGCAGATCCAAGCCTCCAACTGGGATAAGAAGAAGCAATGTCTGTGTTTGGCTGTATTGTTATTAGTGGTGCCTTTATGTACTTGACCTGTCATTTTGCTGTCATGTGCCTACTGCCTCCATCCAGGTTATTTTTAACTAGTTTTACTCTAAAGTTTTACAAGTAATAGGCTGTGCTTTGATCAGAGGCCTGTGCTAAGTAGCAAGTCCCCAGTTCCTTCTCACTGTGCAAATATTTTTCTTGCCAACGTGGGAGCTACTTCTATTTTATCTTCAGGTGAGAAACAAAACACAGACATTTGTCTGTCTCCTGCTTCCTTGTTCTTTCAATCAGGGAATAAATGCCTTTTTGCAGCACAAGTTTAAAGACACATTGTTGCCTTGCTTGGCTGCTTTTAAAGTAGGTGCAGAGGAATCAATCAGTCACTGCCTTGACAGGACCGAGTTGGCTTCATGAGTCAATCAATTCCCCCCTCCTTCTCTTCCTGTATTCCTGACCTGCAGCAATTAGCACAAGCAGGTAGTAGGGATGTAGGGTAGGAGAGAGTGTGGGTTTTTGGTGGGCAATTGTCACAAAGCCTTGTTGTTTCCCCCAGGGTCGCTGGCAGTGTCGGTGGCTGACATGAGGGCGCCGGTGGTGGGCTCCTCTGGAGGTGTGTATGCTCTTGTCTCTGCTCACCTGGCCAATATCGTGATGGTGAGTACCAGAGTGACCGTCTGACCTCTGAGTGAGCCACGTCTGGTGGCCCAAAGGGGCTGCAAGTAAGGCCTGACCCAGCTGTTGGTCATTCAGAGCTTGCCCCAGCTAAGAGTCTTGTCCAGTGGTGTGGTCCTGGAATGGAAACATTACCCTGCACTTGGTGGCTTGGTACCCTGATACTGTCAGTTTGCCAGGACAACCTGAAAATGTTGGTAATCCAAGATTTATCAGTGTTCTCCAGGCTATCAGCTCTCCATGCAATGGCTGAAAAATGTTTGAAAAGCAGACTGGCTCTGCAGAAATGGCAGACCTGTTTCTGTCTGCATATGCCACAAAATTTTGGTGGGTATCTAAGGAAATTTAGCATTCGGTGGAGTCATGTTCAGAATATTCGTTATCTCCATTTATAAAACCCAGACTGAAACTGAACCCTGGGTCATCCAGTGGTGCCTCTTTTTGCTGTTTCACCTAATGAAATACTTTACACAGGTGAGTAAATGCCAGCATTGTGATTCTTCTAAGGCTGGAAACAGGAGCTCATCCCTAGCCCTCAGCTAGGTGGTGGCAAAGCCCAACACAGCTGCCCAGGGGACTCTTCAGCTGACCCCGGGAAAAAAAGCCTTTGCTGATAGAAAATCCATGTGTGGTGGCATATCTGTCCTGTACCTGTAATATTAGAGCATAATAGCCATAAAAATGAGGATGATGCTCCTCCCCTGGGTCTGAGTGGGAAGATGATGTGGGTTGGCTGCAGTAGAGACAGAAGATCTGTTATATGGGTGCTGGAAGACGTGTGTGTGTGTGGTGGTGTTGGAGTCAAGCCTAAAAGAAAACCTTGTACTTGCTCGTCTGCAGTAGCCAGCAGGCTCCAGTTGCAGCCCACAGCAGTGCTGCTCCAGACAGCTTTGTAACAGCTGGGAGCTGGGAAGTGAGAGATTTCCTGAGCAGAATTGGTCTCCTTCACCCTCTTCAAGCTTTTCAGAGCATGAATGAGCTGAGGCTGTTGTCCAAATTAGACAATGGCTGGCAGAGAGGTCAGGAGTGGAGGAGAGGGGCTGCCCCTGTACCACAGGGTTTCTGCTGAGGAATTACATCCTTACACAGTTATATTCAGTGTGATTTGTGTTCCCTGCCACTGTGCCAAGAGAAGCAGGAGGGAGCTTCTTCTGTCTCTCAGGGTGGTAATGCAGACACAGGGTTTTTTAACACCACAACTCACAGGGTAAGAGGGGGAAATTGGAGGAAAGTTTGTTCTGCTTTAGAGGAAGAGGCTCTGCCAGAGGGGTCTGTGGAGAGTGTTCAGCAGTTACCTTCCCAAACTTCTTAGAACATCACAAAGTGATCTGTCATTTCACTACTCATTTGGCCTCCTCCAAATCTATTTAGCGATTGCTACCTTAGCATCTTTATTTCTTCATTATCCACTGCCTCTCTTCTCATCCGAAATTATTTTTGCTGCCTTTCCAGTTCTGGTGGAGGGGTTTTTTTGCTTTTCTTTTCCCCCTTGTCTCTCTGTGCTCACTTGTTATCTAGATGCGACGCTGTTTGCTGGCAAAGCTCAGTCTGACACAGCTGGGGAGAGCAGAGACTGGCAGGGAGGGTCTCTGGAATCTTCTGTTCCCTCATGCATCCTGGAAACCAAAGGAAATGGAAACATTCCTGCTTGGAAAAATAAATATTATTGGAATTAAATACATAAAATAACCAACAGGGGGAAGCAATAAAGCATGTTACCCCAAGGAAAAGAGTGAGGGGAGGGACTCAAAGCAGCTACATGGAAATGAAAAGTGAAGGAGGCAGCACAGTATTAATCAGCATGAGCTCAGAGCTTTCTGACTGCTTTAGGTCTCTCTGTGGAGAGAGAAAATGAGTTACTTATTTTGTGGAGGTTGCATTTTTGCCATCCCAAGTGCCATTAGAGATAGTCTGAGGAGTTTACAAGCATTGTTTTTATTTCTTCAGTGTGACAAATAGGGACCTTTTCACAAGAAATCTGATTATCTTGGTATCTCAGACTGCCTTCAATAGGCAAATTTTCATTTAGTCTAATAATAATAATAATAATAAATATTGTCATACATCTGAGTTTCTCAAAACATTATCTCTTCTCCTGCTTTAAGATTTTGTGCAAGTGGAAAAGGAGCAATTTTAATATTTATCCCATGATTTCTGATTATCCTTCAGTGATTTTTATTCCACTATATTGATTAATAGCCAAGCCTGAAGGCAGAGGAGGCCAAGTCCAGGCTTTCTTATGGCACTGTTCCCTTGATACGCTTTTATTGAAGTCTTTATTGTTTCTCTGTGCTCTGCCAAAGATCTGAGCTGCAGAATTTCAGGGAGCCTGAGGCACAGAAAGTGGCATTGAACAAGCACAGTAGGGCTTGAATGCACTGGGAAGTTGCCTGACAAGTGACAGATCTAAATGTAATATCCCTTCAGGTTTATGTGCAGCATTACTTTGTTTTCCTTGTCTCTTTTCCAGAACTGGTCAGGAATGAAGTGCCAATTCAAACTGCTGCGCATGGCTGTTGCCTTGATCTGTAGTAAGTACCACACAATGCTTGGCACACGTGCAGCCAGTCCTGTTTTGTTTGTCCTTGTCATAATAGTTCATGCTGATTCAGAGGGTTTTGACTTTGCAGCAGTTTTGGTAGGAACTTGCAGCTGGTCCTTCTGGCAGAAGGAACCACATTGCTCTCCACTGCAGATTTTGGCTTTCAACACAAGCATTTGTAAACAAGGATTTGTCATTAGCCAGCATCTGTAGCTTGTGGTGTTTGTGAAGGAGTGGGACCTAAATATCTTTTTGCAGTCTCAAACATGCAATGCTTTCACAGTGATAATACTTGAGTTTCCTAGAGCATGTCCTATCTGGGATGGCAGCAGCATTATACCCACACTGATGAGTTCTCTTCCAGCCATATCCCCAGGGGAGCACAATAAGGGAAACTAAACCATGTGTTCATCACAGACAACTGTCTTCCAATTCTAACTCGAAGGTGAATGTTCCCCAACCTATCTACACTCGCACAAACCCAGACCACTTTCCAGCCACTGGAGAGACCTGATGTCTGTGTGCCACAGCCCTGACATAGCCACAGCTTCCCTGTGCTCACCATACAAGGCAATTGCCTCCTCTCTGTCTCCTCAGGGATGCAGTGCTGCCTGCAACATGGGCTTAAGAAGGGACAAACCTAGGCAATTAATTTATTTTTTTATTCTTTGTTCTAGTGAGCTTTGAATTTGGAAGAGCCGTGTGGCTGCGATTCCACCCCTCCGCTTACCCACCGTGCCCCCACCCCAGCTTCATGGCTCACCTGGGAGGGGTGATGGTTGGAATCACCCTTGGTGTCATCATCCTGAGGAACTATGAGCAGAGACTCCAAGATCAGACTTTATGGTGGATCTTCCTTTCTATTTATGTCATCTTTGTCTTGTTTGCCATCTTCTGGAATATTTTTGCCTACAGTCTGTTGGATCTAAAGCTACCTCCCCCTCCTTGAAAACATGGGACAGAAAACTGGAGAGCAGAAGTCATCTGTCAGCTGTGTTAAATGAATGAAGATGAAAGATCTATTTTTGTATTTAACTTAGGGGAGGATGATTGTTCTGAACACACCAGTGTGCTGGAGGAGGTACTTAAAGATCTCATGAAAGAGTAGGCTGATCAGTTTGTTCACAAATCCAGCAGGTTCTGTAACTCTGGCTGGCCATGCCCTGCAGTTTCTGCCCTGCACCTGGGCACTGACTGCTTGGGTTGTTATCACACATCAATATTTTCTATGAGATATTTGTATTTTCCACGTCAGTGCTGGAATTATGGCCAGTTGTTGAGTGAATTTCCTCAATGTCACTGAACACTAAAAGAGAAAAAGAGCAGACATTTACTAATTAGAGACTCAAATGGTACTCACAAGGCAGCTTGAGTCTGGTTTCTTTGGACACGGCTGACTGTTCAGCCATACCAGTGCCACTGTCTAATTACTTGAATGGTTCCTAAGATATTTTAGCCTATGGTGAAACTTGTCTTGCACAACTTTCAAAGGAATCAGCAGAACTTGATCACACAAAGTGATAGAGACTGGTCTTCAACTACAGGTCAAACTAAATTGCACTATAAACATTAGAAATCTTAGAGTGTTGTGGATACCCAGCCAGAGGTGACTTTTACTGTGCATGTTTCACTTGATTTTAATTAATTATTCCCCCCCTCCCCAGCCTACTGTGGTTAGAGGGTGTGGCTGGGTTGGTTTTTTGTTGGATTTTTTTTTTGAGGGATGAAGAAAAGGAGGGCAAATGTTCATTTGTGGTTTTATCAGATGACAATCAGGTGCTGTTTTCTTCTCACTTATTTTCTTGCCACACTGACCTAACACCTGGCCTGCAGTGAACTCCTAGCAAGGATCTCAACTCTTCCAGCAGGTTCTTACTAGGAAAGTGGGACCATGATCACCTCCAGCAGCCTAGGGTGGGAACTATCCAGTCTTGACAGCCATACAGTCCATTTGGGGCCAAGTCCACTGAAGGCAGTGGCGTTAAATCAGTTTCTGTATAGCACTGGTGTTATTTGCTACAGTGATCATTGTGAAATGGATAAAACTGGCTTTAAGATGACTGCTAAATTTTGAGGGTGCCTCTTCCTGAGGCAATGGATGTTCAGGAGCCCCAAACAGCAGTTAGTTGCAATGATGCATTTTTCTTTAACATTGGTCAAGCCCAGGTTCAGGCAGTCTGTAGGTAGGCTGTGGCACAGTCCATACAGCTGCCTGCACAGATCTGGGGACCACATGGGGTCATCTGCAGCACAAGCAGTGCTTATAGGAACTCTTCTCTGTAAGGTGCTTATTTTGCTTGTCTTTTTAGAGAGCTGCCAAACTACAGTCCAGGAATGTGGGTGCCCTCCTTTTCTCTGCCCTTTACCCACCTATTCGATGGTCTGGACAAAGCAGCCATAAGACTCTCTCCAGACAAGCTCCTCTCTTCCTTTTTCCTATTTCCTGCTGGTGCCCAGGCACAGCCACCAGAGTTGTTCATGGCACATCCCATGGACACTGTAGGAGTTGTGTTTGCTCTGTAGAAAAATGTCTCTGTGTTGTGGGCTTTACTCTCTCAGCTGTGCTATCCATGCTGCCAGATGATACCACAAGCTAGTAGGAGCCTGTCCTTCTAGAGGGGACATCCACAAGTGCTTATCACTGCCCCCTTCTTTGCCTCTTATGGAAAAGTAACTCTGGGTTGAGGGATGAAGTTTGCTTCCACTAAATGCACTAATAAAACTTCTGTTGCCTCAGAAGGAGGGGGGAGAAAAAAAGTGTTTCTACAGTCAGGAATAAGCCTTACGTGCGAAAGAAACAATTTTTGCCATCTTTGTGCACAGAAATGGGATTTCTGAGGGCCATTGCACCTCTGGTGTTCTGCATGGCCAGATGACTGCTAATGGGCACTCATCAGGGACAAAGTGGAAGGGATAAGGGCCAGGGCTCTGTTCATTTTGGAGAAGGAACTGGTTCCCTGTGCCATTTTACCTCTGCAGTTTGGGTCCAGGTAATCACAGTCACGAGAGCTCCCATGGATTGTTGCAGGTGCTGGCCCAGTGAGTGCTGTAGCCATGGATTCCCCTGGGAGCAGACAGGAAGGAGAGTGGGAGCTAGGAGAGTTCTGACATGGTTCACAAGTAAGGAGGACATTCATTCCCTCACCTATTGCTAAGCCTTTCTCATTACAGATGCCTTGGAAACAGAGATGACCAGGAATGGGAGTTCCCCTGGAGTCTTAGGAAAGCTTTTAAAAATTTTGGTAGAAAATTTGAATTGCAAAAACCCCCCAGATTATTTTGCCTATAATTTACCAGAGTGCAATGTGCACCAATTGACTTCTATTTTTGGTTTCTCAGCTGAAAGCTGTTTACTGCTCATGAGTTTCTTCCCAGTAAAGGTTTCTGTGCCTGCCAGTGTGTGCTTGGAGGTGAAGCAGCAAGATATAAGTTCAAGAGCCACCAGTTTCTTGATCAGCTTAATCATGGCCAACATGTCTTTGCTTAGCTGAGGAGTGGGAGGGAGCTGGACAGAGTAATCCAGACAGCCTTTCTTGGTCCTTTTTTCCATAGATGAATGTAGTTTACATGAACTGGTTGAAAACGGCTCTGAAGTTGATCTTGGCTTGTTCTTTCTAACTGTTGTTCATCTTTCTGACTTCCTTTCTGTGCCCCCATTCCCTGTCTGAGCAAGTCTACAGACGACCCTGGGGATCAGAAATGCCAGACTTTAAGGCAGTGTTAGATTTATTATAGGTGAAGGAATGAAACCCTCTCACATTCCTGCTCATCAGAGCTGAAATCTCCCCCCACACATGGAGCAGTTTGTGCACAGAGCCTGTTGTCTGCTAAGAATCAATCAGTTCATGGAGCCAGAAGCAGCACAAAATGCTTAAGCATTTTAATTAATTTTTAATCATTAATATTACAGTGTAAAAATGTACTATGTTTTTACAGAGCATCATGAATTCCAGTTACGTTATTTTCTAACACACCCAGGAGTGCCACAGTGCTGCAGCACCACAGAGCTAACAGCAAGCAGGCTTTTCTGTTACCTCCAGATGTCCTTGAAGCTGCTGGCTCATGTTGGAGATGTGATATTCTCCATTCTGCTCATTTGTGGTTCCAACCTGTCACAGCCAGCAGCGTGTTCCTGAAGGAGCATCCACTGAGGGACTAGTTTCAGTGACTTGTTGTGGTTTTATTTCAGCTACTGCCAGGATTTTCCATCAGTCAGATAAAACATGAATCTATTGAAACTTATGACTGTGCAGTGCTAGAGCAGAAGGCAAGGACTGTCACCAATGTACAGGTTTGAACAGAGCACCTCGGAGCAAGTCATTTTACGCTGTGTCCTTGAGTGAGGACACAACACCTGGGGGAGAAAAGCAAAAAAGCCGCCGTTCGTGTGGTGTATTTGCCTTGCAGTGAGTTGGTTGCAGCAGCGCTCCGAGAGGACGAGGAGCAGTGCGGCAGGCGGGGGAGCTGCCAGGGACACCTGCCGGCCGCGGGCAGCAGCACCTCCGGGGACACGCGGGACAAGGGGAGGAGGAGGAAAGGAGAACCAGGCAGATCAAAGTCCCCGGAGACTGCAAATGGCACCTTTTATTCCTAGACGGGTAAAGATTAGTTTTACACACACAGCGGTAGTAACATAGGAAGGAGGAGGGAGTTGCCATGCAGTGGTGGGAAAGGAGGTTACCAGAAACAATCTCCGAGTGAGGTGTAGCAGTCATAAAAACGCTGATGAATTTACGTTTGCTGTGTTTTTAAGACATCTTGTGTCACTGTTTCCCTGTCAGTTGATGAGAAATCTTAGCACTTACGTGGCATATTGTGCTTTTTCACTACTTGCTCCTTTGGCAGTGGGAAGTATGTTACCAACAGGGAAGGGAAATTGTTACTAGAAATAAAGCTCAGGGGTTCTGTATCCCAACACCTTGCTCCTTCTAATGGATTATACTGCCCATGTGTTTTAGATCAGATTGGGCCCTTTCAGTTCGAACTGGGCTATGGAGGATGGAATGTGACGTGTTCAGAGCTGGTACTAACCTGACAGCTGACTGCTGACCTCACAAGGCAGCTGCTGTTCTCTGCCAATATTTAGTCTCACAGGATCGTGGGTAGGACTTTCACACATCCTTCAGTGAGTAAAGAGCTCAAAGTCTGTTCACACAGATTCAAGCTCAGCCCAATGGCTTTGGAACACCCATCCAGTGGCTTTGCCCAAAGTAGAACTGGAGAATGGGGACGTGGCAGTTCAGCACCAGCCACCTCTGGGGGCAAGCTGGGACTAGAGAACCCAGGCCAGCACCTCTGAATATTGCTGCCCCCCTGATCCTTACAGTGGTGGTTGCTCTGCAGTGCTTTGTGTGGTAGAACTCAAAGATTTCTTCTCTAATCACTGATGCCAAGAGCTGGTTATAGAGGAGTACAGTGCATTTTGCAGCTCTGTAAAAAATAATCACACTGAAGACAGAAACCAAGCTTATTTAAAGGTAAATGTATTTTAATGTCACCATTAATCATTGGCTTTTAACTGGAAAAAGCTTTCTAAAGAGGTATTTCTGAAATGCCAGTAGGAGTACAGAAAATTTATGTTTCAGGGTACTTTACAAGACAGAGCACAAAATATTCCCTATGATTTAAGTAACTAAAGTACCTTATTTTCAGCGAGCTTGATAGACACATTGTCACTGACTCTCTCCTGACTCCTACAGTGTCTGTTCAGTTTGCAAATAAAGCCAGATTTATGCAGCTTTTCCTTTGCTTACACTACTAATGCTAACAACACATCCAAGTGTTAAACACAAAGCACTAAACTATGTAATTTTCTGCCTTAAAATACAGAACAAATGGTACTTTCCCTGTGAAGGGCTAGTAAAACAAAATGATATTTGCAAGGTTAGATGCTATTGTATGTTTCCAAATATTTTTGTATTGTGTACATTCTGTATATTTTTGTTGTGACAATATTATTTGAGCGCAGAATCCATTAAATTTTTTTTGGTGGGTTTTTTTTTTGTTTGTTTTCTGTTTCATTTTTCTTTTTTTTTTTTTAATAAAATTGAGTTGTTCTATATCACATACCAAAAAAACACGAAAGAATTTTCAAGGATAGTTTTGTAAGTTTGTCTGCAGTTAGCATGATATTTAACAAAAGAGCCCTTGGTTTTGAGCTCTGCCATGTAATCTCCTAATAATGACAGTGGTAACTCATTTTTATGTCTGTCTAACAGAAAAAGGGGAGAGTGAACTGCAGTTTCATTTCTCCACAAGATCTAATGAGGATGCAGAACTGGCTTGGGACTTTTATGGAAATTCAGGTGTTGTACCACCTTTTGGCAGCTGTCCCTTCAGTGCAGTGACCTCAGAACTGCAGGGAAATTGATGTCATTTGAGTACATTTTTTACATTTTTTTACATTTGAGTAAATTTTTTTACTGGGGAGGAGGGTTGTACTCTTTTAACATCAGGCTCTAGTGAATGTTTTCAAATCTTAGAGCCAACACTCATCTCTTGAATCAAGAGTGGAAACAAGGTATCCAGAAGGTTCTGCAGTAAACCTCCAACTGATTAAAACAATCCTTCTACCAGTGTGGAAGGGGGAGGCTTATTTTGAATAATGAGTTGTGTTTTTGTTGGGAAACACTGGGTTAAAGTGCAATTTATAGGAATGAAGATGTAGGAACAGTTCCTGTCAGATGTGCTACTCCTGAGAGAGGCAGATCACTGCTACCGTGCGTGGGACTCCGCTCTTGCTGTCAGTTCTCTGCACTGAACTGAGCTTTCAGAAGCACTCACATCTCCCTATTCATTAGCTGAGGACTTTCAGCACAAAGGTAAGGTGGGTTTTGTCAGTTTTTGTCAATTAATACAAAAAGTGTTACTGCCTACTAGCACCATACATTTTCTTCCTACATTTTCTTGTTCTTCACATCCAAGTTATTTGTTTAAGCACTGAACTCTTTCTTGTGTGCTGATCAGTCAAAAAACTGAACAATCAGTGCTCCAACTTTGTTAGAAATGTACAGGAGCAACAAAGGGTGACATGTTTTACTGAGTGGTGCTGCTGTACTCACTCATGGAGGAAAACACTTGTTACTTCTCAGAGCTCCTGCAAATGACTGAATGAGGAGTTTGTTGCCCAAATACATTTTTGTCACCTAGGCTGTTAATGCAACACTTGCAGCTCCTCTGCATTGAGGGATAATGGGTTTTGAAAAGGAGATACCAAGGACCACACTCATTGACAGTTTACAGGCGCATTATTGAGGATTTCAATGTGTTTTATTGCCAACTTTATTATAGGTTCAACATGGTGGTGTCACAGGAAAGCAGCAACTCCTGCCCTCACACTACAGAGCACCAGCACAAGTCACACTGAACGGCATTACAGGCACTGGTCAAACACCTTCTGCTGCAAAGGGAACCAACAGGGACTTTTGCTTGTGTCAGGTTTGCTGAAATCACCCTCCTTACGAGGTTACTCAGACACTTCATGAGTTTTTATTCCAGCTGTAGCCAGCTGTAGATTTCCTTCAGGTATTCTCCTGCCCATGTGTCCCATGACATGGGTAAGAATCCCTTGCTGATACAGCTAAATGTTTTAAAGTCCGAGTAATTAATTTGGGAAGTTCATTTACTTCAAATTCTGAAGGAGTCTTAATGTTAAATGTGGAAGCTTTGACGTTTCTTCATGATTGAAAAACATAGGGTTATTTACAGTTATGCAAAACTGTAATATAAGAACATCCAAAGGTCTTGATCACATCTCAGATGAAGGAAGAAGGGGATACATCAAATAGCCTGGGAATTTCAGATACCTGTTGTGTGTATGTATGCACACATACAGACACACACAAACTGATCACTGCAACAGTTCAGTCTTAAGGCAGCTCTGTTTCATACCAATTAACAACTTGTTTATCCAGTGGCAGAACAAACCAGCAGTTTGAAAGCAGAAACCAGCTACAGACTTGGTACCTAGGTTCCCTTATCTAAACTAAAATGATTAATTCATTTATTATCTTGATCTATCCAGATGTTTGTGCTTCTTTATTAAAACAAAGTCACCAGATCTAAATTATTTTAAATATATTTAAAATATTTGAAACAGTGAAACGCTTGCCAGGTAAGGGATTTGGGTTTGGTTTTGCAATGACTGTAAAAATCAAATGTCATGATTTCCTCAGAACAGGAGCAAATCAGCTGAAGAGTCTGAAAACTCTGCAGGAGTGTGGATTATCTGATATTTACACATTAAAAAAGCTCATAGTGCTTTGTCTAAAAACAAGAAAAGGCAGGTGAAACTGCAACTAAAGATTGGCTTGGGCAATACTTTTAAATATAAATTAAAAATTCTGCAGTAGCTGCACAGAAGAAATCAATAATTTATACATAAGATAATTTTAAGCCACTGATGTTTCTCTCATGAATTCCTCCAGGACGGTCACTACGTTCCTGGCTTCTGGCATTTCTGCATGTTCTACTTTCACAATCTTCAGCAGGATGTCTCCACTGCCACAGTTCTTTAGGAACAGGTAGCACTTGAACAAGGCGTAGTGGTTCATTTCAGCCTGGCGGATAAACCTCTTCAGGTTGTTAATGTCCTGGATAGCCTGGGGAAAGAGAAACAGAGCATTTTCTTATCCTCCTACATGGCACAAAAACACACTATCATGGAAAATAAAGGATAGATAGCAGGAGAAGCAAAAGCATTTCCAATAGAAACTTTGTATTACTATTTAAGAGTAATGTAAGAATTGAGTATTGTCTTGGATGCATATTATAGCTTTTACTGCAATGATGCAAAATGTGTGGACACAACTTGACATGTCCAGCTTGTAGCTAGAATTCTCCTATGATGGCAGCTCACTTAAGAAGTGCTAGCTACTGAACCCATGTTACCAGTTGCATGAGATTGTGTGTGCAAGGCTCAGATTAACAGTATTTGAAGAAAACAAACAACTACAAAGAAGGTGAGTCTTACTTTAAATTCGAGAAACCACCTTTGGAGCATTCACTAAAGAAACTTTCACACTACTTTACAGCTGTTCTTGTCAAGGACAGTAAGACAGCCCTCAGATTAAGCTTCAGAGTTAATCAGTTAATGACATATACACATCATAATAACCTAAAACTTTTACTCACTGCAAAACAGTATTTAGCATATATTATTTGCTCCCTCAGTAACCCCAATATCATCTTCAAGTCTTTAACATATAGGAACAGGTACCTTCAATTTAAAGTTTTCCAAAATCTGCCTGAAGAGAAATGGATTTCCTCCTTCAGCACCATTCACAAAAGCCTGCATCCAGTCCTCACAGAATCTGTTGCTTCCTGTTAAATGTTCAGGAACACAGAGAAAAGAAAAAGCAAATGAGCTCAACATAATAATACAACTGTATTCACCTGGTTTAATCACTCTCACATAACGAGCAATAGCAATATACCTGGGCCAGGAAATAATGCTTAAGGAAAAACAATACACGTGGAAAAGAAAAGCAAACACAGCTACAGTGATTATACAAGACTGTGTTCTGATTGTTGAATCCCTTTTCCCAACATTTGTAAAAATCTCAACAGGAAAAAAGTTTTGCAGATTCATGAATTGTACAAGTCATGCTGTCGTGGTCCACAAACTAAATGTACTGTGGATTTTATTACCAAGCATTTTCAACCCAGAGTTCCAGTGTGTCTGGTGTAACTAACTACTCTGGTACCTCATAGGAAAACAGGTGTTCTTGTTTCCAGCCAGAACCCAAACTTTCTGGGCAGGAGCCTTTGAGCTTCTGAATATCCTCAACTGCCTCTAACGTCACAGCTTTCAGCAGCTCATGGACCCAAGGGAGCAACATGAAATGTTCACAGCTGTAATCTCACCTGCATTGTGCAGCTGGGGCTGAGGTCCACTACAGTCTATAACCATGGACTTGTGCTGCTCCTCCGTCATGGCAATACACAGGGAGGTCATTGTGCCTTCTTGGACGAGTCCTTGGAGGCTGGCAGCTGCCAGGAACCTGACACAGAAAGCTCTTGTCAACTGCTTTACAACTCCTGGACACCCAGGTGACTGTCATACACAGTAGCCAAGTTACTTAAAGGTTCCTTGGGCTTAAAGTATCTTTACCTGCTGATATCCTTTTCTGTTCTTTCATCTGCATTTTTGACTTCTACAGGAGTGTAACTCAGAGCCTTAAACAAAAAAAAGAAACAAAAAGGGGAAAAAAAAGAAAAAGCTGAATGCAACTTCAGTATTACTTGTGTTGCTATTTTGCAGTTTTGATCAATAAATACATAAGGTGGTACTTTAAAAATTGTTCTTGTCAAGGCAGTACTCTATTATTGTCATTGCAGCTAGTTTTGCACTCAAAAGAAATTCAGCAGTTATACTCTGTTAGCTATTCTATCCAGAGCCTCTTCAAACTCAGGGACTAGAGCTAGGATAAGTCTTTTTTCTGTTTCCAGTGAATTACACAACGCACATACACAATATAACACTCCTTTTCAGTCAGAGGAATTATGGCATGGACAGCCTGCTCATGCTATTTCCAATTCTCTTACTCTAATTTCAGCCTAATGGACACCATTAGGTAATTTTTTTAAAGGGGTAGAAGAAATTGTTATGTGCTTTCTTAGCAATAAGCAGGGGAAAAGTACTTGCTCTGAATTAAAAAAAAAAAAAAAGAAAGAAAAAAACCCCGAAAAAACCCACTACCAAAAAAAAAACCAAACAAAAAGAAGAAAAAAGGGTTTTTCATTTCTTTCTGCTGGGAAAGCAAATACAAGAAACATTTTAACCATGCTGGAGTCACTGAGATGGCTCCTGGAAGATTTTTAGCTACCCAGTTTTAAATGCACTTACAGCATGTAGCAGAGAGGCAAGTTTGTCCTGGAAGAGCTGCACGACCCTCTGAATAGGGCAGATGGCATCCTCAAACCAGCTCCTCAGGTAGGGGCTAACACAGGTCTCCAAGTTCTTTTGCTGTAACATGTTGAAACATTAAAACTTTAACTACAAATCAGATTTCTACACAAACAGAAACCTATTAATAAGCTATTCAACCTACGATAATGGGATGTTGGAACCCTTTTAGTCTCTAACCACTAAATTAAAGTAATGAGTCTGACATTTAAAGCCTCACTTTATCAGCAATGAAAGGCTTTGCATTTTAAGAAACAACCAGAACTGTAATACTATGGTATATATTGGGTGAGGACCATGCAATAGCAGATGGGATGACAGAGACTTAAAATGCAGAACTACCACTAGAAAAATGTGACAAGAAACCCACAAATGTCCTTTCTTAACATTCAGAACTGATAAGAATCAACGTCGACATTGATAACTTCCTTGTAAACCATTACCTTTTAATAGTTTTTCTTCTCTCCAAATTTAACTGTAAGTGACCTTTATGAGATTTATGAGTGACACAAAGAAGTCCCCCCTTTCTCTTTTTCCTTTTGACTTGTGTGGCTGATAGCACCTTAGACATTCATTGTACTGCAGTGAGCCAAGTATCTCTCCCACTGTTCCATACTGATGCTTGAAACACCGATTTTGTCTCTATAGATTACATCTTCCAGATGGTTTTATCAATTAATCCGCATAAATACTGATTTTCACCACTTAAAAAAAAGTTAGGCTTTACCTCCAAATCAAGGTTTATCTTCAGATTTTGGATGTATTTGTCCAGCTCAAGTCTGAAAGTATCTTCTTAAGGAAAATAAGATGCATCAGTTAAGACCTGTATTTTTTCCTTTCAGTAAATGGCTGTTACTGACATTTTCAGTTACTGGAAGGTGTGCACAAATGAGCTGATTTCAAGTAGGAACAGACAAAATGACAAGATAATTTTTACATCATCTTCCTCTCCATACAAATAAAGAAAGTTAGAGGTAAGGATATAGTTCCAGACCTTTCTCTGAGCCACCTAAGAAACAAACCACATACTCTGGAGCATTGATGTCTGATTCCAATGTTGGCATTTCCAGAAGACTTTCTTGTTGGAAACGACAGTAGTAGCAACCAACTTTACCTTCTGGTATGCTATGAAAAAAGAAAAAAAAAGAAAAAAATTACTTTCTTGCAGATACATCACAATAAATAAGTGCAAAAAGAAGATATACATGATTTCTGAGGTAATTTTAACTGCTAGCACTGGTGGCTCCTATGGTCATATGTAGAGCTCTTAGACATTCTCTTCTTTCTTCTGTGTGATCAGAGTAGTTTAAAAGGAAATAATCAGGAACATCTGTAGTATTTTTAAGTATCCTAACAGTAAATTATTTAAAACAATATTTTTCTCAAAGTTACCTAAAAAGGAAAGTGCCATTGTGTAAGGCTGTTATTAACAGCAGCAACGGACTGAGAACATGGAATCAGGATTGAACCTAAGTGCAGCAGCAGGCAAGCAGGCAAGATGAGCAGTGCTGCCAATGTTCCTTAGAGCTCTCATTTACCAATAATTTCAAAAATTTACCTCAGCCCCACTGATGCTACATTCCCCATTCCTTCAAACAGGGCTCCTTTAGTAAGACGCTTAGCAATGAAACTGCGCAACTCCGTCTCCGCTTCAGCTGGTAGGTTGGTGTCCAGCAAGGAGAGGCTTTAAAAACCAGAAGAAATCATTACCTAAAGGCAAGTGTTATTGTTTTGTGTCTCTCAATATGTGCAGAACCTGCCTCTAGCAGGGGGCCCCTGTGATCTCTCTCTGGTGACAGCTAAGGCAGCTCTGTGACTTTTGGCCCATCATGAGCAGTCAGTGGTTTGCCCACTCACCAGCACTCTGGAGATG
Organism: Eopsaltria australis; assembly: GCA_034509425.1. Lineage (NCBI taxonomy): Eukaryota > Metazoa > Chordata > Aves > Passeriformes > Petroicidae > Eopsaltria > Eopsaltria australis. The sequence continues at coordinate 819,540 of JAVTVJ010000489.1, forward strand.
TGGTGCCAGCTCAAGCTGACATTCCCAGCAGCTATGGACAAGACACTGTGCTCTTTGTTCCTAAGTTTCCCCAACTGTAATACAGAGCTTATGGAAAGATATCCACTGAAAATTAATAAATTTTTGTTGTATGTCACCTACATGAAGAACTAAGTCAATAGAGCAATATCAAGTACTAGTAACAAAGAAAAGAGAGTTCAAACTCAAGGACGATAGTTTCTGTTTAATACATAATTTGAGCTCTGCATGTGTCCATTTCCCAGGTATTCCAGAAGTGCCATGGGGACTCCAGAATGCTTTCACAGAGGTTTGTGTTTTGAAATTACTGCAGAGGACCCAACATTGATCTGACAGCACTACGGCAAAGACTTCAAATCGGGGTGTTCCCGTGATTGTGCTGTTCTGCAGCTCGGCTTTACCTGAAGTCTTCGGTGGAGGGTGTGTGTGCCACGGCGCCGCCGGCACTGCCATCCCCGCCGGCGGCTCCCTGCTGCGCGGACCTGGAACCCAAAGGATTCCCGGGAGTGAGTTTACAGCCGTGACACGCAACGGGGAACAGCGGCTGCAGCACGGAAAAGGCACGGCCCGAGGGCGGTTAAAAGCGGGAGCAGGGAATTGGTGCATTATGGGAGGGAATTAATCTCATCGGGGAAAGAGAGGGGGCGAAAAAAAATAAAGGGATTGCAGGGAGCTGGGAACGGCCGAGGCCTGGGCACGGCCTCCCCGCGGGGGGACCCGGCGCCTCACCTGCGGTAGCCATAGAGGCCGTGGTAGGTGCAGCCGTGCCGCTCCGGCCGCCGCTCCTCGCCCGCGCCGCCGCCCTCCTCGCTGCTCTCCAGCTCCCGCTCATCGCCGTCCGGCAGCGCCGGCAGCATCGCGGCCCCAGCGCCGCCTGTGCCGCGGGGAGCCAGCGGGCCCCGTGCCGCCCCGCCCCGCCGGGTGCGCCGTGAGCCCGCCCCGGGCCCGGAGCTGGGAGGAGCCTTCGGAGCGCACGAGCCGCGTCCTCACCCCACCGAGGGCGGCAGCGAGCCGGGCTGGAGCGGCTGCTGCAGCTCCTCCGGGTGTGAAATGCACAGAAAAATGCGATACAGGCGCCTCAGTGTCTCTGTCAGCACAAGTAGCCCTTCAAAAGCCTGACTTAACGGCAGGACCTGCTCAAATCACATCTAGAATCATAGAATGGTTGGGTTGGAAGGGGATTTGTCAGAATTAGCCATGCTGTCTGCTTTTAAAAAGTTCTGGTTCTGAAATACTTTTGCCTTGTTAAAATAGCACATTTGATAACTCGGCCTTGTGGCTACTGGGTAGTTACACAATCACAGAATGGTTGGGGTTGGAAGGTATTTCAGGAGATCATCCAGTCCAAGCCCCCTGCCAAGGCAGGGTCACCTGGAGTAGGTGACACAGGAACACATCCAGGTGGGTTTGGAATGTCTCCAGAGAGGGAGGCTCCACAATCTCCTGTTGGAGACAAGCCAACACAGGCCAATTACAGGGCCACTGCAAAGGTTGGATGTGACTGATGGCTGGACTTGATGATCTTAGAGGTCTTTTCCAACCTTAATAGTTCTGTGATTCTCTTGTAAGCAGCTGGTGGACCTGTGGTGAGCTGGAGAGCCAGAGGGGTAACACAGACACACACCCCAATGGGTTGTCACTGTAACGGAGGGACCAGGCCTGGTCAGGTGCAGGTAACTGGGGATAGCAATGGTTCAACACATTTCAGTCAGTTTTATTGTGTTCTCAGAGTGCTGGGCTCCTCCACATGCCATGGCCTCGCTGTCAGCACCCAGCAACACAGGCACAGCCAGCACCACAACACTGTGCAGAGCAGCTGGTCTCAGTGACAGCAGCTTCTTACCCACTAACATTTAGTGGGGAAAACACAGTTCCTCCGTGACATTAAATACGAATACAAGCAGCAATTTAGATCAGGAAAAAGCTCTTTGCTCTGAGAGTGCTGAGGGCCTGGTACAGGTTGTCCAGAGAAGCTGTGGCTGCCCCATCCCTGGAAGTGTTCAAGGTCAGGTTGGACAGGGCTCGGAGCAACCTGGGATAGTGGAAGGTGTCCCTACCCATGGCAGAGGGGTGGAAGGAGCGGGCTTTAAGGCCGCTCGCAACCCAAACCACTCCGTGACGGTTATTCTGACACACACACACAGACACACAAAGAGAGAGACACGCGCGCCACACGCACAACACCCACAGCCCCTCTGGACAAAATGGCGGCGGCGCCCGTGAGGCGTCACGGGTCAGCCCGCTGGGGGCCACCGCGAGCGCGTCACGTGGGCGCCCCCCCCCACCCTGCTGGCGCGGTGCATTCTGGGAGCTCGGAGGCCGCAGCGGCACCTGAGGGAGTGCGGCCGCCATTTTGTGCCTCTCGCTCGGTCCGGGGCGGCCGCGCGGGCGCTGCGGCTCTGAGGGAGCGCTCGGCTCTCCTGCTCTCTAGGTCGGGGCGACGCCGCTATGGGCCGTAAGAAGAAGAAGCAGCTGAAGCCTTGGTGCTGGTATCCTTCTGTGTGGGACGCGGCGGATGCGGAGACATGGGTGGGGGAGGGGAGCGGCGCGGCTTGGCCTGGCGCGGTCGGGTCTCGGTCCCTGCTCGGTCCCGTTCCGTCTCGTCCCGAGATCGGGCTCAGCTCCCCCTCAGCTCCCCACGCTCGTTAGGGCTTAGCTCGGTGCTTGGCCCTGTTCCATCCTTGTGCTCCTCGGCATGGGGCCCGGTCCGTGCCCTTCCTGTGCTCCCCACCCCCCGCACGGCCTCAGGCCCGCTCCTTTCGCCGAGGCCGCGGCCTCCCGCCCTATCCCTAAAGCCGGGACAGCGGGAAATGGAGAATAAGCTTTATTCCTCGTGAAGGACGACGTTAAAGGGAGAAAATCCTGCTACTAATAAATACATTTATTCACAATGGGGGGGAATAGATGTTTTTAAAAGAAAATTTTTGAAAACTTTTTTTTTTTTTTTCTTTGTGGCGAGGGGAGCTTTCAATTTGTGATTGCTGCATCATGATCAGGTTTAATTTTTCAGTATTCAGAAATACTGGTGGATTTTCATTTGATCGCTCCTTCAGAATGTGCTTACTGTTGTGAAGTGATTACAAATTTACTTTTTCTCTCTCTGATGCTTCTGTCCTGTAGAGGTGCTTAATAAAAAAAAATAAAAGGTGCTCCGAGGTGTTTTACCATTTTGTTTCGGAAGGCATCTGTGCTTATTTTAGACGTTAATGTGTTTCACGTTTTGGTGGAAGCAAGGGACACTTTGTGTTAGCAGTGTTAACATTGTGTTAATAATAGATAGCAAATGTGCATTTGTCTCACCTAGGAAGATGTGTGTAGAGTGTTTGCTGATATATCAATGCTGACCCACAGAACGCAAATGCAGTTTGCCTCTTCTATTACATAGATTTCCAAACAGTTCTTTGGTTAAAATAATTCTTTTTAAAGACAGAGAATTTTCAGTATCTGCAGCAAATTATGCCATGTCATAAAAATTGATAGCTGGATAACTGGAAGAGGAAGGGGAATTTTAACTAAAACCTTTGATCTCTTTTATGATTGTTAGTTACTGGTAATTGATTAAAGAGGCACTTCTGAGTCGTTTGCATAATTTCCCTTTTGCTGATTTCAAGTCTGTTTCTCCTTTAATGCTTTATAGCAGTGCTCACACCCTTGAAGAGAAAAATAGGTAGGCCTAGAAAACCATGAGTCAGACAATATGGAATCAAATGATGATTCTGATTGCATGCAGACACCTTCCCAGTTTTGTACTTGTGTAAAGAGGGATGTGCTGGATCGTATGAGGATGTTTGGTTTCAGACATCCATGAAATACTTGTCACACTTTGAATGCTCAGAGATGCTTCCCGTGCCCTTTGTTTTGCTTCAGGAAAAATCACTCTGGTGCTAATTATCTTAGTTCTATCTAGAAGGTCACTTCCAGTATTAAATGTTTCCTTAACAGTCTTCAATAGGTATTGTAATAGGGATTTTGATGATGAGAAAATCCTTATACAGCATCAAAAAGCAAAGCACTTTAAATGCCATATATGTCATAAGAAACTGTATACAGGACCTGGTTTAGCTATACACTGCATGCAGGTAAGGAGTTTTAGATTTACATGAGCTTTTCTTTACAGTATCTAAAATTTCAATCAATAGTGACCTTAAAAAGGTGAGGGTTGGGGGCTTCCAGAGTCTTTAATACTGTTGAGAAAAAGACAGCAATGGCCGTTTGCAGCACAGGAGTCCTGCTGTGTCAGCAGTCAGATGGCCACTGTGCAGCAGAGATCTTTGCCAGGAGTTTTGTAGGAGTGAAGGAATTGTGCTGTCTTGGTTTTTGTAAGGTAAGTTTATGTAAGCTGGTTTTAGGGTAATAGTAGTTACCAGAGATTAGGAAGCACAGATCAAGAAAATGCTTGGCCAGAGAGATTATTCCCATTAAGGATGTTCCTTTTTTGTCATGAGACTGCTTGAAGAACGTAGAGAATTTACCCTGAATTGTGGTCAGCAGGATTTGTTTGGGTTATTTTTCTTTAGGTACATAAAGAAACAATAGATGCTGTTCCAAATGCTATTCCCGGAAGAACAGACATTGAACTGGAAATCTATGGGATGGAGGGCATTCCAGAGAAAGATATGGAGGAACGGAGGAGGTTACTTGAACAAAAAACTCAGGGTAATGTGTAACATGGCTGGTTGTCTGTTTTTTCCCTGGTGTGTTCCTTACTCAGCTGTGGCACTCAGTGAGGGTGGGATTTAATGCAATCTCTGGCGGCAGCTCCAGGCGTTTGCCAGCCATGTGGGAGGCTGGGAGGAATTTTTCCTTTCCTGTTACAAAGTAGCTGTGTACCAGAGCAGCTACAATTACCTGAATTAATGTGGGCATGATCATTTGTATGTGAGGGTAAGGGGAGGAAAGGCCAGAGGTAAAACTCTCCTGATGATTCCCGAATGCTTGTGTTTCTTTGCTGTTCAAGCATACCACTGGTTGAACTGCTTTGCTTTATGCTGGACAGCACAACATTGGCATGAGGGCAGATCCCTCTGTATGTTCGGGGTCATGGCAGTGAGTCATGTTCCTTCCCTTTATTTGTGGCTGTAAGTGGGCTCACACAGCATTCTTTCTTTGTATTTATGTGACTTTTTGAACACTGATAAGGTTTGAATTTTGCTATTCGTTAATTTTATGGAACATAATTTGTGTTCAGTTTGACCATATGCGTTGTACTGTTTGCAGAGAGCCAGAAAAAGAAACAACAGGATGATTCTGATGAGTATGAAGATGATGAATCTGCAGCTTCAACATCATTTCAACCCCAGCAAGTTCAGCCACAGCAGGGGTACATTCCCCCAATGGCACAGCCAGGTTTGCCTCCTGTGCCAGGTGCCCCAGGGATGCCTCCAGGTGAGAGGGTGTGTTGGGTACTTGCTGAAAACCTCAGTAGAAACGTGAATTGCTGTTTGTGTAATAAGTAATAATCTGCCCTTTTAACGCTGGGGTCACAGAATAGTTCTGGGAGGTGCAGATAAGCAGTTAATTCCTTTTCTTCCCCTGTTGGTGGACTAGATTCAGATACCTAATTCTGGCATGTAGATTGAAGGCATGTGGTAGTAAGGCAGATTAGTGCTTCAAACAGAAGTCTACCAGTGATACTTGTTTGTGGTATTTATAACAGGGTTTTGGAAACAGGGCAGAAAGGCTGCTGTGTATCTAGAAACTGCTAACACATACACAGGCCACAGATACAGTGAGGAAAGAGTTGTGATCAGTGAGTGAAGAATGGTCTCTTGTAATAAGATGTCTTCTTTGGAGACCAGTAAGGAAATTCACGATCTTGCAGAGCTGAGAATGATCAATCAAAGTCAAAGTTGCAGATAGTATTTATATTGCATTGTTTGTAAGCAGTATTATTTCAAAGCTCTTTTAGAACTTTCTGTAGAGCATTTATCCAGTGTAAATTTATTAGATGGCATTTGCTAGCAACTGTATGTTATCAGAGTTGTTGAAAATTTATTTTTGTTTTAAGGTATACCACCATTAATGGCAGGTGTTCCACCTATGATGCCTGGAATGCCTCCAGTTATGCCTGGAATGCCACCTGGGTGAGTAGCAAGAAAGACTTAATATTACATCTTCACACTGTGCATTTTAAACTGTCACAGAAAAAGTAAATCTAATTAAAAGAATGTACATAGGGAATTGTGAACTCTGTAACCTAAATGTTAAGACTAACCAAAGAACTGGATGGCTGTAAACCAACATGTAAAATATGGCCAAACTGAGTTCATGTATAAAGTATGTTGCCTTTCTCCTGACTTAATAATTACTAAGTAGTAGTATATTAATATAAAATTCTGTTGTGTTGGTTTAGAGCCTTCTGTGAGCCACTGTTCGCTTGTGTATCGCACGTATGTTGTGCATCTGGCTATCAGTCATCAACCTAACAGGAAAAAAAAGTACTGGATAGTTTCTATTTTTCTTGTATTTTGGGCAAAAGATGTTGGTTTTTATGCTTGTTTGGGGTTGACACCATACCCTGTCACAATGTGTTTGGAAATTCACAGTTAGAATTTTGATTTTGTCATAAATTTTCACAGATTACATCAACAGAGAAAATACATGCAGTCATTTTGTGGTGGAAACATGTAAGCATCTCATTAATGTAATTCTAGGTACATTCATTATGCCATTTTATGTCATGTTTTTGATAAGCTGGAAATTGTTTTACTGAAAACCTTCGGGTATTGCCTAAGAATTTGGGGAAGGTGTCTAGTTAGGTTTTGTTACTGTATAATATGTGATGGTTTTATGCTCTTATCTAAATTAATATTACAAAACTGTATGTAAAATGCATTCTACAAAATATTAACCAAATAGATTCTTAAAGACTTAAAGCCTGTCTTGAACCAGAGCTTGAACAGCTCCATGTGTTCGATCCTTCACACTGCAGGACATACTGCAGGAACTCAGTGTAGGTTAAACTTTAATGGTCACTGAGGTGAAGGTCAGTCTCTTCTGAGACATAAACATTGACTTAACAATCTTTGAATTTAAGAATCATATAATAGTTGAACATGGTGTTGGATGCTCATCAAAGCTTTAGCTTTTTTGGGGTGGAAACTCAACAGAATTTAATCAGGTTGTCTGGCACTTAGTCCTCATTAAATTCCTTGTTAGCTTCAGGTGAATGTTATATCACCTGTAAAAACACAAATGAATTTGCCAGAACTTCACTGCATTGCCATTTGGGTGGAGAGGGTGGTGCTGCATTATGCTTTTGTCTATTTTAATCTAAAATTTTGCTTACTTAACCTGATTAACTTTTGTTTAAAAATGACCAAATAATTAGGAGACAGGAAGCAACTTGGTTTTAGCATGACACCAGTTCTAGCACTATCTGTAGTTTCTCAGAAATCATTCTTCTGGGGCAGCAGGCAGTGAGCATCCAGCACTTGTTTTGATGTCTGCTGAGTGGCAAGACTTGCTTTGCCTTCTCCAACCAAAAAGGGGTGATGGGTCTGTGTTCCCAGTCATTGCTGCTTCTGCAGTGGTTGTTCCCTGTGTAGCAGTGATGGATGAGTTGAGAGCAGAAATCAGACTTCCCAGAATGAATGCTCACCTATTGATGGGATTTGATCCGAAAAAAGGAGTGGTGAAGGTGTCTTGACTCTGTCATACAAACAGAAACTGCTTCTTAGTGGGGTTTTGGTTTGTAATTGAGTGCTGCAGATCGGCTTATCTTACTCACCAAAGTAATAAGCATTTCCTTATTTTGTTTCCCTAATCCATTTTTGAATGTCTGCAAAAAATTAAGCTACATTTGTTTGTTCCCTATGAAGGGTTCATAGACATTCATCTAGGAAAAGAAACCAAACCTATTTTTACTATGGAGAAAAAATATGTTGCAATGAGGACTTCTCATATTAAAAAACCAAAATCCCACTTTATCATTAGTGTATGGAGTGTTTACTGTAATTGAAACTCTGGAAGCTTTCTTGCCCTATGGTCTCTGCTCTGCTTTTGTCAATATGTTTTGGATAGTTCTACAGCTTTGGGTTATCTGCCAGTCAGTCCTAGTGTCAGAGAGGAATAATAGCAGATGTACAGCAATTGTAGTGTGATTGGAGCTAGCTGGTTTTCCTGCATTCAGACTTCATGAGTGTACTGAGATCAGGTTCTTGGAACACTCTGCTGCAGCTAGTAATGAGATTTCCAGACAAATCTCATAATAGAGGAAGTGAGATACTGAGAAATTAAAGTTCACATAAAAAGTGTTTGGGGTTTTGGGTTATGTTTTGGTTTTGTTCTTGTGGAGTCAGTTGATTTGTAATTGCCTCTGTTGAGAGCTTCCTGAAATTATTTACCATTATTTTGTCTAATACAGGTATGTGCCAATTGTGTTAACAGTTTATCATGAGTGTTCATACCAGTGCTCATTTTCTGTTCAATAGGATGATGCCAATGGGTGGAATGATGCCTCCTGGGCCAGGAATCCCCCCTCTTATGCCTGGTATGCCACCAGGTAGGTCAGGGTTGTCGAACTCGTACTATGGTGAGAGTTTAATTATATTTATTTATTTCCACTAAGATTTAGGATTTGTGTAAAGAACTTACAAACTTATGCCAGCACCCACCACCTTGATGTGGTTGGATTGCCACAGAAGCCACTCTTGTGCAGAGATGGTTGATTTATGGCTTCTGATTATAAATAGTTATTTGAGTTTTGTACTATTGTTAAAGTAAAAAACAGAATATAGTCTTTTGTTTTTATTGCATTTTCTCACACTGTTGTGTTGCCTGGTCTCTCTTCATCCCTTTTTTAATGTCTGTGGCTGCAGTTTGAAAATAGTAATGATTGAAAGTGTGGTAATTGGGGGAATAGTGTTGGTGGTTTACCCAACTAATGCAGTGTGAGTATCTTACCATAGTTGGAAGAGATGTTTCTTGAGCTTGTGCAGCTCTTAAGCAGCCCTGAGTTCCCTGGGTGTTCCACCTGACCAGCAGCTGTGTGGTAGTGAACTGAGATTTGCTGGTTTGCTTGATGGAATCCATGGGAGCTGTTAACTTCCCACGTGACCCTCTCCTAGAGCTCCAGGCACACAAAGTGCAGGTGTTGTGGTGACGCTACAAACAGTCCCAGTCCACTTTACTGATGACCCCAGCAACGCTGGCAGTGTTTCAGTCACAGTTCTGGTACTGTTCAGAAACTATTCAGAATCTCTTTGATTTTGTAAGTGTTATCCATGCTGTTGGTAGTGTAGGTGCAGTGTGTCAGAAACAGTTACTGCATTAATTGTATTGGTTTATTGAGAGCATAAACTTTATTACTCAAGCTTTAGTAGAAAACAACTTAATCCATCATTGCTCTGAAGTGTTTGAGGTTACTGCCTGTGCATGGTCCTTGACTGGTGACTGCTGGCATTACCCTTTGTCATGTTTTGTTTTACTGTTGCCTTAAAATACATCTTGTAGTGGGAAACTTCGTTCTAAGGAACACTGGGAACAGGGTTGTCTAAAGGAATATTGGTGCTTCCTGGAGCCTGATCCGTCGCCTGTTGTTTGTGGTTTGTAGGGATGCCCCCGCCTGTTGGGCCTCGGCCTGGCATGCCTCCAATGACACAAGCACAGCCTGTTACAGCCCCAGGCATTCTGAACCGGCCTCCAGCTCCTGCTGCAACAGCTCCAACCCCACAGCCTCCAGTTACTAAACCACTCTTCCCAAGTGCGGGGCAGGTAAGGTATCCCAGAGCCTGGAAATCTCTCCTTAAATTCTTCAAATTGCCATGGTGTCAATAGTGCCTATTTATTATTGAGGAGACTCAAGAAATGACTGGTTAAGTGTTTTGCTTGGGTCAAAGTTTAAGTTTAATTCAGGATTGTGCTTTTAAAAGATCCTTTTGTTTGTCTTAAAATGACTATGAAACCAGACAGAAGTTCTGTAAGCACTGGGGAAGAAAGGAGTAGGCAAAGCACTCTTTAATGCCTTTAGTTTGCTCTTTATAAGGGAACTTGGGGTGGGTGAAGAGATGTGTTAGCTACATAAATCTGATTGCATAGAACTCTACCTAAAATTTCCAAATTAAAAAACGTGATGTGACTTGTTCTCAGCTGTTCTCATAATGGGCTCTCTACTGATAAATGGACAAATTTATTCTGTAGTCTTCTTAAACTGGTTAAACATTGCCTGAGTTAGGAGGTTTTTTTACTTCAAAAAGTTTAGGAGTAAGTCAGTGTAGTGAAAAGTTCATTTCAATGTTTTGGGGAGGGAAGTGGGGAATTGATGGTGGCTTGTGACCTCTTCCCTTTGAATGCACTTGTGTGTAGGTCCTGGAGTTTTTACTTGCTTTCAAGTACGTTGCAGAAGCCTTTGTACTGTACTGTTTGCATTTTGGGCTTCTGCATGGAAGATACATGTTTTCAAAAATCCAGTCCTTTCATAATAAAGGGCTTAGTATAAGAAATCCTTTCATCTGGATACTTTCCACCCATTTATTTGGAGACTTTTCACTGTTTCCTTTCTTTTATGCTACAGATGGGGACACCTGTCACAAGCTCAAGTGCAGCTTCCTCCAATTCAGAAAGTCTCTCAGCATCTTCTAACGCTCTGTTTCCTAGCACAGCACAAGTACGCAGGAAGTCACAGTTTAAAACAAATTGCTTTGCAACTTAACCCTTTGGACCATTCTATAAAGTCTAAAATTGACTAAACATCTTCAGATAATTTCTGTTATATTCCTGATTATGTTTAGCTGGTAAAACTGCAGAGTCCTTGATTATGAGTTGCACCTTACCAGAAACAAGCATGTCAAAGTGCCCAATTTTTCTTAGTGTGAAAGAACGAAATGTTATATCCTGGTTCTAAAGGGTTAAAAGAGCATGAAAGCAGTTAAATGCATTTTAGTGGGCAGTGGTTAGCTTGATGCATGGTGAAGGCTTTTTAGTTTATGTTGTTTAATATGGCACATCATAATGTAGGGAAATTTTAATTTTCATTATGTGCAAAATGTTAAATTTTTTTGTTTTGATTGGCAAGTTCATATCATTGTAAATGCAGTGACTAGAAACAAAAGCATTCTCTCGTAACTGAGGTTTGCTTTGGAAATTGCTGTGTCTTTAGAGACAGCTTTGTAAAACAGACTTTTATGGGATTATTGTAACAGAAGAGTAGGAGAGATGAAATGTTGGAATCTCTAGTGGACCTCTTACCTGCTTCCATTGATTCTTCATTCACAAATAAGATTAAAGTTCTGCAGATAGACAGTGCATTGTGAAAATACTGCATTGTAATTATAGAGAGAGCACTTAAAACCCTGACACAGTAGAGCTTTCTTAAATATTTGATTCAAATATTACTTAAATACCTAATTTTAATGAATACTAGCACTTTTGAGCTATACTCTAAACTAATGATTGCTAAAATATGTTAATTCAGTGGAAGAATAATGAATTTATAGCTAGAGCCTCCTAAAAAGTAGTGGTTCAGGAAAGATTTACATATTTGCCAAATGCAGTATTTGAGATAAAAGTTTGAGATAAAATAGTGGGGTGGTTTTTTCTTTGTTGTTCCTTTGTTGTGGTGGCTTTTGACCTGCAAATTTTAGACTTTCCAGTGTGTGTGTGTGTGTGTCTCTGTGTACATACTGGGGTTTATTTTGTCTTGGTTTCAGTTGCTCTAGTATGCAATAAGGCTGAACTTTACTTTTGTCAAGATTCTTATAATTTTGTATCTCACTGGAAGGTTTCAGAGGTCTAACAATCATCATTTGCATTTTCTTACGCTTTGAGAAATAAATACTGACCTGTGTCTGTGTTTCACAGGCTGCAGCAGCTGTACCAGGGCCAGTTGGTACTGATTTCAAACCTTTGAATTCTACACCCGCGACAACAACGGAACCCCCCAAACCGACATTCCCTGCTTACACACAGTCTACAGCCTCAACCACTAGCACAACAAACAGCACTGCAGCTAAACCAGCTACATCTATCACAAGTAAGCCTGCTACCCTCACAACAACCAGTGCAACCAGTAAGTTGATCCATCCAGATGAGGATATATCACTGGTAAGTTAATATGTTTTCACTGTCTTACTGAAAAATGTGATTTATGATGATGCTGCAGTTTAAGTGGAATTTCATCTGTGCTCTGCATTGTGTATTTTAGTAATGGTGAGAGTACAAACCATGCAGAACTAATATAACTGAGAGAACTTTGATTGCAAAGTGAGAATTGGCATAATGCAGTGATCTTGCTGCAGTCTAAGTTTTGATGGTGGTAGTAAATCTCTCAACACAAAATACAATTTGGACTTCTACTGCATGTAACTTAAACTTGAAGTGAACTAGGTAATTGAGTGTAGAATAAAAGACTGAACAGTTTGAAGTTGTTTTGATGCTATTACAACAGTTAGAAATATGAAATTTATGGATAAAACGAACCTTAATTACAGTTCAGAGATCTTTAGATTTGTGCTCAGTTTCGTCTCAGCTTTTTAGGAGAAAAAGGGTTTATTCAGCTGGGGGAAGGGGAGAATTTGAGTTCCATACAAAATGCTCTATTGGCCTGTATTAAGGCAGAAAGTCTGCAGAAAAGGGGGAAAATCCAGCTGCTACTGTGTAATGTTACTAGTAGTCTTTGAATTTGTAAGGTAGTTAAAATAGTTCAGTACCTGTAATCTGCTTTGTTGCACCTCTACTTACTTGGCTTTTGGTGAGTTTCAACACAATGTGTTGTGGTTGTCTCTTCTGGTTTTAGGAAGAGAGAAGGGCACAGTTGCCTAAATACCAGCGCAATCTTCCTCGACCAGGCCAGGCTGCCCTGGGTAATCCACCAGTTGGACCAATTGGAGGTATGATGCCACCACAGCCAGGAATTCCTCCTCAACAACAAGGAATGAGACCTCCCATGCCACCTCATGGTAATCATAAGTTTCCCAGCTTTCTGTTTTTGAAAAGATTTGTGAAGTTGCCTATGCAGGCAGGGAGGGGTGAAGCTTTTCACAAAATGCACTTCTTGCTATTAAATAAATGAATTAAAAAACTATTCTTTGCATCTTAACTGTTCTGTTTATAGGTCAGTATGGTGCTCATCACCAGGGCATGCCAGGATATCTTCCTGGAGCAATGCCTCCATATGGTCAGGGACCTCCGATGGTGCCCCCGTACCAGAGTGGACCTCCTCGCCCTCCAATGGGAATGAGACCGCCCGTAATGTCGCAAGGTGGCCGCTACTGATGCTCCTACTCACGCTCTAATAGGTTTGGAGATTAAACCTTTTCTCATCTTGTGCTGTTAATATAGCCGAGCTTCCGTCAATTAAGGCTTCATTGTGACTTTTAAAAAATAAGTATCTTCCCACATGCAAGGAGCTATTGGACATTCTTATTTTACATGGGAAAAATTATTTGGAATAATAACAGGAACTTTTCCTGATGTTGCAATTTATACTGTATGGCTTCTTTTTCATGTTTCATCTAGGTTTTTAGAAGTGAAGTATAGTAAATATGGTTCGTTAAATTGTGAAGGCGCTGGAATTACATGAACATACCACCTTAAAGGCAAGTTCTGTAATGTTACGTTGCTATTTGTGAAATGATGCCTTCACAGCACTTCAAGTGCTGTTGGACTTCATGTCCCCAACATAGTTTGGTGAGGGCTATAACTGTTCCCAACTACTTGTACATTAAAGTCTGAACTTGTAACAATATTTAATGTATTTAGAGTTCCTCCTGTTCCAGGGTTTAAGTAAACTGACCCACTAAGGTCATGTGACTTTTCTGTACTGTTATAAACTTCATTGTAATAAAAGAGGAGAAAAATTTATATGCCTTTTTATTCGTGACCAGCTGTGGACAACTGCCTGAAAGGTTTGTACAGATGCATGCCGTGGTAGCCATTGGTGTAATGAACACAATTATTGGTGCTGTTTTGATACAGTCTGAATTCCTTGTTCTAAAAAGTCACTCCTTAGCTGTTATGTCTGAGTAGACAAAGACCTGTACACTTATTAACTGACTCCTCAAAACTGAGGCTGCAGGAGGCACATCTTAACTCTTGGTTGTAACTTCTCTTAATGCATATGTTTCTTTTTTTGTGCTTTCTTGTCCTCAATAAATTTTAAATGATTTCTAGTCCTGGCACTTGCTTGTAGGATGTGAAGGCGCTCTGAGATATATCCTAGTGCCAGGTGTGTCCCATTAGTTCACTCTGCAACTGACCCTTTTTAATGTGCAAACGGAGATGAATTTTAGGTGAAGATTTCTAGAAGCTTAGGTGCATTGCACATGGGTGAGTGACTTCCAGTTGTTGTATTGAAGTTGACCTGCAAAAGAGAAATAGTAGCTTAACCCTCTTAATGCATAGAAGAGGCAAAGCAGGCAAGAGTAATGTTTTAGATGCTGTATTTTTACTTTAAATGTTTAGAATTTCATGTTTTGGCAGTATCTGAAAGGTGAACCATCTGTAACCATCGGTTGTGTGCTATAGTCAGATGTTGTCTGAGTTTTCTTGAGCCATTCAGTGAAAGTTTCTGCACTAAGAGACCTTTTTATCAAAGAGAGGTCTTCCCTCTATGAATTAGTCATTTCTCTGTTTATAAGAGTAGAGTGATAAGTTCCTGTTAAGGTTGTAATTCTCTTCATGTCTGACATCACGAGTTCCTGTGTTATACCTCCGATGAGACTGTAGGAGGAGGGGAGGGAAGTGAGAGCCTCTCCGGCCTCTTCTCAGTGGGGAAAAAAGAGTGGTGAATTTTTTCATTTGCAGGTCAACTTTAAATACATGTTCCAGCCTCAAGCCTTATCTGCAATTTAATTAATGGGGATATCTCTTCTTTAGGGTAGGGTAGAAGGATCATCAGCATTTTTGTGTCATTATATTCATAGATGTTTTTGTAGATGGTGGAAGTTTTTCACTTAGTTATAATACTGAGCATTATGGCTCTGTTTCTTGGAAGTCTTGGCATTTTTTAGCTGCACTAATGTGGCTATATTTTGTACTGTCTCTTAGAAGTGCAAAAATACAGTACAGCTAAAATACTACATTGTCTGAGCTTTTGACCAGGGATCACAGGATGTCTCAAAAACACTAGAGCATCCAGTGCAGTCTAGTTACAGCTGAATGGCCTTTGTTTAACCATTAAGAATTGCCAGGCACTTTTTTTGAAGTTTTTAGCCATTTTAAGACCATAACTCCAAGCCTCTATTGAGAAGCAGTTCTCTCCGATTACTGGTATCTGCTGATCACCTGTCAGATGTGCAGTATTTGGCTTGCAAATGTGCTGAGTGGGCCTTGATGTCAATTCTTTTGTTAGCTCTTCATCTTGCTTTAGACATAAGTCTTAACAGATAAAACTTGTTTTGCTGAGACAATGCTTTTATACTCTGGTTTTCTTCTGTTTACCTAATAAGGATAATTACAAAACACTAAATAGATTTTTGCAATGTCTTGTATTTGTTCTTTTTGTAATATTACACATAAAATTCATACATTATAAAGTGATCATAACTACTGCTGCTTGTAAAACTGTAGAACTTCTGCTGTTTCTGAAGATCATATTGCTCTAAGGATGCTTTGCCCTCCTACCGCAGTCAAGTAAATTCCTTCTCCCTTTGGTGTCTTCCTGTAATTTTCCGTATGTTGTTTTCAGACCCCTACTTCTCCTGGGATAAAACCTTACTGCATGCACTGTTAACTCAGCATATTCTGCAAGTTGTATTAATTATGTTTCACTCTTTTAAATGGTGAATGTCTTGTTCTGATAATGGTACCATTTTGTAGCTAATACTGCATAGACTTCAAGCTTGAATGCATTTTGAGAATGATCTTTCCTTAGTAGTAATGTTATGAAAATCCCTTGAGTAATTACTGCCACATTTATTTCATTGGTACTTGCACACAAGCAGGTGAACAAATTTTCCGTGATTTTTCACATGGATACTTAATTTCCTGCTCCTGTCATTCCTGTGCAATAAGAGCTGTGATGTGGCTGCCTTTAGTCTTCAGTTACTCTTGTCTCTTGTGTGATTCTTTTGTAAACAGGCAGGTGTTTCAGTGCCTGTGTTGTCTGTTGGTCCCTGCTTTCATTTCTTTGGATACTGCTTCTTAATATTCAGAGATTTGGATTTATGGTGCATTTACCCAAAACCAGTAAAACTATTTTGAATGTAATAGTTGCTTGTATAAAGACTATGACTTGGTTTATAGTACCAAGTGTAATCAACATAGCTCTGCCAGCAAAATCCCTGATGTAATGCAGCCATGAAAACAGGGTTTTGCTTTAGTTACTCTCTTCCTGGAAAGAGACTGCAGAAGCCTTTATGAATACAGAAAAGCATTTCTTTTATGGCTGTTGCAGGACTCTGATGATGTAATTACATAGGCAGAAGCTTTGTTTTTCTGTTGTCGCCTAAATTTGCCATGGCAGATCTTGCAGTAAAATTCACAGTTGCAAGCGCATTTTGAAATTGCAATGTATTGCAAATGTTGAATACAAAAGATCAGGCTACAAGAAAATTTCAGACACAGGTGGGAAAATAGGTTTAACAACATGCCAGAATTTATAGCATCTAGGACTTGTGAAGAAGGTTCTTAATTATTTAATGCATGGTCTCACGGTATCGTAATAAGCAGGTGATCTTCAGGATAAAATGGATGAGACTGGCATGAAAGAACCTTGAAAAAGCCTGAGTTAGTTTCTTAGAAGCCTTTATATAACTATAACATAGTGTCATTAAAATAGCTTTCTGCCTTTGGCAAAGCTGCTTTAAATCAAATACTGCTTAGGTGGCATATGTAGACTGAAAACTTCTTCTGAAACCTTTGGATTACTTTTTTTTTTTTTTCCATAGATGAGATTTTAGGTGCTGATAATAAATTTGAGGCTGGGCTGTATATCTAATAACAGTGAATAATCATTCCTCGCTCTGTGCATGCATGGGACAGTATAAACAAGCTTCTAGAAACACATTCAGCTGCATCTGCCTTCGATGGTTTCTATCAGTATTTTAGTCTGTGGAGCTCTTGAGCAGTACTTAAACAGAACTGGGTAACTTTCTTAAAATGTGGATGAAATTGAATGGGATAGATAACCTACAGTTATTTTATAGGAATCAAAGAATTCTGCATACAAGATAAAAACTAAAACACCAAGATTACTTCAGTTTTATGAACAGCAAGAAGGGCATTATGACCTTCAGTTAAATTGAGACTGATACAACAGTCCATGGGCTGGGGCCACGATTTAAAATGGTAACTAATGACACTTCTTAGTAAATGTCTTAATAATTGTACTGGTCTAGTTTCTACATGAACACTAAGACATGGGTGAACATTTTCAGTGGCTGATGGAATCTTTAACTCAACTTTTCATGAACTAGTACAACAAATACTATCAGTTATGGGAAAAATGCCCCAAGACAACTGACTGACGTTCCATTGATCAAGATACAAAGCAAAACAAGCTGTCCAATTCAGAAATAGCTACCAACTGCAAAAAATACGGTTTGGGCCTAACAAAAGAGGTGCTATAGCAGTCATTTTCTTTTGTTTGCTTGATCACTGGAATTTTGTTAATTTTGAATGCATGTCTTTCACTTAATTGGGTAATGTTTTTTCTAAAACTTAAATTTTTCTTCTTCCTATAGCCCTGCCATAGGACAGGCTGAGGCAGAGTCTCAGTGTTGCCCTGTTCAGTCTGAGGCAAGTGGGATTTATTTTATTCATTCTGGGGGCTTTCACAGCTTTATGGCTGTTGGATATTTATGTCCCCAAACTTGCAGCAAGTTTGGTGAAGGCCCCTAAATTTATTTTAATTTAGGTTTTTTATTCTTTTGGTAGATGGGCTCTATATTAATATTTATCTTTTTATTATCATTGTGTTTTTAAGAGTCTTAAGGGGAGGGAACCTGTTTTAAGATGTGTGGGTAACATTTCTCTTACTGGAATGCATTTCCTTCGAGGCTGCTCAGGTAGTCCTTAAGCCACACTGCCCCTCCCCATCTTTCCCTGCATTGCATTTGTGCTGTATTTGTTTTTGGGTTTGGTAGTGTTGACTTTGTGTAGTCTCTGAATTAGTGGCATGTAAATACCAATTATTAATGTTTTCTCTTCTGAGGAGATGTATCTATTGAAGAGTTTAAAATAGGTTTTAACTAGTAAGTTAATTACTACAAAATTATGTAGCCCAAATTACAGAATACAGTTTCTTTGAAAAAGGTTGAGATGTTGATACTGCTGCGTGTGTGAGCTGCACCTCAACAAATATTAATGTAGAGCCCTGCAAAGGAATAGAGATCAGATCAAAGTTGGTAACACAGAACAGACGAGTGAGAAAACAAAGCTGCAGATTTTTCAGTTTGCCAGTTTCAGGGAGAACCTTTTCCTCAATCTCTCAAGTCAAATTTGAGAATATTTTGATTATTGCAACAATAGTAAAAGTTGAAAAACTCTTTTTTAAACCTTGTAAAATTCTGTTGCATATTCAAAATTTGCTTTGTTATATTTATTTGAAGTTCCTTCTTTCACACAGTGACTAGCAAAAATTTCTGCCCTTTGTGAAGAAAATGCTGCTCACTCTGTTGCAGATCCATTAGTTGTGTATGCTTGAGGTTGCTTAAAGTCAGCTTCAGCTTCAGAACAGCAGGTTTTGCCAAGGAGGTCTTGCAGCATATCAGCAGTGCAATAGTAATTAAACAAATGTGGGAGTCTGGTTTGACTTTTTTTTTTTTTTTAATTTTTGAGATATTTTTAAAGTTTGTAGTTTAAAGTTTTTTATGAGCATAAACTCTGTTTCATTTCATCAACATTTTGCTAAATAATGACCCCTAATGGGATTTCAAGTAATTTTAATTCAAGGATAGAGCTGTAATGAACTTAGAAGAGTGGATTGCACATTCCTGTTGTACCCTTCTTTGTTTGTACTCTGCCCTTTGCATTTTTCCTGTAGAAGGCCCCCCCCTGAAATCCCTGTCTGACTGGAAAATTGACATGTCCATGTTGACTGTTCCTAAATGGTTATTGAGCTTGGTCTTGCTTTGCTAATTCTCATTGTGGTGCTCCCCCTGATAACAGTGAAGATGAGAACAACTCTTCAAGGCAGACTACTGCAACTAGTATTTCTTTCACTTGCTTAATCTATAGGAGCATTTGGCTTAGTTCTTATTTCCCTAGAATGTCTAAGTAAAGTGTTTAACACAGAACAATACATGGTGGGGCTTGTACTTCTTGCTTTAGGTATCTGAATCTCTTAGAGTTCTCAAAAAATAGGCAAATTTCAAATGCCTCTTTATTTTGAGGGATGAAGTGTGTTCTTAGTTACATTCCAGTATTGCAGCTCCCATTGCAGCAGTTTGTGCATCACAAAGTTGTGCATCTTGCTGTTAGTGGCAGCATTTCACTGACATGACTTTTATAGATACTAACAAAATGAGGTCTTGGAGTTCAGGTTTTTAAGCTTAAGTAGAGGCACATGACTTTTTTTAAGGAGCAGGACTTACTCTGATAAATTGGGTGAATTTGCACCTGATCCATTAAACAAGAAAAGTAACTTGGAGATGTGGTAAATAAAGTACATACCACACGTGAAGAACTTCTTAAAATCTGTGTGTTGCAATCAAAATAATCAGACCAGGGTAACAGTGGTAGTGACTAGGTTCTGTAAGAATGCAGCTACCAGCAACTGTGGTTTTGTCTGTAATGGTTGGGCTAGGTCGGAAGTAGTTTAGAGGAAAGAAAGTTTTGGGACAGCCGCTGAAGGGTTCAAGATGAATCAAAGTGTTTGTAAGGTGTAATGTATATGAGGTTCTTTCTGAAGTTCTGAAAAACACTTGGTGAGAGGTTTCTGGCACATTGTAAGCAGCAGCATAGTGCAGAGCACAGATTCCTGGTAAGGCTCCGTTAAAGGACATGCAGTTTTACGGCAGTCTTGCGAAGGTGCGTCTGAGAGAGCTGAGCACTGGAGCCTGCTGCTTTGGCAGTCAGCCGTATCCTGTCCTGAACCACAGGATCCAGGGTGTTTTCTTCAATTCATTTGTTCCTGGCATCCTGGTGACTCAGTTTTGACTGTCCCTGGTATGAATAATTGTGAGGCTTGGTATTTATATACCTGGACACTGTTATGAATAGTGAGGCCCTTGCACATTCTGAACAAGTTTACAGTAACCTCTTAAATTCTTAATGGGCTTTCTTGCAGTAGGGAGAGTCAGCAACGCTGCTGTTTTAATGGCAGTGAATTTGACTTCTGTATAAATACTACCTGGAACTTAGTTACCATAAGGTTTTTCTTTCTTGAGAATATAAGGAAGTAAAAAAGTTTTGAGAAAACAGTAAAATTTTAATGCCAGTATCATCTTACCTAAAAGCAAAGAAGCATGTGGCATTGAGAGCTTCCTTATAAATCCTCTTGTTAGCAGTTAGTGTATCTCTCTGACAGTAAAGTGCTTTATACAAGGTTCAAGTTTCTGACATCTCAAACTTTTTTCCTTAAATTTTGTCAAACTCTTCACCATATTCCCAGGTACCATATTCAGAAAGGGGGCATGGGTTGTAGAATTGCAGCTTCTGCTGCTCTTAGTAGACAATATGTGTAACTGGTTTTTGCTAACAGCAATTTTAATTAGCAGAAATGAAAACAGTACAACCAAAGGAAGCTATTTCACCATCTCCCAGCTTAGGAAGTTCTGTAGTGCTTTGAGATAAAGATGTCATGCAGAGTTTTTTTCTTTTCTCTTTTATTTTTCCACTGAGTTATGTGCACTGAATTCTTGAGCTTCTTTCTCATAAATTTAAGTGGAAAAAAATACATTTTACTCTTTCACTTGTAAAGTCCAGAATAAGAAAACACACTTTAAGACTTTAATGAAGGAACCTGGCAATGTAAGTATTGTAATTTCCTTTATGTTTGTAGTAGACAACAGGTACCTTGTTAAACTTACGGGTTATGTATGAAAAATCAGAAGGGCAAATTAAAAGCAATTTTATAGTTGCCTTTACTTCACATGCTTTTTTAAGCAACAAATTGCAGTAATTGAAGTTTGGCAGCTTTTTTTTTAATAAAAAACTAAATTACGGGTTAAACACCTTTGGTTTAATACAATTTGTGTTTCTGTTAACTAGCAGCAGAATTTCAGCATTTGCTACTTACTGGTAGAGAAGAAAAATTCCACAGAACTGCCAGTACAGGTTAGTTTAATCTGTAAGTACCTGATGTTCCTGTTTGAAATAATTTGTTCAAATGATACCACTTAAATACCTGAGGGGAATTTTGGTCTCTGAAATGTGATTGTTATCTACTACTGATTCCAGTAGAGTGAACAGACTAGACTTTTTTGGAAGATCCATTATGGGATTTAACTATGCTTATGGACAGGTAAAAAATACCTGCAAGCACCTTTAAGGAAAATTTAATACAGAATCTTGAGAAGCAGCCTTTGATATTACTGAAAAGTGTGAAAATCTGAAGTCAGAATCACTTTGGTAACATGCCAGTTATTAATGAGGCTGTTTTTTATCAGCAAACCAGCAAGATCCTGTGTTTGTTGTGTTGGGGATTAAGAATTTCTGTTCGTAAGAATCCATAGCAGTTCGTAATCTTTCCATTTTCTTCAGCTATTGCTAATTATCATTTTTACCAACAGTTTTTTACTTTGTTAGGCCGGTAAGCCAGGAGCTTGTTCTTCTATGCTTTTTTAATTAATACTTTTGTTAGTTCATTTCAGCACTTCAGAGGCTACCTAAAAATGTAGGTTTTTCTAACTGTTTTAGCTCACTCCAGAGTTACTGCTCTGCCTCTACTTTAATTCTGCCCTATTTAATATTCTCAGAAATTTTGGTATTTTATTTCTATTGTATAGAATATTTTATACCTTAAAATAGGAAAGATTCTTCATGAATAGATAAAAGATGCAGCTTTCTCTGGAACGGCTGTGTACTTTTATTTCTGTTTAGACTTTGTGCATCTCATCTCTACGTATCAGGAGAAGAGATGAAGACTTATTATGTGCTGTAGCACAAAGCAGAGATCCGCAGCTGGATGGGCTGTGAGGCTGTGCTGTTACTCACTTTTTAAGGCCATGTTGTCCCACTCTGAATTTGAGGGGCTTATGACATCATCGGTGGATAATTACTTAGTGGGTACTGGGAAGGTCATTGTTATGTGGTAGCTGAAGAGACACTTTCCAGTTTTGCCAGCTCACCAGACAGGTCTAGAGTGCGTTTATGGGTGACTTGCCACTTCCAGCAGAATTGCTTATTTTAGGATTCTGAAATCTTACACGATGCTGCGGAATTCATCATAGGAACATAGAGTTTCAGGGCATCTGCCCAGGTTTTAGAATAGCTACACGTGCAGCCCATTGCCTGCCATCTTCTCTACATCAGTTCTTGGTAATTCACGCTAAATTGCTCTGTCTGCAAAATGGGCTACAGGCAAATTTCTGACTAATGTTGCATAGGTTTTTCTTCCTAGAAGGGGAAAAAAAGGAAAGTCATGCCATAATATTTATAATTTAGCTTTATCTCCATTTGCTTAATCTTAATTGCAGGTATACAAGAATAAAAGGGATACCTTGTGGGGCCATTACCCTGTTAACAGAATGTATCCATATTTCTTAGATCTTCCGTGGTTGACCCTAGCTGATACTTAATGCTATGCTCAGTACTAAGTTGGAGTAAGTAACTGCTTTTAACTGCTCAATTACCTCATAAAGTCCTGGTTTTGACAGTGGTTGGATGCAAACCTGCACTACTTGTACACTGGCCTGGCAGTCAGTGGGGATAATAAAGGGCAGAGTGTGTTCCATAGTGTCTGGAAAAAAAAAAGTGCATTTCTCCAGGGTAGATCGTAGTAGAACTCTGGTAGAACATCATCTCTTTGTGAAACTTCAAATGGCAATTAATTATGGTACTTTTTGGTAGAATAAAGTTTATTTTCTTTTGAGATGGGACCAAAACAATACTGGAAGTCTGAACTTTGATTACCAGGTGAGCAGTGTTAAATTGTATCTCAACTTCTGACACACCATGAGAGCAGCTGTCTGGTGTACTGTGGTTCAGCAGTCTTCCCTCCTGGTTCTGGCACTATATATTTGGAACAGTTTGTCATTTCCCACTATTTCCTTAGACTCCTTGCTGACTCCTAGTTGCCCTTTTAGTGTTCCTGGTCACTGTGCAGCGAACCCAAACTGGGCAAACTCCAAGCTGTTTTTAGTATCTTCATAAAGGACCTTTAAGCATATGAGTGAATAGTGTCCCCTCTCAGTAGCAGTATGGCCACAGAAGTGTGTTGTGAATGGGTTTTTTCTGTAACTTGGTAACTGCTTTTGTGTTAAGTGGTATGAAAGGGTTGGGATTACTGATCTTTTTCAAAAGACAGGTGGTGGCAAAATACTGATGTTGAATTTAATTCGAGAAAGTGAGACTGGTAAGTATGTGCATCACTTTACTGCATGCAAATAATAGTAACAGTAACAAGCTTAATTTTATAGCATTCAGTTTACAAAGAAGATTGAAAGAAAATACGGGGCTAACATCATTTGCATCCACTGGGAACCTTCTCTGAACTGTTCTTCAGGAATGGGTCATTGCACATCTAGCCATCTGTAATGTGTAATCATTTTGTAAAAGTCTCTGATTAAACAGAAGTAAACCACTGTTTCTGTGTATTTTTTTCCCTCCTCTTTAAAATCTATTTAAATTATTACTGCAACAAATGTTACGATGGGAATAACTTGGTACCAGCTTTTTGATTCTCCATAAGCTGCAGAGACTCATTTATGTGAGCTCTAATTTAAAGTGGAGACAAGTGAATCCGAACTTCTTAACCTGTAACTTACTTTTGCTGTTGATCACTGTCCTGATGCTAAGCAGACTACACAAAGCTATTGAAGTTGGAACAGTTGGAATATGGAGGGAAAGTTTCTAAGTGTTTTCATAAAAGCTGGTGGCATGGGCATGCTGGGAGGTGCTCTGTTCTAAACACTTTTTGAGCAAAAGGCTGGAGAGATAGGGTAGCTTGGAAGATCGGTATCCTTGCAGCTCCTGTACGGGATGAGAATGGATTACTGTGCTAGGCTGGGTGGTCTTATTTAGCTACCACTGCTCACTCATAGGTTAATTTCTGGGAGGTGGTAAAGGGAGGATAAATGGATGTTTCAATGCAATGACATTGACCAGTTGGAGGCATTTTGAATTGGGAATGTGTGACAAGGAGGTGCAGTAGAGGACCCTTCAGAGAACACTGCTGCTGTGCAGAAGCTC
Organism: Eopsaltria australis; assembly: GCA_034509425.1. Classification (NCBI taxonomy): domain Eukaryota; kingdom Metazoa; phylum Chordata; class Aves; order Passeriformes; family Petroicidae; genus Eopsaltria; species Eopsaltria australis. The sequence goes on from JAVTVJ010000489.1 coordinate 843,789, forward strand.
TTAATGGGCATTTGTCCTCTGGCCCTTTCAGCTCCAGGGAATCTAAGGGGCGTTTGGGAACTGCTTTTACAGAGAGCTGGTTAGAGCAAGGGCAGTTGTGTGTTGCCTGGCAGATTAAAGCCCTCCCAATGTGAACATGACTGGTGGGAGGTAGGAAGGGTGGGTCTGTACTTGCTGCCCTATGAGCCTTGGCTGGTTGTTCTTGCAATGTGGGACCCCAAGAGTTAATCTATAAGTTTACACTTTTTCTCTAAAACTTGTTTTGTTTTTGGATTTTTTTCTGTGGGGCCTGGGGGGATGAAGTAGTTTGAATTGAAACTTAATTTCTTATAGGTAGAAGTGGGTATATTTGAAAAACAATACCCTTGTTTGTACCTCACAGACAAGACTCAAGCATGTGCAGTAGTGTGGGCTACAGGGCAAAGCACTGCTACCTGCAGAATCAAGTTGGGTGTGTGCAGGCAGAAAATAAGTTAAAAGACAGATCCTCCTGGCCAAGCTGGCTGTAATTTTTCATCATGGTAAGAGTTCCTTTTCAAAAACAGAGACTCTGCTTCTGCCACAGCATTTGAGCAGGTTGTACATCTGGTGAGCAGTCAATGCTTTGCTTTTCATTCCTGTGCTTTTCAGTAAGTTTCTGCTCTGGGTTGAAGCCATCCTAATGCCCCAGGCTGGACTTGGGAAAGCTGCCTTTGCCGTTACCTTTCCAAACATAATCCTGTCCCCTGCATCCAGGCTGGAGAGCAGAGGGGGATTTCTCTGGCCCTCCAGGTCTCTTGCTTCTGGCAATTGTTACTGCTACCTGAGGCCAGAATGTGAAGGCTTGGACTAGACAATAATCTTTGTTTTCATCCTCTTTCTTCTGAATTCACTATGGTTTACAATTAGTTTCACAGTTTTTGGTTGTGCCCAGATCTTGGCTGCAGTTGGAAAACCAAATCATACCTAGCTACTGTTGGAAATACATCCTCAGGTAGGGTAATAAAGCTCACATAAAATGGTAATTCTTTGTAAAAGATATTTATTAGATTAAAACAAGTTATATGACAGGTTTTTTTGCAATTTTAGTTGCGATATCTTACATCAATCAAAGTGAAATGCCAACAATAGGCACTCTTCTTATTAGAAGCTGAATGTGACATCATGGTTGCAAACACAGCACTGAAAAATTCCTTTGCATTTTTCAAATCATGAATGTGTGCTCTAGAGAAAATGTGAGTTCTCTGTGGCATTCCTTGGATGATAATGTAAAATCATTTCACCAATTGCAGGAAATATGCAGGACTATGAACATGTAACAGTGCTTACAAATAATCTCTTATGTCATCCATGACTCTGCTCACGTCTCTGCACTCCACCCCAGATAACAGGTATGCCTAATAAGGTAATATTTACACAGAGAAGCAATGTAGGAGTAATGCAGAATTTAAGACCTCTTTCTTATCAGTCCTGATGTTTTCAAAGTCAGCTTTTAAACTGCTTCCAAGCAGACACTGGCTTTGCAGTTGGTAGTTATTTCATACGTGGTACGTGTCAGAGAGCAGTGTACGTGGTGTGAGTTCACTTCTCTGTTGCTGATTCAGGAAGAAAGCTGTAGTTATACTGGACAAATTCTTTTCATGATCAAGACTATGCAGAAGTTAACTTAAAATCCTAATCTGTGAGGTGAGAAGAAAGGGATTGATTGCTGTCTTTGGTTTGAAATCTTGCCCTCTGTGACTCCAAAAGTATCAAAGGCTTGACTCAAAATACACTTCCCTAGTTTCAAATTTTTTTAATTATTTGGTCACAATTAATTATTAATTCTTATTTTTTTCTTGCCTGGTGTTTACCCAGGGCAGTCCACTTCTAGTTTTAAATATGAGAGTGGACACTTCTAGTGCTGTACCTTCTAAGAGCACAGTGCCTATGGTAATGTACTACATACCTTATGTTCTTCTCATGGCTGGGTCATTTTTAACCTCAATATTGAAAGCAACCAGACCATTAAATGAAAAGCCTAAATAAAAGGTCACATTTTCATTTCCAGCAGGCACTGAGTCATGATGGAGTGGCAAGATACGGAGCTCCTTCACGTGACCACGTATGAATAAATTTCTGTCCTTGGTCCAGCCAGAAACTCTTTTGAGATTGTCTCGAATTATGGAAATATTCCACACAGTTCCATGCAGCCACTTCATTCTCCTCTCATCTAAGGACCCCACCATCAATTTATCAATTTTAGTTTTGTGCACAATCTTACTTAAGCCATAACCCTTTCCCAGAAAAAAATGGGTGTAGATTCTTTTCTTTCTGGTGGGAACATCTTTCATCTTGATGTCATACAGGCGTTTCAGGGTTTGAAGGGCTGAAGTTAAAATTTCATCTTTCTCTGGATTAGGCTCTTTGTCTAATGCTTCATCTGGCCAGTACAGCAAGGTGAGCAAAAAAAAGGCACTTGCTGGAAACGGTCTTTTTCCTCTGACGAATCTTAGACTGAGCTCACGCAGAGTTGGCAGTGGAAGGAGTTTGGCTGATCCTGGTGCTAAGCAGGCTAGTGTGATGTGGCACAAAATAAAATGGATCAGATCATTGTCATCCAGCCTCAGCGGGTTTTCTGGATAGAAACTAAGGATCCTTTCTAGCTTTTCAGCTGACCTATTCTCTTTCTTATCTGTTAAGAATGACAGGATATTGGTGACATTTCCTCCACCATTCTTATAAATATTCATGCGTCTCATGAGCTGAGTGTCAGGACCATTGTTGCTGTCATCAGTAAGTGATGTTAAGATGAAGAATTTAGCATATACCTCTGACTGTCTTTTCAGCCATTTTCTGGGATTATAAATTTGTTCTTCCTTATCATCATTTTCATCATCCTTCTCTTGATTTTTATCTGTTTGGAAGTAACTTAGTTCTTCTGAAATCCATTCCAGAGCATTGTACAGGTTCTGACGCAAGCCTTTTAAGCGGGAGTGAAGATTTCCCCATGTTCTTTTTATGCCTTCAGGAATGTAATCTGTGGTGAGATATTTTACAAGCTCAGTATATTCCCCCTCTGGACTTCTGTGGAATACAGACAGTGTGGACAAAAATCGAAGAAGGCGACAACCTACTTCTACTTCTCCAAAATAGCCAGCGTTGTTCATCATTTCACGTTCTTCCTTTGCTGCCTGTTGCGCAGCCCTGAAGCATTTCATAGCTTTAAGAGCAATCACTATCTTCTCAGTGATCCTTTCAAGGGTATCCTCCTCTGTCATTTTATCCACAGTGAAAGAAAACCATCTCCTGTAGACTTGACCTTCTGTATCCAAAATATAAGAATCAGTTGGCAAATGAGATTTTGCGACATTTGCCCAGTATTTGGCATCTTCAAATTTTTCATTGCTGTAATTTAGTCTGGCAAGCTGCTGGGCAAAAAAAGGATCTTTTCCAAGGAGTTCATATGCAGCTTCTAAAACAGCAATGGCTTTTTCACAGTCTTCAGCTTCACAGACATGTTCAATGAATGGGGAGAAAAGGGTATCAGTATTGTCACCTCTGCTTCTTTTATCACGTCGAATGAACAGGTGTCTGATAAACTTTATGAATTCTTCTCGTCCAAATCTGTTTTCAAAGAGTACCTTTTCCTGAAGAAGAGTTGTTGCAAGTTGACTTAGTGATTGATTCCCTGAAAGCTGATGCAGAATTTCTTTTGCAACCAGGCAGTGTATTATCCGAACAGATGAAATATAAGTGGTACTTTCCCTTAGCTCAATAAAAATCATTCTTACTTGTTCACTCAAGCGATGTTTGAAATCATATACTCTTGCTTTACTCTCTGTATATGCCCCCAGCCCCAGAAAAGCCTCACAGTGTGACAGTGAAATGTATGAATTGGGTACGTAACAGTTGAGTAGAGCCACGTAACGCATCAAGCAGGTGTCACGAGAGGAAGGGTTGATGCCTTGCAGGATGTGCTCTACCATGTCTGACACGTACGTTTTATTGAACTCCTTACACATCAGCACAAATGTAAGTATGAATTCTGGCTCATCATATTTCTCCTGCAGTTTTTCAAGTTTAGCATTGAAGAGATTTTTCTCTGACTCTGTCAGCTTGTGAGTGACTGCAACTGTGTCCAGTGGAGAAGCCTTGCAAAGCCTTTCAGGGTCATTGCATCGTCTGCAGCACATGAGGATGAAGTAAGGTCTGGGGGTATTCATTTTCCTGGTTGTTACAGCCTCCATTAACTCAATCTGTAGTTCTTCAAAGTAGTCATCATCGTAATCTTCGATCAGGAGCAGCACAGGAAAACAGGGAGTGATTTCCTTTTCTTCATAATCTCTAAGGGCAAGCACATGATTACAAACAGTTGAAGGTGAATATGAGGTCTTGATAACAGCGCATCTAAAACGCTTTCTGTTTTTCCATAGAACTTGCCGTGCTATTGTGCTTCCACCACTTCCAGGATGGTGAAATATCTTTAGTTTAGCCACAGCATAATTTTGTCCACTTCCTCGTAAAATGCCGTCCAGGAGTTTGCTTGCCTCTGTGCAAGCTTCACGTTCAATGATATCCCCACAGTGCTTTTTATCAGCAAGCCACAGGTTTTCCCACATGATTTTTCTCCCACGGTAAAAATTTTGTTCTATTTCTTGTTTTTGGTTTTCATGCCAAAGATCTAATTTGATATCATCACACTGGTCAGCACAAAGGATTTCTAGGGAGTACAGTTTCTCTTCTTCCCGCAAGGGAAGTGTACACACGCCCCCAGTAGAAGCTGGCAGGTGTCTGGGCTGGGCTGTAGAAGGCAGCATTAATTGGATGGTGGCATCTACTTGACTGAGCTTCATACCCACAACACTGCATTGTTCCAATGTCTCAATGCTGCAGGACTCCTGAGCTAGATTAGCCCACTTTCTGTAATTTTCTCTGGACTCTGCAATGCAGGTGATGTACTCCATGCCATTCATCTCTGTATAAAATTCCTGAAAAGTGTTCACAAGTGGTTTCTGCACTGGTGATAGCAATAGAAAAAGCACAATGAAAGAGCCTTCTGGCAGAATTTCCTCGCAGATACAGGTAATTACTTTCTTCAGGTATTTTTTTTTTGTTCTAATCCATGTATTTTCATCACAAGGTTTTTCATCCCCAAGGAAGTCACTGCGCCCATTGCAGAATATCCAGCTGGTCTGATCAAACAGTTTTTGAGAGGGAGAATGATCAGTCTTAATTTCTTCCAAAAAATCCTGTAAAAAATAACAACTTGTTTCATGGTGCTCTTTGTACTTGCTGTACAGCCCTGACACATTAGAATGTTCATCAAAGTCAAAGACACAGAAAATGTTCAAGTTCATTAAAAAGTTGATGTAGTTCAGATTATCCTGTTCACATCTGTTTGTGACAAGGACGTACCATAGGGAATGATCCATGTAGCTTTTGCCATCACTTAATAGAATTGATAACTTTCTTCCTAAATCTTGAGGTATTTCTGTAGGTACTTGTGTGCTGGAGAGCTCAGCTCTTTCTCTTTGAGCATCCCTGTCTGGCACAGCCTGAATGAAAGCGGTGAGTTTGTTGCGCTGCACAGGTTCAGACTTTGCTCCTAATCTCTGGTAGAGATCTGGCTCTTTGGTCAGGATCACCTTCTGGCTGCTTTCGTTGTATTTTGGCAAATAAACTTCAAAACAATTCTTCTTTACCAAGTTGAATGTTGGTTCAATGTCAACTTCCACTACAAATCTTTGTTCCTGAGAGTCTTTTGAAATCACTTCAACAAACACAGGTGGATGAATACATTTCCTTGCAATTTCTTGTAAATTATTGCAAAAGCATTTTTCTATGTAATCCAGTGCATCAACAAAGTCTTCTCGGTTTTTGACCTTGATGCCAATGATCTGTCCGTGTTTCCAGCCCTTGTCCTCAACGCTGTCCATGACACCAAAATGGATGGTGCCATTTGTTCGAATGTTCATGCAGGCTGAAGCAAATCGTATCACTTCAAAGGCAAATTTTGATTGCAGTTGATGTTTGTTCAATTCTGCAGCAATGGCAAAAGATTTGTATTCATGGCAAGGAATGATTAAATCACTGACTCCTGATTCTGGAGCAAGAACTGTATCTTTCACATATTTGAAATCAGTATCTTGACTCCTAAATGGCCGACAGTTTCTGACCTCTAAAACTTCTTCAGCACTTTGAAGCTGGGATTTCTTACTTCTTTTTTGCTTCTTGCCAGAAGTGGGAGCTGTGTTCTCGCTGCTGGCTGCACCCATGGCACCAGAGCTGCCTCCACTCGCCGTGCCCTGAGCGGGGGCGTTGCTGGCTCTGCCCGGGCCTGTTTGTGCGTCCGTTCTGTCGCGTGTTTCCTTGCTGGAGTCCTCGGCTTGCTGTGCGTTGTCTTGGAGCTGCAGAAGTTCATCTCTCTTGTGGATTAAGATCTGGATTTGGCCTTTCTTCATTCCTATCTCCTTGAGGAAAGACTCATCCAGTTCCATTAGTGCTGGACCTGTCACTTCTTCTGCATATAGTTTTTCTACATACTCCTTCTTGATTCCAGTAGACTCTAGCCAACATTTGACGTGGTGCTCAACCCATTCATTCACAGGTAAGGTTTTGTAATCTAGAAGTTAAAATTATGTATTACTAATACAAACTAACGTTTGTTTGGCCACACTGAATGTTAGATTTTCTTTCTGCCAGTCACAGTGACAGAGCAGATCTTCTCAAATATGTCAGTTCTGATAATGAAGTATCCATAACCTTAATCTGAAGCTGTTCTAAGCAATGGTGCAAGACTAATAAATCAGCAAAGCAGGAAACTAGGAAGGACACTTGGAAATGATCCTCAAAGGTGGTCAAGGAAATAACCCAAAATGGTTTTTGCAGGGAATGATGTGATAAGGTTTATGGGAATTGACAGGGCTGCACTCCCTAAACTGGACAGGTTTGGGTAGATCATTTACCCACTTGAGTCTGAATATTTTCTGCTAAGTGAGGACAGCATCAACACAAACCCTAAGATGACAATAGGAGTGCTGGTTAGTTCCCCACTAGAGATGAATCCTTCAAAGTGCTACATAAAAAGTACAGATTTTCTGAAAGCAATACATACCCATTGTCTTTGGTGAGGGAAATCCTGCTGTTAATGAACAAAACCCTAGAGGGGGGAAGAAAAAGCCTTCAGATTTACAGTTCAGGTGATAGTTCAAGCTGACTTTGGTATGCTGTTTTCCCAACTTTCTCCCCACCTTTTTGGTCTGAGGTAATTTCTGTCCTTCTAAAAGCCTGTTCTTGCCAGCTATGCTGCGTCTCTGTGTCTGTGTAAAGGCAGCTGCTCCTGTCTCTGACACATGTGTAGGTATGAAAGAAATAGGTGATAGCTGGATGACGAATGAATGATGAGCCCAACAGTTGCTTGTGTTATATATTGGAGAAAAGGAGGCCCACCACCACTGTATCCCCCACGTTCTGTTTTTATTGCTTTTCCTCACTCTCCTTGCCTTTTGTTCCTTCACACTCCCTTTTCCCCTCCCTTCTTTGGTGGGTACACTCTCCCCTGCTCCTTCTCTTTTCCCACATCTGTTCTGGTGCTTACCAAAATTTCCAAGAAATGCTTCAGCTCACTGCCCAACCCAGCAGAAGGTTTTCTCTTTAGTGGGGTGTCCTCGCCCAAGCCTGTGCTTAGCCTCCATTCCAGGGGTTCAGAGATGGGTGGCAGCAGGGACAGCTGGTTTGGTACTGCAGGAGGAATGGGTTAAATACACCTGCCTAGTCTGACAGCAGAGATATGAGACATTCACAGTCAGCAATAACCATCCAGGAGCCATGGCCTGGTCACTGGGCTTACAGTAAAAGGTGCACTGTAGTGGTGGTGGTTCTTCTCTTACTGTGGTGTGAAGGCTCAACTCTCTGGCTCAGCAGGTGCAGGAGCTCAGCCAGCTCCAGCCCTGCAGCTCGAGGTGCTAAACAGTGCTCTCAGCAAGTGTAAAAGGAGCAGCCAGCAGTGCAGCTGGTCAAGGTCTCTGCAGAGGCTGCAGGTGTAATGGTGGTGACCGAGGGAAGGAAAAGAGCTCTCACTCCTTGGGACCACGGCTTGGCAGGGGGTGAGTTCAGCAGAAGGGGGTGCTTTGGGGAGATACTGGTTCTGGGAGAATATGGTATGCTGGAAAAAACCAACAAGCGCACATTAACGCTTTCTGCACCTGGTGAGCCCTGTGGAAGCCTTGGCTGGCTGAGGCACCTGCGTGGCTGTAGCTTTGGTGTGAGCAGGTAGCTCTTGAGGGGGAGCCTGTTACGGGACTGCCCTGATGCACTGTAGGTGTAAGGCATCCCTCAGAGTAAGTGTAAAACAGGCTGGTTATGAAAATTGTGGGAGACTGATTTCCACTGACACTTGGTGAGCCTTCCCAGAGAAAGGGAGCTAAAAATGTCCCTGAAATACTGGTCTTTTATAGTGCCTTCGGCCACCTCCCAGCGCTGGGCTTGTACAGTGAATCCCGTCCCGCCCTTGTCCCTCTGCTCTAGCCCGCTGTGACAGCTGTCATCAGGAAGCGTTTCAGAGCAAAGAGCTTTGCCGGGGAATCGAAACTGAAACGGAGGCTGAGCAGAGCGCGGGCAGGGCTGGGGAAGCGCGGCTGGAGGGGCCGCAGGGTCCCTGATCCCTCCCGGTTCAGCGCCCCGGTCCCACCTGTCCGAGCTGCTCAGACAGTCCCGTGGAGCGCTGCCGAGCAGCTCCTACGCCAGTGGGGTGACCTGGGGGGACAGCTGGGCGGGTGGCAGTGGAGGGACATCCTCACTTTTCGTTCAAGCTGTTACCAGCAAAGGATCTCGCCAGGCTGAGGATGAGCCCGCGTCCCGCAGCGCACGGAGGGCTTACCTTGCAGAGCCCGCGGGTGTCTCCAGTGCTGTCTGCCTGCAGGGAAAGGGTTCCTTAGGGAGGGAGGGAGGGAAGATGCTCCAACACCTGCGGTGCCAGGCTCTGCACGGGCAGCAGTCTGAGCACTGTGAGTGTTCTGCAGCTCCAGCGGCTCTCTTGAAAATTATTCCGGAAACAAAAAGAGGAAACTGCTTTAGACAAACATTTCTGGTGAGCCATCAAGTCTCCACCCCCTTCGCGACAATGCTGCTGCTGGGTGGTGCTGCAGTTACAATCCAGCAGCCTTAGCCCCACCAAAATCAGCTAAGTGTCAGGATAGGGTGTGGGATATATTTATTCTTTTCTTTGTATTTGAAACTTTCAAATCCACTTCATTTACTGGCCCCTATATGAGCTACCTACCCACTCCAGGCCCCCTCACCAGCTGAGCAGCGGAGAGGTTGGCAGGGCACAGAGCACAGCCTGCCCAGGAAGGCTGTGCTGCAGCAGAACTGTCTCACTGGCTTTCGGTTTCCTGTAAAGCACGTGATCAGTTATCAGCTCAGTTTCACCAAAACCATTTATTTATGGGTATTTCTTTAGCAGCACCAATTCCTGCCATTTTATCTCGCCTGTGCACCTGCCTCAGCCACCAGGCTGGAGGGGGCTGGTGCCTGGGGACTGTCAGAGTAACAAACAAGGCTCCTGGGCCTTCAGTGCTCCCCCCCACCCAAAAACTCGTGCATCCTCTGTTGGAGCAGCAGGCAGGCAGTGCTTTGAGCAGGCTCAGAAACCAGGCACTCGTCTCTTCCCCAGGGAGGCAGGACAGGGCAGCTGCAGGCCTTGGCCCCTTCCTTGCTCAGTTCTGACAGCTCTGCCAGCACCAGGCCTGCTGGGTTCCCTGGGCACACATTGGCACTAAAAGCTGTGGGGTTTTAATCTGAGTACAAGTCTTTATTTAGTAGATTTATAAAAGACCTTTACATGAGAAATACAAAAATATGAAATAGGCTTTGAATCTTTTTAGGTAAAATTACCATTTTTTTTTCAAGCTTTAGGAATGTGTAACCTGCACAGTTTGGCATCTTAAGTAAACTGCCCTCACATATTGTAAATGTAGGAAAAAAACCATCCTGCAAATATCTCCAGAAAAGGAGCTGTATGTACCCCGTCATACATAGTACTGGCAATAATTTATTTAAGACACAATGGCACAGTCATACAAATTCCCACTTTGTATTTTCTCCTTTAATTAATTCCATTGAAAGATGCACTATCACTTTCCTCTTCCAGTTGTTATCTGATGATTAAATATAAACACAAAACTGATTAAGACTGATTTGCCATGCTTCATACTTGTACCACTTGGATTTGATACCACTTTGTAGTAAAAATTAAATAAATATAAATACATTAAATAAATATATTGTAAAAGAACACCCCAGTTCCATTAGAATTCAGCATTTCTTCATCCTAGCACACACAATGCTTTGTCACAGCTTCAGGGCCAGTGTAAAGAAATACTGCATCTTTACCCACACAGGCTCCCGTGGATGGAATTACCAGCCCACACACAGGAAATGGGGTTCTACAGCTCTGTGGCACCCCTTAAAAACTGCCCTGATTTCACTGTTCTGAACAGCTCTTGGTTCCTGTTGAGCTCTTTTTCCCAGGACTGGTCTCACCCCGGGCTCTGCGGCTGTGGCCTGAGGGCCATTTGCAGTTGATGAGTCACAGGCAACTCCCAGCTGCCAGCCGTGTTTGCTGCAGGTACTTGAGCAGATCTGTTCTCGTACTGTGAGTTAAGTCCAAGACTGTTCGAGCTCCTCTGTGAATACTGGTACATATTAAACAACAAGGCTTACTTTCAAAGTAGGCAAACCTTGAACTGATGTTTCAAGTCAGTATTTTTTAAAACTTCATTGTTTCTGCTCAAGTATGCGGAACTAATTTTCCAGGGTAGTACTGATCAAACAGAAATGGTACTTTCATACCATTTTTTGGATAATCATGAATGATTCCCTTTACAATCACTGTGGTGTGCCTCATGCCTAATGTGGCAGTAGTGCAATGGCAGGTTCAGATGATTTGCTACAACCAAAGGGCTCCTTTTGCACATCCCAGTCCCAAATAATTATATTATTTCAATCACTGAATTTGAATTTTGTTTTGTTTTGTAGTAAAACACATCCGTTACAAAATCACGTACAGTACAGGGATATTGGCTGATGGTTATATCCAGCTTTTGCTCTTCATTTCCACAGTCTTGAAAATTGCCTTGGAGTCAGTAACTCCTTCCCCAGGGTTCATCGCTTTACCACTCGCGCCCTGGGCTGCACCATCTCCTGATCCAGCACACGCACAGGTACAAGGCACTTTTTGGAAGCTTGGTTTCTTCAAAGAGAGAACTGAGCTCTTTGATCCCACTTTTCCCTGCTAAGGGTAGGCCTGTGCTTGGAATGTTGGTCCCAGAGAAGAAAGCTCCATCCCTCTCCTGTCAAACCATGTCTCCTGTAAGGCTCAGCTCTGCAGAGTCCTCAGCATAGTAATGCTGGAAAAGTCTTTCCTGGCAGCAGATGTGCATAGCGTGGTAGGTGTGCAGGAGCAGGCGAGGGAAACGAGCTGTAAAGTAACACACAAACTCATCTGGGATGGAGCCCAGGGTCTCCTGCACTTCAGGAGGCAGTTCCCTGTAATGGTGCTTCTGTGGAGGAAAACAGAAGAGGGGAAAAGCTCACTCAGAGGGTTTGTTCAGGAGCCTCTTGTAAACAAAGCTGTTGGTATTGCTGGACACAGTAACCTCCCAGTGACCTCTTGCTAAGGAGCTCAGTACCTAAACCAGGGTCTGACATGGGCTGGCAATAACAGCAGCCCGAGGCAGGATCCTGGAGTGCACAAGGAAAAGACTCCTTTACCTTATTTCTCATTGCCCTCAGAAGGTCCCGGACGGAGCCACCTTTATAGGATCTGAATTTTCGAAGATCTGCAAGAGAAACAAATTTTTTTTTGTGTTGTGGTGCAGTTTTAGGTGTTGGGATGTGTGCCTGCAGCCTTGCAGGTGTGTTTCAGTACATAAACACATACTTGTATTTGAAGAAGCACTTTACTGGCAAATAACAGTGATGTTCCAAAACTGAGATAGTGTTATCCTTACTTTCCTGTCCCAACAAACTGGAAACAGCAGGTAATTCCCACTCTGATAAAATGCTGTCCATTACCTGTCTGAAGAGGAACAGTGATGTGCTCTCTCCAGTCCATTTTCACCACTTCTCTTCCACCTCTTTCTAATTGCTTGACTATTGGACCATCTAAAGACTCTTTCTCTATCCGGTCACTAACATCCTGGAAGAGACATTCAGATTATTTCTAGTTGTATTTCCAAGTTTTTCCCAATATTTTTAAATTGCTGCTTCTGGCCAATTCTGGTAGTAAAGTTAGAATTCCACTTCATTCCATGACAGTGCTTGGGAACAGGATACACAGGTTTCTGAGATTATTTGTTTCACCCTCTGCCAAAGCCTTTTTAGCACAGAGGAGAAGGTAAGGCTGGAAAGGATCTCAAGTCCTCTGCCACTTCCCACCCCACATCAGGATTCAGTGCATGTTCACTCCTGTTCTTGAAAACCCTCCTGGCCACATTCTCTGCAGGTACTGCAGCTGCTAGAGGAGACCTTCCTCCCACCAACTGACCTTGGTAACATCAGCTCTGGCCCCTGTCAAAGATCTGCTGTAAAACTAAGCCGATTGCTTAGGAGCTCCACCCAGGTTTAACAACTGGGCTGCCTCACTCCTCCCAGTAAGGCTGTGGATTCTATGACCTCAAATAGGTACAAAAGAGAGACTGAATTCAAGACCTGAAGAAAGTCTACAGAAGCCCTGAGAACGGAGAGAAAACATCATCACAAACCTGAAAGAACTGGAGCTGTTTTTCTAGACTCCAAAAGAAGGGGTGTTTGAGCACACAGCTGGCAGATGGCCGTTTCTGAGGGTCCATGTTTATCATCTGCTCTATTAAATCACGAGCAACAATATCTTCTGCAAGGAAGAGGGTGCAAGGAAATTTACTTCTTTTGTTCTATTTTCTCTACATTCTTAGGCTGTAGTGAGAGGTAAAATTTTGTCATTTTATAGTATTTTGTACTTCAGAAACTCATTATGGTCTCTACTTCCTCCTGTCCTGATAGTTCAAGTGCTGCCCTCATGGAAGTGCTGGGCAACCAACAGAAAGAATATCAAAGACTAAGAATATCACAGTTCAGCTCTCCCCCACCCTTTGAATACAGGAACTAACTTCATAGTCACAACTGCAGGGTTCCAAATTGTGTATTCCAGAGATGCTCTGGGGTACGAACTCCGAGAACTTTAGGCCCTTTACTTCAGGAGGACCTGAGCAGTACACCTTTCCTCTCTGCCAGGCTGGGAGTAACTGTGGGCCTTGGTTCTGCCATTGGTGTTTGCCAGTGTGGGCCGCTCACTGATCCTGCAGTGCAGTCTTACCGTGCCTCCCAGCATCCAGAGCCTCCAGGCTGTATGCTCCCAGCAGGATGTTGGCTTGCCGCTGCAGGGACTTGCCAAAGGGGTGGCCACCTTCTGACACCACGTAATAGAAGACACAGCCAGCTGAGAAGATGTCCACGGTGTATGTCTGCAAAGAAACAGCCTTCAGTAGCACTGACAGCTTTCCCCCTGAAAGCTTTGATGGTCGCAGGGTGGTTATTTTGCATCTGAGAGCAGAAGGAAATTTTCTGATTCACAGATTTGAGCTGCAAGGCAGCCTGGAGGCCAAGGCACCAAGTACTGCCTTTTGAAGGGTCCAGCCTGGGAAGGGCGAGGACTTACAGGGTTCTCTTTGCAGTCCTCACTCAGCATCTCCGGGGCGATCCAGCCTTCGGTGCCCGGCACACCCGAGCGGCGGCTGAAGCTGTGCCTGCCCACTGCCAGCTTCTTGCACAGCCCAAAGTCTGAAATCATGGCTTTGACTTTCCCGTGAGCATTGGGCATCGAGATGAGGATGTTGTGGGGCTTCAGGTCCCTGTGGACTGTTACAAACACTCACTTGTCCACTCAGTCAGTCACAACAATCTTTGGTTCAGCCTTGCGAAAGGTTCACTCAAAAGTTTACAAAGTCATAACTTCAAATGATTTTCAGTGGTAGACGCTCATTTTTTTATTCTATCATGTTTTATATGACTCCTATCTAAAAACTTCAGCACCCTGCACCAACAGTAAGGACTTAATTTAGTACTCTGGGGCTGCAGAATGTTGCAGGGACAAGGCCAGTGTCAAATCACAGAACCACAGAATGGTTTGAGTCCAAAAGGACCTTAAAGATCATCTCATTCCAACTCTCCTGCCAGAGGCAGGGACACCTTCCAGTAGGCCAGGTGAACAGAGCAGTACCAGACCAGTTTCTCTTTATTTTTTAACTAAGAAAATGTAGTCCTCCATCCAGTCCTGAAAGAAGGGGCGTTCTTACCAATACTCAGGGAGTGCAGGTAAGCCAGTCCAGATGTCGTCTGCTGCAGGAGAGTGATGGGTTGTAAGCCATGCTGGCTGAAGGCCTTCTGCTCAACATACTGCAACAGAGAACCAGGAGAGTCAGCCACAGCACTGCTTAGAAGCTGCATAAATAACAAATCCATGCACTTCACCCCCCTAAAAAAGATGTGACTGGGTAAATTGTGCTAGCTGGTAACACACAGCAGAGCTTTTTTTTGGCTGAAGGTGATGACCTCTAAAGTCTCATTGAGAGCTACAATTCTATATAGCACTGTGCTCCAGAATGAAGAACAAAGAGTCTTCAAAGTCTGCATGGTAGGAGGGGAAGGATGACTAGAAGGGAGTCCTTCACAAGAAGTTAAAAATCAAAGGACAACAGCTTCTCTCCATAAATCAGTCCAGGGTTAGGGATGTCTTTCTACAGGTCTGAAAACACCCCTGTTCTAGGAGCATGGAATTGTCACAGAGGTGACAGTGGGAGTAAATGGAACATCCCCTGGGTCAGGCTCTGCAGCAACTTAAGCTCAAGGGCAGTTCAGGCCTTGCAGGGAGAAGATGCTGCAGGCCTGTAGGTCACCTCCTGCAGGGTGGCAGCGCAGAGCTCGATGGCGATGTACTGGAACTGCCGGTCCCTCTCCGTGCAGAAGTAGCGGATCACGTTCGGGTGCTCGTCGGACTCGCGCAGCAGCTGCACCTCCCGGTCTGCAAAGCTGAAGCACTCGGGGAGAATCCTCTTCACTGCCACATCACGGTTATCAAAGGAGCCCCTGCAGCCAGGGAGGGAAGGCACAACCACCCTTTACACTCTGGAGCCACAGCGTGTACAGAATACGTGACAACAGAAGCCATTGTAGGGGCCAATGACAGCACTTCCCATGCTGGAAACAGGTACATTTGGCCAGTGAACACTTTTTAGGGAAGTAAAGTAGTTTTTGCTAGTGAAGAAAATGCATGAAAATATTGCAGACACATGCAAAAGGTTTCATTTCTGTTCATAGTAGATGTGAGGGCTTTTATAAAAAAACAGATAAAACGGACCTAATACAAACACAACATTGGTCTGTTTAATGCACACATTCTCTTCTACCTGTAAACAATTGTCCCTTCAGCTCCATGTCCCAATACATCTTTAGGGTTAAACGAAATCTTGCCAACAATCACTCTGTTTGCTTCTTCATCTGAACAACAAAATAAAAACAAGCACTGGGTTAGGATAGGGCAAGGCAGCCTTTTACAACTGCACAGACTTCGGGGCCAGTCTGTAAAAGTCTTTTAGCTCATGTTTGAATTTAATAAACATCTGATCAAAAGAAATGAACATGTCCATGTTGGTACTTACCCTGAGTAGGCAAATAGTCTGTGGTGACTCAATGAGCCAACATCAAGAGTCAAACACATTTACACACACCTTATAGCTCATGGCTGTGAGAAATGAGTGGTTCTCAGCAGCCAAATTATTTCTAAAAGTTTATAGATGTTGAATTTAGGAAATGCTGACTGACAGTTACAGAAGTGGGTTTAGTAGCCCTTGACTGGACAAATGAGTGCACAGGAAGACCAGGCAGGAAGGTTGTGCGATCTAATCCTCATTTCTTGAGTCCAGTTAATAATCTTAATTCGTGTTTTTATTTAAATGAGTATCTCCCCAGAATGGCTACAAGTGACAGGAACATACTGCCCCGGGCAGCACAAGCCCTCAGCTGGCTCTTACTGTAAAGCAACAATCCTGCTGAGGGTCAGGGCATGGAGACCTGCCCGTGGTGTGCAGGGCTCAGCCTGAATGAGGACAATGGTTCTTTGCATCTTGCTGAGCTATGAAATATCATTAATAACTATTCGACTGTACCACCACACTGACTGGGGAAATAGAGACACAACACTGGGTCAACTTTACCTCCCTCTTCTTGCTCAGTGGAGAGGCAGCTCCCAACATCAGATGTGGAGATGTTGGAATAGGCAGAGTGGTTTGATGCTCTGGGGGACAGGTTTGGGGTGCTGGCAGCTGAGCTCTCCGTCCGGCCATACGACGTGTCCAGGAAATCTGCCTCGGGCGGGAGGTCACTGGGAGCCCCAAAGGGCAGCTTCTGTTGCTGCAAGAGCTGGATCTTCTCTTCCAGCTGATGCTGCCTCTGCTGCTGCTGGTGGACACTCTGTGAGAAAGGACCTCAGTGAAGATTTGACAATCAGGTCATGCAAGGGAACTCTACAGCTATTGGGGAGCTACTTCTAAAAGGTGGGAGCCAAACTCTCTGCCCTGTCCCTGCCAACCACACAGGTTGGGGAATGTTCACTCACAATTTGTATTTCATTCTGGACTTCCATTGCCAAGATGAGATATCACATGGCTTGGTTTAAAAAGCTGTAACTAGGTTGACCAGGTGTCTTTAAACCACAGAAGGATAAAGGCTTTGATCCAAAACCTGGAAAACCTGACAGTGGTTAAGGTGAGGAAGAGAGGAGTGAAGCCAATAATGCTAAGATCGTGTCCAAAGAGAGTAATACCTACAAAACCCACAACTGGTGGATGGAAGAGAAAACCTCTCCAGAGCTGGCACATATGGCCAGAGAAATCACTGTTAAGTCAAACTTGTGCCTGTGCTCCCCAGTGCACATCTGTGAAGAGGGAAAAATCTCTGGAGTGTGTCACTAACTGCTGTATCATTTCTGGGCACTACAATGTTCCTGACTCTCCCAACACTCAAAAGCACATCAAGCCAGGTCAGCATTACCATTGGGTAGGTGATGATAAAAGCCACCCAGCCCACAAGCAGGAAGGTGCTGAGGATGATCGTGGCCATGTCCTTCAGCATGGAGTCCACTGGAGCCTCCGGCCGTGGGATGGGCCGAGCAGGACTCTCCTCAATATCCTTCGGAGCAGCTGGAGGCCCTTCTGTTGAGGAACCTTCAACAATGTCAATGACCTGAGGTAAAGAAAGCTCTGTTAGCTCAGTATTTCCATGGGTAATGAAGCATTCATAGCCAGCCTTTCTGCTACATCATTTTTAGTCATTTCTAAACCTACTAAAGTTCAAAATTTTGTGTGTGGGGAAAAAAAAGCAGCGGAAAGCCTTAATTCTGAAACAAGAAATGACACTTCCTCATACCAGTGATTCTATGTGCTAAGAACACGAACATCTGACACAAAAAATATGAAGTTATTCCATGCAGATTTCCTTCTGTATCCTTCCCCAACTTCCACTCCTTTATATTCTCTCATGCAGTAAGACAATTATTCTCATCACAAACCTCTTCAATAGTGGCTTTCTCAGAGTCAGCTGGAATCACATTTTCAGGCCTCTTCGGTAAGTTGCTTGGGAATTTCTCCAGGATCTTTGTGGGGGCAGATAATGGTGTTTCATGGTGCCCTTTAAATAAAACACATTTGCTGAAACAGAAAGCTGTCCTTTTTTAGGAAAGATACCCTTAATTGCAGCATTTTTGCTGAAGAGTGAGAACATCGTAAAACATGATGCTCAGGTACAGAGCAGGAAAGAGAAAGGAGAGGGAGAATGGAGGGCAGAGGTCACTGAGAGCTGCAGAGGAACATGAACTGTTTCAGGGAACTTCCTGACATACTGCAGGAGAGAGGGTATTAACAAGGAAAGGGATCATGGGAAGAGAAGGGTAGCACTTAAAAAAGCTGAAAAATGGCACACTGTCCCTGCCCCAGGGCTCCTGTCACATACATCACTCAATTATCACCAGCCATCACTTAAAACTGAACTTCAGACAGTTTCTCATTTTTGAAGCAAAATTGTAAATGCACTGAAAAGTCAATTCCAAAATTCAGGGACTTGGGACACACAGGACAGGCTAACAATTAATAAACATTATCTTCTGCCTCTGTGTGTTCATCCATTTACAAATTGGAGAAAATATGACCATCTGATCCATATGATGAGAATTAAAGTAACAACATGCACAATAAAAAATCCAAATGGACCCAAATACAATATTTACAGTAAATAATAAATTACTATACCCCTCTCTGAGGGAGGGGGCAAATAAGCAATAAATAACTTTCCACACATGGAGCACTTCACCCTGTCACAGAGTAAGGCAGGACCCTTGGGAAAAAGAGAAGGCAGGTGAATATGTATCACATCAGTTTACACACAAATGAGGATGAATTAGACACTATTACTAGAACTCAGTAATTATGGCCAGGCAGGGCCTCACACACCTATCAGCAGCCAGTCATTCCAGTAGTTGAGCTTGTGCTTTTCCTTCAGCCTGCCTGAAAACTTCACATCAGTGCTGGGTGTGATCACGCACTCGCCGTTGTCTTCAATGGTGACGCCTTCTGTTTTCGGACCCTCCAGCAAGGGAATGGCGCTGCCACGGGGCTACAGAGAGATCAGCGTTACAGTTACTGCTGCTGTGACCTTAGAGTATTTAAATAGGCAACTAAATTAAAAAGCTGGAGGTCAAAATGGGTGGGCAAGCAAAGATTACTGGCAGCAAAGTCACTGTGAGTAAACACGGCCATTATGCCCTTAGCAGCTGCTTCCACAACCTTGGACATTGGACCTTTTCAGGGACATGTTGCCTCGGAGATGAGATTACTCCTTTTTTTTTGTTTTCCCCTGAAGTTAAGCAGGATCTATTTTTCCTACCTGGCAGCCACAGTGAGCAAAACAGAACTATGATGCAGTTTCCTGTCTGTGGGGAGTTACTTTGACGAACAAACCAGCAATTTTAACATGAACCCCAAAGCACCAACAATAGCAGTAACCTCAGGTCTGCTCCTGCTGAGCCTGCCTGGCGCAGTTCCTGGGGAGCTGCAGTTACTGCTTTGCAGCATTGGAAATTATTCAAGAAGTATGGTCATGCATTCTATGGTTGCTAATTGTTGCAGGAAATACTTAATTTGCTATGCATTTCTTGACAGAAATCCAAAAAACCCTCACATTTCTGTAGATGCACAGTTTATTATTGCACAGTGTTTTATTTTCTATTTGAATTTAATATAATTTTGTGCATTATTCCACTTCAACCTTTTTTTCCAAGCCCAGGACAGCACTAATCCCATACAGGCACTTTCCCACCCAGCAGCTCCCCACTTACCACAACAGTGACTCCCTCGTGCACCATGGAGGGCGACGCGTACAAACTCGTGGAGTATTTCCCTACGTAGAGGGTTGGGCTGCAGAAACACAGTCACTGTTAGCAGCAGGCAAATGGATGTGTTACCATCTCAGCTAAACCCTGGGCAGCACAACCCTGCAGAACAAACGCAGGAGCTTCCCAAATCATCAGTATCTGTATTTTGAAAAGCCTTGATCTGTAAAATTATTTGAAGCACTGTTGTACTATGAAGCCTTTTTTTTAATTATGAAAGCACTGACAGTTCATTATTCACAGCACTGTTGCTCATTTGACATAACTCATGTCCTATTTCTTCATTTTTCAATAACTGGCATTTGCCAAAATGCTGTGCACCATTTTTATAGTGTGAAAGGCTTCACGTTAGGAAAACCAATTAATTTCCACGTTGTGAGAAACTATTCAACACAGAATATCTGATACAACTTAGGAATATACACTTCTTAAGTTTATAAGTTTTTTGGTTTGGTCTCTGACTTAACACACTAAAAGATCAAATATTATATAAAAGAACACCTGGAGAACCAAAAATGTTTTTATGCATTCTTTTCATCATGTTGCAACTTGTAGCACAACCCTTAACTGTTCTGTTTAATGACAAAGCTGTCAAATGGACAGTGAGAACAGCAGAATCTCAGGCTCACGTCAGTTTGCTCTTGGTCTCTGTTTCCTTTGGGAAGGGATATTTCCACTTGGTGATGTGTCCGACCTCCCCAGACATGAAGGTGAGGTAGCGCAGGGTCTCGATGCCCACGTTGGTGTGCAGGACCTTCCTCAGCCCCTCTCGCTGCCAGATGTAAAAGGCCACCACGGGGGACGCGTAATTCTGGATCCACAGCACATCCCCGGACTCGCTGTCCACGGTCACCACCAGCCCGTCCCCGTTGGACACAAAGTGGGACATCTCTGCAATGCACAAATGGGTGGAGGTTACCTTGATTCTGCAGCTTTAATCAGGCACAGGAACAGTTCTGCCTGCAGTCACCACCACACCTTTCACGGCGCCGCAACTGAGCAGCAAAGCCTCGGCCAGAACTGGGCTGACACAAGTCCAGCTGCCATTCAAGAGTGTTGCAATCAGGTTGTGCACCACAGTTCAGATCTGCTGCCTCTCCTGCCATTTCTCACTGATTTTAAGGAATCACACTTTCAAGAGCTGCACCCTCCTGGATTCAGTTTACCCAAAGCTACCTAACAGGTATTAGATACTGCAGTATGTGATGGATAAAAATGGGCAGAAGTACATGCATTGCACAAAAAAAAATCAGAATATTTTTACCTATATACAAAACCCCACTGCAGGAGGGAGACAGCAATTAAATTCTTACTGTATTTTATGTCTTCATCAGGCAAAGTAGCTGCATAATCAAAATAGGTGGCATTCCATCGCAGCTCCTTCTTTTTCGTGTCATACATTGTGATCGTGTACTCTGTTAAAAAATATACAGTCTGTGAAGCAAAAAAACCTATGAGAGAATAGAATCAATCTTCTCAAATCTGAGACACTCCTCAAACACCTCACAGCACTCACTGCTGTCAGCATTTCATTTTCCCAACACTATCCCACTTAAGGAACACATTAATAGAGAGGTTAAAGAGCAAGTCTAACACTTATTCCTGTTTCTAGTCAGCACCTCCATGGTGTTGATCTAACTTTACCTAATTAGCACTGCACTTGTCATGTCAGTAGATCTGCTCTATTTCCATCTTCTTGAAACAGTTTTTTAAAAGCTGTATGTTACAGAGCAAACAGTTCACAGCTGCTACTGGAATACACCATTAATTACAATACTAATGCCACTTTGTCAACAAGAAGAATAATGGACCTGCTGCCAAAGTTTAAAAACAGTATCTTTCTGCTGCTAAAGTTAATAATTCTTCTGTGTACAGCCTAAAATCGTAATTTACAGAAGTTTGTCTAAGAAACAAACTTGAAAACCTGAACTGACCACAGGGTCATTTGTCATGAGCCTAGACTTTAAAAACCAGAATTTTCTTTTAAACTACAGAGAAAAAAAGCATATGACCTGTTCTCCCAAGATAGAGGAGGGATGTTGATGGGCAAAGACTTTCTGCAAAAGAAGAGGTCAAGGTCTGCTGTTTCTCCCCAGTCATGAGGTCAACCACGTACCAAATATCCTGCTTTTTACCTGAAATCATAATTTGAGCCACATTACCATTCAGTTGGGAAAACTGCACTTTCATTCAGCTTTTCAGTCTTCTTTTTTCTTTACTAGACTCATGGACTTAGCACAAATAAAGCATTTTTAATAAAACACTTTTTCACAGTCAGGCTTTGTTTTATCATTTAGCACTACTGGCCAATCCCAAATACTGACCACAAACCCCAAACCCAAACACAATATTTAGAACAGTAAGCACTATTGGCTGAATTTTTCACACATAAACTCTAACAGAGCTCTGAGTGCAGCAGATTCCAGGAGCTCTCAGACAAGGAGACTGAAGTGCTTATGGTGAAAGACAGGAGGTGGAAAAAAACAGTGAGGGTCTACACCTTTCAAATTGCTTAAGGACTGTAATCCAAACATCCCACTCAAGACCATGTAAGCCATGGCCTTAAAGATTTCTTTGAAGTTAGTACATGTATGTCATGTTTAGAAGCTTCAGATTAACTTTTCCTCTCATTTACTGGCAAGACATGAAGCACAGAACCAGAAGGAGCATTGGCCCTTCACGAGATTTAAAAAACCCCAATACTAAGCTCACTGATCTTCACATATTTTACTATTGTGATAAGTAATAACTGTCCTTTCTTCTCCTTTTATCCTCCCAAATGCATCTGCAATTAGAATGAGTCAGGACAGTGAGCTATGAATTTATTATTTGTACTATAAATGAACTGACTGTATCTCAGACAATGGAGGATGTCTGACTGTGGTGCAACGGGATTTCTAATTTCATCCTAATTATCAGGCAGTCAATAACATTTATAAGCTTAAGAAGATTTTAAGTAGAAGTTACGTTTTATTAAGAGACTGCATCTCAAGAAACCAAAAATCCCCATACAGGCATTTTACTGCTTAGAAAAGGTATTTTCTCCTTCTGGAAAAGCAATTGGTTTTTAATCATCACAGTAACTGCATTCTATATTAATCAGATTTTCCATCATCAGGAAGATTTATGAAAAAACACAATTAATACCCAAAATGAGACCTATTTCCTTCAGCCTGTCTGACAGTCTCTACATCTTGTAGTTGCTGAGCATTTTACAATCTAAAGGAGATAAAATTTGAACTCACCCATGTACAGGATCCCATCAGAACTGCGACAGGGAGATGCCTGCACCAGCTCTGGGATAGTAAATGGAAGTTTCTTGGGGAAAAACAAACAAAGAATAATTTTATTAGTTATTTCTATTATTAAAATGCCTGAGAATTCAGCCAGAGTAAATCCTAAAATATTTATCAATTCTGAAGTTCCTAAGGGAAATCATAGCAGCTGCCAGAGGAAAAAAAATCTTGTAGGAAGCCAAACATTTTATCTCAGTATCACCACAAAGTTTAAAAATGAAAATCAAGCATTAGGCAGTAACTGTGGCCTATGTGGATTGGTGATTAATCTGCAGGTTTCCACATTTTTGTTTGCTTACTAAATCCTACAAAGACCTTCTAAAGGGGTTAGCACAGAGCATGTATTAATCCTACTTCTGGCAGATGGTTTTAGAAATTGAAGTATTTGGATGAGAGGGACACATCTCATTGGTGCTATTTTGGGTACACCTTTCCCATCAAATCACCCAGAGATTAATCAGAATTTGGATAGCTAAACATAAATTTTATTTGTAATTATCATTTTCAGCAAGTTACAGAAAAGTCGTACAAGGGGACAAGACATGGTGCTGGTATTTTCAAGCAGAAATCACTTCCTGACAATCACAAGGTGGCAACATTCTGCTCTAACAAAATACAATTATGTCTTCCTTCTGCAAAGGCATGAGGCTGACTGGGGCACTTTTTAGGAGAAAATTTAAAAATATACTTACAGTCAAGCCTTCGCTGTTCTTGCCACCAAGTGTGTACAAACTGCCATCATTTGGATCTGGAAGAAATGCTGGCCTAGGATTTAAGCAGCAATTATAAATGATAAAAAATGTACTGTGCTTCTTAGAGAAGAGGAAAGAAACTGTGGTCAGCACTGGCTTTACAGAGAAGTTCATCTGACAATATGTTTTTTGAAGTTTTATTTATTAACTGTAAAAACTAAAAAATATAAGGAAGTTTCAGAACTGATAAAACTTAAGACCACTTGAAAACTCAAAGATCCAAATGTGGGGGGCAATGACTCAGGTGAAAGCTTTTAAACTAAACATACAAGCTCTTAAAATGTCACAGAATTAGAACAAACCCAAACAAATAAACAAAACCAGAGAGCATAAGGAAGGCAAGAAACAATAAAAGAGTTGCCAGAATTAAGTAAATTTGAGAGGTAAAGGGATCCCTACATCCAAGCTACACAAAGACCCCCAAACAAACTCAAACTTTAATGTCTATGGTTCTATAATCAAAAAAAGAAAGGATGTCACCACTGACTTCAGAGACGAAGTTAAAGCCCCAAATTTTCTAGCTAAATGTGAGGTTTCTGCAGGGACCAATCTGAAGTTACAGCTTGAGGCTGTCATTTGCAGATTCTGGTTGTAGTGGTGGTTGGAGTTTCCTGTGTTTTAGTCTGTTTTTTAGTCTCTGTTTGAGGGGGGTAAGTACAGTACCCAGAATCAGTCCTGGCTCTGTCACTTCACACCTGTCACTCGTGGCACAGTTCACAGCCCTGATGTCCAAACCCAGCAAGGGCTCCAGAGAACAGGCTGCAGACAAGATGCTTATTCTTAGCTATACTATGTAGCTAATTCTATCCCTTTATCTGTTCCCCAAACCACCTTAAATTGCCTTCTGTAAGGTGTGCAGCTTGTCTAGAACACAGATGGGTTTGGCTCAAATTAAACCAACTGTCAAGATGTCAATGAAAATCGAACAAGCTGTAAATGAGATCAAGGAAACAGACTTACTCTTCCACATGGATCGGCACCTGGAGGACAGGATCTGCACACACAGAAAAAGAAAAAGTCAAAATACTGCCAATTCAATCCCTTGAACTCACCAGATACAGGATTAAGTCAGACCTGCAATATCTTGCTTGTTGTAGAAAGGCTCATGCACAGTTTGAAAGTGAACTCTCAGCAGCCTCCTCTTGTTCCTGGAACTTGGTTCATAAACTGGGAAACTATAAAGCACCTGAGAAATTCTTCTGAAGTTCTTTGCTTGGTTTTACCAACACTAAATACCTCAAAATTACTGAGACCTTACAAAATCCTGAGTCTTGGGATTCTCACTCCTGATGCCAGCGCCATAGAAGTATCCTGATTTATAAGACATCCTCTACAATTTCCAAGACAAACATGCTTATTAATGGGGTATATTGGCAGAAAAGACCTCAGAAACCAAGAGGATGCAATCCTCAAAGTATCTCCACTTCCACAGGGAAAATCAAACTCCACTGGAATGAGTCTGAGTAAGAGGATGAAATATGACCAGGCAAACACTGTTTTTCACCTCTTCTGTCTGTGCAAACATCATGATGCAACAGGAAGGAAATAAGAACAAAAACAATGATGTTTTGAGAGCCTCTGACTGGGAAACTGGCACAGATTCTGGGCAGCCTGAGTGTACTGGGATATCTGCAGAGCTAAGCAAGACAAGAACAGGAAATTCAGGGTTCAGTGCATGGGGCTTACAAAGTCTGTACCACTCTGCAGGGCACAGCACCACACCAGCTGCTGGGCTTGATGGTAATGGCCTGCAAGGATGACCTGGTTTTACAGGGATTAAAAAAACATAACCCCCTACCCAAACAGATCTCTGGCTGCAACACTGCTGAAAGCAGCAGCCAAAGATGCACATTTAATACCAGAGACAAAAAGAAAGCAGGATATGAGGGATAACAGTACAGTTATTATTTCATTGATTTCTTCCTACAACAGTAAACACTCTCAGAGCAGCTTTATTCAGAACATAACTACATGTAATTTTTTTCTCTTTAAGCCTAAAAAATGCTCCAGGATACATTCCCAAAGGTGTCAAAATAAACTTGGTTTAATTCATTGAGAACTCAAACATACATCAAAGGTCTTAAGAGTAATTAACATTCAAACAAAGAAGCTTAGTGACTCATCTTGTGTATCTGTCTCTACAGACCAGGCTGCTTAGTCAGACCTTTATTCCATTAACTACATCTTGCAATTCATTTCTATCCCTTGTGTGAAGAAACTGGTTTCAGGATATGTTGGGAGAGACCTCCCACTCATTGATTATATGTGAATTATTTCTCAGTGTTTGCTTCAAGTATTCCACAAGCTTTATAATATCTAATACAACAGCTCCTCACCTCTAGAGAAAAGAAAGAAAAAAGCATTTGCTGACCATCATATAAAATGGATTGACTCGAGCTGAGCTGCTGGGTTGAACTATTAAAAGCAAACTGAGACCAAGTTTATGGACTCAGCGTATCCCTAAGTCTGGGTGAAGTGACCTAAAAGAAGAGACAGACATTAAAGACCAAAGGCAAGAGGTTTTGTAATCACAAGTGCTTCATGGGAACGCTCAGCTTTGTGAAAGAAACAGCATCATGAATCAGAACAAGTGATACCTGCCTCAGAACAAGTGACACCTGGCTCAGTTAAGTAAGATTTAATGCAAATGCTACAAGCATTGCTAAAGGCGAAAGCCAAATAAACTTTGTAAGTCTCTTGATGAACTGATTACACAGAGAGTGTCTCACGTGGTAAGAAAATAAACTCTCACCTGTGGTAACAGTGACTGTTGTGAGATAAAAGCAGCTTCACCAGCAGCACTGGAGCAACTCTGTCTTATCCCTAAAAATCCCCTCAAATGATCATTAGGAGTAACAAAGCTGCACAACTTGTTTTTGAAGTGACAACTGACTGCATATTTATTGTTTAAATACAACAATGCATATTTTCTATAAAATCACTTTCTAGTCAACCTGGGCAAAACATAAGACTAACTAACATTAATAGTTTCTTGTCAGAATAATCTTCAGAAACTTTTAATTTTAATAAAAGGACTGTTTCTTCTCTGAAATAAATGGTGGTGTGAAGTTGTTATATGAAATTGCAGCGTAAAACTACTACAATCTGAATCAATCTCCAACTTTTCTAACTGCACTCTTACTGACAGGACAACACAGTGTGATTGCCTCAAACACTTCAGTATTTCAGGGCTTTTTTCAAACAATGCTCAGGAAAACATGAACAATTACAGGAAATATCAAAGGTAGATTATATCTTCTAGCAACTGATCCTACATGTTTGTCCATGACATTTGCAGGAGAGTTTGGTTAGAAATGCTTCCCTATAGCTCCCTCTCTGCTCTGAAAATACAGTGGGCAATAGTAATACAGCAAACCATTTTTGGGCTAATAGCTTGTTTTCACTCAAATTTCTAAGACTGGGCAATCTACTTTTATCAACCAAAATAAAGTGCTCCCCTCTGCTCCAATTATAGCAAATATCTGAGAATTTTTGCATGGTTTTATTGACCACATAATACCACAACAGTGAAAGGGCACACACACATATCTATGAGCAATAATTACTGGCACTGAGCTTCTATCCCTAAACTTGTATTTCTGAAAGCTGTTGGGAAAATGTCACTTAAAGCAGTTTCCAATGCCATCAATAAATGTCTCCTACACTTTAATAAACAATGCCAGAAGTCCCATGAATGCCTCTCTCTTTTGCAGTGTTTTTCTGAAGCACTCCTGCCTATCAGATGACATGAACGAGTCTTATGGCAAATCCCAAGCTGTTCAGTGTGTACAGAGGCATCATTGTCATGAAAGTCCTTGAACTTCTCTTTAATACCATGTCTTCAACATCATGTGCTTCTTCAGAAGTGAAAAAAATCCTGCCTTTACTTGATTTCCTAGTAACTGAAACTCGATTTATGAGCAAAGATAAAAAAGTGGGAGATGGGACAGATTAAGAAGTTATGACAAAGCAGCAAAAATTTTTTTAGTACTTAGTGGCACATGAACCAAAACACTGACTATTCTGATGACTTCCTGCACACTAAAGTGTTGTGTATGAATTGTTAGAAAGCATTTAAGGATTTCTGATTCATTTCCATGCATGAGGCTCTTCACAAGGATGGAAGAGCTCATTTTCTAAAGTGAATTCTCCTGTCACAACTAGCACCATCCACCTGAAAAGACTGGCTGTGGAAAGCCATTTCTCTACATTTTTAGTTATTGAGGTGATGTAAATTTTCTCTTTTCTCTTAACACTTTCATGACCTTGAACTCTGCAAAGATCCTTTGAAGAGAGACAATAAACTCTTCACATTCACTTTCATGTGGTTTGGGACCTGTTCCAACCCGTATTTCAAAGTTTATTTTGAAATAAGAACTTGCTCTGAGATAAAAAGAGAATCTTAAGTTCAATTAATTGTTGCAAGGTCTTAAAATAGTTTTCATATGCTTGAACACAGACCAGTAAAAGAGGGAGCCCTCTTGTGACTGAAGTCACCTTTTGCTCCACAAGGGGTCAAACAGAAAAAGTTCTTGCAAAAGTCAGAGCACTGAGGCCCTCTCTCCTCTCCAGCTGCTCCCCACTCAAGTGTTGACATGCTGGGACTGAACCACGTCACCCTGCTTTCAAAATTCCCTGAACTGCAATTCACTGTAATTAGGCAAGTCCCTCCAACAGGCCTGATCTGTTCCAATACCAACAGCAGTGC
Organism: Eopsaltria australis; assembly: GCA_034509425.1. Classification (NCBI taxonomy): domain Eukaryota; kingdom Metazoa; phylum Chordata; class Aves; order Passeriformes; family Petroicidae; genus Eopsaltria; species Eopsaltria australis. Next base: position 871,983 of record JAVTVJ010000489.1, read on the forward strand.
TGATAACCACTGAACAAAGCAGCAACTATTCTATTCTGCAGTGAAAGCTGGAGAGAAAATGTGATAAAACTGTGATAAAAATACATCTCCTTCTCCCTCAAACTTCCATTCCATGTAGCAGGGAAAAGCGAAATTCTTGCAAGGTCCTACAGAAAGCTTTTTCCACTTTCTAGACTAAGAACACAGATGTCAGAACAACTCTGGAGCATGCTGGGGGTGAATTAGCAAGCAGGATGCCATCCTGTAAATATCTGCAGTGCTGGAAAGAAGATTGAGTTTTCTATAGGTATTTCCATGGGGTTCCATTTTTTTTCCCTGCAGACTCCACTAAGATAGATTATGTTACTGATTCCTACATTAAAAACCTACAGTTCAGCACACACCAGTTTTAGCTTTCTGAACTGGTAATACAGCCTCTCTTAGCAAAACATTTGTAAAATAACTTTGTTAAGAAAAAAAAAATCAAAAGGAGATTGATCCTACATTAAAAAGATTTATTCTAGCACTCCAAGGGTTTATTCACAAGTACAGCAGTTATTAGAAACCCGTTAACATAATGTCTGTCCAGTAACTTGGTAAATTATTTGGCTCTATTACACTTCCCCAAAATGAACGTTTTGGCCTGGCAGCAGGCAGATGTCCCAATCCAGTTTTGGTTGCATCATGGCCAGAATATATTTGTGAGTGGGCAGAAGTTTATGACACGTTTCAGGTGGTTTTGACCCACACTTTGCATAGATATATGGAAAAAAGCCTTTTGAAACTGCAACCATATGCCAAATATAATGGATTTGACTTTTCTCCATATTTATAGATACATGATGAGATAAATCTGCCCTTTGACCAAAATCTGAATATTTTTAATGTACAAGATAAAGTTGCATGTTGTCATCACTGTAATGTGCCCTTAGAGCCAGTGACTGAAGAGGAGAAGGAGGAGAGGGAAAGAGTGAATAAGTCACTGCCCCACTGGAATGAGCTGGAAAAAAACGGTTTCCTGCCCTGAGGCTCCACCACAAGGTTTGGGCTAACAGGCCAATTTAAACCCATGTCATCCTCATCTGCTGCTGCAGGGACACAAATGAGGCTAGAGACATGAACTATGCTCTGGAATTTGCTAAAAACAGTACTGTTCTACAATTGCTTTGTTTTGACAATCCTTATTAATTTACAACTATGCCCAAAGGTATTATTTCTTGCCTGGGAAATACCACTGTTTCTAAAGCAGGACCTACAGGCATTAGATTTGCCCTTTAAAATGTGTATATTTGATCCCATAAACAGATACAATCTTTATACCTTTGTCTTATCATAAGAACCCTCTGAAGTCTACAGATTATGAGTGAAGTGCCTCTCAGAAATTACAGAGGAGGAATATGGGTTTTTTCTAAACTTTCCAGCCATTTGGCAGCTTTCCAAGGCCCAGGAAATGAGCAGCATCAGTTACCTGCTCACTGAAAAATTCTGAGAGCTGTCAGAGAGCAGGACCCATCAGAGCCAACAGGAAATGAAGATTTTAAGCACCCTCAACAAATAAGTCCAGAGTCTCATCACATGTAACAGCAGGGACACAGCTTATTTCTGACAGTGGAAAGTCCTATTCCTAACTGACCTATTTTTTGCCTGCTTTATGGGCAGCACAAGTATTCTGACTGCCTTTCTTGCCAGCACTCCATGAAGGCAGGAAACCCAAACATGTTATTGTGGTGATAATCATTGGCTCATTTACTCCACATACCTAAGATAAGCTTCAGTGCTAAATTAAAACAAGCCACACATGGCAAGATATTCATGTTTGTTTAAGCACTGCCTGATAATGAACACGGCCTTGGTTTTTTTTCCCTAATGAAAATAAAATGTACCTGAATTGCCCTTTGTTAAATACCTTGTTGCTCAAGTGCAGTAATAAAATGTTCCCTTCCTGGTGAGTGCCACTGCAGCGCTTCAGGTGACCTCCACAACTTCTCAAAGCACCTGAGCTGCAACACAGGGTTCATCTGCTGTTATCAGGGTAAAATGGCACCTGCAAGAGCACTGCTTGCAGTGCAGGCAGCATCCTGCCAGGTAATCTCTGTAACAGCACCAGCATGTTGCTGACAGACAGAGTGTACCCAACAACTGTTTATGCACTAAGATTAATAATGAATTCTGCACTACTAAATCTCTCCAGGGATTCAGGACAGAAAGATGAATGGGCTTTCATTTGTCTTGTCTGCTGGGCCTCCCACCCAACAGGGTGACCACCAACAAACACAGATTTGCAAAAATAAATAAACCCCCCTCCCATTACAAATTAATTCACCAATTTATATGTACAGGCCCTTGTTCCATGTCCACTTAGAACACTGATACCTACCACTAATTTTTCTTTCACTGACCCTTGTGTGTTGCCCTGTTGCACAGCAATAAACTAAGGAGCAGTAAGTGCTCTGCAAAAATCGAGAGAGCACAACTCATGTACATAAGATGCAGAAGTCAGCAGCAGAGAGGAAAAAAAAGCCCCATAAAACTAGATTATCCAGTCTGGCAGTTCTAACAGAACCAATAAGAGTTTTGCAACAATTTTTTTTTAAACAAGGGAAGTTCCTTGAGCAACACACTCTGATCAAGACCCTTTTCGTTACCAAAGTGTGTTTATTTCTTCCTCAAAAAACCTCTTGCCACTTACTAAGTGTGGCTGCAAAGCAATGCCAACTGTGATACCCACCTAGACTAGGATGGGTGGGGAATGTTTGTGTCAGTGGAATGATAAAGAGACCAGCAAGTTTTTCTTAGCCTACAGCAACACTAAATGAGGAAGCTGACAACTTGCTTTTAGGCAGGGCTGTTCAGGAAAAGGAGGGGGTTTAAATTTAAACAAGAGTTGGGAGAAAACCGAGATCCTTCAAGAAAATACTTGGCTTAGCCCTTTCTACTCTAAGAAGAGCTACAAAAACCTTCTCTGCTCATTTAAAAAGTTAACTTTTTATCTGGTAGATTTGCTTTCAAATACAAATGGCTTCACAAAGAAGAACAACTGGTTTGTCCTGCAGACACCAGATATGCACAGTCCATTTCCCACTATTTCAGCTCACCTACTAAACTGACAGGTTTAAAAAAGGAGGACAGAATGATGCAGTCACCAACTCCTTCCATGTGACCTTCTAATTTATTTCCAGAAGTGAAGGGAAAGTGGTACTATCACCTCTGCCATACATAATCAAAGTCCCACTAAACAAAATTTGCATCAAATACTAAATTTTTCATCAAGACAGAGCTAGCTCTGCTCAGTAATTAAAATTGCAAAATCACTTCCAGTCACTGAACAATGTTAAATTCCTTTACACAAGTGCAGTGCTTTTATTTAAAAAACTGTGCTGTTCCTAAACATCTGTTATAGAAAAATCCCCGAGGTTTGCACGATATGCACTGCACCAGAGAATGCAGGGTATTCCAGAGACAGAATCATGCAATCCCTTTGCCATCAGTTCCAGAAGCTGACACATCTATTCTGCTCTAAGCTTGCTTATATTGCCCTCATTCCCATAAAACATGATACCTACCAATTATACCACTACAGCTTAAACATCCAGGGAAAAAAAAACCAAACAAAACCCCCACAAACCTAAAAAAAACCTCACATAAACCTGGAAAATACCTACAAGTGAAATTATGAAGATGAACATGACTCCAGAAACACTGTAGCTTAATTCTGGAACAAGAACAAAAATTAAAAAGAAAAGAAAGTATTTACCAGATCCCACAACAGTTGGAATTGCCAATTAATTTGACTGTTATTTCTGCTATTGAGTAGAGGGCATTAGGACACCTCCTGCTCACCTTCTTTTAAAGTCCACTTGATTGCTCCCGTCCTCTTGCTGACGGCGTGCAAACTTCCATCCAGGGTTGAAACAAACAACAAGGTTTCTGGCACAGTCACTGAGTTTGTGTTCTGGAAGAGAAAAACCCATGTGATGAATATGATTATTTACTATAGAGTTTACTCATAGCTGTCAGACAGTACATGGGCCAGAACATCCCTTCTTTTAAGTGCACAGAATGAACAACTTTCTTGCCCCTTTGAATTCAGAGATTTTTGGTTTGGTTTAGTTTGCTGTTAACACTGCAGAGGTTACTGTGCTAACTTCCTATAGAAACAGACTGGGATGTGCTTTAACTCCACCTCCATTTTCAATTTGATATCAAAGTCTTCTTGCAGTAGAGTTAGGAGAGACCAGAGACAGGACTGATCTAGGAAAGGACTGACAAGAAGACCATGCAGTAAGTTATGAAGAGTAAGGAAGTTCAGAGCAGCTCAGAGCACCACATGTCAATGTCAAACCCATTCTCCTCCCAGGTACACAGAACATACCCTGCCAGGTTCAGTCCCCTAGAAAAGACAAGACATTGGCTGGGTGGAACCTGAATAAATACAACTGAACAATGACCAATATTCTACTGTGGTCAAGACAGAGGGAGCTGCAGGCATTGTCAGCTGCCTCTGAGCAAGGGCAAAATATTTAGGATAGATGCAGCTTAAAGGCTGGAGAAGATCCATACTGTTAAACCTCTTAATTGTGTTTTTACACATCATTTCTCCCAACATTATCTTCCTGCAGCACAGAGTAAATAACACTGTTTAAGGAGTATGATCCATAAGTATGAGCACATCCACAGAAACCTCTGAGAAAGCAGTTGGCTGCAGGGTTCAAACCTCTGTTTCACATTCCAATTCGTTGTGCCCCTGGGGAGCAGTTTGGTGCCACTGTCCTTCCTTCAGCCCAAGCAGCTTTTGAGCCTCTCCATTGCAGAACGAGGATTTCTTTAAAAGGGCATCACACAAACACGGAGGATTCAGGACTGTGCAGTTATTGTTGGGAACAGTGAGGCTAAATCCAAGGTGTTCCATCACACAAAGCAGAATAAACATGTTAATTCAATGTCTACTCTTCTCTTCCTGGCTGAAGATGATCCCAGACATGCTAAGACTGACCCATTTCCATTTCCCAGGGCTCAAGTTTTCACTCAAGTAACTTTTCATTTGCAGGCTGTATCTACATTGCCCATCTGCTTGACACCTGCCACGTTTCAAAGTTTCACAGTTAAATATAGTTCTTAACCTCTTAACCTACCACATGAAATGAAAATGTATTCATTATACATCATTAATAATGTCTTCAATTACTTATATGGTAAAAAACAATTACTGGTCATGTTAGAATTACTGCAAAGCAAAATGCTTAATTGCCAAATTAAAATACGTAGTTACAGGAATAACTTTCTTTGAGCAACTATACATTTTAGTGCAATCCAACTAAAGCATTTTACTTTCAGGCAAAGCACAGAGCTAAAAGGATAATATAACACAGTAATAACTAGCCAACACTCAGGTTGCACCTATAAATATTGTACATGCTTCTTTCCAGCCATAATCAGCTGGAGCAGACAATTGTAAAACACACAGTGCAAAAGAAATGAAAGTACAAGTCAACAGTACACAAACCATAGATCAGGAATAATTGCTGGAAGGCCAGAAAAAAAATGGGAGAAGTACCTTAACACATAAATGTAATTTTCATTACCTGACATTCTTAAATTATGCAAGCTGCACAGCCATCTGCACTTAGATAAAATATTTACATCTGCGATTAAACTTTGCAGTGTTTTTTCAAACAGGGACAGTGTATAACAGTTCCTCTCACGCTGCCCTATAAAAATGCAGCTCAAGATGTTACAGATCAGAACTGAACTCAGGTACCTTTCAAGCCTAACAGCCTGATTGGGTGTAAGAGCAAAGAGGGCCTCTGTTGTAAAAGTTATAAGATCTCAGTCATTTTTATTATTACTTTTGTTAAACCATTGTAGCCACTGTATCAAAGCAATTAATAAAAATTTTGTCCCCCTAGGTCTGTTTGTACACAAATTCCCCTAACATCTTAGGATGGTGTAGTTGATTTATCATCATTAGTCCAGTCTTCCTTAAACCAGCATTTAACAAGCCAGATTCACTGATTCTGCAACCAGAGGGGGAAGCCATGACCCACACTCCACCATCACAACAACCCTTCAGGGCTGAAAACCATCTGATTGTGAGGCTCAGTTTAGTGAACACAGTGAAACTGCACCTAGAGTGAAACAGAGTAAGCTGAGCAAGAAAATACAACTGTTAAAGACAGGAAATTAAAACTATTCAAGTTCCTTTAAATTGCAGGTGGGAATTTGACACCCAGAATGTAATGACTAGTGTTGAAGTTTAGTTGCAAATAAAATACAACATACAGCAAATCCACCACATCTTCTCTGTATACAGGCTTAAGACTGTTTTTCTAGGCTACCTCTTATTCTCTGTACAAGTCTTATCTTTTATCTTCTTATCTTACAGAATCAGTATATTCTTCATAAACCATGTTCTCTTCCTGTGTTTGGATTAAGAAATAAATATATGTAATATTTTCACAAAAGATTTGCCTGTAAAATAATCACCATGAGTATGGCTGGGTATCACATATCAGGAATACACAGTGTATAGAACAGTACTTGTTGTAGATTGTAGATTTAACATTTGAATATCTATTTATTGTGGCATTAAGGATACAGAAATTAAGGAATTAAATGTGAGCTCTGAAACTCTGATCAAAACATCAGTAATCAGTATTGCCTTCCAGATTATTGGCATTTTAGCAGGTTCCTGGGACTTGGGACCAAACAGAAAGTACAAATATACAAAGGGTTCCTCTGCACACAGCACTCAGTAAGAAAACATTTCTGTACTTCCCTCCAGTCACAGGCTGAACAACAGAGAAAGAAAACCAGAGCTGAAGAAGCATTCATGCAAGTTTCAGTGGGAAACCAAATGAACACCTGACTGTTGCTGGGTCAGTTCTAGACAGTTCTCAGAAAGTTCTCAGATATGACCAAGATCATGAAATCACAACAGCTTTTTCTAAACTTTTCGGTGTAGGACCCTTGGCATGGGGGAAAAGCACTATTTCCAGCTACCATCCCACGGTGCCTGACTTGGTTAACAGGGAGATGTGAACTTTCCTGGGATGGGAAGGGCTTGTGGCTTTCAGAAGCACCACAGGAACAACACCCTGGGAGAGCCATGAGGCCTCTCCAGCCAGGGAACACACTTGCTCTGGGCACAGTTCTGCTCCCTGCCCAAGGAGTTTCACTGGGAGTGAAACCAGCACGGAGGCACTGGGATTCCTCTGACAGGGAGATCCTGCCACATGCATGCATCATTTCCCTGTAAAATACACAGCTTTTCTGATGTTTTCCCTCACCTCCCCCCAAGTCTATGTTTAAGTTTCCCTTCTTCTGAAGGGCTTTCTTATATTCAACCATCAAAGTCACATTGATGTGGTCACTGCAACCCTATCTGTTGAAGATATCATCACCTTTGGGGGAAAGACTGAACATGGGGCAAATTTCATTAGTTCTTCCCTTACTTTTAAGTTTGTATTTGAACATAGATGAAATACGTAAAATATCACTATTAAAAATCTTCTGCTCACTCATAATTTTCAAAGCACATGATATAATGCAGTTGACATTACCCAGCTCAGTAGCACACTGACCCTGCTGAACCACTTGACATAAATTTTTTAAAAACCCAATGACTCTGTAGATTTTGCTATGCAACATTGCTAATTTAGTTTGTTCAATATCTATGGTAGTCACTTGGAGAAGGCTAGGGAGTTAGTATAATAGTATGGAAAAAATGTTTTATTCTTTCAAATTGTATCAAGCAATAGATATAAAATTGAATAGATTATTTAAATAATTACTTGTGTTTCACCCAGACTAAGAAATTAAAACCACTTTCTCTTGATTTTATTCGTGACTTTTATCAGTGGCTAGAGACTGGAGTATCAAAGCTGTAAATATGGAATAGATTTTATTTTGAACACAAAGGTTTGTAATTAATTGATTAATTAAAGCCTGGGATGACATTGCAATGAGAAGCTACAAAAATTATAAAATCCTGTATGTACAAGACAAACTTGTTTTCATTTTTGTGTGAGGCATGTAAGAGCTTTCTCCACCAAACAAGGCATCCTAATCTCAGTCCTGAGGCAGGCTCTATAAAAACTGCTAACACAGATCCTGTCCTCCCTCCCTGCAAGGGTGAGGTCCCAACTGTTGTGATGCAATGCAGATTCTTAAGAAACTTTTATTTCATACTGCAATTTTATTTCTAGGAAGATACAACAACTGACTCCAATAAATATATGTCAGGACATGAAGCAACTAAGCAAAAAGAACTTACTTTAGTGAATAAAGAAAATGAGACAGAAGGAAAACCTGGTTTGGTTCTTTCATTTCATCTGAAACTGCAACAACATCTATTTTAACACCTACCCTCTTTGGAATTCAGCAAGAGTTTCTTCTGCCTTGACAGTCTACTCATAACAATCTTCCCCATCAACAGCAATATGGAGTTAAAGATTTACAGTATTTTGAAAATATTGGGGACTGCTTTAGAATTCATTTTAATATTTTAATTCAGAAGACAAATTTTCAAGCTCTCATTGGATTGAAATTTGACAAAAGTTTTAAAGCTGACTGCTAATAATCTGTAACAGTCTAAAATTTGTGACTAAGCAGAAAACAGCATTTTAAAGCTAGAATAGAAATATACTATCTAATAGAAAAAGAAATTATATACACTAGTTAAGTCTCGCACAAGAATCTTCCCCTCAGTGTAGATCTACCATATCTATGGATAAAATGTTTTAGAAATCCAAGTAACAAAATGACTCAAAACAATTCTGAAGGACCCGGCAGTCAAGCGAAGGTCAGTGAAAGCTGCAGAACAAGTTCTGGTGTGTGCGTGGTGCAGTTCAGTGTCAAAGGCGATAACATCTTTCACCCCAAGAGCTCAAATTTTTCTAAGGGTTAGCAAAGCAATGCCTTCATTTGTTGTATTATGTTAGAAGAAAACAGATCCCCATAGCAATAATTTTGTCCATTAATTCATCTGCTTAAAAACACCATTTTGAAATGAAGGTCACCATGTAGGCACACATCCCATTGAAGTCAGTGGAAAAAGCACTGAGTTCCTTGAGGTCACAGCTCTGCTACCCAGAAATACGTTCCGCTGTGGGGTGATACCACAAGAGGTTCTTCAAGTATGAATAAAGAACAGGAAAACACTTCCCAGTGACCCCGGATGGGCGACGGTGTGTGCTGATTTCAAGAACTGTTACTGATTTCATAGAAATAACTGTGTGCTCACGAGTAAACAAATTAGTGCCATGTCTTAGCAGGGAAATAATTTTCTCTTTTCTGAGTCTGAAGTAGGAATACATATGCACCAAACTGAATGTGTTGGGCTGACGGATGATAAAGGATGGATGGTTTGCTAACTATAACAGCCCTCTAAATTCTTTGATAATGCCTGGCATACCAAACCAAAATGTTAACAAGACACAAATTATCACTCAAGTAAAAAAAACAAAACTATATTCCTCACTCCATATTTAGCCTCATATACATCAGGCCGTACATTTGCATTTTACTAAGTAACTATTAAAAGCCAACTTCTGCGTTGACAGCACCGGACACTAGCCTCACAATAACAAAAGGCCTATACCATCATTTATGCTACTGGAACCACAGCTGGTAAACCAATAAGGACGCAAAGCAAAATATTTTTAGACATTAGTACACAGTGCAAGCACTTGGCATATTCATCACAGATAGCCTATGAATCATTACCCTGGTTTTGACAGCTATCTCATTACACTGCCAGGCTACAGGCTAAAATTCCCTGTGCATGATAAAACCAGGCCATGAAGAAAGTCTTTGTAAAACAAACTACTGGGGGAGCTTTCCAGTATAACTGATAATGAAGTTAAGATATGAAAGAGAGTTGACAAAAAATATGTTTTATCTTCTTCAGAAAGCTAAATCAAATCTACAGATCTTTTAATCTTAAACTATATCCTAGCATGTCTTTGTCAGCCATTTCTCATCACGCTGTAACCCAGTTCAGTGAGTACTCATTCACACACCCATTTGTCCTGCAATAGAAAAACTGAGCAGTACGGGAGGTTCACTCCAACTGTTCCCTGCCTGGACTCACCTCAGAGTGGTCTCTCCACCAGGAACTTCCAGCTGAGCTTTCACATTTGATTCTCTGTGCAAAACCCAAATGTATTTCAACAGCCACAAGAACATCAACAACCCAAATGAGCTCGGTTATAAACACATGAATTTATACTCCGGGACAGAGTTGCTCAGGATAATTTTAGGTGTGCAAGACAAATTTACATTTCCCTCCCCCACCAAAAAAAAAACCCTAAACCCCTTTATACTAATTTTTTGAGCAACCAAGGAGATCTGCAGCTCAAATAAAACGTGTTAGTTAACACAGTGCCTGAACATGTCCTCTGTAAACCTTCTGCCGTCTCACATGGATTTTCACACCTATCAGCTCCCTGGCCAAACACCTCATGCTGAGATAAAGAACATACCAGAAGAAACAACACCTGGCTGAGGCCGGGGTTTTTCCATGTCAAGTGCTGCCCACACAGTGTAACCCAGCACTGAAACCCATCCCACTGGCTGCAGGAGGGGACAGACCCTGTGGCAAATGCCACTTTAATCCCAGGGAGGTTGGTGTTTTTCAGTTGCACTGACTCCACGTTAAAATATAAACAAGCACAGTTTGGAACACCCAGGGCTCAAAAGAACAAGGGTTTTTTTCACTCTAAAGAGAGCTGTAAATCATTACTGTGCAATATTGATGGCAACTGTAATTTACTGACAGCTCTACTGCATTTCTCATTGCTTTATCTGAGATTTCACACTTTTTAATGTGCTCCCATCCACTGGAGGGCAGTTCCAAGAGCTGCAAACTGTGTCACCCAAATAGAAAGAAACATCATTTTCCTGTCTATAAAGAACAGACAGGGAAGGAAGACCATGTATGAACTTATAAAAACTAAACCAGCAATATTAGAGTTGGGATATTAGGTAAAAAAGAGTACATTTATCAGCCAAAGAAGTTACAGGATAGCAGATCACCACCACTAGATTTCTTAGAAGAATCTACAGAAAAAACTATATGCAAAATCTTAGGTTTTTAAGTTACCTCAACACTGAAAATTGTATGCCAGTCTTTCTCATGGGAATTTATTATTCAGGTGACATAAACAGTTTTAAATGAGCCTCCACAGTTAAATGGGCTCATCACAGGTGAGATGACTGGGACTAAGTACACAGAAACGAAAACTATTTCTGAAAAGGGACTGAATTACGAAATAGATTTCAACTTGGAAATCACGGCAAGGATCTACAGCTGGCAGAGCAAAAAGACCAGGGTAAGAGCCAAGAAAAGAAATAGAAACGGAGAACTCAGACACTGATCTGAGGCGAGATGGCAGGGCAAGGAAATCAAGGGAAGAGGGAAATCTAGAGAAAAAATGGGCTGAATTCTACCAGGGCATGAGTCCAGTTTTTTGTGTAAGCAAAATGATATTAAATTTAGTAATAATCTGTTGATTTAAAAAATATTTTAGGTATTCAAAAATATTTCTTAATATTCTTATTCAGGACTGTTTTTAAAACTTAATGAGTTGCAAATCAGTATTTTCCTTGCAAAATCTGAAAGCCAAACCTGTGAGGACCATGAAAGGACCTCAGACCAGCCTTACAGTCTGGTCTAAGACAAACACATTAGCACTCTACAATAAAGATTGTAATGTAATTTTTGTTGGCAGCCTGCATTTAATTTTTTTCCAGTTTCCTAATGAACTAACAAGACTACATATGTTACCAGCTTAACTACTAATGTGTTTACTTTACTTCTAAAGAAGGGGAGTGGAGCTATTACATCCCAGGTGAAAAACAAAGCCTTCAGCTTTGCTTAACCAGAACTAGAACTCCATATATTACAGCAGCTTTTTCAGGTAACAATGAACAATTCATCAAAGAACATAACCTAAAGCTTTCCTGTGGTACACTTGACTATAATGGAAACAGTGAATGCCAGATGGCCTTTTCATTGTCTCCTGGTCTGGAGAACTTGCAAACAAGAGCACCTTGCAGAAGTGAATTTTTGAAGTTAGCTATCCATCTCAGTACACACACAGCAGACAGCACCCACGGTAAAGTACACTGTTTAAAATTATTACCTCTGTAAAAATAATCTGCTCAGCATTCCATCTGCTTTGCACCAGTTTCCCTATTTCATGCACTTTTATTGCTCCACCTATTGCAATACCCTATAACCAACCTGGTTATTTCTTAAGAGGTTTTGTAGGGCAGTGACTCGTGCACTTTGTCTTTCACCTTTGAATTTAAAATTGTGGGTTTGGATCTCAACCAACCACATGTACATTAATGCACATTGCTGCACTTGCTCTGGAAACAATGCTCAAAATGCTATGACAGTATAGAGGGTATGTAGCCAGTCACGTATATTTGGTTATCAATACATATGTAATGTGTGGGGTTTTTTTCCAGAAAGAAAACAAACCCCCTCACTTATTAAGGGACAGAGCAGATCTTCTAGCATGTCTCACTTGTTCCCGACCCATCTACATAGTTTCAGTTTACAAAAGTTTCTTTGTACTACTGTTTCAAAAGTTTCTCTGTGCTACTTTTTACAATTGCTTCGTGAGAATTAACTGTATTTTTATACTGCGAGGATTACGATATACATGTCCGGGTTACATCCAGGTGGGGCACAGCTGCAGGTACACGGCTGTGGGGCTGGGTCAGCCTGTGGAGCTGCAGCCCCTCGCCCTGCGCTCACAGGGCACACGACACTAGCGACAGTGGACCGGGTGGTGTGTTGGCTCTGCGGACACAGCCGGGCTGCGGCACCCTCGGCAAACCTTCGCTAACCCCGGCGGGAGCGCCCCCGGCTCCCCTCCCGCGGCCCTCCCCGTGCCCCGGCTGCCCCTGCCCTTCCCCGGCCCAGCGGGCCTGGGCTTACCGCGAGCCTCGGCGGGAGCAGCAGCAGCGCGGCCAGGCTGAGGAGGAGGCGGCGGAGCGGCTCCATGGCTGCAGCACGGGGCCGCTCCCCCCGCACGGCGCTGCCTCCGGAGCGGCGCGTCCGGCGCTCCCCGCGGCGGGCGGGGCGGGCTCAGGGACCGCCCGGCCGGGACACGCACGTCACCCGCGGGCGGCCGGGCCGAGGACCGCGCTCGGGGTGTGCCCGGGCAGTCGCTGGGCCGAGGGCTGCGGGGCGGGGGGCCCGCGAGCGGCCAGCGATGCCCCGCGGCTTCGCGCTGCTGCCGGAGCCTCCCCGTTCGTGTGGCCCTCGAGCGATCGCCCGCTCCGGGGCTCGGCCGGCAGCCCCATGGGGAATTGCGGGGTGCGATAGCAGTTGGCTACTGCTGCTTTGTTTTTATAAAAAATACCTCAATTCAGGCAGCACCAGTAGCCTCTCTCCGCCTGCACCAGCCTGCCCGGAGTAATTGGGTGGTGAGGTGTTGGAAGGGGCTGCTCAGGGAAGTCACCGTACCTGGAGGCATTTGAGGCATCTAGGTCTGGCAGTTGGTGATACTTACTGGTTTATAGGGGCTACAGTGGCAGTGCTGGGTGGATGGTTAAACTTGATGATCTTAAAGGTCTCTTCCAAGCTTGATGACTGTGATTCTGTGATTTTGTACTTTCAGAACAAATGTATTTAGCATAGCTCCTGCCTTTGGCAAACTCACTGTTAACCCTGTGCCTTGCAAGGCCTTAAATGCAAAAAAAGCCTCAACATGCCCTTTGAATCAAAAAACTGGTCCAGGCTTCTCTAAAGAGATAAAAATAAACACAAAAAGTATTGAACCAAATGGAAGAAGCTTTAAACAGAAGTGAGTAAATTTAGAGTGCCTGGCAAAGGCCCATGTTGAGCCACCTATTTATATAACAAAGCCATTTTGTCCTTGTACATATTGTTTGCTTTTTAACAGTGATATCACTAATGGAGCTGCAGGGCACACAGAGTCCTGGGCATGCCATATGCACGCATCAGCTCCCACAGTGAGCGTACCTTTGATGGAGGGCAGGAGATGTAATGATCACCCAGAATCACAGAATATCCTGACCTGGAAGGGCCCCACAAGGATCATCGAGTTCAACTCCTGCACAGGACACCCCAACAATCCCACCCTGTGTCTCAGAACCTTGTCCGAATAACGACCTGACCTGCAAGTCTGAATACATAAAAATATGCTGGAGCTACAAACCCCCACTGTGTTTCCAGTTCTCCGATGTGTTTCTTTATGGTGGCCTTGACTTTTAAGAATCTGTGCCATGAGAGAACATCAAACCCCTAAACACACCGTGTGTGCCGTGGCACCAGCACCCTGCTACACTACTGAAGGAATTTATCAGTTGTACAGTACAAACGCTACAGCCTGCCAGATCCAAACTGGAGTTATTTCACACGAGTGTCTCTCACAGGAGATAGAAAAAAATAAATAAAAGCAACTGAGGTAGGAGGGGAGCCGAGCGTTGGTGAGCGCCCTCAGCTCCCGGCTGCTCCCCTCAGGAATCGCCTCAGCATCCGCTCTCGGGGGAAGATCTGACCGGGGCCTGAGCTTTTGTATTTTTAATACTGAGCCCTCTTTCTTCACAGCAACTAAGCGCTAGAGCAATCTAGAAAGAGAAGAGTACTACTGTTCCTGTAAAAGGAGAAAAGCTGCCTCACACGCCGGGGGGCGACACGACACCACCAAGCTCCCGCAGACCCTCAGCTTGACCTCCCCACGTCACCTCAGCGCTCCCCGCCCCTGCCCTCACACGGCCCCGCCCCTGCCCTCACACGGCCCCGCCCCCTCCCCTCACAACGGCCCCGCCCCTCCCCTCACCACAGCCCCGCCCCTGCCCTCACACGGCCCCGCCCCTGCCCTCACACGGCCCCGCCCATCCCCGCGCGCAACCGCATCCGGATCCGCACGTGCCCTCAGATCCCAATTCTATTGGGCGACACGAGGAGGGCGGAGCTGACCCCTCTATAAAGGAGAGCGCGGCGGATTCTGGGTCTTTCTTTCGGCGTGGCCAGCGAGGTGAGCGGAGCGGTGGGAGCGGAGCGGGTGGGCGGTGAGGCCGGGCCGCGATGATGTCTTTTTGACACGTGTTAGACTGCTGACATGCATGAAGCAAAACTATTGCTGAGCGCCCCAGCTGCGACCCCCCTGGGGGGCGGCCGGGGTGTACCGCATCAATAACCTCCCCTTTCTCTCGATGTCTTGCAGGGCCCGTGCGGCGACCGGCGGCTGGGAGCGGTGGTAAATAAAGTTGTGTGACCGAGAACGTGTCCGGCTGGTTCTTCCGCGCGTGCCCGCACTGCCTTTGACCCGGCGGTGCCCGCCTGGCGCCGCCGGCCAAGCAGCGGTGCTACAGCGAAGCGCTTGTTCATAACTGGCGCTGCTCGGCACGACCCGGGCGGCGCTTTTAAAAGCAAGTGACATTTGTTCGCGGTTGTGTGTCAGCCTTGCGGGGACACGGCGGCCGGGGGGGTGCGGTGTGCTCCAGATCCTGCCAGGGGAGCCCGTTCCCGGCGGGAGGGCGGTGCCAGGGCCGGAGCAGAGCCGGATCACTCACCACGGCTCCAATGCGACTGAACCCAGCCAAGGCCACGGCCGTAGTTCAGGGTTACTTTGTAAAAGAACTTATAACAAAAGTCTTGGGACTCCTGCCTAGCTGTTGCAGGAGTTAAGTAGCTGGGTTTGGGGGCACAGAAACGTGTGCAGGGCTGGGGGTCAGCTATGCACGTGGTGCAAAACAACTTGAATCAGCAGGTTTTTCAAGGGCCACTCTTCTTTCTGCGTGCTAATACCGGCATGTACAGCATTTTCTGTAGATGACAGAGCTGTAACCCCACTGGGTGGCAGGATGACATACAGGAATAGGGGAAAAGTCTAAGCAGCCTGTAAGGGATAATTAAGCTCACAGAGGTGGCAGAAGTAGATGTATGCCTGCTCTGTTGTGTAACTGCTGCTAATCCTTTCAGAGTTCTACTGGTATGCAAACACGTTTTTGAAGCATATTCTGCATATAAATACTAATAGCTGTGGTGAAACTTGTTTTCATGCCAGCAAAATTAAATTAAGCTTTCTTTTACAGCTCAGCACTGGTAAACCCTGAAAATGTCATCTGCCACAACCACCAGGTACATGTGTATAAAAGTCTGCAAAGCACATGGCACACCCACGTTAGGAAGCTGCCTTTCTAATGGAGTTTTTGAAACAACCTGCACTAGGATAGTGGCTAAATGCCGTAGAAATAAAGTTTACTGATTTGTTTGACATGGGATAAATTTATTTAATAAAACAAAGCAAGCAGATTGTAGTTACCCACAGTTTATGAAGTGCAATATGACAATCTTGTGTAATAAGTCTAAATCTCTTTACACATTAGTGCATCTAGTCCTTTGACTTTAGTTATTGCACATAGAAATTAACTCATATAAAAGACCTGCGTACAAGACATGCAGACTTCATGAAAGGCAAATAATGCCTACAGAATCAGCAAACCCCAGAATATACACAGCCTGGAATGGTCAAGGAGGAGTTCAGATAACAAATATAACTACTAGTATTTCAATTAAAGGTAACCAAAATAGGTGTTCAAATATAGAATTAATTTTAAATATATTAAATGCTAAGTTTTCTTTTGTTTCAGGCAAGGTGCTGTTTAAAAAACCTTCAATATAATAGTTTCATTAAGAGATGGTAAATCATCAAGTTATACATGGAATTTTGATTTACATCAAATGTGACAACACAACGTACAAAAAATTTCTTAAAAAATTACTTAAAAAAAAGAAAATCATGTTACAAGAGGAGAGCCAAAACTCACCTTTTTTGTAAACTAAAACATTTTCTGATATCCATGAACAGTTGGCAACATTGAGTATCAGAAAAATATTATGTGTTAAGGAGTGGATATGTAGTGTTCAAACCTTGAATTTACTGCGTACATTTAGCCTTGATTCATTATGCCTGACAGAAATAAAAGGCAATTCCCCCTTCCCCTTTAGTTTTGGCCACTAATTAGCAGAAAGATTCTTCAATCATGATCAGCTCAAACAATTGCAATGCTTGAATTCCTATGCCACAAAGTCCAAGAAACCAACACAAGTGGGTCAAAATCTGTCAGCCACAGCTCCACGAGCGCCAGGTGCTGTCATGTCTGGGGCTGTAGCTGAGGATTCAGGCCCATGCTTTGGGTGTAAACACACTGCAATGGAAAAGACTCACAGCAACCAACTCCTGTCAGAAAGAACTTGGTGTTTCCTCACAGCAAGAGGCTCTATGCACAGTTAGGTCACTACTCCTGGAGGTGTGCAGCGTTGACACTTGGTGTGTGTGCTCATGTCTTAATGAACATTCAGAATTAATCAGGAACCAAGGTGATTGTACCTCACTATAAGGCGGCTTGCTATGGTTTGGTCTCATGGCTTTACCAACTCTTTTTCCTCGTTTACAAAAGTCTGACAGTCCCACCTTTGCTGATAGTTGTGTTTTATGGCTACTTGCTTCCCAAAAAAAGCACAAGTTTTGTATGAAAAAAGTAATGTGTATACAGCACATTGAATCACAATATTACCTATACATCCAATTTACATTCTTTTATCCTGAAAGCATTTCATATTTCGATTGCTTGACACAAGCTATTGACTGCAGAAGTGAAAGAACATAAAACAGTTCATTCTACACCTCCAACTGCCTGAGAAAGAAAAATATTCTTCCAGTTTTATAAATTCATTCCTTATTTAGGATTTTTTCCATTTGGCACGCAGTTCCTTTGCTGCCAAACAACTTTTCAATGCTTTAATGCACATTAACGTAGCATGAAAACAAGCTGAACAAAAGGTGCATTAACAAGCTCCTTGATCTATTACATTTGAGTTCCTCCTCCCTCCCCCCAAAGAACAGGTCACCTCAGCCTCCCAGTTAAAATCCTGGCAGCCAGTACAAAAATAAATCAACGGCTTAATGGAATGGAACTTCATGTAGCTGAAGTACACGGGAACAATAACCAGGCAAGTGAGCACACAGGAACGGGGATAGGCAGTCCTCGGGAGGGGGGAGAGTGGCACAAGTTAAGGATGAGAACTACAGCAGTTTATAAAACCATGAGAGTAACTTTTATAATACTGTAAACTGCAAGAGTCTTCACATGTCATGGTTGATCAGAGGCCTCCGTGCTCAGATCTTGAGGAGGGCATGTGGAGGAGCGGGGATCCATGGCTGAGTGCATTAAAGGAATATAGACATCATCCATGTTTGGCATGACAAAGATTTTCTGGGAAAAAGATGCAATTAAATCAAGTTATATTTCATATGGCACTTGAAACCTTTGTTTTTCAAGTCTAGTTTAAATGCAACAATTTACAGATAAAAGGTTCTTGAGCTCAGTGCTGTTCGAGTCAGTGCAGTGCCCATTAACTGAAGCCATTTTGTTGTGTTTCAGTTGTAAATGAAGCTCAGAAATATGAATATCTCTGCATATTTCATTCAGTTAAAATGGTACTACAGGAAATATCACCAACTTTTTCTAATTGCTTTCTCAGCTCTTAGCCATCCATATACTTTCAAAATGCACTTTTAGCAAAACAACTGGTTTTGATTTCTGGTTCATTGTACAGGTTGGAGTCCAAATCAAGCTGGTCACTATTCCTATCCTACATGTATTTAGAGGGGGCTTTTTCCTTTTTGCATTATGGTCAATGTGATTTTTTAAAAATTATTTTAAAGGAAATACTAAGAGGAAGTAGTGCCTTACCTGTTCTTAATTTTAGGCAACAGTTTGGCCCTCTGTCATCTAAGAACATGTAGGATCATGTTCTTATTTGAGTACTACAAATTTTACCATGGTACCTATTTCAAAGAAACATAATTTTCATCTCTAAAATAGATTTCCACCCAGGGCTACACAGAGTCTTGAGACCATCCCAGCAGTCAGTTTCAACTGAGTTCTCAACATCCACCCTACTGGCCTGGAGCAGTGGAGGACGTGACTAGTTATAAATTAAACAAGGCACATGTAAAAATTGAACACCCCACCCCTTTAACTGACCAAAACTATCATCAATGAAAGAATGTAAAGAAAACACACCTGGAACTCCTGTTCTAGTTTCCTTGCTATCCAGTCTGTTACATGAACCAGAGTCACTTCTCTCTCACCAAGTTTTGGCCGTGCTTTTAGTTCCAGGTAGGGAGGCCTTCGGAAGCCGTACCTGGGGAGAGAACACAGAGCAGGATTTATTACAGACACCCCAACAAAAGAAGTACCTAAACCTGTAACAATTTTCTCTAAATAACAATTCCTACCTCAGTTACAACTAATTGGTACTGCACCTTGCCCAGAACCCACTTGAGCCAGGCTCTACCTTTTTTCTTAACTGCAACCCCTTGGGTACCACATCTGAAACACTGCCCAGCTCTGCTCTGAGCTCCTCTTACCATATTCTGTCAGTGGGTGGAGGTGGAATGTTAATCACTAGTGTTCCTCTGCACTCCTGTACTTCAACTGTTAGCAGCAATGGAGTATTGGAGACCTCTTCAATTTTCTTCTTAATAAACTCAGTCTCTGTTGCTTTCTGAAAGTATTTTGACTTCGTAATTTTATCCACAATTCTCATGATTTTACTTGTCCGATGTCCTCCAACATACCTTTAGACAGAGAACAGAAAAAGACATCAAAATAGTTTTCTTAAACCTATTTGCTGAGACAGACATGGATTTTCTATTAAATCATCAAAGTTTTTGATATAAAAACTCTGAACAGATACGTGGCCAAACAGTACATCCCAGAGCCTGCAGCCAGCAGCTGCGCTCTGTCAGCAACAGTGTTCAGTCTGAACACGCCTTCCCAGATGGCACTGGAAACACAACGTTTTTTAAAACTGCAAATACACTTACATCATTTATGCCAGCAAGCTGGCATGAGAAGTGACAACTTGTCTACTATCATTCTGAAAAAACTGTCGAGACACTGACGCACCAAGACATGCACAAATCATCAGCATAGAAGGCCCAACCATTGTGTCTTAATTATTTAACTGTGAGTGCTGAACAAAAAGGTTTTAATTTTAAGGTACTGTAGCATTTACAAGTATAAGGATGTTGATAAAGAAGAGGAAAACAGTTTTGGCAGGGGCTGGAATGATAATCCAAAAATGGTTTTAGCTACATTTGCAGAAAGTGGGTTTTTCCTGGCAATTGTGTCAGACAGCATTCCTGGCTTTTGAAACAGGTGCTTTAAGGACTGACTGAATGTGTCTTTTCTCACCCTATCTTATGTTGGAAATATACACTCCAAAAATAGCACATTTGGTATTTTCCACACTATATCATGTCTAATTGTGGCTCTTGGTGTTACGTAGCAGAGATAACCTTCCTAAGGAAATGACATTTTCCTATCCAGGGAAAAAATAAAATCATTCTTACACAGACTTTTCAGAGTTTTGTCCTTAGCACAACATAAGACAAAAAACTGTTCAGCTGGTATAAAAATGGGAAATAAATTTTGACTTTGGGATTTTACACTAGCTGTATCTTTACCCAGAGAATGAAGTTATTCTCCCATCAGATTCTATAGTGGTAATAATGCAGATTTTTAATAGGTGTTAAGAAAATTTTGTCAGTATTTTACATTAAGGTTCTTCATTCTACCTCTTTGTCCTCTTGATAAAGAGTTCTTTATATGTATACATTTCAAGAAGATATGAAATGCAACAATTGCAGTAATTCAAACAATTCTTCACACAATTTTCAGAAGTGTTCAGGAGTAAAATACTAAAATTCTCTGCAACATTTTGAATAAGTCATGAGTCTTCTGGTATATTCACTGTAAAAATCACTTAGATATGTTCAGACATAGAAAACATTGTGATTGTCTCACATTCTGGGCTCAGACATTCAGCTTTCTCATTGCATGGCATAATTGCAATCATATGCAGAAAGCAAAAAATTGGAGCAGCAGCCAAAACAAGGAATGATGTGGCATCACTAATGTTGGGAAATTTTCTTTGAAATCCATGCACAGCATCAGAGGGCAGTATTGCACAGCCCAGACACATGAAGTCCTCAAAGAAAAAAGCAAAAAGCAAAAACAAAACAACACAACACTGAGCAAGAAAAATGGGCTGGAGTAACAGTTGTTTTCTTAAAGAAAAGAAAATGGAATGCTGGAAATAAGGGATCGGCCAGATCAGTGTGGGGGTAACACCCCATACAGAGGGTTTCAAGTTTTCACACCAAATCCTGTTCTTGGCTCTGCTACCAGGCAGGGCATGTTGGGGAAGGTCCCCAGAGTTTCTCTGGCCTTCCAGCAACCCAGTAGAGAAGGGACTGGGAGGTGCCCAGCGCAGCTCAGAGCAGTCCCTGCAGGGCTGGGGTGACCAGGGCTCCACTGCTGCCCTCTGCCCTGGCAATGGGCACCTGGCATTGCTCCATCGCTTGCACAGACTCACACAGCCATCCTGGGGCACAGAGGGCTCCACAGGACTGGCATCACATATCAGATGTGGGGAGGGAAGGATTAACAAACAGCTCACCCTTCTGCTCCTGGGGTCACCTGCTTCTCTCCTGCCAGCTCAGGAGCATCATCTTCCTCCGAAGACCCGGCACTGGAGGATTCCTCATCGCTGTCTGCAAGACAATATGCCCTTGGCCTGAAACTGAAACAATGCAATTTCCAGGTCAAATGTAATATCCTTAAATAGCTATTCATGCTGTACAGCTTTGGCTGACATTACAGGTCTCTGAACTGTCCCCTCCCCTCTTTCATAAATGCTATCTAAAAGAAAAAACCAAAACCACTCCAAAGCCAGACTGGCAGAACCAGCTTTCAAAACAGAAAATCTGTTTTCCCCAGTGGAACATAATCCTTCATGAAAGAGGCTGGCACGGGGGTGGCTATTCTACATATTCAAATCAAATGTGGAGATTATTCAAAATACATTTGGAAGCATCTCTGTTGCAGCTCATGATTTTCCATTAGTTGAGCAGAATTAGGGTCAGACAGGTCATTTTGTTTGAATGTCGTGGGGAAAAAGGTAAACAAGTGCTGCCCTTCAGGTACAAAATACCACACAGTAGTGACTAATTCCTAGACTTAAACTGTGGAAGAATTTACATACACAATCACAAGAAGAATTTCAAATCTTTTAAACGGATTTAAATGAGAGAAGGATACAGTGAATACACTTCAGTATTAACAGATCTCTACTGAATGCAAGAGCTTGAAACAGTTACACAACACAGGCTTCAAAAGCATAGGGCTTTAGCCCTAGGGACTATACCCAGGAATATAATACTCTATAGCATGTTCAGAATACACTTTATAGCTGTGTCTTCTTTCATTTTGTGTGCATGTGTGTTCTTGGAAATGTATTTGAAGCATTAATAACCCCACAAAGGGCATGGTCTGAGGCCACTGGTACTCTGTACACAGAACAAACTCATGGTTGCTGCATGAAGTCCTAATGTAAAGGGACAGTTCAGGTGCAGCTCACAGTGCACAAGACTCCTTCCCCTCTGGAGCAGCAATCCCAGGACCTGTCCACACTGAAGCATTTTCCAGGCTATGGGATCAGAATTGCAAACCTCTTCCTATCCAGAGCAGCATTTTGTACCTGGAGAGGAGTGAAGAAGCAAACCAAACTGAGCCACCTCCCTGAGGATGTGGGAGTGGAGGGTGGTGCCTGTCACTGGCCCAAATAGCAATGCTGGAGCTGTTTGTCACAGAAATTCACGTTTTTAGGTCAGATTCAAACTACACATTTTCTACCAGGGTGTGACCTCACTTCTCTTTCCTGTGCACATTGTAGCATCCAGCTCAAAGCATGCCCAGGGCATTCTCAGGGCTTTCAAAGGTGTCACCTTCTTACAAGAAGGTGTTTTATTTCCTAGTTAAAGGGTTCCTCTGAAGTGCCTCACAAGCACCAAGTGGCTCAGACCACAGGATTTCCTCGCATTAAACAAAGCAACAATAAATAAGCTTGAGCGAGATTCCAGGGGAGCTCTGTATACAATAGACCATTTATATGACACAAACATTGGCAGAAAAAAATCACTTTGGAGCTACTGTATTGTTCCTGTAAAGATTGCACAATATTTTATGAATTGCCATTTGTCAGTTTGTTTTTATGTGGTTCAACAAAGCCAAAAGGACTGATGGGTTAAGAAGCTGCAGTAACTTTGGGTTAACCTGCCTGCTTTTGCCTCATCTCCTGTTTAGCAGAATCTGTAATGTATTACTTTCATAAAATTGGCAATTAAATAGTTTCTTACCCTTTCTGAGAGCAGCATTTTCCTGAGAAGGCATGCAAGACAGCATTACCAGACTGTCTCAGCACACTTCACTTCTATTTCAAACAGCAAGTACAACAGTGACCCATTTGTCTCGCTTTACACTGACAACAGCCACAGACAGTTAAACTCCAGAGCTGTTCCCTCCCCCCCTCCTCTCTCTGGATGAGTAGGTGCCTTTCTTACGCCACTTTGTGGTTACTGCATCCCAAGAGATGGTTTGTTCTGAGCTCTTTAGGGCCAGAAATGAGCTCAGCAACCAACACACACCACTCAGTGGCAACGTGACCATGGATGCAAACACATGCAGAGTAATTTGATTTGTCACAGCAATTGTCAACTGATAATTAAAAAAGCCAGTAGAATTAAAATTAACTAACACACAGGAAGGCATAGATGAGAATCAAACTGTTCTATACTCTTCAGTCCATAATTTATTTACCATCCTTTTTGTTTAAGGAAAAAAAACAAACAAACAACCAAAAAAGCCTCATCCAAACTAGAATACACTACACTGCTCTTTATGTAAAGCTGGTACCTGGCCCTGAGCTTTGACACATCCCAGCCCTGTGCAGGGAGCAATGCAGTCAATGCTGATACCTTCAAGTAATTGGTTGCTTGGCTACAGGCACTTAAATCTGCCTTGCTGGGGGCCTATTGCTCAGCCAGCAGCAACCTGGTTTTTAAATATGAAATCAGTGCGTTCACTAATTATTTCTGAGGCTGTTCCTGCACTGAACAGATATGAAAATACACAAAGAAAATCCTGAAGGGGTGGGGAAGAAAAGCAAGAATTTGATTTGTATAGACATTTCTTCCTCTATCCCCCATTTTTTGGGCAGGCAGGATTAAAGGGATTTTGAAAAATTCACACCTACCAGATAGGCTGATGTAAATTCAGAAATATTTAATTCAAGCAGTGACAACGAGAATCTAGGTCAATTTTAAACCCTCTGAATTTCTACCAATGTATGAGATCATTCAGCCATTAGTTTTTTTCACATTTATTTTCTTGTCATGACTGCACTGAGTTATAGGGCTGCTGTAAGTATTACTTCAAGATATCTCAGAATAAATGGTCAGAGCTACGACATGAGTATACAAAGCATCTAGTATCTTAATTGTGAAAGACCATACCATTTTGCTCATAGCTGAACAAATGGGCCAGATTTAGAGATTATTTTCTTGATTTGTAGGCAGTGGTTGTACATTAAATCAGAGGCCACCTACTGTTCAGGGACTGCAGATTTTTTAAGTACAAAGAAAATACAGGACAAAAAAATGGACTCTCCACAGCTGGGAGTGGATCCATCCAGGGATGGATATTTGACAGGTGCCACTCACTAGCGTAATACAAATGGACAGACTGATGACATTCAAACATTGCAAAAATGAGAGGGAAAGCACAAATACAAGGGAGGTAAGTTACTGTACAGTGTTTGCTAATCAGTTCATCCATATAAGGCATTTCACTTAGGCATAGCAGGTAAACAGAAGATGGCTATGAGGAAAAATAGAGACTACAGCAGGGATGTGATTACTCCCACAATGCAATGAAAGCTATTGAAAAAGTATTTACATAACAATTAGAGCCTATTTACCTTCCACATTGTTTACTACTCCATGGTTTCCAGCTGCAGCTGTACCATGCTGCAGTAGCCTGTTACACCTGTCTATCTCTATTTCTGCAGTATTTGAGTTTTATCTGGCTAAACCCCAAATCAAGCATAAGACAAAACCAAATTTTAGTCACAGGCCATTTTAAAATCCTACTGAAATATATATAAAAGATAATTGTACCACAGAAGCCTTTTATTAAAATGATTATCAATAGCATAACCAAGCAATAAAGTTGCACAGAAAAGCCACATCCCACACCCACTTGTATGAAACATCCCCAAAACTCCTTTCAATCTACTGCAAAGCCAGAGCTGCAAAGACAAGGAAAATCCCAGCTTTCCACAATGAAAACACCACTGCCATCCCTTACCCTTCCTTGCCGATCTCGCCAACCTTAAGCGCTTCCCCAAGCGGCTCTTTACCAAGTTTGGTCAAGTTCATCTTGGTCTCCAGGGTCATTAGAAAAGATCCATTGTAGGACATTTCCAAATCAACCCATAGTCCTAAAATAAACAACAGAAAAGATGTCACTTGAAGAGCAACCACAAAGCAAGCTTTCTGATCACATTAAGCTCATGGAACAAAGCCAGATATAAATCCAAGCCACAATGAACGAGAGCAGTGAGTACAGCAAATGGTCTAAAAACAATACTGTGATTTACACACACCTAAACTGCTTAAGAGATCTGAAATGAGAGAAAGGAAATAGAATATAATCAGGGATTCACTTCAAAACTCTTTACAGCATTGCTCCAAGCCAAGCAGTAATGGGGACACTCCTCTACATCACTGACACTGTCCAAGTGAAGCACAACTTGAAACCCCAGAGCAACATAGCTTCCCTCACACACAACCTGCTGCCTCTTGTTTTGCCAGTGGTCTACTGAAGATCTATGACAAGGTTCCCTCAGTAACTGAGCTGCAGGCATTCTTTCATGATTCACAGTAAACAGGATCATTACTTAGACAATTCTAGACGTGCAATATTCAGTTAAATCCTATCGTCTGTGCAAATTATTTGCTTTTTGCAAACTCCAAAATAATTATTTTGGGAATCCCTTAAGATTAGCTTGAATCTTTTAAGTGACACCCTGCACCAAAGCCGTAGGTGAAGTAGGTATTTCTGATCCAGAGACTAGAAAACAGATGCCACTAAATACAGGTTATGCATCTTTCTTTTCCAGATATTGCAGATGCACAAAACATTCCCTCACGTGCACCTGGAACATCAACCACTGACCTCCACTTTTATTTACTTATTTGGAAGCAATTAATGGCGAATAAAAGTGAAACCAGGACAAATGGTAACTCCTCTTTGTGTTTTATTGTTCTGGAAAAGTCACACTTTATCAGTTAAAGAACTACCGTTTTCTTTTCTGCAAAAACATATCCTTATCATAATTCCACCCATTTGTGGTAACAGAAATACAAGCAGCTCCCAAAGACCTGGTCCCTGACACCCTGTGAGGTTACATGCTGGAAGCAGGACAAAGGCAAGCTGGTGCTTTACTACCCCAAATAACTCTTTTTCATCACATTTTTTCTAAACACTGTTCTAAAAACCAAACATAAGAACACAAACACAAGTTTATAAGGTTTTTTCCTCCTTACAGTAGGAAAGTATCATTAAAAAACAAGAAAACAGCTAAACAGACTTTTTGGATAAGCAATGAGTCAGCAGAATTCAGTCATCAGTATTATTTTAACAATAGATCAAATAAGGCAAAGGATGCCATTACTGAGAGGGAAAAGTCCTTCTGACCAGAAAATGTTCGTGTGCTTTTTCCAGAGGGAAAAAGGGAGGGAGAGGAGTGAAGAATTGGGCAGATGGTACAATTTATTCAGTTTTCTGGTTCCTTAGCCTTGATAGAATTACAGTAAAAGCCACAGCATATGCTGTCACCCAAGCAGGACTGTATTAACAGAAACAAGATTTTTTTCTAACACTGTCTGTTAACAAGTTTAGTTAATTAGAGAAGGCATATAATAAAAAAAGTATTTTCCTTGTAATCAAGCACTGGTAAAAAAATATGGATGAAACAAAGCACATCACAATTAGTAACTGCACTTTAAAAGGCTACCTCCAATGACCACCTCAAACAGTTATTAAAAAAATCCCAAAAACCTGGAAGTGTTCATTCTGGATACTGCCCTGAAACTATAAAGTTTTTTACCCCCATACTCCCCAATAAACCAAGGTGTTTATCCATAGGTCAACTTACCAAGAAATACATTTACTGTTATGAAAACAAGCATTTCCAATTATCATCCCCTTGTTTATGTGCTTTTAAGTATAGTAAGAGAACAAGTTATTTCAATAATTACTCACTGCAAGCTGTTAAAAACTCTTAGAGTTCACATGTCATTCAACACTATGGAAGAAGTTAAAGGGATTAGAAATCCTACCATAAATGTTTGCTTGACACAGTTTAACTGATCAAGAAACTGAAGGAACTAATTGATCTCATTGCTGTTTCAGCAATTAATTGAAGCCAAGTGTTCAGTGGCTCCTAAATCCCATCTCATGACTTAGAACTACAGTCTTTGGTTACAACTGAAGTAACGAGAAGAGAGAAAGGAATTCAAAATATGTTTAAATCAAGGCAAAGGAAAACACACTGTTAAGAGCCCTGAAAGGAAAGCCTGATTAAAAAGAAACCATGAAACCACTTGACAAGCATCACACATGTAAAGATTTTTAGAAGTTTTCCTCTGTTCTGTAAATCAAAATAAAACTTCTACCAATGATGCAGTCACTTTACTGAGAACACTGAGGACATCCTAAGTACTGCAGAGAACCTGCTGTCCCACACAGGAAGGATAAGACAAGAAGCAGAAATATGCTTTAGTTCCCCAAATATTGACTGCGTGCCAGATTATTCCATCTATTCAACTCTTATTTCTCTTAAAAAGACAGATTTTGTTCCTCATGACAACCAGTTTGCTCTTTTCAAACATGCTTTGTTTATAAAGCTCAATGGAAAATATTCTTTGGAAAAGGGCAAAGTAACCAGTGTTTTATAGATAAGGCTTTTCCCCAAAGAGCTGCAAGTCTCAAGTAGATAAGAGCAAACAATAGCATTTGGATACAACAGGCAGCATTAACTAATGTATGTCCAAAAGAATTTTAATATTTCCCTAAAGTCTGTTTTGTTCAGTTTTATGAGGAAAAGGTTAGCACTTACTGTCCTCATGCTTTTAGTCAGAGATTTGAGCAGCACAAGGTTTTTAGTATTAAAGTTCATTGATCTCCTCTTAAATTCCCTGCATCTGGTATTCCTGCAAAGGTCAGGTGACACCACAACAGGTCCTCTAAGGAAATATCTCCCTTTAGGCCAATTAGAAATTTCTTCTCCATGTTGAGTGGAGAAACTCTGCTACAATTTAAAATTAAAAACTGCTCTGATTATATCTTAGATAGTATCTAGCTCTCCTCAACATGTACAACAAATGCTTTAGATGCTAAAAAGCATTATTCCAAGTTTTTATTTTTTCAAGACTACTCAAGTGACATGAGTATTCTCAAATATGTGACCATATGCAAGCCAGAAGGAATGGGAAACAAACAGTTCTAATTCATAAAGCAGCAATATGAAAGTCATCCAGCTTTAGAAAAATCTGTATTTAATATTAAGGACATAAAATGATGTTGTATTGTGGAGTTTATTTTCAAAACAACTCTGTGTTCTTGCTTTCCAAGTTATTACAATTATATTTTCTGAATTCCTGTTTTCAGAACAGGGCAGTTTCTCTTGGAGTGCCAAACCTGTTCTCTGCCATGGTACAGAATCACATCTGTCTCAAGGAGATGTGCATTGCCCTCTGCAGCCCATGACAATATCAGGTAAGTGTCTGCATCTCTGTTGAATGCACATTTTAGTTTAGTTCATTCATATTTAGTAATTTATATTATTTATATTAATTTATGCATTTAGTTCATTCATATTTAGTAATTATTTCCTATGGAAAGACACAACCACAATTCCATATATAAAGTATTACATTTACACCAAGCCTGAGACAAAGACCTCTGAGTATCTCAGAATAAGCTCTTATAACACGTACCTAAAACATGCACAAGATAGACAGATCAACATTCTGTTCTTCACAGATACAAAGGCAAAACCAGAAGGTTTCTTGTATTTTACCTCTGTGATCAATAGAAGGCTTGAAGGCTTGAAGGATTTTGGGCACTGCTATCCCCATGTCAAGCTCAGTGAGAGTCAGCTCATTCATGAAGTAGGGCAGCTAAAAGGACAGAATATAAGAAGTCAAATACATGTTATGGAACTAAACATCAGCTTCCTGAGAGAAGGAAGCTCATTAAACTTAAGGAATAGACTGAGCTGAAGTGTCACCAGTAAAAGAACACAAATATAATTACACAAATTTGTTATTATTCTAGAATTCCACAGTTGCCAGTTCCAAAACTTTTTAGGGAGAGAGCAGCTAAGTTAACATGCTGAGATCCATCAGAAACTGAACTGCAATTCTGTAGCACATTTATTGTCTTTTACATATAAGAGTGAAATAACTCTTTCTTATTTAAAACTATTTTAAAACTCACAGACTGTGTGTTTCACTTCCTTCACAAGCAGTGTATAATGCAAGCCTCCAGATTAGGTACCTTTATTTTGCTAAGTTTCATTTGGATCTTCTTTGACACTAGATCAGACCAATACTTCTCTCCTAAAAAATCCCAAAATATTCTTCCAAGCAGAGCATTCACCCAGGCCTCCTGTTCTTCTTCTTCAGCTTCCACATTGGCATCTGGCAACTGAAAACATAAAGCAGATTATTCAGCTCTATAAACTCTATAAAATAAGGACAGAAAAGGCCTGATTTACATGGGAAGTTCAGTGTTAAGAGCCCGGGTCAGCTCAGAACACCAAATGCTCCACACAGGGAGCAGCTTTACAAACGCATCAGCTGGGCTGCCACGAGCCTGTCATCATCCTGACATGCAGCAGAGGGAACGAGACCACGCAGATATAGATTGACCTCTGGCAATGAAATGAGAAAGTTGTGTGCAATTTAACCTCTGGCAGAAAAAGCAGAGAAACCCAGAGTGGGTAGGCTTATAAATGTTTGCAGTAAGAGACACTCTCTCTTCCCAGTCAGAACTGGAAGAACAGGTATTCTACTCTTCCTTTGTTTTATCAAAAAACTGGACAGCAACACCCAACCTTATATCCTTAAATCCAGTTCAGAAACACCACAAATAGACAATAAACACAGTACAGGGAAACACACTTCTCCTTCCAGTGTCTGCATATAGGATTCAGGAGACTATATTACTCCCTCTGCTGCATTAAAGGTTTTGTTTACAGTTCAAGAGAATTCTGTATTGGTTTCCTTGAGAACCATTTCAAAACACCTGGAAACATTATACATTCAGATTCTGCATTACTGACTACACACACAAAAGCCAAGGCAGCTGAAATAATTTTGGGTATGTACACACACACCACAAAAAACCAGGAAGTTTCCATGAAGGAAACACAACATATTAGGTGCCTGCAATGACAGAAGAATTCACCACCCTTCATTATTCCACACAGAACTCCTGAAGCCAGCAGAAAGGCAGTGCTTTCTAAGACAGGCAGGTAGATGCTGCAGTTCTGAACATCATCTCTTGGCAGCAGCTGCTTGCAAGGGCTGCAGCCTGGCTCTGTCAGGACAGCTGGGTGAGGAGTCTCTGCTGTGACGCAGCTTCCCTGCCAGCACTGCTCATCTATTTATAGAGTGACTTCTGACACGGGCCAGATTCAGCAGCAAATTCATCACAGCTTCAGGAGTTGTTGGGGGCTAGAGTATGTTTTCCTGGGGGAACACAAGATATGTTTATTCATACACTACTCCATGGCCTCCTACTCCCTTTTCTGGGTATTGTATAAAAGTCAGGAAACAAAGATGCATGATCTGAATTACAGTTTTTAAACCAACAGTGGTCATGCTTAACATTAAAGATCTGTTTATTAAGAGTGTTGTACTTAGTATTAAGGTGCTGTTTACTGAGAGTGACTCAAATGCAGTCCAGGAGGCCAAAGGATTAGTAACAGCTACAGATGCTGTTCACTGTACCTTTGGAGCACAAGTATTACCTTTTTCACAGCTGTAGGGCTGCTGTCTGCACTGAGGACTGGACTACCTGAAGGGCTTTTCTTTTCTTGTGGAATACACTTTGCCATATAAATATTGTAGTCCAGAAGCATTTTCTGCCTCATGTTGCCAGCCAGGTCCTTGTGCTTTGGCTGGGATGTGATCTCTTCTGCACTTCCCTTGCTGTTGTTCCGGCTGTGTGTGAGAACTCCAGACTGACCATCAGTTCTGTGTGCTGGCAGCACCCCTAAATTCAAAGGAATAATAGCTGTTCAACAGAGAATAAATCTGACAGCCAAACACCACAGTGTGTCATCAAACTTTAAAGGAACAAATTTATTCCACAGATATTTCTCCTGAAAAAAGACCAGCGTGGTGCTTCCTTATTTTAAAGGCTAAAAGTAAATTCTATTGCTGTGTGTTTAGGTGGTCCTAAACCCAAATTAGCCAGTATTTGCTATGATTCAGCACTCAGCAGGATGTGGGACTGGAGGAGTCAGCTGATCAATAGCATATTTAAATATGGACACTCACAGATGTATAACACATGGCAGAATTCCCAACAGCCCTGCTGGGGAATGCTTAAAATAAAAGTCAGGTGATTGAAATGCACCTATGACTAAAGTTTGTTTTTTTTTTCCTAATCTAATTATAGGCTGTTACAATTAAAAAGACTGTCAAAAGCACGTAACTATTTAGAATTTTAATTAGCTATTAATTTTACATTTGCATTTCAAGAAGTTATGTGCCAGAAACAATAATGGTAACTAATTTTTAAAAAGCTTCTCAGAGAAAGACAGAAAAGCATGAGTCATTCAGGTTTAAAATTGTATCAGAAGCTGGGTTTAAATTAATATCCCAAACAACTGATCGATAATAAGGCTAATGTTTGTTGGTTCAGATATATATATATATATATTCATATGTAATTAGTGCAGGAGCTCTTATTTAAACAGAAAAATGTATTTTCTTGTGACATTAACCCATGAGGAAGCTCTATCCTTCACAGGATGGAGGAAGGACGGAGGAGGAAAAATGGGTAATAAGAGAACTGAGTCTAATATTGCAAATGTTGACATCAGTTCCAACATACAGAAAGAGATTGAACAATTCATCCTTACAAATATGACAGGAGTTATTACCGTCACTGAAAAACAGTGTATTCATATAAAATAGTCAAAAAATAGTAATAATAGTTAAAACCATAGAGCCAAGAGGGGAAAAGGTGGGGGGAAGGTAGGGATGAGAGGGCAAGATAAGGAGAAGAGTATCTTTGGTATTATTTTTTGCTTGTAAAGATCACTGTGGCACCACCAAAACATAACTTTGGTTTGTTTCTGTTAACAGACTTCTACAAGAATACAGAATCTGAGTACCTGGCTTGCCCCCACACAAACCAAGTGGCTTCTTTGCTTCAGACTTGAGCTTTGATGCAAGGAGGAACCTTCTGAACCACTCCTCCTTCTCCCTACCCGTCCTTCCAAAGAGATAAAGCACTTGATCCTTTTGGCAAGTGTACTTCGCTCCATCCTGAGGTTTCTTGGATTCCTCATTGTTCGAGTCCACTTTTTCAGCAGGTAACTTTTCCTCTGCAGTCTCCTTCTCAGTCTGGGCCTTGGCCATGAAGTCATCCTGTTTGGCAAGCTCAATACAAATAGGGTATTTCTTATTCCAAATTCGTTTCCGTGCCAGGCTCTTGGGAACCAGGGAAATCTGAAGGATATATGAAAGGGTTAAATGAATTTATTTTACACTTGTACCCTTTATGTTTTTATACTCAAGTAAAGAACACAGGAATGCACGAGATAAAGATCCCACACTGGATCTGCCAGTTTAACTGACTCAAAATTGCTGGTGAATGTCCAACCCACTGCTATCACTAAGTCTTTGGTGAGCCAAGCCTTGGAATTAAAACAAAGGCTATTTAAGCAGATTATACCATGTGGATTACAAACTCTGTTTTCATTTAGATGATCTTATTTTCATGGATTTGCAGAAAAAATAGAAAAACCAAGACATTTATTTATGGGACCAAGGGGAGATAAGCAGATAAGATAAAATAATCAGAGTCCAAACTGAGTTTTGAACACAACTTTTCATGCCCACCTCATGAAACTGAGTGTTTGAAGTTGGTGACAGCCACAACAAATACATAAGAGTCAAGCCACAAAACTGATTTGCAGATAATTATATTCTAAACTCAGTATAATTAGAAGAATTAAGACAATGCAAGTGATGAGAAGAGTGGTTTAAAAAAAAAGAGCTAAAAATTCTTATGTGGGGTCTGAACTCAGCAGTGTTCTCCAAAAACTGTGTGCAAATACCTTGAAGAATAGGCACCATTTGTTTATTACAGTCAGGGCACTTGGCACTTCTGTAATCAATTGGGGCTGAGTGGGGGGGAAGTACTGGAAATTTTTCTAAGGTACCATAGGGAAACACCATCAGACAAGTGCTCCCCCAGTACATGACAGCTTTGCTTGTCTTCATGAGGGGAAAACAAATCTGCAAAAGGCAGGAATCTAAGTTTTTGCTTTACCTTTCTCACTGTCTTCCTTTAATGGAAGGCAGAGCTGCCAGCATGCTCCTTTCCCATACAGACTCAGAGAAAAGGAGGGAGGTTTTCCTCACTGTTGCCTTGGTCCCTCTCCCTCTCACTTCCACTCAACTGAAGCGTGGTTTCCTCCTACATCTGTACTGCCAAGGCCCTCGACTGATGCAGCACATTAAAAAAATCCATTCCCTTAATAATTAGGTATTGATGTATTACTTAATACAATGCCAATGGAATCAACTTCACGTGGCAACTCTTGACATATTTGAGGGAGGCAAACAACATGTAGGAAAACTGTCCCAGCATTATTGTTGATGCACTCTTCCAACTGCAAAAATCCCCATCTCCTTGCCTAGACTGAGGGTACCTAGAGCAGGTTATGTTCCAAACACCTCTCACTCTCCTCTTTCACATTCACATATGATGTACACTCCTCCTTTGAGTAAAATGCAGATGTTGTCTCAGCTGCCTTGGGGTAGAGACAACCACCAAAGATGAGGCATATTGGTGTAACCTTCAGAACAGCCCCACAGTCATCTCATGCACTGGAAATGAGTCACAGAGCTCCCATGAGTTAACTTCTGCTCTCAACTGCCACAGGAAAATCATGCCTTTCTCTTAATGTGTAAATATGTACTTTCTTCCAAATCCTGCTCAATCTTCCTCCCCAGCACAATCTTTTGCAAGTTAGTCACGACAACAGTTTTGTTTAAACAATGACAGAACGTGAAAATAGAGGAGTGAAAAAAAATTTTCAGAGTTAAAAAGAATTTGTGAAGTGTTCTTTGTTAAAATCAGATATAAGTAAGACACTCACCTTGCTGTCTGTTAGTTCATAAATTTTTTGACTGACATACGTGACTTCAGGCTTTGGCTCATTGTACACAGCTCTTCTAGAAATATTTTTATTGGGTTTTGAAAGTCGTAGGGTGCTTCCTTCGAGTCGCACATAAACAGAGTGAGTCAACGTAGCATGGTATGTTTCTGGATCATAATTATAAATTTCATTCATCCATCCCTAGAGAAGAAGATGCTGTTAACAGGCTTTTAAGCTGCTGGAAAACCATATACAGCATGTACCTAAAAACTTTAAATTATTATCCAAGCTTTTGCCAAAGTTATTTCACTTAGTGCACGAACAGAACAAGGCAATAAATGCCCTAAATGAGGTAGCACCAAATCAACAGAGCATGAGATGAGGACAAGTTCTCAAGCACACACTGTGTTTTTGTGATTCTGTCACTCTGTATATGTAGCACAGAGTACTCTCACCTCATCCCCAGGAGCCACGGTGGGATCTGCAGACAGGAAGAGCCACAGGGCAGGAGGGCTGAGCAGCACAGCAGCTCCTCTGCTCCCAGCAAGCTCGGACACGTTAATCACCCAGAGTCCAGGCAGAGCAAACAGCCTGTCTGCTCAAAGACAGCTCTGACATTGTAATCACCACAATTAAGGACTCAGTGGAAGACCACAATGGAGTTTGCTTTCATGCACCATCACCGTTTGAGATCATTTAACATGTTGTGTAACTGCCCAGCTACAACACAGGAGTCATACACGTGGAGCAAATTCAATTAATTTCTGTGCTGTGAAAGAAACAGAAAACAAACCAGCCAGTCCTGCTGTAACAAGCCTCTAAGTGCTGACTCTGACTGTGGGGGTGATGATGCTCCTCTTCTCCAACATCTGATTACAGGAATAAAGATGACAAATGGGGCAGAAGGCAGGCAGAATATTTATTCAAGGAGAAGTTTTCCTTCCCTTAACCTGCCACACAACATTCTTCGATCATTGTTTTTATCTCCACATCAGAAACTTAAGTTCAGCATACTCAATATTCATCAATGTCAACAGAAGGTGAAGAGGAGCAGAAAGGCAAATGGCACCTTTACAAACACCTGGGTGATTACAGTGGGGGGGAAGTGCAGAGAGCTGACTGAGCACCCCAGTATTTCTCAAAACAAAGTTGTAACTACCTTATGCAAAACATCCCAAAAATTACTGCAAGATTTCAACTTATTAAAGAAGTTTCCACCCACACAGAGAAATGTGGCATTTACTTTTGTGCTCATTTTCTTCAGTGCCACAATTTCCCACAGTAGACAGCATACGCTTTCTTAGGTGCCATAGTAACAGTGATATCTGTTTTGCTTACTCCAACACCTAGCTCCATTTTCACTACAAAACCTGAAAAAACTAGATAAATTAGCATTTCTTTTATGTTCAGAAAAGATTAAAGTCATTCATCTTTGCTCAGCTCCAAAGCAGATTATGTCTTTTATTAACAGAAATGCCTATACCAGGACATACTCTTTGAAGAAGCTTTATGGTTGCATTTTTCTTACAGTGGGTTATACATGACTCCCATATAGGAAATACAATGCACGAGGAAGAGTTTTCTATAAGCCATCAAACTCTGCACAGCAGGGAGGGCTGTAGGTTTGAGCACATCCCGTCTCCTTCCTAGAAATTATTTAGCCAAGACATCTTTGAGCAGACAGCAATTAATTTTCAGCCAGGAACTCCAGCTGGACTTACTGAAGCACAAGAACATCATGTGAGTTGCCCAAAGCCACCGTGTGCGGGAACTGGAATATCCATATGGCCCACACATCTCTGGAGCAACTCCCACCTGCCCCTGATCAGATCTCCAAGCTATTTCTATCTCAAAGTCTGGAGCCTGCAGCCAGGCAAACGTGCAGATGGGAATTTGCTGCCTCAGAAGTTTCTTGCCTTCTCCTGGAAGGCCATTCAGCCAACACCGCACCAGCTGGCACAGAGAGAAAGGGCTGCTTTGAGAGTGGGTCCTTATGGGAAGCTTAGTCACATGAGTGCTTTCTCGAACTCCAATAAGCTTTCTATTTTCAGTAGAAAGGTTGGAAACTTATGGGTACGTGTGGTAGCCAGGAAGGAAGGGCAGACTGCACCTGACATTCCTTTAACAGCCTGCTTGAGATGGAACTGTGATGAAAACAAGGAGTGATTTACTCATCGTAGACTTCCCTGTGCCAAAGTAAGAAGTAAAAATCCCTCCTGCTTTTCTGATCCCTACCATGTGCCCAGGCTTTCCACTTCAAACAAATGGATTAGCTGTACAATGTGCCAAACACACAATTCTCACACCCTGTAGTGCCTCCCCTGCTCACCCATAACCCAGCAGAAGTGCAAACACAGCACAACCACCAGTTTTCAGCAACTGAAGAATCAAGTTCAGGCTTAAGTATTTGCGGTTTTATTTTCAGAAAACAGTCAGGGTAAAAGAGACAACACATTACTACAAACCCTCCTTGTACATAAAATTTTAGTTTTCTAATTTCTAAGGATGAAGTTTCTTCTTTGCACTCGATTTCCAAGTTATTTTCTTACAGAGAAATACTGTATGGCCAACAGTAAAACGTTAATGCTTCATCAAATGATGATTCTTCCTCTATTAACAAATCTGAAAATGTGTGGCAGCTGCAGGAATTTTATCTGACAGTGTTAAAGGAAGTAACAACACCACCTGCCTTCTCACTTCAGCAATCTTCAGTTCTGTAAATTGTTTCACCTAGCTTAAAAAACACTGAGGTTATCCAAGAAGCCCCAAAAGTCATTCCAAAGTTCCTGCACTTTAAGAACAATTTCAGCAGAAATACCTCCGCCTCTCTTTTTGCAAAAGCGAATTGGAACAAAAGATTCACAGCCCACGGAAACCGTTTTGCAAGGCACCCAAACAGAGAAATTGTGTAACCACAACGTGCTAGCAACAGATATATTTTCCCAAACTACTGAAGCAACAATGGATTTCCTTGTGTAGGAGAGGAGTGACTGTAGGATGGGTCTTTTCTGTTCCAGCAAAGTTGTTAAAATAAGAAATTTAGTAATTCTGGGAGGACAATGACCATAGTCATATGCCACTGTGCAGCTGCTGGCCATTTACACTGGTCCTGTGATCTCCATTTATAAAGGTCAGCAGTTGCTCAACACTCCCAGTGAAATCAGGAGAACGTGCCTGGCCATCAGGCTGGGAACCACCCTGAACATGGAGCTGCTCCGAGCTTTTCTATCCCAGGTCACAGCTACAGCCCAGAACTGCTGCCACTGCTCCAGCCCTCGGGACACTCAGTCCGTGGGACATGGGCACCTAAAAAAACAGTTTCAAAAGCCCCCCCCAAGTTTGATCTTCCTCTTTCCTGACTGGGCTCCGAATTTTTTATTCCAACTGCAGTTCAACAAAATAATTCATGTAAGAACTGCACAGTCAGGCCTTGTAGGTACCAACTTTTTAGTGTTACTTATGTAAGGTCTCAGGTTCTCCTGAGAGGGGAAGATGGGGAGAACTGCAAAAGATCCTTATGAAGGATCCAGAGGGCTGCAGGCACAGACCAGGTCTGTGGGTAAAAATAAATTAAAATCATTACTTATGATACTTTCAAATATATAAATAGAAGAATCAGCAAAAGCCACCTTCAAAATACAAGCCCAAACCTGGATTACAACTCTCCCTAAAGTTTCTTAGTGATATTAACCAGTTAACAGCCATTGTTATGAAATTATATAATCAGATGTTTTAGCATCAAAATTTTTTCAAGACTGTTGATCACTCAAATCACACTAATTGTGTGAGTATCCCTCTTATTACCACTATTTTGTAAAACTTCAACAGCATTTTGCTTCATAAATGAGGGGAAAATACAATGCATTTTTTGAGCTTCATTCACTGGAAATCCAAAGACAGGAAAAGGTCTGAGGTGGGAGAAGCAACCATCACCTTAACTGGAAAAAACATTGTCTGCCAGAGGCCACTATCAAACATGAAATCCCTTGGATGGTACTCAGGAACAGCACACTGATAAAGCCTCCTCTTTCTGTACAGCAGTGGCTCACAACCTCAATTTCTCCAGCAGGCACTGCCACTGTGTTCTCTTGAAAGTTCTCTCTAATGGAAAGGGTAAATTTATCATTTCCATTTTAGCTGTTACTTAAAACCTTTCCTATCAGCCAGCACAACACAAGGGAATGCACAGTTGAAAGGCCAAGAAGGAAGTTAGAAAAGACTAATGGATTAAAGAGAGAAAAAAATGCGGGCAGAGAAAAAAAACCTATAAGGAAGCCAGAGAACTGAAAACTACATGCAATGAAGATGAAGGGGTTTTGCGCATTTTCTGGTTGGGGGGCTGTTTTTCCCCAGTACCAAGGACATTTGACAGAGGTAAGTACAGAAATCTATAAAAGCACACACTAACCAGCACAACAGTCACTTTTTTCCACTGCCAAGGAACAATTTTGTGGGAGACAATAACCATGTTCAAGTATTTCAGCAACTGCTAAGGGGAATTTTGCACTAGCTTTCAAAAACTGGGAAATGCAAACTTCTCCAGCAATGTTTACATGGGGGAGAATGCACACATATTTGTACAAAAATAGCTTGACAGCAGTTTGGCAGAATCCCAACTCCTTGAGCCCCATAAAGGGATCTTACTCAGAGCATTTATCATAATTGCATGACAGCAGCCCAGGCCAGAATACCAGACCAACAAGTTCTGAAGAGAACATCTTTATGCAAGAGCATCAAGTTTGATTTTCCTACATTCACCTGAGTTTTGTTACAGATTAAGTCTTTACTGCCTTTTCAGAGGATCTAAGCTCTCCAGTACTCATTTTGACAGATGCAAATAGAAAATAGTTGTATGAAGTGGGAATAATAACTTGAAATCTGCTAAATCATATTATATTATGTTCCACTACAATATGGGCAGCAAGCTGGTTTTTAAACTCCTGAAGCATTTACATATTAAAGACAATTACTTTGTGTGTTATGAGCACAAGAAATACTCACCAGGTCATAAAAACCATTAATCTACATTTATACAGACTTCTCCACACTGTTAATTTCTTGCCTACAGCCATTCTCATAAGATGTATCTCCTCAATAAAAGCATTAAAATATAGTTTAAAGATTCCTGACTAAGAGCTGACATCTCAGAGATAGCCTAACACCAGCCAATAATGAACATCAGGATCTCTACCAGCTTTCAAGTATCGAGGAAGGGTCTTGGCTCCAAATAACAAGGACTGAACTGATAGCTTGTCAAGATTTGTACATGGGAGCAGCAGGTAATTCAATTGGGCAGACAGGAGTGCTCAGTCTGAATTCACTACAGCAAATAATAACCACAACTCGTATCATTCAAGAAAAAAAAGGGAACACCGAGGTAGAATAAGGGCTAGACAGGCAATTGCCATCTTTATGCAAAAAAAGTAGTTTTATATTCTGTTTGTCTAATTTATCTGTCACCTAAAAACACTTGAAATTAGTTATCAATACATTATAGATTCTACAGTACATACCATTCTGAATTTAAATTCATGCAATCTTTGTGCTGTTACAGTTGGAGATGCACCTTCAAAAAGCTCAATTTAATATTTACACAAATACAAAAAATGCCTCCACAAATACTCTGATGAGCAGGTGATATCAAGTGAAGGTTACACCACCAGCACTCAGAAATGCTTCTGCTGCACATCAGAAACCAGCAGATGTTTTACTGGTCTGAATTCTGCAACTGGAAAAATATTACTTTAATTCATCACAGATGGAGATTAGGAGAACAGGACAGGGACCAGAAGCACTAAATGAACAGAGGGGTTGGATGGATCACAGCTGGACAGGCAGCAAAGTGACACATGAAGTGACAGCAACTTGCAGTATCTCAACAACAAATGGAGATAGGGGAAGGCAGAGAGCAGGAAGGACAAACTTTCATTTAAAATCAGCTCTCAGACACATTTTGCTGAACTGCAATTCCTCCTCCTATTTCAATTAGCTGATGTTTGAGGAGGACCCATATGCTCTCCAATTCTCTATGCCCTACTTGAACACAATGATTTTGTCTCTGCTTAGACTGAACAGACCAGACAAATTACTGCCTAGACAGTAAAATAACCCAGAAACAAAATACATCTCCCAAGATGCAGCTTCAAGCACAAATACTATTTTACACACTAAACTTTGACACTACTTGCTCTCAGTAGTTCAGTTGGATCATTTCACATCTATCATCAAAGCCATTTCCCCTTTTACTTTTGAAGAAATTCCATTTTCTACTAATCTCTAAAGACACCAAAGTCTTATATATTCTTGGATACTGAACCATTTGTACCCCTGCCAAAGTGAGTTGACCCTAAAAAACTATTTACAAATAGGGACATTTCAGCTCATTTACACCTTCAGGATAAATCTAGTTTACTCCTTCTACCCAAAATAATGCACACAGACACACACACAAAATGCCATGGCCTCACCTTCAGTATTTCAGGTTCTTTGATGTCTAGAGCTCCTGTATTCCATCGTTTTTTCATGTTTTTATGCAATTTGAGATACTCATGAGTACGTGGAGTAAGAAGCCAAATCACACAGACAGCTACCATAAATCCAAGGGCCATTCCAAGTAAGAGTCCACTTAAATAGCCAGGGAGAGGGATAATAAGGTAAGCATAAACTAACAGTGTTAATAAGTATAAAGTTTTCACTGGTATTTTAGGCTGTTGCACATCCAGATTATTTTCATCTTCACTACTGAGCATAGTAACAGTTTCCTCAGTCATCTCAGCATCAACCACAGTTTCAGCAGGTTTATCAGTTTTGCTTTCCTCCTCTAGCAAGAAAAAGTCTTCAGAATACAGTTCACAAAACTCCTCATCCTCCCTGCTCACTAGTGCAGACAAGGAACATTTTTCAAGTACGAGTGAAGGTTTTGACCCCACGTCCTTTGTGCTTGCAGACTGAGAGCTTTTGGTCTCCATCTCTTTTGCATGTTCTTCTGCCCCTCTTGACTGATCGCTCTTAGTCAGGTGAAAGTCACTCCCAGAGAAGTCCCCTTCTGAATCACACTCCTCTTCCTTAATGCTGTAGTTGTTATTGCTTTCCAAATGGCCATTCAAACTGGAAAGGTTTGAGAGTTCTGAAGCACTTGAAGATAAGGCTTTGGGCCTGTGGCTACTACTTTCATCACCCATTATTTTACTGAGCAGCTGAAGAGGCTCATAGATTACCTCAGAAAGGCGTCTTTTCGTATCTTCAATTTTAGCCTCCATTTCAGGTACTTTAAAAAAGGAACGAGTGTCGGAGGGGGATGTTAATGGAGAGGAGGGGGCAGTTTTAGAATCGCCACCTGTAGCTCGAGGTTGAGTGAACTGTTTGAACAGATGCAAGTTCAGTTTCGAGTCAGGTGGCCTGTAAGACACAGCTTCAGACTCTTGTTTAGAAGTGTCTGTAGACAGAGATTTCACCAAGGTTTTCATCAACTGTCTATGTCGCATTGGTGGGGTGGGTTCTTTTGGTTCCACTTCTGTTGAAAAGGACTTGACCAACCCCTTAAAAGGCTTTGAACTAGAAACTGTGGATGATCCGCTAGAGCAGGCAACTGATTTGGAGGGGGATGAGGATGGGGAAGACGACAGACTGGATTTCTGTTCCATGGGTGGTGCTGCTGCACCTGATGCGCCGAAGGTGTGACATGAGTGTGACGATGGAGACAGGACTGGTGGCACTGCACTGAGTTTTTGGGACGGGGAAGGAGAGTCCAACAGCTTTACAGTTTCTGCAGTTGGCAGCACTGCAGGCGATGAGGACAGCGGTGATGCAGAGTCGGCCATGTTAAGCGAGGTAGCTGGACCAAAAAAGTCATGGCCAGTATGCTCAAAGCAGAGGTCTTCCTTGGCTTCAAGTGCTGTTACAATGCTTTGGTCATCTAGTTCCTCATCAGGAAACTCTTTAAACTCCTCTTCCTCCTCTTCTTCCTCCTTCCCACATGCAGAGAAATGAATAGTGATGGTTTCTCGGGAGACAGATCGTTGGACCTGCACTTTTGGTGTTGACTGCTTTGAGGACATTTCACCAGTTTTCTCTGCATGGCTACTGTTCCGACTTGTCATTGCAGGTTCCAGAGATGTGTCAGAGTCTGGGAAGAAAACAAAACACCATGTTAAATGCATTTTTCCCTCCTTCAAATACCCTTATTTTCAAGCATTAAGCCAAACACAATTTTACACAGAAAAAGATCCCAAACCAACTCACACCAACAAAAAAAACCAGAAGCGGGAGATACCTAGGCTCAAAATTACAGATCTAGGTTACTGTGTGCTACTTAACTTATTTCCACATACCACAAAACGGCAATATCAAAAAACACCATGTTGTTAAAATTATCTTCAAGTGCCCTGAAATTACAGTTTATCTCTGAAGCATCACCTTTCTATTTTCCCTGCCAGATGTACCTCTGACTTCCAGAAGCCCCATCCCACTCCAACACACTGAAATTCTTCACTCCTAACTCTCAGCCCCTTCTACATGCAACACTTAACACTTTATACCTTATAAATAAAGAAAATTTGAAACGCAAAGCAAGGTCAGAAATATGTAAAGGTCAACATGTGGGGAGCACATTATTTACGCATTTTATTGACCCATGAAAGTCAATTTAGCATATACTTACATGGAGAGGAAACAGCATGCATTTAAACCAAGGCACTGGTGACCATACACAGAGATGGCCCAGGAATTACAGGATTAGCTCTGCCTCTCCAGCTGGGAGGCAGCCCTTTATCTCCACTGCCAAGACAGCAAGTTTACCACTTCAGTAACTGAATTATTTTTCAGAAGCTGTTAAAATGCTGTAATCAAACTGTCAAGCTGAATTAATGCGAGGCCTTTGCTGATGTTTAAAGAGCAGTTCAGAAAAATGATTATGTGGTGGTGAAGAAATTGCACTTCACAAACAGTTGTGATATCAGATTGTATTATCCAGCAAGCCAGTGCCACCTGTTCGGCATCATCATCCCACTAAAGGCTGCAACCCTTTCTACTTCCTAGCAGAGCTGTTCATGTAAACATTTTTTAACCTGTCACTAAACTAAGCTGGGTTAGACATTTTAAGACAGCAGATCTTTGCTACACGGCTTATTCAGAGTGAGTATCTGTCCACAACTTCCTACACACTACAGTTGTCCATTTCATGGCTCCTAAATTGTTGACAATTCCTTGCTTCTTCCAGCATTTGGAACTTCGCAATCAGGCTGTACAGAAGGGGCTGGATGTTAACCTGCTTCATGCAAAGCCCTCAGAAATTTCAATTTCAGGGTTTGGTAGTGGTTTTTTTAAGTCTCATTTCTGCTGCATATGACAGGGAGCCAGTTTGGGTCGAAAGGACCAAAAGAAACATTCAGACCCTGGTCGAGCTTTCACTTCACATCTCACCCTTGTTCTGATGACTGCTTAGGAAACAAAGATTCTTCCTAAAGATCAGTTCTAAGTTCAGCTTTTATCATGGAACAGTTTTCTTCTATCCTCCCCAAAATCCATCCATACATCCACATAGCAGCATTAACAGAGAACTCCCTTCAGTGATGGAGATGTGCCTCCAGCCCACCTGGGGCTCAGC
Organism: Eopsaltria australis; assembly: GCA_034509425.1. Classification (NCBI taxonomy): domain Eukaryota; kingdom Metazoa; phylum Chordata; class Aves; order Passeriformes; family Petroicidae; genus Eopsaltria; species Eopsaltria australis. The sequence goes on from JAVTVJ010000489.1 coordinate 915,932, forward strand.
AGGCTCACCTTTCCTACTACATCTGTGGATCAAGTAGTTATTTACCCAAATACTAAGAACTCTCAGTTATCTGAGAGTTATGCACACTTATCAGTCAGCTGTATGCATAACTTGGTGAGTGCTAAGGTTGGTAAGAAATCTGGACTCTCATTTCCCTGTTGGATTAGCACACCTGGGAACCACCAGCAGACAGAATCCATGCAATGGACATGGTTCTGTTTCACATAGCTCAGACTGCAAATTACCGGATTTTCTGGACAAACACACCCAAACTTATTTTGGAGAGGGAAAAAAATAAGATACATATTCAACTTCATTTCCATAGTGCTGGGCTATCACACATTTAATATTTTGGCCCAGTTGTGAAATTGCAAAACTAACACCAAAATTTGAAAGTACAAAAACCCTACACATTTTTCAGGTCACTGAGCCACCACAACACTATACACTAAGGAAGGAGAAAACAAACAAACAAAAATCAAAACCCCACAAATATAATAACAAAATCCCCCTTGCACACAATGCTGCTGGCATCAGTTTGACCCCTTCTCTTCTGCTGTTCAGCAATAACTGTTTATCAATAATCTAGGAAAGCAGGAGAAAAAGAGTAGCAATTCCCCCCACCTCCAAACAGCATTTTCACTGTGGCATTTTGTGTCAGCTAGAACTTCATGGGTTTGGATAGCTCTTTAGCACACTGTGTTTACACTGAACATTAATTAGCTCGTGTTTAAACACCAGTTGCCATGCTGTGCTAATGCAGTGCTAATGACCTGAAACAGATGAACTTTACTTGCACACACCAAATGTACTGAAAAGAGATTTTACTGCTTACTGAACAAGCAAGATTTTCTTAACATCATTATTAACTTGTTAACACAGGAGGGAAATTCTTGATTAGCCAGTATTTGCCTACCCTAAGCATGTTACTGTAGCACAAATTATGTCATATAAAAGCATGTTTCCAATCCATTCCTGAACACAATCTCTGTTTTACTGTGGAGGATTTGGACCTTCGTTTTTTCTTCCAAAGTAGATGCTGAGAAGCTTTTCCTTGACAGCTCTTTCAGTAGGTGTTAGGTTTTGATAAAGCTATTTCATCAGGTTCCTGAACCATACATTTTTATCCCTTAAATAGTTTTAAAATATTCACTTCTTACTCATTTCTGGCTACATTTTCCTCACTCATTTCTTTCCCCTACTCCTCAGCTTCTCTCCCAGCTGTTTGAAGACCTGATGTTCCAGCCTCACCATCTGAAGTGGCACAATTCCAACTGTTTGCAGATTATATTGGTACTTGCAGAAACACAGGTTTTTACTGGTCCTTCTTTTGAAGGCCACACTGTTTCCCTTCTCTGGCTGCCTCTTCAGGGTTTTTCTGGTGTTGATTCTGAAGATGCATAGTACTAGTTTTATTTATGTGGTAGGCAGATCTGAGTAAGTCCTACACCCTCAGGCTTCAAATGATTCAAAATACGAACTTTTACCCAGAAGGGAAGAAGGCTGCTCAGAAAAGAATTCCTTTCCCCCAAAGGTCTGAACTTCGTATGTTGTTGCAGGGTGGAATGAGAGAGCTGCCAACCAACTGCTGCCATTTCCACTTCTGACCTCAAGGCACTGCATCCCCATCTCCCACAGAGCAGCAGTTTATAATCCTCACCTACAGGCATTGCTTTTAAAGCTCCAACAACAAGAAACACTGAGCCAGGCAAACAGGGAATGCAGCTGCCTGGGACATACAACATTCCTCACCCAGCCCTTTCCTATGAGCAGAGAGGCAGCAGGGCTGGAGCTCAGGATGCTTTTGCCCGAGTGACAACACGTCTCCACCACGCTGTGATGCACCTGGTGATGAACAGGGACACCTAGGGAGAGGCCAGGTGTGGGTTAGGCCATGACACCTCTTGTAAGCGTCACTGCAGTAACTGTGCTCTTTCCCAGGAATGACTGGGAGTTCACAGGAAGAGCCAAGCACCCAGCAATCTGCCCTTCTGCCCAGCAGCATAAACACCCTTCTGTTCCTTTCCCTGCAGTGGACAAACACACCCCACCCTTCCTCAGCTGAGCCCCAGAAAGCACCTGTTCACAGCACTGAAAACACACAGTCCATCCAAGAGCCTTAGACAATTATACCACCAACTTTATAAAGCAAAGCAATTATTTTCACATTAACAATTTAGAAGATGATTCCAACAACAAAGCAGCAAACTAGGACCTAACTTAAAAGGTCAAAGTTGCATATACCACACTTAGTCATAATCATTCAGCTGGAGAAACAGGCTGGATTGGGTAACTAAATCCACATGCTTTGCAGCAGCCAACTACTCCAATGACATTGCTATTACTTATTGCAACATATTTGTGAGGGGGAAAGGGTACACAGTACATTGCATTAGCAAAATGCTTTCAGAAAAATGTGCAGCAAGGTTCAACACTTGTATTCTTGTTGCTACTAAACAGACCACAAAATCTGTTTTCCACAAAACAGAAATTCCTTCCCTCCTAAGTAAAGGAAAAGCCTTACAGGTTATTAAACAGCACTGCAATACTTTCCCCTGGATCTGTCAGTTGTGCCAGAAGAACAAGCCCTAAATGCTGTTCAGGAAACAACGAATTTGATTACTGATAATGCTACAACTCAACTTCATGCAGATTGCTACAGCTGTTCATAGGGAAAGATGTTTCTCACTGGTTATGCCTCTGCTTTCCCTTCTCAGCCATCACTTGTCCAACAGGCAGCCCCTGCTTTGGCAGACTGGGGAAAAAACCCAGTTGTTCTTTAGGATTCATAGGGCCTTTTTTATCATTTTGGGTTACTTGGTAGTCATTTTCAAGTGTCAGACTCAAAACAGGTAGACAGTTCATACTCTAAATCTACCCTTCATTTGGCAGGAAGCAGAAGCAGCAGATCTGTTTTAGACAATCTCTGCAGCCTCCATGTGAAGTGATAGATTTTTATATTAATAGGAACAGGACCGTGTTCCAAACCAGGCCAGTACCACATAAAATCTTTCCCAGACTGGGAACGCCTGCACAAGCCAGTATGATCTGAAATTCATATTTGCTCTCAAAAATTCTAGATTCTGTTTGATTTACTAGAAATTCAACCAGTACCTGCCTTCCAACACTGAGATATGTGGGAGAACTGCTGCAATTCTTTATACTTATTTAAAATAAGTAACAGAGCTCTCGGTATCAGACAAAATTTTCTGTTAAGAGCAAGAAGTCTTCATTCCAGGTCCTTCAAAATGAAGGACAATATTAGTGAAAAGCACTACTTTGCCACAGAAGTAGTCTAGAAAACAAATTTCCATTTAGCCCAGAATGCCCTCCCTGAAGCAGAGAGCACAGCTGCTGGGACATTATCTGTCACATGAATTTCATCTCATTCAGCGGATCTATACCATTAAAGACAAAAAAAACGGGGATACAAAATGCAAAATTCAACATTCTTTCCTATCCCCATTCAAATTTCTAATTATGATCAATTAAATTCCCCTGGCATCTCCATGAGTTAATGTATTCCATAGTTAACATCTATTGTTCCTTTTACATCCACTAGTCATTACTTTTAAATGAACTACAGAGCCAGGGTTGGTAATTACTATCACACAATAGCCCTGTGAAACCTTCCTGTCAGGGATCCAGTTACCCAGCCTGGAGACAAGGCTTTAAAGCTCAGTTTCCACCAGGAGCAAGAAGGAAATTTTGCTTCACTTTCCAAGTTCATGCAACTGGATTTGACATAGAGGTGGGGGGGGGGGGGGAAGGAGGGAGGGGAAGAGGAGCAAAACCTATTTTAAATCCAAATGCAGAAATGAAAAAGGTTGATATCAATATCAAGCACCATTAAAAGACTGTAGTCGAATGTGTTGAGTAGAAGCCAATCCCTGATCATGGCCAAAACTGATGGTGCCACCCACTATGGGTCACAATAAACACACACAGCACATATCCCTGACAGAGCAACCCAGGTTAGCACAGCTAAGCTGGGTGAGAGCTGAAACACATCCAGCACGAGTTCTCTGAGCATCATTAAAGAAAACCCCAATGTTTTTGTGCAAAGCTTTTAAGTTCAGAACAATTTAAGTTAAATAATCAGCATTTAAGTATGCTTAGTGGTACTTAAAAAGAGGATCCTAGCAAGATTTTAAAGTCTTGCCAATGAGATGGTAATTTTAATGAAACTTATAAACCTATCAAAGAAACGAGTAAGAGTCATTTAAAGTCCAGAACAGAAACGTCAAATAAAATTGCAATGACAAATAGGAGTCTTCAAAACTACTGGAATTTTGTTGCTGCTGCTGAGGTCCCCAAGCTTGTCTTTACAACATTTCAAAAATAATCAAGAAAAATTGTTTAATGTTAGCTAAGCAAGTGTATTCTATATTAACATTTTCCCCAAAGACCTAAGAAAGGTCAGCTGCCACATTAGTTTCTTTGCCTTTACCGATAAAAGAATAATTATTATTCTTTCCTGTTCTTCTTCCATGACACACCACTGATCAAAAGCTTTAAAAACCGCACTACAGTCTCATTTTAACAAATACAAAAAAACTAAGCAGTTAAAGGTTCTCCAGAAATTCAGAAAAACTATTTAATGATTTTCAGAAGGCTGAAGTGAAGCAGTATTTTTAAGAAATCAAGCATTTTCCCTAACAGAAATAAAAGATGTTTTTAGGCAAAGCTCTGCTCTCTGGAATAGATTCAAACTGCACCAGAGTGTAATTATATTAAGGAACACTTACTCCCAGTTGGCACAATGAGAATGAATAAAAATTCTAGTACATACATCATATTTTCTCCATTCACGTGTTCTCCTCCTATGAACTATACTCTTGTTTATCATTTGTAATTGCAAGCAGCACCTTTTCCTTCTAAAACACTCCACATTAAACAGTTCAAAGGGACCTTTTACAATTTCCCAGAACAAAATCAACTCATATTCCTCCCTCCCATCCTCCATCACAGATTTTGGGGATTTAGTAATTTCCTATAACAATATTGCTGTCTTTAAAATTGTATTAAAATATGTCTTTTTCCAAGTAGCTACTTGCAGGCATCAAAATTACCCAAAAACTTAATCTGGCCACAAGTGAGAAGAGAAATGCCCCAGAAAAAGAAAGGTTTACAGACCTAGATCTGAAATTTCTGCAGCAAGGGATTCAGAAATAGACACATTAAAACAAGGGCAAATTCAGAACCAGACTAAAGCCAGCTTTTCCCACTTTTCTCAATCTGCTGTACTCTCTTCAGAGTTACACCAGCGAGCCAAAGGAGAGCAAAAAAAACCCAACAATGGTCTTGAAATTCTGAGCATAAATATATAACTGCTGCATTTATTTGCTCTCTTCAAAAAGGGAGGAGAGCCTACATCAGAATCTTCTGGTGCTGCACAAGTTCTGCATCTTAACATGTTGGATTTCTGTAATAATAAAGCATCAAAAGCTTACACATAAAAAATGACATCCTGTGGAAAGGGTAAATGGTGAGGTAAAATAGGACAGAATTGTAACTTACTCTCGTATCTCAGTGGAAAAAAAAAAATCACCTCCTCATTAATCTGATAAAAGATTATCTAAAACCTCTGTGGATTAGTCCACAGCTGAAAACTCTGCCCACATCTCCGATTAAATTAAAGGTCACTATGAAATCTTTAGGGGAAATTTTGACCGAGTGACTTAGAGAAAAGCATGTTTCCAAAATGAAGTAAAATAAGAATCCTAAATTAAAAAGGGCTTATCAGAATGGTCTTGCAGGCTCGTTTTTCCCAGTGCAAACGCACATCAATAGGTAAAACTGCCTACAGGGAGCAAGTGAGCATTCAAGGGCTTCTTCTTATATTTACATTCATTTCCCTAACAAAAAAAAATCCATCAATAGTCACAGTACCTGCCAAGGTAAAACAACCATCACACACCTTTATATGAAAAGGTATTAAAAATAAACAGGCTTGTCCACACAAAGCTAAACTCAAATACACAGAGGAACAACACCAATTAGTAACTCAAACTCTAAGTGCTCATGTAAAATACAGTTATGAGAGATTATTAAAAAAGAAATGGAATCTACAGATTTACCCATAGGTATCTAAAGACATCTTTTTTTCAGGGGATTTTTAATGATCGATCAAATGTCATATTTCTTATGTACAGCCTTCATTTTAATTTCATGCTCTGCAGAGGATTAGCATTCAAGGTGCTTTATGGCTTTTTAACATGACAGGACAAAGCACACAATCGTGGTTTCTTTAGGTCTCAGAGATGTTTTCAAAATTACAGAATGGGATATTCTCTGGTATTATTAAACAGGACTAAAGCATTTAATATTCAGAAGTATTCAGTTTTGGACCTAGCACACATCCCTAAGAAGCAAGGTAGTAACTCTTCAAATAAAAGAAACAATTAGAAAAAACAGATAAAGAGCTACAGACGAGGCAGTTGGCACAAACCGAAACAAGAACAACTAATCAAAGCAAGGCTATTTTTAAAAAGCTTAAACTGTCTAGGGAAGGGAGGAGGGCTGCATTTACATTTAATACAAATAAAGTATTCATAGCCAACTAGAAAGGCAGTTGTACTCAACACACGGAAATTAATTATCCTAAGGCACCTGAAGATACAGAGCAAGCTGCAAATATTAACATAGGGAACTGCTCTTAGAGGCCACGTTGATTGCAGTTGTTCACCTCCTTGTATCTCATCTACCCAAGGAAAAGTCTTTGACAAATACAGAAAACGCATTTACAACACAACAGGATTGCTCAGAAGCCTCTGCAAGTATAATGCCCAGAGGGTCCAAAGGACAGAAAAGCTTAGGAAAAGGCCGATAAACAGGACTTCAAAACAAGCAAGTCTTTCCAGAACTGCCATCGAGTTTGGGAAGTGGTGGGACAAAAGTAATTCAACCCAAAAGTCAGAGTGTTCTGCAAAGTTTCTTTCAAATATTTGTTCCCAGCACCTAAGAGAGGCAGTCCTGCCAATCACTCCATGCTGTGCAATAAGTAGTCTCTCCTGTCACTGGATTTCATGAAAAAATTAATGGGGAAAGGTATTACCAGCATTTCCTGCTACCTGGAAACTGCAGGAGAAACACAAATCAGCACCACATGAACAGAAATGCTCTTTATGATCTAAGTTTGGAAGGAAATGCACTAGAATTCCAGACTTCTCTGAAACCCCTGTGCAGGTAATCATGTTATTTTTAGTTTCAGTATTATTAGGAGAGAAAAATTTAGCTTTAACTTACCTGACTGAAGAGCAGTGTTCCCACAGCATTTGGAACAAGTAAGATGATAAGAGTCACTAACACCTTAAAGCAGCAACAGCAAAGACTCAGAACCACATTAAAGCAGCTCTAGAATCACACATATTCTAGCAAGAACTGTGCAAAGATCATCAGCTAATGACAGCTTACTTAAAATACTTTCACTTCTAATTCATAGAAGGATCCAGAGAAGGTTAGCAAAACAAACTCCAAAGAATCCTTGTCCTAAGAATAGCCAGAAAATAAAATGTCAGATTTGGAATTGGCAAGTACCAGACATTTCTCTCTTTGCTTAAGGCAACACTCATCTCATTCAGATTTATGTACAACTCAGATACCTAGAAACTAAAATGCAAAAGTTCAGCAGCACTGAGGCTTTCCAGCTGGAGGACACAGAGTGACGAGCACAGGAGAACATCCAAGACACTGAAATGGAACCCAGATGGCCCCAAACCTGAATTTTTACCACTCTAAGGACAAAGCAATTTATTAAAAAACCCCAAACACCCAAGCAAACACACAACGTAGAAACACTGTTGACCCTCAATGAGCAAAGATAATAGGTGAGACTCAATTAAAACATTAGGACAGACACCCCAGACTTACCCAACTTCCCAACTGCCTGTCACGACATAAAGTGTCTGGGGAGCTGTTCAGCTTGTCAAAAGCTTCTAGAGCCTTGCAACTGTTATGTACATTTCAGTACCATCTCTCAATGACTAACTATGAATTAAAGAGTGGCTTAGGCATTTTATGATTAAAAATACTGGACCATGAGACAGACAGACACAAAAACACTCACTCAAGTGCACAGGGCTGAAGCAATTGTACAATTCTTAGTTATTCTATTACAGTACATTCTAATATTTCACAAAATCCACAAAAGCAGCAAGGCAAAGAAAAAAAAAAAGGATGTGGCAAAAGCATTCTCATGTGTGTTTTCATGTAAAAACACTTTCTTGTTTCTCCCATAGTATTTATAACTCTAAGTATTTCAAGGTGTAAACTTATTAATTGACAGACGTTGGCAAGAATTTTCCCTGGACTTTGTTATTCAGAACATGAAAGAGGCCTTGCCACAAACAGCACTGAAATCAAAGGCAGCAGCTCCATCTGCATTCCCCTCTGTTTCTTGCATTACACACAGAAGAGAGCAGGACTTAATGAATCAGTGAAAGATATTAAAGCTTTCTGGTGGTTAGGTTTTGGGCTGCTTTTCGGTCTTTTCCAGGAGCAATGGAGGTAACTCCTATTTCTAACAGCTGCAATACACTTTAATTGCAACATCTGACAGGTCAATTACAGATTGCCTGACCTTAACAGCTGCTTCACAGGCCTGACTCCCATTGAAACCAACTGAGTCAGAAAATTAGCACCTCCCACAACATATTTTTTATGCCTAATTGCTAAGAAACCATGGGAGGCAGATATATGAAAAAAACCCAACAACTTTACTGGCATTCTGAATGTAAATGATCATTTCACAGGAAAGTAAAGACACCATAGTGCTCATAAGGAGAAAGAAAGTCAGTACACTGAGAGGGTAAAGCGAGGTCCTTGCGCATATGAGGATCCTGCCTACTCTGTTTTTCTCTCTCAAAATGTGGTACTGATAACAAGCCTGGAAAGATAATTTGCCATGTGAATACTCAAAAAAAGCAAACAAAATAAGACTGGAAAGAACGTAAACGGAGCTCTCCTCTCTTCTTTTTTCAGGAGAATGGATCTACCCCAACATGGTCTTTATGTGAATCAAGTGTGAAATTAAGGAAAAATAAAATTTTCCTTGTAAGGTTTAAGTTCATGACAGTTTTTCTGAACTTTTCATCACTCCTTGAGAAGTGTTCTCACCTATTACTGGTTTTCTCTCAACCTTTGCTCCTCTATGGTGTAATTCAGTCGCAGCACACAGACACAGGTCCTTAACTTAGTGGAAGGCAGATCTCAGGTTGCCCAGTACAATGGAACTTCTGTAAATGAAATCACTCCTCCAGAACTCTATTTCAGAGAGGCACACACTAAATTTTGACCAGCTACGTAGGGAGCTGTAAAACACACAGACAGATCTCACTTCAGAGAACATTAATCAGCATCGTGGTCTCCAGGAATTTCATCTGACAACCTCACAGGGTGAAAAGTAAAAAGATCAGCAGGTGGGTGTCTTGTAGCAATACAGACCAAAATTCACCAGTGACCTGCTGAATTCACAGTGCAATATGAACAGCTTAAAAAAATTTTAATGGATTTTTAAGAACTTCAGTTCTACTTTACATTCAAGCTGTCTTAATGCAAGCTCTCTATTGTCATTCTCCTTTGCAGTTACTTCCTTGTAAAAAAGAGCTGAAATCTTCCCTTTCTTATCCGATATTTGCTATTCAATAAACAGGTATCATCAGTGTCATGTTTGTCCAGGAAGTGTCTTCAACACCACAGAAGTTTCTACTACTGCACTCAGAAATAATTTCTGTAGTTTCAACCACTCGATAAAACAGTTATGAGTGAATGCACTCCCCTCTACGTGGGTTACATTTTGTGCACACACATGCACAGAAAAAGAAGTATCATTAAAGCAGCTTCAAGGAAATGAATTTTAGGTCATCAATTTTAAGGTCTTGATTTGCTGGGAGATAAAAGAACAGCAAAAGCCACCAGATGGATTCAAAAGGCCAAAGGGAAATAAGTGTCTTTGAGCCATATCCTGCCTTGTTCAATTACAGAATTATGCAGGCAAGTCTAATTTCAGGCATAGGGCAATGTTCCTATATACATGCTTAATTAATCCACCAGGCATTTGTTTCCCAAAGAGTCAAGCTCTGAATTACAAGCTCTGTGAGTAGGTTTGCGGGTACGCACAGCACATACTCGGCAGGGTGTGGGTGTGTAAACGAGGCTTTTAATTGCTCAGAGAGGTCAGGGCAGAGAAGCCAAGCAGAAGCGGCAGCTCCGGTTGTCTTCCAGGATAAGGTGACAAAATAGTGATGACTGAAGGGTGAGGAAGCTGCTCCCATCCCCACAGAGATGCCTCTGCCGTGCTCTGTAGAACGAAGGCTTTAGAGACAACATTGGTCACTCTTTTGGGAAAACACGTGCAAGTGGAAATGCATACATGGGATGGAAATCTCTCACTGCCACGCGTCACCACCCCGTGAGACAAGCTCCTCTCTGTGAAAATGAGGAACAGCCTCCACACCCCCTCAAAAGTTCTCCCAGCTCTGTGAAAGATCAGAAGTGTGATGCCAACAGACAATCCCTTCTTCAGCAGCCTGAGATCTGAACAGACCACACGAACCAGCATTGATTTGGCTGGTGTTACTGGAGAAGGAGGCTCAAAAAGCCACTGTTCACACCTCACCCATTTTTTGTCTACAAAGAAGTTTTCAAAATGGTCAACCTATGGTATTTTCATTGGTAAATGCACTGCTTAGGGCAGCTGGACAGAAAAAGCAGATTAAAAAAATATATCCTGAGAAAGCAAAAACACTCCTGGGCCACACCGTGATTTACTCATTTTTATAATTTCAATTGTGAAATTTTAACTTGGTAGAAAGAATGATAGCTATGTAGCTAGGATTTAAAAATAAAACTGAAAAGTTGGCCCAACTCATCAGAAAAGCAAAGATTCATAAAACCTGTTCAATACTCAAAAACCATTGCCAATCCACATCTCAAAGCTGCATGACAAAAGAAGCGGAGAGCCATACAACTAAATATTTACGCTCTTAAATAAAACACATCTCTTAATGCATCTTTTCAGACACTCACAGTTCTCTGAAACTGTTAGGCACTGCTTTCAGCTTGCCTGAAGCCTCAGCAGTGCTAAGGCTTCTGTGAACACTCAGCCTGGTGTCATAAAGGGAACAATAAAAGGGAATAAACAGAATTACAAAATAGGAGAAAGTTTGTATGCACAGCTGGTATGTTCTCCATCCATATCTCTTGTTACTCACTAAAAATAACATATAAATAGAAGAACACTTTTTTCTTTTCTACAAAAATACTTTCGTAAAGTTGTCACGCATTTGCTCAGAAGATTTATTCAAAACCTGGCAGAGCATTTATTAACCCCAGCACGCTTCTGAGTTGACAGACATGTAGGATTATCTCCCACTTAGTTCTTTCCACTTCTCCCAATTCCTTTGTTTAACACTTCAAGTCAAGTTGAAAAGGAAGAATTGCGGAAGTGATTAGACAAAAAGAAATGCTACTGAGGAGGTCTTACAATGATAAACCTTATCAAACTTCACAGCAGCTCCAAACAAGACAAGAGTTGTACAGATCACTTTCATTTCCCACCAAAGTACATTTATTTATGTGACCAACCCCAAGCATTACACAAGAGTACTAGGAAAGAAAGCAAAGCCCCTCCAGGCAACAGGGATGACAGATACATATTAAGCAAGCAGAATGGAAATGCCCAGCTGGGAAAGCATCCAGAGAGAAATCTTCACCTTGCCCTGGCCACAGTGGGGCAGGGAGATGGGAATGAGAAGGGGAAGGTGAGGGCAGGCAGGGCTGTGGGAATGCTCTGCAGTGCTCTGCTCTTGCAAGGGCATCGCTCCCAGCCTCAGCCAGAGGAGTCTGGGATGGGTCCCTGGCAGAGCCCAGCGCTGGCAGGCTCTGGATACTTGGGGTTTCAGAAGACAAGGAAGCAGAACATGCTGCAGCTCGCAGGCTGGAGACAGCGAGCACCAAACTCAGACAACTTCCACTGGCTCCTCGTGTCACACGTTCCGTGACATTTCCTAACCAAGCTCCCACAACACAGGCGTGTGAGCACCACCAGCTCTTCCCCTCACAGAACCCTCATTCTTCGAGCCTGTCTGGGCTCATAAAAACAAACGTTTATCTCTTCTCAGTCTTAATCCCGACTTCCAGGCAAACAGAATGGTTTTTACAGCGCTCTATTTAATTTCAGATCAGAGCTTCACTGCAGCTCATGACAGGTCACATTCACATTTCACTCCTCTGCCATCTGCTTTGAAAGTCCCAGTATCAAAGGAGTCCATACCTTTGTGCTTATAATTTTGCAGTCCTACTTTACAACTGAAGTGTAATTTAAACAAAACACATGAAATCCAGAGTAAGACCTGAAGTCTTGTATCTCTGTCTTCTGCTTCCACTACTAAAACTCAATATAGCATTTTTTTGGCTCAAACAGATCCTTTAAAAGAGCACTCCAATGCCTGAATAACCATTTTCATACTCTTAAAAGAGATCTTGTTCTAAGCTTGACCATCCCACCTTCTCACAGCTCCAGGATAACAATCCTGCAGGACATGCAATACAGTCACAGCACTAAGGGATATTCTCCTGCAATATTTCTGTCATCCAACACCAGCAGGGTCAGACAGCACAACACTTCATAAACCACTGAGACACTGAGTAATGAATATTAAAGCCTGGTTCACACAACGATTCATTTCCACTGCCCTCGTGGCCTTTATGGTAAAACACCACTGTTTACCATGTTTATTGATCTCCTGTTATCCATTGTCCATCAGTCCTCTTCCCTTTTAGAACCCTAACTGCACTAGGTATTGATTTGGACTTTGCGTAGCAGAGTAACACACCTTGCTGTCAGGAGAGGAGAGAGTTAAATGGGAAAGACAACAAACAGGGAAATAGGAGTTTTGAGGAGCAGAAAGGCAAGATCAGACAATAAACCCTTTTTTATCATTATATTCTCATGTCTCTCCAAAGACACTAACAATTGGCTTCAACAGAGACAACAGTACCCAGAGAATAAATAAGACTGGTAAATAACACAACACCTTAGAACTCCTCACCACCCAGAGTATGAAGCAGGAAGAAAAAACACCTGCAAAACTTACAGGGATTACTGCACACTGCAGACATCTCACTCACCATAACCTACTCTTCCATCAGAACTTGCTCCTCTGCTTCCTTTCTCTCACCACTTCCAGCAAAAGCAAAACTGGCCTTGACTAATACTGGAAATCTTCAAGTAAAGCTTCTCAGATGTTTTAATTGAGCAATTTCAACTTAAGACACTTGGTTTTTATTTTTCAGAGAAAATGGTCATCAAGGAGTCCATTAAAGGAAATTATGAAAGAGGCAGATTCTGCATTACCCAACTGGTCTGACTGGGAGCCCTGCATTACACTGGTCTTATTGTTACAGTGCTGACCAGGGAGAGGGGATTTTGCTCTGTACAGATTCAAACTCATGAAACCAAGTTAGCACACGGCAGCCTTCAGTGCAAAACTCCAATAAGGACTTGTATGAAAGAACCTAAACATCACCTTAAAAGATTTAAAATTTCTTTTGCCAAGTACATAGACACTTTAGGACCTGTGGTACACAAAGCTTGACTCAAATCCAAGCAAATCCATTCACTTACAGCTCTTCTGGAGTGGACACAACTTCAGTGCCCTCTCTGCAGGAGGTCAAACCTCATCCCTCATAATGCTCTGAGGGAGCAGGGGCTGAGGCTGCTGGGTGAGGATGAACCCTCCCAGCCAACGCACAACGCTCAGGTCTTCTTGTATTAAGCTGGAAATGAGATTTTGATCAACTATTATTAACTTTCCACCTTCAAACTTCTGGGCTTGCCATATTAACAGAAGCTTTATAGAAGCCAACCTCCAACAAGAGATAATTCACAATTCTGTTAAGAACAGCTGATCATATATTTTTATGACACAATAATTGGGATTCTTGTCCAGCAAAGATGATTGAATGAATCACTTGCAGTACAACCACCAACCCCCCAAACCAAACCTTTCGCTTTGTACATCTGAACCATTTAGCACAATCCTCTACAATAAGGAGTGGTACACTTTTTTCTTTTTTGTATCAACAGTCCTGACATGATATTGTTCTCTCAGTATCTCAGTGTTCTACCCCTCCCTGCCTTGAAAGTACAACACATCCTTTCAAGTGTCCACTTTGCATTACTTAAAAATGTTCACGCCCTTTATCAGGCACATGTGGCACCCTTGTGCACTTCCAGAGTTGGTTTCTACTCTGAATAGATCTCTTCTAATACAAAGTACACACTCATGACAGCTCACTGTATTAACTCTTATCTTTATTTCTCTAATCTCTAAGCCTACATTATGCTCTCATTTTCCAGAATACCTTGTCATCTGATTGTTGCATTTAGGGCAGCAAAGGTTTCTAGAACATAAGGCCTTTATTCACAGGTGTTTTAGAGCACGCTGAGTTACCATTACTACTGTGGACATCTGATACCACAATTTCTAGCTTACCAAAGAAAACAAATTAAAATCCAGAGATTTGAGGGACCTCTCCAAGCTCCAAGACTCTGTTTAAAACCAGAATTTACTTACCCTCCCCTCCATTCTTTTGAATCCTACAGTTTATCCTAACAAACAGCCTTAATTTTCCTTCAGCTCCTGGGCAGGTCTCAGTTACACTCTGTACACTCAGCACCACAATTTATTCATCTCACGGGCAGAAACTGGCTAAAGCTCAGTCCTTGAGAGAGGACGGGAACATGTCCTTACCTGTGTCCACTGCCATGCCCATGACTGGTCACCTTCACCCACCCAATGTAACTCTGGTGGCCTTTCAGACGTGCTACAAGAGAAACCTTCTCATTTCATCATATGGAATTGGTTGAGTTTGCACAGAAGGTGAGAGTAGAGCTGCACAATCCCCAAATCTATCAACTAAAAAGCTGTTTGATTGCAGCAATGCATCCACAGTCCTCTAGCTACGTGATTTTAAATTTATTTCCGTTATATTAGCCTTTTATTTGCTAAAGTAAGTTTCTGTATCTCACATTACTTTGTTTACAGACCTACTGTAACAGAGGAGTTACTGGCATTATGTCCAGGCTTCCTGCTCCACATTCTTTACTTTGAAAAACAGTTGGTTTAGAAGTTCTTTAGTTAGAAACAACTAAGCATTTAGTATTAAAAGCTGGAACTCATAAGAGCTGTTATCACACAAAAAGAAGCATGCAATTAATACACATTATTGGGCCATGTCCTTCTTCAAGTTTTAACTTAGGACTTTATTAACTGATTTTTTTTCTGAAATAGGTCATTTCAATCGGTTCTTTGCATGGACCAGAAGCATTGTTCACAAGAGAAGTGTTCAGCTTACCAGTACAACTCCCAGGCAATACCATACCCCAGCAAACTCCAGTGTAAGACATCTCTGAGCACAGAGTCAACTTCTTGATCTTTTACTCCAGAGAGAAAGCACCCTGCCCTGCTTTAGAAACACCACCTCAAGCCTCAGCACCTACTTGGAGCATAATTAATATGCCACCCACAACACAGCACCTTGTTGGATCAGCTCTGAAGTCAGACAGAACAGTAACCTCCCATATATCATAAAACTACATGTCAGAGTCTTTAAAAGTCAATTTTAACATCCAAAATCACTAGTTTACTATTTTATGCTTAAGTTAAAGTGCTTTTACCTCTAATTTAGCACGTTTTCAGTTCCAAGAAAATCAAAACAGGGTACTCACACTTCCAGCATTTTATTCAATTTAGGAATATGAAGTTAATTTGGCACTAAAAAAGACAACATCTTCTTGTAAAAATACACACCCCTGAAATTGTGAGCATGCCTTATTTTTCCTGAGTTACACAGGGAATATCATCTTGAAAGATGAGTATGACAAAGCATCTTAACAGAAGATAATCTTACAGCACTGAAGTCTTATGCTGATTTATCTTATGGTTATAACACTTAAGTTGCATACAAAATTTAAATTAACCTCCGCTGTGTACTTCATTTCCCAAAATTATGGTCAGGAGCTCCTCAAGGCATTTGCTGACAGATACAAATCACCAAGAAGTTGAGAACAAACATTTAAAAGGAACTTCAGCACATGTTGAAGAGACATAGTACATAAGTTTAGCCCCTGAATTGCAACAGAGGTAACACAGATGACACTGAGAATTAAAAGAGAAGCAGAAACCAAGGAGCCGACAGCTAGAGCAAGAGAGAGGAAACAATTTCAGTAGACAGGAAACCTCTCGCCTTTGGTGGTAAAAGCCAACTGAAAAATTCTCCCCCGGTTCCAGCAGAAGCGACCGCTGCCACCTCCTCTGCCTCTTGTTTTTAAGGTGTCGCTCGTACTCCGGCAGCTGCTGCCCAGCTGCACCCCCGGCTCGGCAAACCCGGCTCCCGCTGCCGCCGAGGGGAAGCGGCTCATCCCGCCCAGCCCCGCACCGGCCCGGCCCGGCCCCGCTCCCCGCGGGCTCCCGGCTCCCCTCCGGCCGCCATCCGCCCTGCCCGGCCCCGGGAGCCGCCCGCGGCCCGGCCCGACCGCCGCCCTCGGCCCCTGCGCTCCTCCCTGCCCGCAGCCCGCGGGGACCGGCGGGCGCTGCCGGCCGCCCTCACGGCACTGCCCGGCCCCCTCACCTCAGCCGCGGCTCTCGGCACTGCCCGGCCCCCTCAGCTCAGCTCTCGGCTGTCCCGAGCCCTCACCTCAGCCGCAGCTCATGGCACTGGCCGGCGCCCCCAGCCCGCTCCTGCCCGCGCCGGGCGGCGGCAGCGGCGGGGAGGCGGCGGCGCCGCCAATCCGGGCCCCGCGGGGGGACGGGCCTGCCCGAGCCGCCGCAGAGCCGGCCCGAGGGGGCGGGACGGGGCGGGACGGAGCGGGCAGGGCGGGGACGGGGAGGGGGACAGGGATTAGGGGAGCCCCGGCTGCAGGGGCTGCGTTGTCCGTCCCTCGGGCGCAGGCAGTGTTCCGGCGGCCGGTGGCGGTGACGCTCGGAACGGCCCCCGGGGCGAGGAGCCGCTCGGGCCCGCGGCCGGGCGGGTGCGGAGGTCCGACCGCTCCCGGTTCCGGCCGCTGCCGGGCGTGCCGAGCCTCCCGCGCCCCGTGCGGGCCGCCCCGATAACCCGCCGGTTGCAGGAACGCGGCGCTCGGTGCGGGTTTGTGTCACGGGCTCGGTGCGGGCTTCGCCGCTGCCATCGCCGAGGGAGCGGCTGCGGCAGGAGACGTGTGCGCGACCAGGCACACACACACAGCTGCTTGGTATCGAAACGTTTCACGAATTGCCAGAAATTATCGGCTCCCTAACTTATCCCAGGAAACATGCCCTGGCAGAGGTCATTTTATTTACCCTTCGTATTTCCCAATTCGCAGCACACAGAGAGAAAAAAAAATTAATTTTCTATGTCAAAAGGTTGTTTTCTCAATTATGGTCTTATGCAATAAATTACAGCCTTTCTACTGCTTTTACCCTTTACTTAATTGCTGTTGCTTCTGAAGGCAGTTAATGATGACATTATGACATTACACCGGGTCAGACTGATGCTGGCCTTGGCTGGCCAGGTTTCTTTAGCCAACCCTTGGGTTAATTCAGCTGTGCCAATTATCTTCTCTTTAATAATTTCAGCTCGAATTAAAACATAAAGAATCCTGCAAGGTCTTTCAGACTCTTTATTTCCTAGCAGCGTTTAAATTTATAATACTTTATGAGGTGATGGGGCAAAATTTATTTACTAACCAACATTTAGTGAGATATGTGAGCAGAATTTAAATTGCTCCAAACTAGCCAATGTGAAGAGTTAAGTATAAATTATTAATTTTCAAACAGTTTCCTATCTTATCTACAGCCGAAGCTGTGCTGAGGTCTGGGGTCCTGTTGCACCATTATTCATGTGGTACGCAGTAGGGGTTGCAGTCTAGGTCAGCAGTAGGTGCAGGTAGCACTCAGCCTGCTTCTCTCATTAAATGGCAGCGATAGTTCAGTGCTTGTGGAAGTGAATTACCACAGGCATCTTTGGGTTCTGTTTTTAAAAGCAGGATTCATGCATGTAAAGGAAAACTAGAGTTACTGAGAGCAGCCAGCACCTGCCAAAATCTGCTTCAGTGAGGAATGGCCTGAGCTCACCAAAAGGATGGTCAGAGCCTTCAAGCTGTTAGATGTCCAAGCACTAAACTCAGCAGTCTTAAGGCTCCCAGCTGAAGGAACTGAAGGAACCCAGCAAAAGACTGCATTGTGTGAGCATCACTGCATCACTTCAATATAGTCTTAATTTTTTTAATGAAAAAGACAACATTCTATTTGGAATACAGGTACAAATGTTTAATCTAGGACACGATTCTGCTCATGGCTGTCCTTGTATATAGGCAGACCTTTGAATCGTTATACAAAGCTGATGTTAATGCTTCCAAAGTCTGGAGATAAGATAATGGTTGTTTCCGTAACAACAGGTTTTCCCTGCAGGAACAGAGCCTGTGGCTGAAACTGTGGCTGACAGGTTGGTTCTGGCTGTGTTAAACTACGGCCAACTCACTGGAGTCTCTGAAGCTTTTTCTGCCCTCTCTTTGCATGTAACTTAGGCAACACATGGACTAAAATTCCTGACCTCAAGATAAATATTTGTGCCACTGGAGTTAGGTGCTCAGCAGAGGCTTCTTCCACAGCATGGTACGTGCTGAGCAAAGGCTGGAGGCAGCCACTGGGAAAAACTGGACACAAGCTGGGTCTCACCAGGGTACCACACTCTGGGCTTCATGGGAATCCTCTTCTAAAGACAGGTCCCAGTCAGGTGGAAGAGGGGGAAAAGGAAAAATCTCAGAATATTTGAACCATTCAATGCTGTAAGAGTAAATCCTTTTGTTGGATAATTTATCTTCCACCTATCCTACAAAAAGACAAGAGAATAAAGTAATGCTTATTTATTTTTAATATTTCAGTATCCCATGTATAAATATACAGTCATTCTGAGAAACAGCAGCCTGCAGGCTCTAGAAACAGGTATCTACAGTCAGGAGCTGCTTTTGAAAATAATTACTTTAATATTTTGGAATATGTGAGGGAGAGATTTAAATGGCTTTAAAAGCAGTGCTTGAGCAGGCTGTAAAATAATAGGTAATATTTCTCCCCCAGAGCTACTGTGAGGCTCAGTTCATTTCTCCATAATGCCCCCATCAGAATTCCACAGCTCAGGGCAGTTTAAAGCCTCTGCTTTTGTGAGAAAAGAACATTACATGAGCTTTGGGGATCCACATGGTTTTCACAAATCCCATTGCTGTCAGATCCCGGGGAAGACCCGAGAGCTGCAGGACAGCCCTGCTTGCAATTTTATGCTGGGAAGCTTTAAGAGGAATGAGGCAGCAGCTGAGCCTGAACGTGTGAACCTTGGCAAACATGGGTTTGTGAGTCTCAGCACAGCTTTAGTGTTGGTTTGTTTGGTTGTTACCAGTGCAACATTCAATGCAACGGAAAGAGGCTTAGCATGGAAAAAACCCAAACAAGGCTCCAGCCCACCCAGTGTGTACAGAGCCCAACAAGGACTGGCAATGCTGGGGCTCCCCAGTGCTCCAGCTGGCTCTGATTGTGGGTATGGAGGGGAGTATGAGCTTCCTGAAAGCCACATTCCTTCCACAGCACTCGTGTGCCCATCTTCTGCTTGTCAAACACCCCAGTAACAGTGTTCTCACCAGCTCCCAAATTCTCTCTGCCAATGGCTTCACTGCTGTCTTTGGATCTGAACTGTCTAACTTGCAAATTGCCCATCCTGTCCTCCACCCCATCGCTTCTCCCCCCACTGATCCCAGCCCTCCCCAGCCAGCTCCCCAAGGCTGGCTCCAACTCTGCTTTTCTGTTTCTAAATTCCCCCTGGGAGCTGCAGAAATTCTGAGCTCTCGTTGCTTCCTGTGCTGAAGCACATTATTCTGGGGTTTGGGTTTTTTTGTTGCTGCTTTACTTTTAAAGCTGAGCTGAGGATAGATCATAGAATCATTAAAGCTGGAAAAGACATTCTAGTCCAACCTTTGACTGATCATCACCTTGTCAGCTAGACCAGAGCATTCATAACTCCTCAATTACAAAAGCAGGCAGGTCTCAAATCCAAAACAAAATATCCAAACAGAAAATATCCAAAAGAATGGTGGAGAGAAACAACATTAAAAAAATTACAGGAATTTAGTCCTCATTTGCCCTTGTGATCTTCCTATTTCCCTCTCTTTTATTTTTAGTTTTATTTAAGGCTTCTAGACTGCCAAGTAGCTGTGGAGAAACAGCTCTATGCAACTGCTCACAAGTCCTTGCACTCAGAGAAGACACATTTCCAGAGCCAGAGGAGGTTCCAACATCCACCCATCTCCAGCACAGCCTCTTGTGGCTGCCAGGAGCTCAGGAGGATTCAGGCCAGGCTAAAGCAAGGCCAGCAAGGTGTGCAGGGGCAGAGCCTGTCCAGGTGTGGTGGTGCTGCCAAGGTGACACCAGAGGCAGAGCCGTTCCCAGGGAAGGTGCTTTGCACGGCAGCCCGGGTTGGGCAGTTTCAGTGCTGGGAATTTGCACTGGATTCTCTCAGACCTGCAAAACATTCTGGATGGTTCTCTGTCTCTCCCTGACACTGAATCCAGACTGGGGAAATGGCCAGAGCACATCTGCAGGGATGCCACCCATCACTGGGGAAGGGGCGAGTCCCTGGGCCACCCAGAACAGCCACATGCCTGCTGCCAAAGTCACAGCAAGGTTGTACGAGATGGTGTCTGTATTTCAGTGTACCTGGCAAATGCACAAAACTCTAAAAGCCTGAAATCTGATCTGCACATAGTGGAGAAGTCAATACTCCTCCCTCCGCTGAGACCTTGGTGAGTTAGGATATTGTGGCTGAGTGCTGGAGCACTCCAGAGTGCAACTGTGGCAAAATGCAAAGCTGGGGGAAGGTTGGGGGATACAGTGACACTAAGGCTGCAGTTTGTCTGTGCAGGTATTGCACCACAAGGCCTCGACAGTAATGTCAGATGCTACAGACAATTTTCTGTTAATCAGGAAAAGTAAAGCACAAAATAAACAGTGTGTCCTGACCTTTCAGCTGCCAAATCGTTCACCTATTTTAAATCTACAAGTAAATTTAGTTCTGACATTACAGAACAGCTGCAGATTCATGTTTAAATCAGGCACATACACTGCAAGTTTTCCATGTGCACAGGAGCATTAACACCAGGCAGCAGCACCCTCCTGCTCCTGCCTGGACAGATGCTATGGTTCTACACTGATAGGCCTAACTTAAATGGTTAGTTAAGGGACAAGAGCATTGACTACAGACTAGAAATGAACAGCAGCCTTCAGATCCACAAGTCCAAACCAACTGTCAGGAGGTCCAAAATGGTTTTTGGGGGACAGAAGGAGAGCATATGATCAGGCCATTTCTGGTGATTGTATTGCCCCTTGTCTTCACAGGGAAAGTCAGAAAAATTAATCTGAATTAATGACACCTGTGACTTGAAAGTTTACACGAGTGATTTGTGTTACTCAGAGTTGTGTTGCTTCATTTGATTTAGCTTTCTTCATTTTCCAAGCGAAGTACTCTAAATCAGATTAATGCCACTTAATTCTGAATATGAATATCTGCATAGGTCTTAATAGAATTTAACTAACCTACTTTAAAATGTAATTCAGCTCAGGTTTCCTGAGTGTCCCCTTCAAGGAAAGACTCACATCAATAGACTTAATGGGAATTGTTCCTCGATTGTGCTGGCATGAGATCAAAACATCACTATCATAAAAATAGCCACGTCTTGCTCAGATGTCTTTGTTCTGAGAGCATTAACACCCGACCCAGAGCTCAATGTATACCTGCTGAAATGGAACCAGAAATGGCAGCATGAAGTTCTGCTTAGTTACAAAAGGGGGATAAAACACTGACTTTGGTTTCTCCAGCTGAGATGGAGAGCGGGCATAGGCGGTCAGGGTCATGTCCATATTCTGAAGGTGTAAACAATATGTATTGTTGTCATAAGGCTGATACAATTTAGTGCAGTTCTAGACTGTAATTTCAAACCTGAATGTTCTAGAACCTTTATTTACATGAACTTCACAGAGGTGTGAGGAACTGCTGTCTCTGTGACAGTAACTTGTAACCTTCCCCTGAGCAGTAGCATCCTCGAGGCCCATATCTGCACATCTTTTTCCAGCTGAGCTTTGCTGGGGAGGCTGGGCTTAAACAATGAGAACATGAAGGTGCAGTCACACCCTGGAACAAACAAGAGCCCAGCTTTGAAAGCAAATTGAAAGCAGGATTGGTTTTCCCAGGTTAAAGAAGTGCCTCTGACAGAGCACTCAGTGCCTGTCCAGTCACACAAAATGACCATAACCAAGATCCAATCCTTCCCTGCTCTCCCTACAGCCAACCACCAGTGGCAGCTCCATCCTGGCCCCCTTCTCCAACAGATTCTGACCCAGATTCCAAAGCCAAATGTTCTCAATGCCCCCATAACTGGATTCTTGTTCTGGACTTCACCTCCTTTAGTACTTTAGGAGGAAGATCTCAGCACAGACATACATTAAATAACATCTCACTGTGCTAATGATTCAGGTGGCTAAATAAGGAACCTGTGCTCCTTAGGATATCTAAAGACACAATGAAAAGGGACAGGTTCCAAACAGGACTCTCAGTGGCAGTACTGGAGAGCACAGCAGCCTCTTAGCTCAGACATGCCAGGTAGGTGTCTCCTGAGGCACTGAGAATATTCTGCTCACCTGCCCTGTGTAATTTTCATGATCTGATACACAATCCAGTCTCCAAACCTGCCCAGGTGCCCTGAGCCTTCTGTCCAGCTCCTGCAGCCATCCCCTATTGCCACCTTCTGCAAACAGCATCACACTGAGCAGGGCAGCATCGGGCTCCGTGTGACCGTGGGGTTTTCTCAGAGTGCCATTAAATCTTTCAATTAAATATTGCTTGGTAATCTATCCAGCAAGAATTCCTGAGTCAAAATTTCAAGTGCTGATGGATAATGTACCATGTTTTCCACATAAATCCAATGAGATGTACTAAGGAATCTGATACATACATGCAGAGTCTGTACTGGAATAAAAAGTAAACTAAACACATCTAAGCTTTTAGAACAACAAATCCAGATTCCAGACAACATTAAAACCTTCCAGATTTGAGTGAGACTCACCAGTCAGTGCTGCCTTCCACTGCATTTAGACAGAGAATTAATCTCGATATTCAAAGCCTTCCAAAACCTGCATGTTTTAAAAATAGCAAAATTTATTTCTTTTGAAGTATGGGTTTTTACAGCTATTTAAGAACTCTTACTGAAGTCAGATGGATCTTGAAGCTCCCCTGGGGATGGTTTAGATGTCAGTGTTCATCCATTAACAGATTGGAAACTGTCCAGGGCAATATTGCAAGAAAACACACCATGTCCAGGCTTCCGGTTTTTTCCTCTGTTAAACAAGACTCTCTGAGCAGATCTCTACAAATAAATCCAAGGTTAAATATGATAAATAGGGCAAGGAATGCAGGGAAATTCAAATGGGTATTAGCAATGCATCCTGCTCATTGGTCAACAGGGTATTTCTCTCTAGTCAGAAGGGGAGTATAGAGTAAAAGCACTTGGGCAGTGAGAACCTCATCTTGCTCCAGTTCCATCACTTATTCCTGCTCCTTGTCACTGACAATAAATGTGCAAAGCTCTTACTTTTCATCAGCACAATGCCACCTGCCGAGTGTGTAACCCCAATTCCACCCAGGCACAGAGTTCAGGCAAAAGCTTATGAGACCCAAACAGGTTTAATGTTGCCTTTCACTGGATATTCTTCTATATAAGAAACAACCAATTTCTCATACACAAACAGGCAGCTGAAAGAGGAACAGTCACCCTAAGAAGGCAAAAGGGCAAATCTGGAGGAGAAGCTGGTGCATTCAAGGTTTCTGTCAGCTGGAAAATGTTGGCTTGGAAGATGCAGGGAGGAGGGCAGTGCTTGGAGTGACAGGGAGCTCCCAGCCTTCTCTCCAAACCAGGCAGAACCAGATGAACCCTACAGGAATGACCTTGAGAATAAAAAATGCTTCTGGATAAGTGCTGGCTAAAAGGATTGAAATTGCATGCAGAGAAAGAGAATATTGTCTGATTCCTCTGATTTTAGAGGAAACAGAATTTTGTACTTTCTTTGTAAATAAAAGGGCTGCATCAAAGTATCTGAGTGATCAATTTTCCCTGCTATTAGAAACAATCTGCTGGGGCACAAAACCTTTTAAGTGCTTTGGTCAAAGACGGGACATAAAAGCTCCATTCATTTCCTCATGGAAAGGCAGCAACTTCATCCCTTTGACTGCAAGTGCACAGAGCTTGAAAAGCCAAGGATGCATGAAGGGGACATGTGCTGGGGACATGATGATGCTGACACTCCTCTGCCCTCAGTGTCCTCTTTCACTGACAGAAGTACAAAGCAGGTGTGAGGCAGTTTTGTGAAAAGCCCTAAGTGATTTTGGAACAGTGAAATGACTCTAGAAGACACAGCAATGAGGAGCACACAGCCCTCTCCATGTTTGTATGCAACGAAGAAAACACAGATGTGACCTTTGTCAGCAGTCAGTGCACTCATTAGTGTGTCAGAGATAATAACTCTTACACATGAAAATTTGACCTACATATGCTACAGAAGAGGAAAAGGCAACAATTTACTTAAGTCTCTATTATACTGTTAATGATTATAAGCTGGAAAACTAGACCATAATGCAGGAAACTTGTAATTAAAAAGCATCAATTATCATTTTCTCCTTGCAGGGGACATTAGTCAGGTTTGCTTTCCACAGTCCCCTTGAGAATACAGATAGACATGTAGGGCTGTGTGATTCATTCTGGAACAGTCAGAAAGGAAGCAACTCTGTGGGAAAAGATCAGCTTCAAGAAAAAAAAAGTAAAAGGAAATGATATTTAAAGACACCCCTTTCAGTGTTTCTTGTTTGACAAAGCACAGGTATGTGCCAGGTTGTTTCCAACAGACCAGCCCTTGCCCCCCTCCAGCCATGACTAAACTGGATTTCTGCAGTGTACACAATGTTCTGAGGCTCCAGGGCTGAGCTAGCTAATGCCTTCAGTCATGCTGAACATACCATCCTTCTGCAGAGACCAACTGGCCCCTGAGCTCCCTGGGAGGAATGGGAATCTCTCTTCAGAAGGTTGTAAATTTCCCCTCTCTGCTGCCTGAAGGTCCCTGACTCCTGGCCAGGGTGGACAAATCATCTGGAGGCTGTTTCAGACTCAGCATTCACAGGTGGAACCAGTTTTTCAACAGTGCCAATGTGTGCTGTAAGCCCATTTAGAGTGGTTCTTGCAGCCCTGAGGAAGTACCTAGAAAATGTGATAAATCACTTTGTGTGCAAGGACTGCATTCAGACACCCTTGGCTTTCTGTGATTCCAGCTCTGCCATGGATCACACTGCAGAATCACAGCTCACCTCCAGCCCCCTGAGCTGCTGCCTCCTAACAGCTACTGCAGCTCTCAGCATTCCTAATAAGGATGCTCTTTAAAACTCCTGTTCCTTTAATCAGCATGAAGTTGAAACAAAAATATTTTAAAAACTCAAAGAGTAACAAAATCAAACCTAAGCTTTGCATTATGGGAGACTGTGAGATTTTCATCATGCTTTAAATAATTTAAAATTATTCAAAAGCAATCCATATTTCCTATTGACAATCTCATGTTATTTTAATAACCTGTGTGCCTGTAATTTTCATTAATTGACTTACACTCTGACCGCATCTTACTAAACTTGACAATTCTTTCTCCTGTTACTCTCTCACAGCCTATTAGCAAGCAAGGATGACAAATTCACCCCCTTCCAGTGATACCATGATTCAAGCCACTTAAGACAAAGCTCTCATCTTAGTCCCATCTTTGTCAACTTCCCTGTCCCCTCTGCTCCTGGGACAGGCCAGCAGTTCTTGGGAGCATTTATCCCCACACAAGGCAGAGTTTCCAGGGCTGCTTGGAGCTTGAACCACTCCAGAAGGTCCCACTGTGAGACAGGCTGGGAGGGTGGTGAGAGCCCCAGGGGCTCAGGAGTTTGGCTTGGGTTAATTCCATGAGGACAGCACTCACTCAGGGCTCTGAGCAACACAAGCTCTCAGGAAAGACTCTTCTGCCCTTGTAGTGCTGTCTCATTGATTTGCTAAGTGAAACTGTGTCAGTCACAGTGGAGACTTGGCTCTGCCTGTAGTTAAAAAATGAATAAACAACAAGGCAGCGCAGAGGATTTAAAGCCAAGCTCTCCCTACGCAGAGCTGACAGTGCTTTGTGGAAACAGGTGATTTCAGCAGTCACAGCTCCTCTGCAGGCACTCAACAGGGCTTGGCTTATGCCAGCTGAGTAACAGTGTAACAGGATGTTTTCTTCTGAAGCACACATTCCCAGGCTGGTGCATCACACAGGCCCCTTGGTACCTTAGGACTGCACATCCCCATCCAGGCTGACACACTGGGAGCAGCAGAAATGAACCTGGCTTAATGGTGCCATTATATGCAACTGGACTTTTTATTAATATATATCTTATCTGCTTCTCCTAGTTGTCACCTGATAATGATAAACACAGGAATGTTTGGGATAAGCCACCTCCACAGCGCTGATTCTGTCACAGCACATTCTCCAGAGCATCACCAATACATTCCAGAGCATCCAATCAAGTGTGGAGCTGTTAGGGTGACTGGACTGATGGGTTGTTTCTTCCAAACCTTCCACAGTCTGGAGGATTTCTCTCCACCAGCCCGGCTCACTCCCCTCTGTTGTTCCTTTCATCTTCTATTAACTCTCTTTCTTCACTGTAATGAGCCTTCATTCCAAGATCTCCTTTTATCTCCTGAGTGAAATATTAAAACAAAAAGACAACTACAGAAAAATCAGGGCAGTAAGCAGAGGACAATGAACTGTCACACTGGTCACTTCTGGTTTTCATTCAGTGAAAAAACTGTTATATTTTTTGTCATTGCCCTAAAGGAGACCCTGATTTCATCTCACTCTTACACTTTGAGGATTACACAGAAATATATCACTGACCTACTCATTTCAGAGGCAGAATTCATCTTTTCTATGACTTACAGTTTAGTTGTGGAATTTCTCCTCAAACAATACCTGTTGGATCAGAATTCCTCTTAACCATGGGAATGTGGTCTGAATAGTCTGAGGTCCATTTCTAACCTCACCATTAGAGCTTCACACACAGTCCAGATCCAGGTTGATGGGGGCAGAACCTGAGAGCCTCTGCAGTGGCAGCCTTGCCCTTTGCTGCTTTGTGCTCAATCTTTCATTTCAGCTTCATGCTCTTACTCTATTTGTCATCAGACTTTGCAGTGACTCCCTTCCCGAGGAAACTGTGATTTCTTCTGCTATTACATTTAAAATTTAACTACAGTGATTATTTCTTGCAATGGTGAGAATTTTTTCAGCCTTCCCACTCAATATGTTTGTGGCTGGTGAGAAAATAAATAACCTATATAAATATAAATGCTCACATTTAGCTGAAACCTCCCATACAAGCTACATTCTCATGACTGCTCAACTCTCTAATGGGAGCACTTGTGATTTAGAGCGGAACATTTCATAGCATGAAGGCAATAAACCCCACTTTTTGTGATTCCTTAGACATGTCAAATTGCTTATTACCTCCCAAATAACTGCAGAAGTGATGTTTATTCTGCTTTCACCTATTCAGAAAGGCCTTGAAATTCTAAACAACAAAATGTGTTAGCATTTTAAATCTGTACTGATACTTTATTGCATTCCGTTTGATTTCTAGTTTAATTGGTGGGGGGTTTATCCCCATTTGATACCTCTCTTTTTCTCAAACTTTGTTTCTTTTCCCTGTGCCTGCCCTCTCCTTGCACGAGATGGGCTATACTCTGACAGCGTCACCACTCCTGCCCCCAAAAGCTGGGGCTCAAGGCAACTCAATAATGAACTGCAGCACGAAGAACGTGAACCGAACCAAGCTCACAAAGCAGCAGGTGGAACAGCACCGCAGAAAAGTAAATAAATGCCGAGCCTTATCAGGAACTGCTAAAGCAGTGCCCCAGCATTCACAAACAATTTACAACCCCGCTAGAGAGGGGAAGAAGCCACGGTGGGCAGATTTACACCGCATTTAGGACACTGTTCTTTAGGAGTGGCAGAGGTCGGGAAGAGGCGGGCGAGCGCCGCAGGAACTAAAAATTCCCCCGGTTCAATTTATTGTTCAAGGAAAGAGTCGGGACTGGGCCGGCCCGGCCTGGCCCCTGCAGTGCCCCCGGAGCCCACCAGGGGTCAGCCCGGCACCAGCCCCGGCCCCGGCCCCGCGGAGCGGCCGCGGAACGCGCACGGAACGCGCAGGGAACGCGCGGTACACCGGGGAACCCATGGTACACCGGGAAATCCGCATTACAGTGGGAAATCCGCATTACACCGAGAAACCCGCGGTACACCGCGGAACCCACGGTACACCGGGGAACCCATGGTACACCGGGAAATCCGCATTACAGTGGGAAATCCGCATTACACCGGGAAACCCGTGGTACACTGGAGAACCCGCGGTACACCGGGGAACCCGCGGTACACCGGGGAACCCGCAGTACACCGAGGAACCCGCGGTACACCGGGGAACCCGCAGTACACCGCGAAACCCGCGGTACACCGGGGAACACGTGGGGCCGCCTGGCTGTGAGTGGAAAAGGAAAATAATGGTGACCTGATTCAGGCATTTCTGTGCGTCACCCCGAAAACCTCTGCTCTGCAATAGGAAAAATATTCCAAGGTTACCCCTAACTGGGGTGGGTAAGGCTCCTCCCGAACATGCTGAGTGGGAACGGGATGTGAGGGAACTGCTCGAGTATGGAATGGCACAAAGGACCCGGGCATGTGCCATCCCCATGGAACTGCCCTGACAAGGAATGGCACAAAGGGCCTGGGCATGTGCCATCCCTCTACTCTGATCAAAAAGTAAATATTTACCAACACATCTAATTTTCTATTTGCTGAGCTCAACTTAGTGACGACACAGAAATCTCTTTTTTGTTGTTGTTGTTGTTGTTGTTTTCAATAATGTATTGCTTGAGCTCCAATCTGAACTTTGATTTGTTTGGTAACATATTCAAGACTTATTTCCCAAATATTTCCAGTGGGATCATGAGATTTTTGTGGCACATGTTCATATCAGGACTCCTTGTGTAGCTGGTTACTCATGGGCCCCTTTACCTTGTCTTCAGTGGCGAGGTCTGCTGATTATTGTCCCATACTCTGAAATACTTTCGTTATCTGCAAGACAAAACAGAAGGGCTCAAAGCAGTGCACAGCACTCAGAAATGGACAGTTCACACATTTTAGTAAGGCAAACAACTTGTGTTAGACTAAATCCAAAATAATTTAGGATTATTCCAGACAAGAGACAAGCTGAAAGTGAGCAACAAATTTTCCCACTGCTGCTCCATCATGCCCAGATTATATTCTGAAGCTTCCCAAACCCCAGTGTTTTCCCAAGCTTTGCCAAAGGCTGGGAAGGGTTTGTGGAGGAACCTTTACCTTTGTAATTTAGTAAAAGACTTATGTGAATGCAAGCACTCCCCTACTAAGTTCTTAAAGCAATTTAGTGCATTTACCTGCTGTAAAATGGGTTCATGACTCCAGATCTAAGTGCCTGGAATCTGTTGCAAAGAGGGCATCTTCCAAATGCCCATCTGTACGATGGATCTGTGGCTCATCACGAATAAAAACCTTCACAGGCATTCATTGCAATATGAATGTGCAAGATCCAGTGCAAAGTTCAGCTCAGAGTTTTCTTTATTAAAATACCTTTTCACATTCCTTATACTAACGCATTTGCATGGACACTCACGGGATGCTGAAAGAACATTTGTCAACAGAAGAGAGCTGTGAAGTCAGTCAGTTGTGACAGGCTCGTGATACAAACAACATTTGCACAGGGAACAATAAATTAGAGATATTAATCAGTAACTGGAGCTTGAGAATTTAAACATTCAGAATGGAGGATATAAACCCCTTTAGTGTTTCTTGCTGGTTTTACACCTTTGATGCAATGCTTAAAGTAGTAATTATATGTGTATATACACACCCATGGCCTCTTTTTCACTATTTTCTAATCAAAATGAGAACCTTCTTACCTGTGGCCCAGATGTTGTAGGAATTTAATCAGCAGTAAGAAAAGGAGAGCAACTGCAATATCAAAGGCCAGCTGGTTAAGGGGCTGGCGACAGTATTTTCTGTCTTTTGTTTTGTGTTCTTTTTTTAAACTAATGCAGCCAAGATAAACATGGGCTGCAGGATTAGATCTGTGTCCAAACTGGATCCATGTTAGTGGCTTATCATATTACAGTGGGAAAGGATAGGTATGGAATTCCATACTGGACAAACTGGGCACAAATACAACTTCAGACCTCTCCTCAAATCAAAGGAATAAGGATTGTACATAACAGGATTTTCAGGTACAAACTCACTGACCTGGGTGAAGTATATCCGCTCATAGAATCATCCAAATAACTGTGATGGACAATCATTTCTTGAAGAACCATCACATCAAATTAACCAATAGCATCAGAACTTTGAAAGGGGAAAAGCAATTTAGCGAAGAATAAAGACTGTTTGTGCCTCTGATAGAAGCACTTGGTAAAGCCTGAATCTCTAAACAGTTATTCAGGTTTTTAGGGAGCCCAGAGCTCACTCTCCCCTCAGGCCCTCCCTGCAGTGTCCCTTCCCTGTGGGTTGTAACTGAGCTGGCTCCAAGCCTGGTAGCAGTCCAGCTGCTGCAGCACAGGGAGCTCAGCATGAGCTGCAAGATCATGTCCAGGGACATCCATGGCTGGCCAGGCTGTGCTGAGCTCTGTTCTGCCACAGTGCTGTCACTGATAACCAACTTAGCAAGTTTAAAGCAAGCTTAGATATTTCTATGCCCTACTGGTATCACAGTAGTTGCTGCATTGTAGAAATGTACTTCCTCAGCTGTAGCTCCCCCTTTGTTTCCTTAGAGCATGATGAATTGGAGGCAAAAAAGGCAAAATTGCATTAGCAGGAGAAATTACAGATGAGAACCTGGGTCAGTGGTTTCTAGAGCCACTTTCCTATGAGAATTTTTATTCGTAGTTTTTTTCCATTAAATGCTTTAGGAACATCTCTATTGTTCCTCCAAAGAAAATAAATTTTGAAAAGACGAGTCTGGCAAACTCATAAATAACTGCTGCAAGGCCTTTGAAACGTTTGCAACATCTTCCATCTTGGCTTGTTTTCTTCTCCCAGCTGATCATTGAGGTGACTGTTCTAGGTAGCATCAGGATGCCCATATATTCTCTGTTGGCAAAAAGAGCAAGAGAAAAAAAAACAGGTGTGAGTACAACTGTGCACCTACCCTCTGGACTGTAACATATTCCTTAGAATCCTCCACAGTGAGCTAATAAATGCTCACTCTTCTCTGGGGAGATGTTGGTATTACCTTCATCAGACAGAAAAATAGGACAGTGGGAGGTCTAGAGTAACAATTACAAGCTAGACCACAAAACTGTAAATCACCAACATCTGTAAGTGGGTGCTTACTGATAAAAGTTGGATTTTTAAGGGAACTGCTGGCACTTAACACACCTGGAAGTCAGATCCCTTATTTACTAGCTGTTCAGCAGCCACAATCACATCCCAGCTTCAGTCCCAGGAGAAGGAAAACCTCTCCCTAAGGGCTGGTATCTCACAGGGAGCAATGCAGCACCCGGCTTGTGGGCACCATGTTCCTGCAAGAGCCGTGCCAGGGGTGATCTCCAGCACACAGCAGGGGCAGAACCCTGGCACTGGCAGGCACAGAGGGCAGACAGAGCAGTCCTCTACACCAGCCAGTGGGAATGGGCACAGAGAGATCCCAAACTGCATTGTTTTTACATTATATGACAGAAATAATTCTGTCCACTGGGGATTCACAACTGTCAAGTCTTTCCTGACATCAGTTGCCAAAGTGAGTCTCCCTCCAACACATTTCTGCTCAGGGTATGTGGTGGCCTCTAACCTAACAGTTTAGTCTGTCAGCACCGAGGCGCCTAATTCCTTTTGTGGACTTACCCCCAAAGGATTTGCCCCATGAGTCAGAGGAATTCCTGGTTTATAATTCAGTGTTTATTTCAGAGTATCACCTTGTTTTTCATATCCTGACTGCCTGAAATCCCCCCCCCCAATTTTAACTGGACACATCCTTCATCTTCCTTTCCTGTCTGAAACTATTGTGCCATGTTTCTTGTGCAGTTAAACACATGCCAGGTCCCCCTTTGGAGCTGGCAATGTGAATTCCTTTAACACTGAGAAAATACTTTTGGGATCACTTGAGTAAGATGAGAAAGTAGCTGAATAACACCTAGAAATTTCCCCAAAGAGATGTAAATTGTACAGGTTTTTGTCTCAGAGGGCACATGCTGAGGTTAGACAAATAGGCAGCTAAAAGTACATGATGTCCTCATGTACTGCCAGTCCTCCTGAACCCCTAGGACAGAACCAAACAAACAAATACACAAACACAGCTAGGAGGTAGCAGGAGAGGAGGAGATATGAAGTCAGAAGGTACTGCTGAGGTAAATTTGACACAATACCAATTAGTGTTTGGCGAAGTGGCTATCTCATTGTCAAGATATTTCCTTCAATATGTTTTCAGAAACTGTGACCATTAAATAACTTAGAAAGATTGCCAGCTCTGATTTCAGGAAGGAAACCTCCTCCCAGTTCCTCTCTAAGTAATTCATTTCTTTTGCAAATACTTCCTATGGATGGTATTTAAGATACAAATTTCTGAAACAGAGGAGAAGGAGGGAAGCAACCCTTGACATAAAACTTCAGGTTCCTTTCTAAATGACCTAAAAATCCAAGACATTCGGGTTCAAGGTACTCTGGACTGCAAATCAGTCACAACCTGTACTGCAGCTGGGCCTTTATAGAGTTCAAGTAATTAAAACTTTGACTGATTATTTTTCTAATGCACCACCTTTCTTGACATAATACACTTTCAACGCACCTTTGTCAGTACAGAGTATTTACTAAAAGCCTGAGCTCAATTTTGTCATGGTCTCTCAGTGAAGAAGGAGCAAAGTTCCTACATTTCCCTGCTGGATTATATTTATTCTGACAAAAACTGTGTAGGGGCAGATGCACAAAAGCAGGACTAGCAACCATTAAAATGATTCCTTCCTTCACAGTGCAGTTTTCTGTTCTGCCTGTGAGATCTGGAGAAGCAATGAAGAAGTGAATGTTAACAGACTTTATCTGAGCAGTGGAAGCCACGTTATTGGAATTTAGGGAGTAAAAAGGACATGGAGATCTGCTAAGTCTCCACCACCATTACTGAAATTAAAAAAAGCTGCATATCCTTACTGAAAACAGAGCTCTTAGCAAAACACCCCTCATTGCTGTGGTCCTTTATCTCACACTTCTAGAACATCTATTACTTCCTAAACAGAGTTGAATTCCACAAGTTTTTTGACATGCCACTCCAGCTCAGTGACCCATCTGGCATTCCCTGGGATTCAGGTGCCAGCTGAGCAGCCCAGCTCCTCAAGGCCCCTTCCACTCACAGAGTAAGGGAGCAGCAGAGCAAACCCAACTTCACCTCTAAGCCAAACACTTCATTTGGCTATCAAGAAGCAGAACAGCTGGGGAGGAAGTTTAAGCCACTTGATCACTTTATAAGGAGCATTTTCCTTTTCACGAGTAGGATCAACAAGTCCTCATTTGGACCAAGCCTCTCAGATACATCACAGTTAAGCATGTGTGAAAATGAGCTGCTGAAAAAAAACAATTGCAAGAAAATAATGATAAAAAGCATCTTAGTAGCTCCTTGCCTCTTCTGTGCTCATCTGTGCAGCCTGTAAAGTGTTCAGAGGCAAAGAGAGGGAACAGAAAATTTAGGAAAAAATTTATCTGTCCAGTCCAATTTTAGGTCACTTATTTGGAGAGTTCAAAATATGGTGCTGCTTTTTGTCACAGGCTTTATTGGGAACAGAACTGGGAATTTAAGAAGCAGGCTCTGTTCTTTTGCTATGTCCTTTAAAGCACTAATAACCAAAAAAGGGAATAGTTACTATGTTAATGCCTGAACAGTATACCTAAGGAGGGGACAATGTCTCAGACATGAACTGGATAAGACAACTTCTAGGAAGACTGAAGCAAGATGTGCAAGTGTTATAAAACTGACTTTGCTCTGGGGTGTTTCTGAAAATGAGATTAGTTTTACAGAATAGCTACTTTTATTACCCTGCTACTGCTAACACGGGAGTAATAAAAGAAACACAAAGAAAACACTGCCCTCAGCTGACACTTTTCTTCCTTGAATCTGACATTACTTCATAGATTGTCTGGTTTAGCAACCTTTAATAGCCCAATTAATTAGGAAAGTGATTCACATAGGGTGGTCAGTTTATTCTCACTGACTTTTTATTATACTTCCATGGAGAGATATTTTACTCAATTTTGGCCACAGGAAAAAAAAAACACCAAAACAACTTCATGTCTATTAGAAATTATGTAGGCTGTGGAAAAACTAAGACAAAACCTCCTCCCTGAGCTTACACCTCATGTCTGTCACAGCCACCCTGGACCATTTTTTCTTTTGTGTTGAACAGGGACAAACTTTCTTCTGCATGACTCTCCAAGGAATGCCTGGTATAACCCAGGGGAGAGTTCAGCTCAACGTATTTTTAGAAAACTGAGAGCAAAGAATAAAAACAAACCTTTAAACCAAGAGAGACAATGACACTATAAACCCTCCTGGCCTGTGTTAATATGAGTCTGTTTATTGTAACACAATCTGTGACCTTCAGTGCACTGCCAGTGTCTGTAAATAATACAATGGGTTGCCTGTGTATCCCATGGGGATGGGAGTGCTGATGGAGCCTTTCAAAACTCAAATGGATGCCATAAGCTGACGTAGACTGTGCTATTGTGATTCTTATTTATGAGTCTCTCCTTTTCTTTTTAAGTACAAGCTCCAAAATCACAAAGTGGGTGGCAGAAAAAACAACCGTCTGCTTAGTCTGAGTTGGATTTGATAGCTTATCTAACATTCATAGAAGTACTCCTGAAATGTGAGTTCCCTGCCTCTCAGATCTCCTGAGAGCAGAGTAACAGCTCATTCAACATATTTCTTCTATTTTAAAAAATTCCATATTTTGTCACTGGCTTCTTCTTAGCACTATGAAGCTGCTCACCACCTACAGAACCTTCACAAAACTCTGTATTTTTAGCTGACATCCTCCATATATGGATGGCACTATTCCCACTTCTTGGTTAGAACAGTATAGCTGTGACCCAGCTATGACCCAGCTTTGTACTCTGCAATAAGAACTGTTTGCCTTCAAAGTTTCTTACGAGGTCTCAGTTTACTGCCAGCCCTTGGAGTCATCCCACCTGTTCTACCATGGATGAAAACAAACCAGGAGAAAACACCCACAGACAGTGAATAGAAGGGAGTTCTGCAAGTTGGGCTGATCACCATCCCTGCTTGGTCCAGCTGCTCACATCTTAGGGAGGAGCTCACCTCTCTGGACATTCCAGGCACAGGGTGTGTGTGTGTGGACAGGCACATCCTGAACACAGTCACTGGACACTGACAGAGGAACAGCAGCTCTGTCCCCAGTGAAACATTCACCAGGCCAGCAGCTTTCATGTGCAGATCTCCAGTGCCTCAGCAGCCACCCCTCACCTTGTGCCATCCTGCCAGCATTGGTGGCACAGAGCCAAAGCTGTGCAGGTGCTCCACACAAACTCCTGGGAGATTATTTGTGCACCAGCACCACCAAACTCCAGCCCTCTCCAAGGACTCCTAAAACTGACCATTCTATAAACATAGGATTGAAAGCCTGATTTGTAAAAATATATACGAAGAGATTGCCCCATATCTGTCCTGCAAAGGTCCTGAGCAACAAATAAACCACATCAACACTTCAACACCATCTTACCAGGTGCACAATCACCTCAACCCACATCACTATATTTAACTGCTTGCATAAAATGTATACTTACAGAATGCCTGTTTTCCATAGAATCTGCAAAATAAAATACAGTGCATAAATTATGAAATGGCACCTTGCAGAGTGACCAGTTTTTTGTTCCAGAAAATACAGGTTTAGGTACTTCAACCTTTTTGTTCGCTTTGCAATGATGTAAAATTCCTACCTATATCTAAGGTTAAAGTTTTGGACTTTAAGGAGTATCCAAAATCTAGTTTAATCCAAATACAGGGATGAGACCAGACATTTGAACAGGACCTGTCTGGCAGCTTTCCTGATCATGTGTTAGAGCAGAAGTCTCTACTGAGGGCACAATCTGTTACTGGACAAAAGAGAGTCTTCCTTTTAGAGGCAACTTCTCATCAGCATTTTACTTCCTAATCCAATTCCTTGCCAGGAAAATAATGTATTGTAGAATTCAGTAGAGGATATCATTTTCAGGGCCAAATGACATCTTGGAAAGACACCTGATGTTTTATTAATAAAACGTTGCTTGTTCCCAATGAAAAACCTGAAGGCCAGCAAGCTCTTTCCTTTAAGGATCAGTGACCTTTAAGATTGGATCATAGGCTTTTTTCAAAAAAGTGGATTTAGCTATTCAGAAATTTCGCAGAATACATTCAAATACCAAAACATAAATATTTCTTTCCTCTCTGAAAGTAACTCCAGTTTTAGGAGAGGACTTCAAGTCTTGTCAAAAGTGCTCATCTGTATGTTCTGTTGAGATACTTCACATGTGACAGAAGTAGGTGCTGAATGTTGAAGGATATTTTCTTGGAAAGTGTATCAGATTCACTGGAGAGAGGCTATGTGAAGGGAATTCACCTAATGTTTAAAACAAAGGGGTTGACATGGGGCTCTGGGTTAATCTTCCCAGTATTTTTTATATAAACGGGGGTTAGTTTCTCAATCTGTGTTTTTTCTAATTATGTATTTTTAAAGAGCACATTAAAAAATCAGTCTTCCATTATGTAAATTTTGAAAAGTTTCCTGAAATCACTCAATGAAGGACATTATGCAGAGTACTACTACCATTATTAGACCCTAATGAAAGTATTTTAGAAACTCCCTTGTCAGCCAGCAGAAGTAACAAGGGAACTGAACACTGGTGAAGGTCTCTGGCAAGGTACATTCTGAGTTTTCTACCCAGAACTTTTTGTCTAAGTGAAGGACTAAAAACTGAGGAGACTACAGCACCTAACAGCACTGCATGAACTCAATTTCAGTATAAAACTGATCTCAGTGTTTGGCAGGATCAATCCACATATGTTTAGACATTAGGAAACAAAATAAGAAGTTACATGGAACACACACAAAAGCTTTTTTGTGTCCTGAGAGCCAACAGAACTGAACAAAACCACTGCTGACCCAGTGCTACATCAAAGCCTGGCTTTAAGTGGACACAACCATCCATAAGCTTTATGAAGTGAGGCATTAACAAGCTGTCGTTTAGTCTCTGTCACAATGTATTGTTCTCACAGGAAGGAGGAAATGAGAAATGTTGTGTAAATTCCAGACTTCAAACAACGGGATGTTGGCTACCCAAAGCTTGGAGGTCACAGTGACAGCAATCCCTCCTCCTTGTTACCTGTCACCCACATCCAGAGCACTGGGCTTTCTAGCTGAGTGTCACAGCTCTGCCAGGAGATGTCACACTCCGTGTCCTGGGAAGTGCTGCTGCAAGGCAGGGTCATTTCTACCAGGTACCACTCAGGGGAGCCAGCAGGTAATCACTAATAAAGGTACAATGACACAGGGCTTTTGCTGATTCTTTGCTAAGTCAATCTTTTCACAATCTTTTTATTTCATTATTTTTTTTAAAAGAGGTGGTTTTACTTTTTTACTGGTTTTACTGTAGAAAAAAGAGATTTTTCATAACACCTGCCTCTCCCTTACTGCCACAAATGGGGAAATGAGAAATGCTGGATTCTAGACACACAGAAAAATTCTGTATGTCAGGGAAAAAAATGAGCTCCATGTTTTGTGAAAGGAATCAGAGCTGAAGGTACTGGTGATTTCTAAAGTGTTCCCAAGTCTAAAAAAGGTATGTTGTTCTATGGACTTCTGATGGATCTAAACTCTTGCTATTGCTTCTAGTTGTTGGGATTTTAAATTCAAAGAACACATTTTTACAAAGGAATACATATAGCAAGAATTTAAGACACTGTCACACCCTCCTGCTCTACCATTTCTTGTTGCTAGAGGTTATGGAGAGGAGAATATGTGCCTAAACAGCTGCAATTGTCAATCCATCCCCAAGCCACCTCCAGCTCTAGTGAAAGCCAAGATGTCAGACTATGAACCAAAGGTGCTGAACTGCAGACACACACAAGGTTCTGCCAAGCCCTTCACTGAAGCAGTAGCTTCCATCAGGGATCTTGGCAGGCAGCTTGGGAACAGCTCTGACACGGGGCATGCACGTAATCCAGCTCTGCACTGGAGGTTCAGGCAAGGTCAGAAGCTCCCTGCATATTTGTGCCTCACTGAAACCATCTGGCTTTGCCTGATTTTTGGCTGAAGCTATTCTAAGCATTTGGCTCTGGAATCAATGTCTCACAGATCCAGGTTTTAGTCTAGAATATGTCTAGAAACCTAAAGATCCAAAGAGTTTTAATATTGGAGAGAGGACAAGTTATTTATGTGGGTTTGGACTGCCTGCAACTATCATGTGCTCGTAATACCCGAGTTCTGAACAACACGATGAATCCCCAGACCCTGTGAGTTCTTTCTGTGCTGGAAAAGGATTCAGTGGGAAATTCTGGCTAAGATGTAGGTGTTAAGCCTGAGGCTCAGTAGCAGGAAAGTATTTGAGCAGATTTCCTGATTGCTAGAGCTGATGTCAAATAGGTTGGAACAAACCTCTGAATGCAATGGGGATTTCTCATGCCTCTTTCCACTGGGATATATTTATTTTTCCATAGTACATTGTTGGTCGCTGTAGGACTCTTAGAATTTCCTGTCTCACTGCTGCAATTGCTTCCAAGTGACCAATTCATTTTTCCAGACTTAGCAGCATAAGGCTGGCTCTGCATTTTGTTTGCTGGATTTCCACTTTCCTAATAAGAAATTGGGAATTGTTATCTTGCCATGATGAGCTCAATCCAGTGCACATAAAATCAGTGCAAAGCGTGTCACTGGCTTCTGTGAGCTTTGGGTCTGACACACAGCAAAGACAGAGTTCACTGAAGGACCAAGAATGTACCAATAACATCATCTTCCACAGGAAGTGTCCTGGAAAAACGTGAGGAAATCTGTGAGCTGGAGTTGGCTCCAGTTCTTCTCAGCAACACGAACAGGACTGTGCTACCCCAAGAAATGGGATCGATGCTGAGGGAAGGGCTGGAGCTGAGATAAAGAACCAGCATGGACATGCTTGGGTTTCCTGCCCCTACTGCTTCTGGGGAAGATGAAAGGTGTGATGGAAATAAATCATGCCTGAAAGAGCCTCCACCCAGGCAGCTGAACTCATGTGTGACACATCCTGACCCTCCCTCAGGAAGAGCTGCCAGCCTGGACTCCAGCAC
The DNA here is from genome assembly GCA_034509425.1 of Eopsaltria australis. Taxonomy (NCBI): domain Eukaryota; kingdom Metazoa; phylum Chordata; class Aves; order Passeriformes; family Petroicidae; genus Eopsaltria; species Eopsaltria australis. The sequence continues at coordinate 955,439 of JAVTVJ010000489.1, forward strand.
AGGGAGGGAGGCAGCAGGACCACAGCCATTTTATCCTTCTTGGCAGTCTGTTGATTTAGACAATTGCCTGTTTTGCTTGAGTTTTGGACTGTATCACTTCTTTCTGAACAAAAAGCAGCAACTTTGGGACTGGGCTGGATATTCCTGACTCACAATATGCTTTGGCCTTTTCACACAGCAACCAGAGAAAGCAGGATTTTAAGGAAATGAGTTCATCCTGGTAAGCCTGAAGGATTTTTAAACAAAGGTGTTACTGACCTGAGTGGCACTAACTGTGACCATTCCCCAAATTGCCATTTGGATGTAAGGTCTGATTTGAAGTTGAGGCTTGAAGTTTTTGGTATTTTATGTAAAAAACTAAAGTAACAGCCCATTGCTCTAGAAAAGGCTTTAAAACAATACCAGGGTGAACATCCTGAACACTAAATATGTTTCTGAATTAAACTAACCTTTCAATAACAATGCAAGGACAACTTCTTATCTCGGAGTTGCTTGCAGAGACAAAGTGAGCAGCATCCTCCTTAAACTCTCATTAAGCAGAGGAAATCCAGCATCCAACCAGAGACTGACATGATTTGACTTTCAATCAAAACATATCTGACTAGACTGGAATTTCACAAATTACCTGCTTTTCCCACTGTAAATGAGTTAACTGTAGTTAACCACATTCAGGTCTTCTGGGCTTTGAAATGTGCATTTAACAGTCTGTTTCTGTCCATTTTTAATGTAAAACCACCTCCTGAGTCCTGGCACTCAGGATGAGGAAAACAGCACAGCAGGGAGGATGGGGAGTCTTATCCACAGTGTGGTGGAGGCACTCAGATGGTAGGAGCAGGAGATAACAAAGCCAGCACCAGGAAAATTTAAAAAAATAGGAATAAAGACAGATGCTCAGCACATTGCCAGTGGCCTGGGGCTTGGGGAAGCTCAGAGCATTATCAGCACTATGGATTCATAGTGCAGATTTTGGATAAGGACAAGCAAGAGCTATAGAACTCAAAATACAGAAGCTGGTTACTGCTATGGCATCTGCCTTACTGGGGATAGCAGTGAGAGTTGTCAGAAAAACGAAGAGGAAAAATGTTTTAGCTCAGTCACAAAGAATTGCATCAGACATAACAACTCCTGACAGTTCTTCAGCTTCCTCTCTAGTGCACACAATTTCTGGAATGCACAGAAAACCCCTTCATAAGACAAAATTGCTTACGGAGCACTCAATTCTAATTAAACCACAATAGTTACCTACAAACAAATAATAATAAAATATTATATAGGTCTAAAGGGTTAAATCTGTCAAACTGTGTGGCTGACACCAATTCCTAAACTCATGTGATTTCCCCAAGGACACGTTTGTCTGAATCATTGCCTTCCTGAAGTAGGTTGTACTCCTGGGCTTTTGCTCAAAAATCTCACAGAATAGAATGATAAATCAACTTCTGCACCCACTAGTCATGTTCAACATCTTCCACAATTGGCATAATTTAATACACTTATATTAATATATATTAAAGTAGACAGAATATTTCATAGGGATGCTCCTCTGCATTTACACTTTGCCACCTCACAATCGCACAGCCTGTCAAAAATCCAAGGCAGTGTTACATTAACTGTAAGGTAGCACTGCATTGCTGGGTGATGCACTGCTTATCTAATTGAAACACTTTTCCTGTGTATCAGTCAGGAAAAACAGACGTGATTGAAACAATAAACTGGTACTGTGTTTCCAAGAATAACTGAAACTGCAGAGTGTTGTGCATAAAAGAGCAGGTGGACTGCAAGATTAAGGGGTGTTTGCAGATCCTCTGGCTAATTCAGCTCAGTCTTTCAATCATATCCCATTTTACTGCAGCTCCCACTTCATGGCATTACGGCCTTCTAAGGGCTCTTTAAATTTCAGCTCTGCTGTATCAACCTGGAGTTTACATCCTTGTGCTACATGACACATTCTGTGGTGCCAAAACCAGGGCTGGTGAAAGGGGTGATAGCCACCCTCACACCTGGGCACAGCAGGTGAGGGTTACGCAGCAGCTTCTGCAGCTTTTTATAGGTCCAGTTCACACTCACTGGAGAACATTTCAGAATATTTGTGGCCTTGGGGCTCAACCCTACAATAAACTGTGGTTTTCCTCATGGTGGTCCTGCATGAAGTGCCCAGCCACACTCTTAAGTGTGAAAGATACTCTGATTTTCACTGCAAGGCTGTGAAAAATGAGTACAACACAGGCACAGCACCAAGGATTCCAAAATGCCTTTGCCACTGTTGTCACTCTCTAAACACTTTGCCTTAAACAGATGACCTAATCTCTCTGTTTATTCAGCTGTAAAATGGAGATAAAAATTGCCATGTAAGTCCTAACAAGGGAAAATTAGATAATGTTTTCTAAAGTGTGTGGAGACCCTCACAGAAAAGATTCCCCAGAGACACAATATTGTGCCAGAGGTGGGAAATGCCTTATAAAATAGAAAAAATAGAAAATTAAAGCACAATAATCAAAAATTAAAAATGGCACACAGCAAAGCCTGAGTGGGGACAAAATGTGCACAGTTTGCAGCCCTAATATTTACAAATCTAGACTTCCTAACACAAAGAGAGGAGAGGAAATCCTTTCCAATTTACACTTTGACAACCTGTGATGAAATAACCTTCTTTTAACCCACTGTCTCTGAACTCATTAGTGCCAGAACATTTATAGACAGTAATTGCCAGCAAGCTGCTCCTGCCCACACATGTGTGTGTTAGAGGAGCTGCTGAAATGATCATATTGCTTTAAAGGCTTTTAGAGTCTGTTGTTGGAGGCTTTATAGATATTTGCTGCAGTTACATTCAAGGCCAATGGAATATTTTAAAGTATGTGACAAACATGCTCAGTTAAGACACAAATGTTCCTCTTGAGCAGTTTGAGATAACAGGATGTAGAACCCTGATCCCTAATGGGGATCTAGATTCAGATACAGATGTGTGACCCAAATATGCAGCAGATCCAACACAAATGGGCTGATGAAACAGATGTTACAAATATTAATATCACTGATTTATGAGGAACCATGAAGGTGTCATACAATTTATAAATGCCTGTGATTTTGTGGCTGCACTTTGGTATGTTCCTATGTGACTCGCAGCTCTTCTTTTTTATGGCACTTAATATTTGAAATAAATAAATCTTCTAAATATTCAATCTAAATATTATGTTATAAAATATTCAGTCACAAAATTATACCTAACCTCTACACACATGCTTCTTTAAAGTGTTTAATTTTTCACTAGCTTACTTACCATTATTAGCTTTTCTGATTTCACTATAAACTGTTTCAGTCCCCTTCTGTTCAGGAGCTGGAAAATGTATTGGCACAGAATCAATTTATTTTCTTTTTTTTTTCTTTCTTTATTTTTTTCTTTTTTTGTGTTTTTTGGTTTGTTTTTTCATTTGCCTTATGAAAAGCTCCTTAAACAAACAGAACACACTGTTTTATTTTCAGAGGATGTAGCCACATAAGCAGCAATGAGCCTGTGGAGTCTGTGTGAAAAAGCATGTACAACCCCCTCCCCAAACTCAGCCTGTAAGGGTCTGAGAGAAGGATGTCTCCTTCTATATAAAAATGATGATGAAAATCTGATTCCCTTTCTACATTTGACTTCAACATTCTAATAATCTTCTGAACTTGAATCAATACTCCTTTAATTTCACAGAGACATCTACCACTAGAGAACAGTTCCTCTGGATCTCTTTGAAGAGCTTCTTCAATTTTTTCTAAGGAGTTAGAGATCCCAGCCCTGAGACCTATCACTTGGAAGAAAGACATTTCTGGATACAGAATCCTGTGCTTTAGCTGTTAAAATACCCCAACATTTAAATAATTCAGACATAATGATTTGCAGACTCAGAGTCAGGACTGTTACTGTTCTGCATTGCCCTGAAGAACCCAAGAGTCTCTGGTACCACATTCAGATTTCCCAAAGCTGATTTCATTTGGTTTTTTTAAATTTGGTTCAGCATCCTTTAAATGCTGAGAGTTAACACATCAGAATAGAGTTGCAAAACTGCTATTAATTTAAACAGTAGCAGCTACCCTTCCCCAAGTGTCTAATCACAGCTTTCAACCTTGCAGCTTTGGGGCATGAACTTTCTTCACAAAATAATTTGAAGACCTCAAGGCATATTCCAAATGCTCACAGACTATTGCTTAAATGATCAATTCAGTTTCCAGTGAAGTAAGAATTAATCTTCTTGGAATTTTAATAAAAGGTAGCTCATTTTGTTTAGGACTCTTTTCTAGCAGGTTACAGTTCTAAATCCACTCCTCTTGACTCTGTGAAAAGACTTGGTTTGAGGCATTTCCTTAGTTTGCTTTTTTTTATCATACCCATTTCATTATATTGTGATATAATGTCACTGCCCATGTTATTTCCTTTGTTAATCTTCCAAAAGTAGTCTTAGCACTGAAAAAATGTGCCAGGAAAAATTACTTGGATGATTTGACATTCTGTTCCCACTAACTTTACAATGTTGCCACCCTGCAGATAACTGACCAGATATAAAAGTAAAAGGAGAATATTCCTACTCAGCCATGCTTAGCACTTTCTCCCTTGTCACTTCAGGGATATTTCCTCATCTCACTTTAGCCCATGCCTTCAGTGTTGCTCAGATTAATAATAAAGGGTCTAAATCACCTTGCCATCTTTTTTCTCAAGCTTTGGAAAAGACAAGCATTATCTTTTTTTCCAAGCATACAAACTTGGTAAGTATTGAATTTAATAATTCCAGTAAGAAGTATTCCAGAAATTAAAAGATAGCTCAGACATGACTGGAAAAACAGGGTAAAACAGTGTTTTCAAATGTAAGTAATTCTTTACGGATAAAGGCAAGATGTACATCCTTCTACAATAATTTCAACTTGTTTTGAAATGACATTCAGCCAATCCCAATTCCCACAAGTGACATAAAGGCAACTGTTACAGCTTAGATACTGCAGCATTTATTGCAGTAGCCTTTCACAGTACACAAAATATGATTCTCCTGCTCCTGAGAACATTTGTATTGACATTGACAACAGTGGCAGGAAGAACAAATGATTGGAAAGATAAATTAAATTGAGGTTAGGCAAGAGAGATCAAAAAAATCTGGAGCTCCTCAAAAGGCAGAAGGAATCAGACTCTATGTGTAGCTGCTGGATGAGCAATGTGTGCCAAGAGGAAAGGTAAATGTGATTTGCTTTGTCTTCATACAGAAAATAGGAGGAATCAAAAGAGGCATAAAAGGGATTTGGAGCAAGGTGATAATCTGAAAGGTCTGTTCCCTAGGAAGGGCTGGTCATACCCACAGACAGACATGAAAGAATATTATGACTGGAAACAAAACCTTACAATAACACCAACACAGCAGAAGTATCAGTAGCAGTCCTGTGGCCAAATTCTCTCTGTGGGTGTACATGATTATTATAAGGGAATATTAAGAAACTTGGCTTTGCTTCTCTTTTCCCAAGAATAAATCTCATCCTGTTTTCATTGTGATAGGCAGTGCAGAGAGAAATAACTTAGTTTCATACAACTTCTGTTTAAGCAGCATCCTCAGGATGCTCTCAGAGAGGAACACATTAAATGCTTGCAGTGGAGTTTGCATTTCCATAACCAAAGCACTCAGCTGTGTCCTGGGGCAACAAAGGCAATTGATCAGGGAACTGTTCATATCTCTATATGCTCAAGCACAGTTGAGTCTTATAGAATCAATCTGTGTTCTGTGTGCCATGCATAGATCTGTAGCATGAGGCAGCATTCAATTAAAACAATCTGATCTCATTTACACACTCCAGTAAACATTATTCTGTGGTTTAATGGGGTTCTGTCTACAGATGATAAATACTATCTCATTACTTAGTCTGATTTATAGGAATAGTGCTGTATATCAAGAATGGATGAAGGCTGTTTTTATAGATGCTAATCTTGAATAGGGCTTTTAATTTAACTAAGGCACTATCATATCTTACTCTTCTACACCATAGTATTGTGTAGTTCACACTCAGAAACAGTTGGAACAATTATTAGCCCTGTTCTGAAGAAGAGTGTAACAACTCTGGTCCTTCAGTGCAGAATTAGCAGAGGTGGGTAAAGAGTAGGCTTAAAAAACACAGGGAATACTCTGTGATGAATGATACCAGGAAGTGAAAACAGAAAGGACAGGAGGACTGGCTGTTCCAGGAGAGCTTGGCTGCCAAGCTTGTAGAGTGAGCACTCTTCAAGCCCAAACATCTGTGCTACCAACTAAACAATCATGTCTTTGGTCTCTGAAATAAGTGATTAGTCCTTCCTATCAGGAAGAAGGAAATTTATCCATTTCTTCCTCACTCTGCTTCTCATTCAGCTGAAGGAAAGAAGCAAGAGCAGAGCATAAATTTCTATCCCAGGGTTTATTCACTCTCCAAGCTACTTGGAGATTTTTGCAAATTCTTGAAAGGCTTAACAGCTTTCAACACAAGGTCATAATGGCATCAGAGTTCTCCAGATGACACAGAATGATTGAAGTGGGCATCTGGGTGGTGAATAAATTTCCATGGATATTTCTCCTTCAAGGTTGCAGACATGTACCTCAGCTCCACACCCTGAGGTCTGGTTACTGCAGGGAGGAGGACAAAGTTATCTGGGCATCAATATCCTGATTTCTCTGTTTACAGTGCCACAAAATCCAGGACGGTCTCCAGGCCTCTCCAGACTAGGAAACTAAATCTACACTGGTCTCCCTTTTCTATATCACAACTGAATTTCAGCTTTGACCCTTCAACCAGTTCCTTTAGAAAGCAGGAAATTCCACTGGTTTCTGTTCTCTCCATTATCTTACCCTGTGGCAACCTCAAGTGGCCCTCAGTGAATTTGGTCTCTTTAACCTAGGTATTTCACAGCAGGCTGCCTTATGCTCAGAGCCACAGCTCCAGCTGGGAGCCCTGCTCCACACAGACCTCGTGTAGGCGGGAATGGGAGGGTCCCAGGGGAAGGAGAACTGCAAGGATAGCAGCACAGGAGCCACAGCATCAGGCAGGTTTAGGAGCAGGAGACTGTCAGCACACAAAGCACAACCCTGGCATTCCCAGTGCCAATAGCAGGCCACTGTCAGGGAGCAGCAACAGCCCCAGTGTTGCTCCCAAACATAAACCAGAGAGGCTGGACAGTTCATTACCTCTGTGAGGATCAAGTGTTGAGACTTCAACTTCAGTGTAATCCACCTCAGCACTCTCAAGGTCAGGTCCTGCCCCAAAAATATCAAGAAGATGTTTCTTTGTAGGACTGCAAGCTTTGTTTAGGCTGTGGGCCTGATCCTGCTGCCACTGAAATTAATGGACAAGTCCCAACTGGCTTTGAGAGGTGCAGGACCAGGCCCTACAGATGGCAGATGGGAGTTACTCTGCTAAGCTGTAAGGCCAATCATTTCCTGAGGGTCATCCCACTCCAAAGGGCAGGAGACCAACTAAAGGCAGATTTCTACAACTGTGGGACATGCTATTGATTAAAGGGTCCTATCAGTGTCATGCTGGACATGGGAAAAAAGAGTTGTCCTTATCAAATCCTCATTACTGCCATTAGAAAATATCAACACTTTCAATTATAAAATAATTTAAAAATCTATTGTATAAGTATGACATTACCTTTACTCTCATCTGTTGATTTCATGTGGTTTTCATTATCTTCAATGTAACCTGATCCTAAAATATGAAAGCCAAAGTTAAAGTGACAAAATGTTTATTATAACGAATGAAATAAATGAGTTACACAGCTGCAATTCCTACTGTCATTATCTGTATTTCTATATGAGACATTCTACTTTTAGATTCCCACCTAAGACATTCAGATGGGAAGAATGAGGCTTTTAAAATAATCAGCTAAAAAACAACCAAGGGGCAACTTTGTCTGTGTCAGGTGCTTTAAACATCATGTCCACCTGTCACTGTCAAGTGCACTGAGATCCTGCAATGAAAGGTGCCCAGGCAAGCTGACATCTCTGTACTAAGGCCACATCACAGGACCATGTGCCACAGCTCAAATTTCCTCTCTGAAATAATTTTCTTGCAGCTGTGTCAAAAGCAGAAAGTAGTTTTCTTTTACCATGATTTCTCCATCTGTGATATTGTCAACTGATTGCCTGGGAGAAGTGTCTGAGCAGACTTATAAACCAATCTGTGTAAGACGTGCTCATAAAAACTGTACAAAGACAAAATGACAGAAGATACCTTGGACAATGTTATTGGTATCCCTCTGTATTCCCAAAACATTGGGCCCCATCCAAACAATAACTATGAAGTCCAAAACTTTAAATAAATGTTTAATTAAGCCAACTTACTAACAGTCTTATAGCAAAATACCCTACCTGAATAGTAGTTGCCATCACTGGGCTGTCTTGCTAGTTTTTCACTTGTCAAGTTTGGAGCCAAGGCAGAACTGAAAAACAAACCAATAAAATTTGATGCAATTATCCAAAACCAGACAGTAAAACCAACATGAGTCTGTGCAAAGACCAGTCACTGTTTAGGCTGACTACCACATATTCTTAACCACTGAAACTAATGAAAATTTTGCCTTCGCTTTAGGAGAAGCACAAGGAAACTTTAAGGTCAAAAATGTTCCCTACTGCATTATTCTTCTTTAAGACCTCTGTATTTTCAATTTTATTCCTTATCTAAATGCATTCAAATACAGACCTGACATTCTTGTATTTCACTTAGCTTGCCTTTCTTTCTATTTTTAGAGTATTTCCTCATCCTGTTGTTGTGCTAGCAGGTGGTAAACGAAGCACAACCATCTATTGTCTGCAGGTGTGTGCTGTAACAAGCTATATCCATATGCAGCAAGGCTTACAGCCCTTTATACACAGAAATATTGCACCACTATCATAAAGCAGGTGTTGTGTTTTAACCCCAGCTGGCAGCTGAGTATCACACAGCCACTCGCTCACTCCCCTGCCCTGCCCCAGAGGGATGGGGACAAGGACTGCGAAAAGATAAACCCCATGGATTCAGACAAATGGTTTAATAATTCAAACAAAGTTTATAGTAATAGCAGTGAAAAGGAGAGAGGGAGAGAGAGAGACAGAGAGACAGACAGAGAGAGAGAGAGAAACCCCAAGGCAAACAAGGGATGCCCTGAGCAGCGACTGGCACCTCTCGCAGTCCCAGGCTCAGCGCGGTTTTGCCGCCAGCGCTGTGCTGTGATAGCGACCAGCACCTGCTTTATTCAACCTTCAGCAACCCCACAACAGAAGAGTCTTCCAAGAGGTGGGACCAGGCAGTTGCTTCATTTTTTCCATCTCCGAGGCTGCTATACTGAAAGCCCACCAGGGTTCTTCTGGGTCCCTGAAATACCTGCTCCTGAGAACGTTTATGCCCACGGAGCCTCTGGGCCAGGCCCAGTGGGGACTTCTGGCACACATTCCAAGTCAGGCTGATTTCAGCCTCCAGCAGTCAGCTCCTGGAATCCCCCTGCAGAAACACAAGTGGGTTCTGCCCCTTCACAGCCTGACTACATCAGGGTACACTGTGCACCCGTATCTGCTGCAGCCTTATACTCCTGGGGGGCTGACGTTATGGGCCACGTGATTCACACAGTCCAGTAAACAAGGCTGGCCCTCTCTCCACGTGGCTGGAGGCAGAGCCCCTGTAGTCTTGGTCATAGGTTTATCCACTCACTTCTTGTGAAAATGGAGTAGAATTCCTTCCCATAGGATCAGGAGTAAGATCAGCCCTTCCGCTCTGTCTGAGGAACTGCACACTGCAGACTGCAGCAGCAGCTTTCCTGGAAGAACCCCCTTTTGTGATTATTTTTCATTGCCATTCATGTAGGGCTGAGGTGGAATTTCCATCCTACTTCCTCATGTTGTCTCTGTAGACCTGCAGAAAAAAATCACCGTCTCCCCTGGTGTGTACTCTCAATATCCTCCCTTCACCAAACGACATTTTCTGTTATCAGCCGAGATTCCGGACCATGCATGTGGGGAGTAGAATCTAAATCCTCTTTGAGTCACTCAACCAGAATCTATATCCTCTTTAGGTCACTCAACCAGAATCTATATCCTCTCTGAGTTGTTCAACCAGAATCTATATCCTCTTTCAGTTGTTCAACCGGTTTCTCCACAGCAGGGACGAGGGAGAAGAGAGATTTTTCTGTGTACTGCTAGAGCTGAGGAGCCACTGCCTCCACCATTGGTGCCTCTTTGTGTCTCCAGACAACACTGCAGTGAGTTGGTGTATGATGATGGTGTACTCTGGTGTACACATTTCTGATACATGGTTTGTGCATTTTAGACTTCATCTGTGAGTGACTGTGTGTTGGTTGGGTCATAATAAATTATCTACCTCTAAGCATGGCTAATTCCCTCCTGTACTGGCTACCTCTCTCCATTATGGTCCACTTGCCTGGGTGAAACAGAACATCTTCCTTGAAGAAATACTTTTCCTTGATGAGAATTGCCTCCAGAGGCTGAGGACCTGTATTACTCTTCCAATCACCTTGTTAATTCACCCTTCCCTAGAAAATGATGACAGATGCTTGGCTTCCCTACCCCCTAATTCTACACCACCAGCCCCACTATCCCAGCATCTGAGCAGCCTGGATGATGGCTGAAATTCTTTTGCATATCCTGCAGCCCACTCAGGGATAGGGATCAAGTGGTTACCTCTTGTTCTGCCTCTTCCTCCTGTTCTTGTTAGGATCCTGCTTTGTCTTTTTTTACTAAATGAGCCATCTTTCCTGTTCATTTCTCTTCCTTTTCTTAGGGGCAACTGCTACAGACAGGGGTTGGTTCTCTGGTTCAGCTGCATCACCCACCCCTGGGGTGAGTAATCACAGTGCCTGTCGTGGGGGCTGGAGTAGCTGCAAATAATTTTTTGACCCTAAGCAAGAGCTGAACCACATTCAGCCACTTGCTGGCTCCTACCAATAGGTTCATGCTGGTTTCAACATTCCAAGCGTATTCAAAATTTTCTTAATTCTCAAATGCTCTGGTAATTAGGGTGGAGAAGAAAGTGAGGCTGTGGGAAGATGTCTCTCCTCCATAGGCTGGTTGTCAGAGAATCGGGTAAAAGATGTAATTGTGAATAATTCCCAACAGGTGTCTCCCCACGCACAGGTGATGGCAGTGCTGAGACCCGACCAGGTGAGTTAAAACCCTTAGCTCTGCCCTGAAGGCACCAAACACAACAGGGTGCAGCTCTGAGAGCAAACAAATCAACACAGTGACCAGTGACTATTAATCCATACGGAATGCTTGTAACAAACTTGTTTCAACATGCTCTGATCAGATCTGTTGTTAACTTCAGTCCCACATTGGGTGCCAAAAAGGGCTGTTGTGGTTTAATCCCAGCTGGTAACTAAGAACCCTCCCTCACCCACCCCATTCCCAGTCGGACGAGGAGAAGGATTGGAAAAAGGTAAAACCCAGGTAAGAACAGTTGAGATAAGAACAGTTTAATGATTGAAATAAAGTAAAATATAATAATAATAGTAATAATAATAGTAATAATAATAATAATAATAATAATAGAAGGAGAAAGAGAGAGGAATAAAACTCAAGAAAAACAAATGATGCTCAGTACAATTGCTTAGCACCTGCTGACTGATGCCCAGCCCAGCCCTGAGCACTGACCAGTGCCTCCCAGACAATTCCCCCCCAGTTTCTCTACTGGGCATGACCCTCTATGGTATGGAAGATCCTTCTGGCCAGTTTGGGTCAACTGTCCTGGCCACGATCCTGCCTGGCTTCTTGTGCCCCTGCTCACTGGCAGAGCATGGGAAACTGAAAAGTCCTTGACTTAGTGTAAGCACTACTTAACTAAAACAGCAGTGTTATCAACATTATTCTCACACTAAATGCAAAACACAGCACTGTACCAGCTACTAAGGAGAGAATTAACTCTATCCCAGCTGAAACCCAGACAGGAAGGCATCTTACCCAGACATCTCCATGGATGATCCTTTAGCTTGACAGAGAAAAACAAAAACATCTATTAATAGGTAGTACAAGTAAAGAATTTAAAAGTAAAAATGAAAACAAAAATATAGTGATTGTCTACTCCTATCAGAATAATTTCTCCTGGCTATCACAAAATTAATTACCTCATGTCTTATATCCTGTTTATCTCCAGGTCCCTTAAATCTCTCTTTCATGAAAGACCCTAGATCCCAAACCCCAGATTTTAACCTAGCTGATTTAAGCAATCTGGGACATCCAAATGCTCCAAATTTTCCCAAATAATTTGCCATATACTTCATATCACAGGATAAATCAGATTTACTTATTTTCTGAAAGAACAAGATCTAAAAAAATACCTTAATGATAAAAGACAAATCCCTAAATGAAATTGTATTACAGCAGAAGAAAAAACCCTAATCCCATAAACTAATAATCTAAATTTACTTCACGAGGACTAGAGAAGTAGCTCAATTACACCTGAGCTGGAACCCCAAATCAAATTGTTACAGCTCTATTAGGGATCAGAAACCTCCTCAGGCCCTGTCTGCCTGTACATTGCCTGGGGCTGAATTTCAGACCTAGGACTGCATGGGAACTATGTAATTCTGGCCTGTATTTGGTAACCTTTGCTTCCCTAGTGTCTGCCCAGCACTATTAGTTATATGTTCTGCCCAATATGCTTGGAAAGCCTCAGCACATTTGCAGCTTAATTTGGGTCACCTGGCATTTCTAAGTAGAATATTTTAATTGTGTTTAGTCAACTCTGAAGCCTCGCCCCCACAAGCCTTTGCTGTTGAGAGAAATGCAAGTTTAACTGCAGTACATTTTTCCCCAAACAAAGAGAAGGGAACCATTCATTACCCTTTTTCTTCTTACGCAAAAACCACCACAAAGCGACTGCTACCACTCCTGCGATGGCTGTCAGGACAAATGCAGCAATGACTCCTTTCTGCCAAGCTGCTAAGATTACTGCAAATAAGAAAAACATGTTTAAGAGAGTAGCTACAGTGATAGGTCAACACTACCAAATTCTGCAGTTCCTGACCTTTCATTTTACTACAGATCAACCTTCTACACACTGGGGAAGACCTTGGAGAAGACTTGCATGCCAAGTTCCCTAGTGAGCCTCTCCTTTGTGACCAAAAGCTCATCAATGGCTTGGTTTTAGTTTGCATCTGGCTCCTTTGGCTTTTGGGAATCCCTTAAATTTTTCTATGTAAACTGGACAATTTCTGTCTATAAAGACATCTCTCTGTTTAACTTCTGGTAGCAGTGGAACAAAAACAAGTAAGGGAGTTATACTTAGGAACATCTCAAATCAGATGCCCTCACCTATCAGGGTGACAGAGTAGGCAGCTGATCATTAAAGAGCTCACCACTGATGGTTATGGAACGGCTCCTCACGTCCACACTGGCTCGGTTGGAAGCCATGCAATAATAGGTCCCCGTGTCCTTCCTCTTCATTGTTTTCTTGTGCCATATGGTTCTGTCTGAATATTCCGTTGCTTCATGTAGAAGAACTTCATGATCAGTTTTTTTAAAAAACTTGAAGTCAATTGGCCAAGATCCTTCTCTCACAGAGCAGAGGAAAGCGGTATCACTGCCAACTTCTACTTCTCCATATGGAACACTGCCCAAACTGGCATCCCTGATTGGTACTACAGAGGAAGGCGCAAAGAAAACAAATATTAGCACTATTAGAAATAACTTTGATGACAAAATATTGTATTGTAGAAATGCTTGCTTTAATGCTTAGCTAAACAAAGACTGAATGCGCAGTATTAATCTTTCTGAACAGTCTTTGCCAGACAGCATCCTCTAGTAAATATTTTTATACACCCAGAAATAGAGAGGGCATGATAAAGAAACAAAGCAGACACAGGAAGAAATTATATCCATTTCACAGAGGTCAGTCAGTCTCTTTCCTCAAAATCCTTTGGATGCCCCTCTGGCCCCAGCCTACAAATGATTTCATTTCCAGAAATAATACATTCAGCAGTTCCATTGTGTCAATAATTATGGTGCAATTTATGTAATTCTGCTTTCCTAGTTAAGTAAAGTTATGCTGTTTTATGTTAAGTGTATGATAACTGTATTCTTGTAACTTTTAATATACAATAGAGGGTGTCAAGAGATAACAGATCAAGTTCTCCAAAGGCATAAGCAAATCCCCAATTTCAATGATTACAGAATATAGCAAACACGAGGAAAGAAGTTAGTTTGCATTTGAACAAGTTGTAAGAATATGCATGGGCAAACCATTATTTTTAAGTCTGCTGGTTTACAACTGAAGCATGTTAGCATACACAGAACTAGCCTAGGAGCAGAAGAGCTTCAGCCTTTGTAATTACAGGGGGAGAAAATAGACATATGTGTGATGCAAGACATGTAGAATGTCAGCAGCTTTGCAAAATGTTTGGGCTATGAAGCATGTTTTGCTAAAATTCCTAACGAAAATTTCTCTGGAAATATTAGAAATGTGTTTGGGGAAAGGCTATGGATAACACAAGGCAGATATAAAGAAGGAATCATTAAGGCAACACTGGTACAGAAGCAGAGGAAGGAAACCAGATTTGATATGAAGAGATGTTGGTCATGAAAGCTGTATTTGTATTAGGAAGCAGATTTAGATATAAGACATGGGTTACTATGACTGAGCCCCTGACAGAGAGAATTGCTCTGGAAAACGTAAGTCCTTTCCAGATCTGGTACAGACAGAAAGGCAGAACACAGAGAATTCAAAGTCACCACCTCTCCAGTGGTGGAATGTGGAAGACTGGCTCACCAGGCTCCAAAAAATTACCTTCTCTTCACAATTTCTAGACAGTGCCACAATATACCCCAAACCACAGCTCTAACACCTGGGATACACCAGTTCCAGCAAAGAAATACCCACTTGTTAATGGACTAAGATTATGCTTTGTGTTTGTTTATTTGTACCTTGCTATTTCAAAATACCTTGACTTTAAATCTCCCTGGATAAAACCCTTCAGAGTTTTGTCATTCAGCTTCTCTCTACTGTTAGTAAACAGTGGAACTGATGAATTTAAGGTGAGTCCTAAGATGCTGTAGTCTGGCTGAATGCAAATACTGTATTAAAAGCCCTGTTTGGGAGCTCAGCAAGTGGAGAGTGTGCCATAATCCAACTGACTCAGAAGAAATGCAGCAATTCTGGATGTATCTGTTCTAGTCATACACAACTCAGTGCCAGAACTCTGAAGAAAAACAGCCTATTAGCCACAAGTTTATCTCATTAAAACCAACACAATTTGGGTTCAAATCAGGATGCAAAACTGAAAATTCCTTGGTAGAGAGAAATTACCTCTTTTGCAAAGATCAAGAATAGGCTTTTGCTCTGATCCTGCTCTGTCCTACCACAGCACTACTGTGCTGTGATAGGCAACTATTTTAAGTCCAGTGAGCAAAAACTTGTAAACATTTCACATTCACTTAGTCCACCATTTGCTGCTACAGTTTCAAAACTCTAAATATGACATTAGACAAGAAGAATTAAAACAACTTACCTATCACGGTGACATTTAGAATATTGCTAGTTTTCACACCACTGGAGTGATTGTTTCTAGCATCACATTTGTACCCTCCATTGTCATTTAGTCCAATATCTTCATCCAAGAACGTAGCATATGTGTCATTAGTTACATTTTTCTTAATTTCATCCCCTTTGTAGAATGTGAATGTTATTGGTGGTGTTCCCATCACTGAATGACAAATTAATTGTAGAGGCTTCCCTAATACCACCTCTGGTGAACCACTGACAACGGAAAGAGTTGGCTTGGAGACCGGAGCTAAAAGGTGAATAAAAAAAACTGTTGCAATTACACTGCATAAGGCCAAAAGACACAATATTATTTTGTAGAAAACATACAAATATATAATATTTAGCTAGTTTGCACACACAGTCTATATTGGGAAGCTCTTCCTCATCGATGGAATGGAAATGAAGGACTTGAGCAAATCAATAGCACAGATAATAGAACATATCTGACTTTGAATAAAGCAGCATACAGGGACAGTGTGAAGCAAAACAAGAAAAGGATCAGTGCCACAGCTGTGGTTCATCTAAACTGCAGAACTAATTCTGACCCAAAGAACAAATCTGTTCCATGTATGCCCTGAGAGGGATTGCGCAGCTCCTCCTCAGGGCCCTGTTCCAGCAGCACAGTGAGTCACAACCCAGTTCATCCCTTTGGCAGACTGGAGAACCACTGTGCCTGTTCCATGGGAGGGAAGGGAACTGGAGTATCCATAGGTGGTGTGCTGGTGAGGGGGCTGTGGTGACAGCAGTGAGCCCTTGGCTTTTCCAGAGTAGAGCCAACCCGATGACCTCTGGCTCTTCTGGCTTTCTGCCTGGAGGGTCAGGGGGAGGGATTCAAGGCAGACACTGACAGAGCTTCAGATCAAACTGAAAGTTTTGCAGAACATTCCTGGCTCCTGCAACTGGTAATGAATGAGAGTTTATCTGGTCCCCAGCAGAAGCAAGGGACCAGCAGGAAGCCATGCCAACTTCCCTTCTCCAAGGGCCAGCCCTGGAAAGTCTGACTTGATTAGACCACAATATGCCAAATCCTCTGCAGCTAAAGCACATCCCACAGAAATTCATGTTGTAAGAACTAACAGACATCCTGCTAGTTCATGGACTAGAGACTGCTTCTGTAAACAGATGTCCTTATTAATAAGCTCCTGGTTTAGATCCTCTCTCCACCCTGGTGGGTTCTAAGCTTCTGTATCAACTCACCATAAACATTTATCCTTACAGGTTTGCTCTCCTTGACTATTCCTTTTACTTCAGCTTTGCAGGTGTAAGATCCAGTATCATTCACATTAACTTTAATTTTTAAGTCTCTAGAACTTTTCAGCACCATGTCTCCACTGGAACTTTTCCGTACTATAGAGAAGCTGGCATTCCGAAAACTATTAATGCTGCAATTCAAAATTAAATCTTTATTTTCATCCAACTTGGTCATAGAAGCAAACAACGTTGGCTTGGGGAATAATTCTGCAAGATAAAAAGAGAACTGATTAATTCAAAGTGAGCCTGGAAGAATACGACTACTTATCTCAAAGTATACAGAATGAAGAACATACTGATAGTTTATAATTTAAGAACAAAAGAATCATGTTATTTTAATATTCTTGTATTTTCAGGGAAAACAGAAACTTGTCAATTGGTTGAAACCACTTTTCATGGGTTGCTTGAGGATATTATTTTAGTTTGGAAGTATAGGTGGGCAAAAATCAGAAACTAAAATCTAACTAGCCTTTAACTTACAGAAAATTTACACTCAGATCTGGAGATTACACTTGGATCTTGAGTTCTGCCAAATTTAAATTTAAATATTAATACTTTGAGTAAAATCTAAGATGAACACAGGTTTTACCTGACACAAAGACATTCCGTTTGGTGGTTTTAGACACTGCTCCTTGCTCCACCTTACACAGGTATTCACCACTGTCCTCCTGAGTAGCTACTGTGGAGTATTTCAAAGATTTCTTATGTCGTACACTGTTCAGTATTGTTCTGTTTTTCTGGAGGATGATTTCAATGTCACGCATTTGAGCTACCACAGTTGAGCATTCAAATTCTATGTGGTCTCCTTCTGTAACGTTACTGGAGGGCCTGGTGGTCAGAGTGGGCTTTACAAATGGTTCTGCAAGAGAATACATATAAACATACAGATAGATATACAAATAAATATATGACCCAATTTTTATCTATAGCAAGCATAGAAATGTAAAAAGAAAAGTTAAGCAACTTACCCTTGACTGTAACAAGTGTTTTGTTGCTGTGTTGTGAGCTTTCCCATCCAGATCTTACTTGTCTCTTGCCAAAGCAATCAAATTGTAAAATATCATCTCCCTCTTCAACATAAAATTCCACTTCAGAAAAATTTTGGGTTTGTTCAGGTACACGTTTTTCTTTAGGTGCTGAATTTGTCTTTATCTTCCGGAAAAAGAACTCTAAAGGAGGTACTTCTTCTGGCAGCTCACAACGTAATTTCACAACTTCACCCTCTATAACTTCTTTTTTGTCAGCAGTCAGGATTGGCTTGGTCATTCCTTACAACAGAAAACAAGAAAATAAACAGAACTTTGCATAATTCTGAAATAAACAATATCTCTGATGACTGTGGGAATGATTTATTCTAATTCACAGGTGCGAACAGTTTGCAAGAACCAAAAGATGACCTGGTAACTACTCAGTGCTAAAAAATTCTTCCCAAGATGCTTTTCCAAGGGGAAAAATGTCACCTGCAGTCAAAAACAAGTCTAGAAAATGTATGGATGGAGGTGGCCCTTGTTCTCCTAAGAGATGAAAGAACAAGGCTGATACAACATTGTCTAAAAGTGGCCCATGGCTGATGCTGGCTTTGGTGATGGCTCTCACACCCCGAGCACCTCTGTATGTTATTTCCAGCATTTCCAGGAATCTGCCCACCCCTCATCATGGTTATTGAGGTAGGCACAACTTTCCCTTGTGTAGTCTAGGGAACAGAGGCTCAGGACAGTGGGGATGGTGGCACAGACTGTGTTCCTGACTAGCACTGATCTGTCCTGGAGCCTTGGGATCCTGAGTTCATTTCTGTGCCTTACCATGGGGGGTTAGTATCAAACTCTCATCAAGTACTGTGATCTCAATGGATGAAATACACTTTGCAAGATACCCTGTTTAACACTGACTATCATTCCTTCCCTGTAAGGTTGTTCTCTCTCTGTATCTTGTTGGAGAATGGCTCCACGAACAGGGCCATGGGCCATTGGAGGGCCTGTGCGAGCAAAGCCCAGTTTAACTGAGACGAGTAATAGGGCAGGCTTAGGCCTTGCTAATGTGACAGGGAACTCAAGGGCAGGATGTCCTTGAGTTCTGCAGAAAGTCCCTAGGAGGAACTTGTGGCTGAGAAAAATGAGGAGAAGAATGTAAACAGAAGAAACTGTATGTAAATTGTAACTTTTGAGACTAACCAATGAAGTAGTGACAAGTGGGCATAATTAATCAAGATACTGGATAAACTGTAGCTGTGTACTAATAAACCAAGTTTGACTTATCCCTCACATTGAGTCGGCGTCTTCCTTCTCTCGCCCCCCAGCAGTATCTCATCTGCCATGTCTGACAGAACACTCACCTGCTACCCAAACATAGATGGAGGTACTGAAACCCAACTTTCCATCTGCTTTCACAGTACATTCATAGTCTCCAGTATCTGCAGATTTGGCCATAGGGATTTCATACCGTGCATCTTCTTTGTGTGATACAGTCATAAACACAGGCTTCCCATCCTTAAAAATTGTAAAATTATGCTTCAGCTGGAAATCAGTATTTTTGCTAATATCAGCGTGGCAGATGATTGACATTGGAGCTCCATTCTTCACTTTGGCAGATGGCTGAACCCTGATTTCAACTTTGTTGAAAGTAAAAACTTGACATAAAATAAAAAAGAAAAAGTTATATTTATTTTAAATTAGTCCAACATAACACTGTTATCTTTGGCTGCTCCATTTAAATTACAAAAATTAATTTAAAAATTTACATTTCATTTGATAGTAATATTGTAATTTAAATTGATAAGCAGTTTTAGAAATAAAGTTCATAGTAGTATTTATATATACATATGTATATGTGTATAGAAATGTATGTGCATAGAAAAATACTCTGTGTTTATAACCACAGCAAGAAAAATAATTTGTAGCTTAAATGTTACAACTGTTGGAATCCTGGTATAATTAATATCTATATTCTCACATCTAGAGGAGCAAGGATAGAGAAAGATGTATTAGCTCATTCACCTTCTCTTCCCTTAGAACTTACACTTTTGGGTTATACCCATTTTGGTCAGGATTTGTGTTAGAAATTGCTACTCAAATACTAAAACTCCTGCATTAAAGAAGTCCTTTGTCCGGTACACTGCCCAGCTATTTATAATGTGTCCTTGCTAGAGAGAGTGTGGGGCATGAAATCAGTGAAAAAGCTGTGAATTCCTTTGCATGTGAATAAGGCACATGACAACAAGGAGCAAACGTTTCTCCCGGGTGATGGAAAAAAGGAAGCATGCAGAATGTACGTGCTGGGAGCCAGCAGGGTGATAAGATAAAAAGTAAACGTGTTCCTTTCAGAACACAAGTTCTGAACTCTGCTCAGACGTGATCAATTCTTTTGCAAGACCAGGAGACTGTGCCCTTAACTTATATTCTGTAATTTTATCCTCCCTCCTTCCTTGTGGGCATGAGAGGGGTTTTTAGCAAAACAAAATGCTGATTTTCTCTCCTACCTGTTTTGTGGCTCAGCAAAGCAAGTTACTCTAGGAAAGATTTCACCAAAACCTTTATTAAGGTATGAGCAGCACATCTCTGATTTAAACACTATACCAAGAAACACCACCAAGTAAAACCCTTTTTTCCTCCTAGGTTTTTTTTTTCCATATAGCTAAATTTCATACTGAGCTATTGTACAGCAAATCCAAATAAACTGTTATAGATGCATACCAACAACCAAGGAATTAGTTAAAGTAGTTACATTAAATTTGTACATAAAATCCCCCAACAAAATAACAAAAATCTATCATTCCCTACCTTTCCCCTGAGCATAAAGTTCTGAACCTGGGGAAAAAAAAAAAAAAGGAAGAAATGTTATTTTCAAAGCTTACAGATTGAGAGACAGTAATGCAAAACTGTAAAAAGCCTCACCAAACCCCAGACAAACCAGAAACACATGTACCCACCCAGAGATTCAGTTATCAAACTTACACTGCAAGAAAATCACCAGAAGAGCAAGATACATCTCGTTCCTGAAGAACAGACACTTAATTCCAAAATAAAAAAATATTCATTATCAGAGGTGATGCCTCCAGGTACCAAAACCACGTTCTGCTTTTTTCCCTCGTTGTTTTATGGAAACAGATAAATATTTGCCATTAAAATTTGTACGTTTTCCCAGATCTTCAGCAGAAACTGGCTGGATCAAGTGATCGTTCCCATTACTGGAAACTGGAAATGGTAAACAATGAGAATGTATCTGCTGCTCCCAGGCAGATTACTGGTCAGGAAGTGACTGGACTTTTCCTGAGGGCGCTACCAAATGCATTTGCTTTGTTTAATTTCTTAAGGTGTATTAAAAAAACAAGAAGTTCCAATGACATTATCCTGCAGTTCCTGTCAATATGGGTATTTTTAAGTCATGATTAACCATTTAGGAACACAAATTACCTTTCCTATTTGACCTCGGCAGATATTGAGCAAATATTCCTCTTCATCCTAACAGAGGACTCTTTCAGAGAGTAGATGTGCATAATTACTCAGTTTCCCCCTTTACCTTCATTTCTATGTCTCCCATTTTTGCTGTGGCAAAGAACAGCTTTACTGCAGGTTACACAATAAATTCAAATTATCTCAAAAAGTAGAGGTACTGTTGTGTGAGACTAGAATATTGACAGGTGGATCTCTCATAGTACCATCATATATCAAAAACATGGACCTGCATCAGATTTTATTTTATGCAGTTAGGACAGTGCAAAGGACACACAGACACAAACCCTAAACCCCTCAGGAAAATAATGGGATGGAATTTCAATTCTCAGCAGAAATCTGCAGCAGCACTGACAGAATCCGTAACAGAAAACACTTCTCAGTTGTCCAGGGTATTCCTCTCAGTATATCAGCCCACTTTTAAGTCGTTCTTAAGCCATTCCCTCCAGCCCTAATACTGACTGAAGCTACAGACCTGACAAAATGAGTTGAAATCAAGCCCTTCAGAAAGCGTTTCTCAAGTTGTGTGACCCAGAACTCACCAAGCTGAGATTTTGTTATTCTTGAAAACTGAGTGCTCAACTCTTAATCTCTTTGTTCTTTCCCCTGTGGACAGAGTCAATGCCTTCCTTTAATTTCAGCAACATTTTCCAGGTTTATTAAAACACTTCATAAAATAACACAAAATACATTCACAGAAGTCCATAAATGGAACAGACAGTTCTCATAAGCTTCACTGTTCATATGAAACCCCTTTCTTTCCTCCTGGGATGAATAAAACTTATAGTTTTTCCCCCAAACCAGTATTTTAAAGCTATAAGTCTACTTCAGTGATTGTATTACCCACATAAGGGTGGAATTTTGCAAAAGGAAACAGAAGGAAAACACTCATCTGTTTAACAGTGTATGGGCTGCATGAACAAGGCCTCTCTGGCTGTTTTACAGAATGGCACAATAGTAACAGCAATTAAGACTAAGCTGTTAACTAGCAATAGTGTTTGTCCTGTTCAGCCCAGGCTATTTGAAACAACCACCAACAAAAGACTGGAGGCTTGGCCAGCTGCCAACAATGGTCCCCAGAGACAGGTAAAGGAAAAGAGCAGGAGGACATGTGGCAGGTGGAGAACAAAGGTAGATCAACTTTTGCATTGGTAACAAAAAAATAGGAAGGAAGGAGATTTTCCCCTTCCCCTTTTCCCCGTAAAAGAATTCAGCAGGACATAAAGAGCTCAGCAAACCCACATCAGTCTTTCCCACGGGGGGACAAAGGTTCCTCTGAGCCCCAGCAAGGGAAGGAGAGTGAGGGTGGGCCAGTGTCCCCCAGAGAGAGCCAGCAGGGCTCAGGCCAGAGCCAGGCTGGTTTCAGACTCAGGTGGAAAGGCCAACTTTAGGATAAAATAGCTCAGGATTAAGGTTTAATGGTGCCAAAACCTGAGGTTGTTGCCAGATGTCACTCCCAAGTGAAGTCCATTCCACGAGATTCTACAGGCTGATTAAACTCCATATTCCAGCGGAAAATCAAGCTGCTATTGACCAAAACCCAATAACTAAATTCTACTGTAGGAACTTAGGCCAAAATAACATGAAACTTGACAGAAAAACATTTCAAACACATGAGAACGTCTTGAGACCATCTCCCATGGTTAAACTGGAAACCACATTGACCTAATGGATGTAAACTTGAAGTACCTGTGCCAGTAATTCAACTGCATATTTTCCTAACACCCATTTTGTTGCAATCTCTCAAGATAGGTATTTCTGAATTACAGAAGATCAAATTTATTCTAATATACATCACATAAAGAACTCTATTCAATCCCTATTGTATCTGTGGGAAAAGCAGGATTGACCTCAGAAATGCCACACACCTTCTGAAGCAGCCAGAATAGCCATTATAATCTGACTGAATGCCCTTTGAAACCCTTGGGAGTCATCACATTTAATCTTCTGCCAATGACTTGGACCCTTACACACTAAACCTCATCTGGGAATTCACAATCCCTGTTTCTACTGGCTGGATCCTCTGCTACTTGCTCACATGTGACATTTCCTAAGAGCCACCAGCTCTGGCAACTGAACAGAGCTTTGCTGAAATGAGAGGCAGAATCTATTTCCCTAACTAAGAGAAAAATGCTGAATAAGAATTTCAATTTTTTCCCTCTGCAAATAGAGTGTTTTCAGCCAGTCCCTTACGACAGGAAAGGGAGCTCAGGGCTCCCAGCACATTGCAGCTGTTTGTTTCCATGTGCTCTCAGCAAAGAGCAGCCGCAGTGCTGACCTCCAGCATGGACATCTCACATCCTCACACACCGATTGCAATCTTGTGGGGCCCCTAGACTCCATCTCCTGGTCTCAAATGCCCATTCCTGATGGCAGTTTCACTTTCTTCAGAAAAGATGAAGGCTTCATGTTTGTTGCCTTCCAGCTCTAAATCACTGATTAACTGATAAAACACTTCTGGGCTCAGAAATCTTGTCCCTGACAATGGAGGTTCCACATAATCTCCTGGGTAGGTTCACTGATTTTTAAATACAGTTAATTGCTATAGAGGTGTGTCTACAAGTGTTTAAGATTTTTCTAAATTTTATATAAAATTTTAAAAATTCAGAAATCAATGTCTATCTATACTGAAGTCAACACAAATTTTCCAGTAACTAAATCAAGAACAGAAAAGCAGCTCTGATTTCTAATCCCCCGTTTCCTGACAAATATAATGGTTTAACTCCTTTGATTTCTTACAGCTGTGAACTGTTTTGCTTACTTATCAATTCCTGTTTCAGTATCCTCACAGATAATAGAACTATAACAAATATTGCTGTTTTCACAAGTCTAGACAAATCCCTAGTGAGCTGGGAATGAAACAAGTTCTTTCTGCATACATTTTCAAAGCATATTGTCTTCTCTTGAAAGTGGGACATTTGCATCAATTATTTTTTATTTAAAAGCATCTCTTTATACCTCTCTAAAGAAGAATAAAAAATTAATTTTTCTCCATGGATTTGAATATTTACAAGAACATTAAAGAAATTAACATTGTCCTTTTTTGAGGAGTCTGGAAGTTCTACAATTTACAGAAACTCTGGATTGCCCAGTTGGTCTGGGTATAAATTACATTTCACAATGGCACCATCTGCTGGGAGATGAGCATGGCAGTGAAGCACATTGGGCTTCCCTCACTGCTCCCTTTCACAATTAAACACAGGATGACTGATATCCTCCAAATGGCAACATAAATTAAACCTGGAAAAGTAACTAAAGGAACCAGAAGACTGAAAATGATGGAATGTCCCTGACACTTTCACCCTGGAATTTCTACTTTTAATATAACAGGAGCTAATTATTTCTATTTGGTTTTACATTTCCTTACTGATACAATGCAGCACTGAAAAGAGCATTAGAAATCTGTCTTGACTTGTATTTCACACAGCACACACTTCCATGTACCTTAGAAATTCATTCAGACAAATGAGAGAAATTCCTTCTTTCAGAGATGTGAAATCAATTGATGGTAACATTATGATCGAGATCTGTGGTAACACCTCAAACCTTCTCTGTGCCAGTAGTGTGTGACTGATTCAGCTCCTCAGGGACATTTTTAGCTGCTGTCCACTACTGGATGAACAAGTTCCTCAGTTCAGAAACACACATCACACCCTGTCACTGTCACACAGTGCCCTTTACTGGCAATGGACCAGGAATTGCACTTGTTTTGCTTAACATCCAGCATTTCCAGATGCAGCTGGAAAACAGCCTCAAGGTCTGCAGCAATATCCATCAGAGTATGACAGAGGAGAGGTCAGTAACTTCTGGCTGCAGAGGGAATTAATCCTAGAAATATTTTCCTTCTCTTACCATTATTTTAATGTTGCTTGATGATTCCCCAAGCATTATTCCACATCGGTTTCATGAGTAAACTTCAGTTGCTAGTGACTCAGTGAGCTGATCCAAGTTGACAGAAAATCTTTCAGCAGTCTGTGCAAACCAAGAGGCAGAACTGATTTGCTCCTGATCTGCTGCAGGTGCCCACACACAGCCAGCCACTGCTGCTCCTCATGGATGGATCGCTGATGGATCACTGCACAGAGGGGCAGATACTCCTCAGATACACCTCAGAGTACACCAAGAGAAGTTGGAAAAGGCTGAAAAACAGATATAGTCAAACCTGGCATATGTGTTCTTTTCTAAATAGTTTTTTCATTCAATATGTTAAGCATTGTAGGGGGAAAAAAAAGAAGTTAAACTTTTATCAGAGGTTAGGAACCAGAAAAAAGTTAGAACTACATCTATGACTAAGCTGAGTGATTAAGCTAACAAGGTACTCTATTGCATTCCTACAGCAATTCCTGAAAACATTTGTCTGGAACACTTTTCATGCAGTGATGTTTGAATTTATTCCAAGAGTAATGCATTAGTAATCCCAGACTTCAGTTTCATCAATTTTTTCTTTCTTTTTCCATTGCTGGGAGATGATTCAGAGGACAGACATAATATTTTAAAATATTTCATCTTTGGGGGATTTGGGAGCTGCTAGGTTAATCAAATTGGGTACCCAAAAGTTCCTTTCACTTGCTGACATGTTCTTTGCAATCTGCAATCAATTGAAAACTATTTGCTATGTCAAAATTCTCATTCATAACCAGAGGATCACTGCAAGAAATTTAAAGCTACCTTAAATATTAATAGAGAAGAGATCCTTTCCTCTTCTTCTCTTATTTGTCCTCCAGAAAAACAATTTTCCCACAATCAAACACCATGTACTTGAAACAAACAGCAGGCTTGCCCCCACAGCCTTTTTGAGTAGGAGTGTGAAAATCCAGTATTCAGTGACCTGCCTATATCAGTAAAACCTTTTTTGCAGACAAAACAGAAGCCTTGATTTAATTCATCACCAGACAAAACTATCAGTCCATGTGATTTCTGGCAAACCTTCTGCAGACATCCAGTGCAGCAGATGCTCCTCCAGAATGCAGGACCTCTCAGGATGAAACACATAAATTTCCTTAGAAGCCTATGACAGAACAGATAGTGTGAAGCCATCACAGCCATGCTACAGAACACTATCACACTATTTTCATCCTCAAGTTAAAAACTGACCTTGTGAATGAGAGCTCAGTTCAGCTTCTTCCCTTCCACCTGCTTCTTTGAGGCAGAATATTGTCACAGCACCAAGTGATATCTATTTCCCTTTCTGACCTTTTTAACTTACTTGTTTTGGCTTGATGACTTCTGTTCTGCAATGTTCTGCTCATTATCCTTTGTCAAATTGATTCAGTTCTCCTTACATGTACAACCACATTAATTCCAGGAAGGAAATTTGCAAATCTAATAAAAAGGGAACTCCAAGCTCATCACTGCTGCTATAAAACTCTCTGTACACATGCTGAAAAAGCCAACATCATCTTAGTCCAAAGGCAATAGCCAGTTCTCCCTGAAAACCAATCCACATGGAAGCAAACTTCTCACTTCCAAACAGAAACCAGGGGTATGCACCAGCACTTGCCTTCTCTGGGCACCCAGGCTGTGCA
This sequence comes from Eopsaltria australis, assembly GCA_034509425.1. Taxonomy (NCBI): domain Eukaryota; kingdom Metazoa; phylum Chordata; class Aves; order Passeriformes; family Petroicidae; genus Eopsaltria; species Eopsaltria australis. Next base: position 982,170 of record JAVTVJ010000489.1, read on the forward strand.
TCCTGAGGGAGCCTGCACACCGTTAAAGCTGCTGTACATGAGAGATTCTGGTGACACCTACACTTTTATTTTTCAGAAGGTATGGCCAAATTCACAGCTCCTTTGCTGTGTAAATATTCCCCTTTACCCACACATGAAATGAAGCAGCTCCTTAGAAAAAGCTTAGGGTTGCAGGTGAGCACGAGCAGCCAGGGCTCTGAGGGCTGTTTGTGAAGGTTTCTGATAAGAGCAGGCTCCCACAACAGCAAAATGCACAAACAGCCCCATCCTCCCCCTGACAGCTGCACTTTCACACGTGCTTCCCAACAGCTGAGAAACGCTGTTCCGCTCCTGCGGTTTGCTGACAGCGTTTCCACATCAGAAACATTTCTGAGGCGAGGGTGGAGATTGTCTTAAAAGAAAATAAAGAAAACAAACCCAAACAAGTAAACCTCCACCAAAATTTAAAAAACAAGGAGGAAGGAAGTGCACACAATGTTCTGTGAGGAAATTTTGCAATGCTGCAACAGCTAAGGATTTGGGAGGGATTCTGTATGGCCCAGGGAAGGACTGCAGGGCTTTGTCTTGTTGCCTTCAGAAAGTGGAAAGAAAGAAATAAGAAATGAAACAAGGATCACTATTAAGTAATTTTCTATGTAAGCAATTGTACAACAGGGCCTGGAATCCTGCAGAAGGCCTGGCCCACGCATGGCTGATGATTATATTTACCTTGCCCAGAGTAAAGAACATCTACTTGCCAAGACTGTCATTATGTAGCTGTGCAATACTGATTACTTCATCAAATTAGTCATCAAGTTTGTTTATGCAGTAGTGTTGAACACAAGCTCTTTATGAGATTTCTAGTACAAGATCTCACTTCCTTAGAGCTTAATAGTTGAACCTCAACCAAAATATTTTCTTAACAAGCTGGCTAGATATAAATACTTAAAACTTCTGTAGATTTTATACTTTTTTAAACTATTTTTTTTAAATTATATTGCTGCTAAAAACCCACCCAGTGCCACATACTTCCTTAGTGTCAGCTATATTGTCACTTGCACTATCTCTAGCATACATGTGTCTCTTTGACATGGATCAGTGATCTCATTCATTCCCTTCCAAGAGCAGTGCTAGAAAAACTACCCAAAAGGAGAAAGGTGGGGGTTGGTCTTTCCTCCCAGGTAACAAGTGATAGGACAAGAGGAATCAGCCTCAAGTTGCACTGGAGGAGGTTTAGGCTGGATATTAGGAAAAATTTCTTCATGGAAAAGGTTGCCCTGGGAAGTGGTGGAGTCACCTGGAGGGATTTGAAGACGTGCAGATGTGGCACTTGGGGACAGGGTTTAGTGACTGACCTGGCAGTGCCAGGGGAATGGTTGGACTCGATGCCCTTAGAGGCCTTTTCCACCCTCAGTGACACCCTGGTTCTGTACTGCAGGGCAGGATGGCTCCACCACACAACCCACGGGGCAAACTGCTGCTCACATCAGCCACATCTCAGGACAGCTGGACACAACATTCACCTGTGTCCCAAACTGCTGCTCACATCAGCCACATCTCAGGACAACTGGACACAACATTTCCCTGTGTCCCAAACTGGTGCTCCCCACCCCACTGCTCCTCTCTCCGCCCACTCCTCTGCCTGCCATAGGCCAAATGTATGTGGGATATGACAAAATTCTCCACAGAAATGAGTAAAGATCAGCACTTACCAGCACAATTTCCGTATTTAGAACTTCCTCAAGTACTAGAGCCACTCCTCCACCTCCTTCAGAAGAAAGATCTCTGTCATGTAACTCCACCACCTCTCTTGCTCAGTATGCAGAAAATGTTTTTTGTCACAATTCTGCTGTTTTCCTACCGTAAGTCAAGGACATGTTTCTTTCATATTACAAATCTTTCTACACCAGAATCATTGTTTCTTGTCTGAAAGACTTTCTTTTTCTTCTCTTAGCTCAAATGTCTCAGCAGATACAGAATACTACTGGAAATGGCAAAGGTAGGCTCTCTTTTGTTGATTTTGAGGTATGTCCTCAGATTGACTGTTATCCAAAAAAATGGGGGAGGGATTTAAAAATGTCCAAAAATGTCATGCAAAATTAAATCTTTTGCCTCTCTGTGCAGTGAGTCAGTTTAAAAGTTTCTATACAAAGTCAACTGTCCCTTTGCTGACCTGTATGTGAAGTCAAAATTGCTTTACTTGTTAAAACATTTTTTTTCCCACAGAAATGTTGTAATTTACTTTAGTCATGACTAGTTCAGTACCATTTTCTATGAAAATACAAGTTTTTATTGCAAATTAATTTGTGTAAGATCATGAAAGGAAAGAAATTTGAGACTATCAAGGCCCTTACTGCTACTATTCTAATGTTCAATCTACTTACACAAGGTTAGCTCTATCTGTTTATAGACAGCCACAAATAAAATACTGCTTTTGCTTTCATGTTCATGTGTTACCTCTCAACAAATATGTAAGGTTACTTTCTCCTACAATTAATACTCCATAACATTTGACTTAATATTTTATACTTCTATTATTTTAATTGTTGCTGTAGTTCAAAAGCATTTTTGTTGGTTCATCTGAACACATCTGTGGGCTTTGCGTGGCTGTGCCCCTTTTACATTAATACAGGCACTTTTCACCATGTATGAAGCTGCACTCTGGTTTTGAAAAGTAACAGTTGCCTGCTATTAGAAGTGGAAAAAGTATAATGGCCCATTTCAACACAAATAAGCACAGCTTGGTTGTCAATATATTTTGGGAAAAATCTGGGTGTTTCTTGGGTCATAGGTGCAGTCAACTCACCCTGAAGTTTTTTCTTTCCAGAGATGCTGTCCAATCCTAAGCTTGTACTGGTTCAGGGGACTTTGAACGTGGTGATGAAGCAGAATGTGACCCTGTCCTGCTTCTCTGAGCCTGGATCCCCATCTGTCAGATACACACTGTTCAAGCACAACCAGCAGGTATCTGCTTTGAACAGGTCAGACTTGACCCCTGCACTGTTCACCATCACCATCAGCTCTGCCAGCGACGTGGGCAAATACAAGTGCAAAGCTGAGTATAACAACTCCAGAGGTGGAAAATACAGCAACAGCCTCCACTTCACCCTCCTAGGTAGGTCTTCACCTTCCCAGCACTGGTTATTGCAAGGGAACAAAGCCACCTTTTCTTGACTGAGGAGCTGAACTTTACTGCTGTTCTTACCTCAGGAGCTGGCAGTGCTCTCCTGCCTGGGCTCATGAGCACTCCATCCTCCATGCCCAGCTCTTTTGGCAGTGTTGGCACTTCACTCCAAATCTTGCCTATCCCGTACTCAGTGATTCAGACTTTCCGCTTTTCTTTCTACAGAGCCAATTTCCAAACCAGTGCTGAGCTCACCCACCTCTCAGGCAAAGAAAGGCCAGAACGTGACCCTGTCCTGTCTCTCAGAGAATGGATCCCTTCCCATCACGTATCTATTCTTCAAAGGAAAACAAAACATTTCTCCCCAAAAGACGATGCAGAAGAGGGAAGCAGCTGTGATTTTTCTATTGATCAATTCCCTCAGTGACTTTGGACCCTATAAATGCAAAGCTAATAACAGTTTTCCCAATAATACAAAATACAGCAACAGTTTCAACTTTACATTAGCAGGTATGGATGAAAAGAGGTTACTACTGTTGGCAAACTGGGATTACACAAAATTCAGAATGCTGCAACTATACAAGTTTTTAGCCAGATATTTTGTTCCTGCAGTGTGATGTTCACAATATAATTTTTAATTAAAAATTGATTTTTTTAAATTAATGCAAAACCATAAAATTTCATGCGTCCTACATGGCAGTAGAAGTTGAAGGGCCCATGGAGGATACCTGTAAAGGCTCACTTTTACAAGAGACCTCTGGTCCACCTTGGAGAGAGTCTGGTTTAATTTCCCTCTGGTTCTGTGAAAGAGCTTACTGGCACCAGCAAGCTGCCTTCCTTCTGCTGGGGCACAGATCCCTTGGAACTCTCATGAACAGTTACATTAACCCCAGTTAATCTACAAGCTGAAAAAAATTTCAAGTCTTGATTTCATTTTACAGAAAATACTAAAAATATGAAACAACACTTCATTGCATAAACACTTTTTTCTCTTTTTTGGCAGAAGAGAGAAGCCATTCTCAGCCCTTGATAATTTCTCTTGGGCTGATGCTGCTACTACTCATAATAGGATTTGCTCTGGCACTTCCATTTTTCATTATTCCTTTGTATAAAGCAAGTGAGTTATCTGAACGTCTGTTTCATTTTCCAAAGGTCATTTATGTTGTCATATTTCAGTGTGTAAACATCACGTTTTCAGTAGAGTAGCTCCTGGTATTTTACCATGTTGTTGAGTCTCCTCTGAAGCAGCACTGGCAGCTTAACAGGACATTGACAAGGCCAAATCTCTGAACTGTGGTTTTAGATGAAAGATCTGGGGTGGGGGAGGCAAAGCAACATCTAACGTAATACACAAAAACACTGGAAGGAATTTTACCTCACTGGAAAGGGAAATTATTAAAATGCCCTTGGGTAAAGAATAATGTTGATTGTGAAAACAACATTACCTGAGATCTCCAAATATTAAAAACCACATTGAAACTGTTTATTTCTAAGAAAAAAAACCCCTATATTTATATATATGTATATACACACACATTTTTCTTTCACAATTTTTCAGAAAAATTTAAGTCTACCAGGCCCTCAATTGGCCTTACTTCAACAGTGAATGTGGAGGAGCCTGAAAATGAAGTCATATACTCAGAGATTGGTAAGTTCCTGTCATCCCCTGCAGTAACGCAGGTTTCTTCAGATACTGCAAAATCACTGGGACACCTATTGACCCTCCGGGCAGAGGCATTATTTGAAATCCCTCAGAATCCATATCTGGCATCATCTGCCAGCCATACAGCCAAAAGTGTAGCTGGTTAAATGAATTGAGATTCTATTAAAAAAAAAGGGTGTAATGCTCATTTACTAACAGACAATAGTGAGCTATACAAAGTTGTAGCAAAATCTTCCGTAGCTCCTGCATTCTGTTCAAAATTGCTCAGCACTTCAATTCTTTATTTCATCCTTCTTAAGTTTAGCAAGATTCAAGTCAGTTCAAACTGAAATTATGAAGTGACAACAAAGCAGCTGACCTACGTTAAGACATTTTACTACTTGAATTGCAGAAAACACACAATAATGAAGACATTACTTGACAGCCACAATGCTCTGAACTTGCAGGTTTCTACATTTGCCTTATTTGTGAATGTCTCTTTTCAAGGGGAATAAGAACCCCCCCAAACAAACCATTAGCAAAGGCATTAATATTTCCCACTTCTAAATATCCAAAAGGAGTAACTGTCTTCAAACAAACCTGCCTTCCTGTTCAAGCAGTAGATAGAATTCTCACTGCCCTGCTAGGTCAGCTCAGTGCTGTGCAGCTGCTCATGCGAGGTCTCAGCCTGCAAGGACAGTGATAAGAGCTCTGATAAGGCCCATGGATGCTCCATGATTTATATTCAGTATGGAATCTCACTACTTCACTTCAAGATCATAGAAAAGAAAGTCTTATTCAAGTTGTTTGCAATTGAGTTAACTGCTGTTCATCATCTTTAATCCAGAGCCTGTTAAACCAGAAGAAGAATACATCAACTTTTCTGTTATTAGAAGAGAAGAGGAAAAAGGTGAAAACCTCAAGCTATAATATTGAACTATCTGATGCACACAAATATGTTTTGAGGGGACTTTGCTGGATGGAGGCAGGGCTTAAATACTTGCAATTGCTTATGAGATTGCTTAGTTACTATGGAAAAACTAAAGTAACTTTAAAACTGTTTTGAGGAGGGGGGAAAGAAGAAAAAAAACCCAGCAAACCATCCTATGGCAACAAATTCAACAGCCTCACAATGAAACCATGCAGATGTTATTAATAACCATGTTGCTGATGTAATGTTAATTCTTCTTCTGTGTATCTGTACCAAAGAAGCAATTATTAATTATATTATTCTGGCTTTTAGCAGGGAAGAGACCATGTTGTACAGTCTATTCAAAAGTCCTCATCAGAGACTGAGTACCAGGTATGACTTTTTCTGATTAACTTAATCTCATCTTTTAAAAGAATTTTTCAGCCCTCAAATGTGCTAAGTTCCAGCAACCTGCATAGAAGGAGATGATGTTTAGATATCAATTTCCTGGCCTAATCAGTTTGTAGACAGGCAGTGTAGCTCACATTCTACTAGCAAGCAAAATCTCTGAGCCATAGTATCTAAGGACTTCAACTTATAAGAAAAAGCAGAACAGATAAAACTCAGTATTACATGTAAAGCTTTCACCCAGATCTAAGTCCCTGAACATTTAGCAATTCTGCTGAAGAAGAAACTGGATTGTTTGCAGACATAAGATAATCAAAGGATTTATCCAGTGTAACAAAAAAATTAAAAAACCCCTCTTAGATACTACAGGATCTATATTTGGCCTCTGTGTACCTGCAAGGATGGCAATTTCTCAGTACTTCAGCTCCCAGAGTAAGGATAGGTTGCTAAAATTAATTTTTGGGACAGTTAAATTCAAAATAAATTCTGTATCCTGCTACAGGCTGTTTCTTAGATGTTGCTGGGTTGTTTTAATATTGTTCCATAGCCATCTTATTTAGAATTCCATGAATTCCATAAGTCACACCATGCTGACCTCGATTTTATCTAGCACAAATACTCTACACAGCAATTATTACTGTTGTTACAAATAACTCATTTATAGTTAAGTGAACACCATGTTAATAGAAGAAGATTTAAAGGCAAGTTCTTGTGTTTCATGACACTGATGACTATCAGAGGCCACGGGCCTTGCTGCACAAACCTTAAGCACTTTACACAGTGCCTGAACAAGCTGTACAGGCACTGGAAATCTAGACAAGATCAGAAACACCCAGTTCTGTATCTCTGCAAACTCTTGTATCTGATTTTAACAACTATGCTTATGTATAGGAAAAATATGATCACAGATTAGTCTTTTTCCACCATTTTATACACACAGATACTCTGTCCACAAAAAATGTTCGTAAAAAAGCATTTACAATTTGTTTAAATCTGTTCCTCTGTTATCTTGGTAGTATATTTCTGATTTTTTATGTTTATCAAGTGCAAGATTAAGTAGATCACATGTTTAAGAACTGAAGCCATGTGATTAAAATACATTCCTACAAACAGGAATATCCTACAAAGATACTGATGTTATTAAAATATTTAAGATTTGGAAGTCTTTTATATAAGCTACCATTTTCCAGCAGAGATCATAATTATGTCAGCAATACAGAGGAAAGTTGAATTTTTAGCTTAGGGTGGAGCACTTCCAGTATGATATTAAAAACCAAAGACATGAAAAAGAATATGGTCAGCCTTGCTAACAAGGGACAACTTTTTCTCTTCCCTTTTTCCATGGTAACCTGCAAGACCCAGATTTGACAGAAAACAGATGCATCACCAAGTTTTAGAAGCATTGTTTGCATAGAAACCACTGAGTCCATGACAACGCTGGAACCAGTTCAGCAAAGATTTCTAAGAAAACCCTTTTATTCAACAAGTTTAAGTTTACACATTTTTGGCTGATGTAACATACTTAGTTAAAAAGTCCTTCAGCCTGGAAATGTGCATCATTTCCTTCATGGTGGTGTCTCTGCTTCTCAGCTGGACCACTCCATTCTCTAGAGTGCCATCAGTTATCAAGACCATGAAGGGAATACTCATCTCATCGTACCTGCAGAGAAAAGAACCCACCTGTTACTGCTTTTGGTGTATGGAAAAAATCAGATAACTTACATACAAATGACCATCAACTGTAAATATTTTGTTTTCCTGTATTGCACTAAGTCCAGTTTGACACCTCCAGTTTTCTTGCTGCCATTCCTTGCTTTCCTGATTCTTTAAATTACTTAGCTACTTTAGTATATAAAAATAATCTTATTTAGTAACCTATTAAAAGAGTATTTTTGTACAAGCAGAATTTATCTTTCTGACTTCATTTTACTGCCCATGAACAAATAGTTGGATTTCTTTTATCTCAGAAAAAAACATTCATCACTATGCTCAAGATGCTTTGACATGAGAAGCCATATGCCCCACATGCACTCCTGATCAACAAATCATGCATAAAGCCCCCAAACGGAATAGCTGTTTTTATATCCACAAGCAGTTCCATCACATCACTAATTGCAGTGGTTCCAGGTTGGAAGAGCTTTCAAGTTCAAGACTAGACACAATGTGCTGTTAGAAATAGTGCTTAAGAATGAAACAGAACCAGACCAGATGCAAAAATGGGGGTGAGGATGGGAAACAGTTCTGCAAGCTTAAAACTCCTCTGAAGAAATTCGTTTTCTACATGAGTTTTTAAAAGGCATTTCATAGTTCCAGGGCAGTAACAGTAATGTATGAAAGGCTTGTACTTAACTTAATTTTAAAAATTATCTGATATATGCTTTTCATTATAAAACTACTTGAATTCAAGTCTATAGCTTGGGATCCACACCTTCAGTCAGTCATTGCACTTAATGACTTCCTACTGAAAAAAGGTACATTTACAGCAGGCCACAGAAAGTCATCTTTGACCTTCATAGTTTCATTTACAAAAGACTGTTTCTCCTCACTTTGTATAAAGATGTTCCAGAGACACGTGCACAGTTTCCAGATAGCCCGGCCATACGGAAATTCCATTCTCTGTCAGTTCACTGAACAATCCTTGACAAACCTGTGTTCATATAAAAACAAAAGCTAAAACACAGACTTTGAGGGTTGAAGACTCTATACAAAGAAACCATTAAAACTCTTAATACATGTGTTATTAACATTCCTAACTGGTGTTGGTTTGCTGGCTGAAATAATCTCAAATCAGAAAGCAGCCTGGCAGTTACATTGCTCTCTATTTTTCTGTTTAAAAATATGCCAGTGTAAGTTTCCTCCCTTCTATGGGGACTTAATGACTGACTTAAAGGATCTTTCTGATCCACACGTTAAGATGATTCTGAAAGATTAAGAAGCTGAGAGGGATGGTGTTATTTATTTCCCTTAATTTTGCATGGGACAAGCAGCAGCTCTATTGTACCAAAAGCAGTTGTGTCCACACAAGGAACCACCTGCAGTGAATTCCTTTGGCTGTGACCCACGAGCTGCAGAGTAGAAGCACCATGAACTCTGCACAACCAGGAATCTCCAGGAGTCAAAGCAGTAGCATGATTTTCCTCACCATAAACAGTGTCTCTATTGCAACAGGTTACATGGAGAGTCAATGCTCACAATTGAAATACTCTCTTACAACATACCTGCCTCAGCTCTGTTGTAGGACCTTTTCCTACATCCAAGGCCACTTTAAGGGGTGCTAAGCAAGGATGAAGCTTAAGTACCTAATAAATTTACAAAAACCAACGGATTACTAAGAGTATTTATCATGCAATTCTAAACAGAACTAGGAAATAGCAATTTTTTAAAAATTAAGTTAATGTTTTAAACACGCAAAAATTTTCTCACAGCACAAGTTCCTGAATTAGAAGCAAGCTGTATTTCATGCAATGAGCATAGAGTCCAGCTTGATTCACGTGGCAGAAATTACTCCCTTTTGGCTGAGCTCCAGAAAAGAGATGATTTGTAAGCAGAGCTTCATCATCTTGAATGGAGGCAGAGTGATGAGAGACAGCCCAGCAGGCAGCTCCCATCCAGTCTAGTGCCTGTTCTTAAAGCCCAAACAGCTGCCTGGGTAACAGGCACTGACAGCCAGCATCAAACTCCAGAAACCAGGGTAAAAGTGGGGATAATGATGGTCCTTGGGAAATGCCACATTACCACCTGTGACCCACTCTTTCTAATCTTCTCAGCCACTTTCAAATGCTGCTGGAAAAGACAAATTGATCTCTCCTACAAACTGCAGCTACATTCCAAATTCTCTTAACTCCATCACATGCATGGCAAGAGCTTACCTACTCATCACAGAGAAGGGTAAAATAAAACAGGAAAGGGGACCCCAGAATGAGAAAAGTTGCTTATGTGGGTGATAGGGTCCACAGGGGCTGTGCTGTGGGGCCAGCCTGGTCCTACCAGTGAGAGGGTTCAGTCTGTATCCACTGGGAAGGGATCAGGATGGCCACGTGGAAAAGGAGACATTGCCATGCTTGAATTTACCACATTGTCTGCAGTATTGGTACTTATTTTCTCACATTTTCTACATGAAGTTACCTTTCTCTGTGAATTTTTCTTTGCTGTTAATGGATTCTCAACTAGCTGCAGAGAATCAAAGAGATATGCTAACACTCCTCGGTCCAGATTCCCACTCACAGACAGAACATGAGGGATGACATTCTTCCTTCCATCTCGGCCCTGAAGAGAAAAAACCCACATAGGAAAACATCAGATTGTCCCCAAAAGCCTTTTGCTTGCTGTAAATGTGTAATGAGGCACTGAGCTCAAGCACTCTTATTACATTTAAAATACAGACACTTATTTAAAACATTACCAGCAATCCTAGCAGTGTATCTGTAACAGTGGGGGGAGTAGAAGGTCAGGGCAGGGTGGGATTAGTTTCTTGCTCTACCACTTTGATCAGCCACATGCCAAGCCACTGGACCAGCAAAGAAACCACCTCTCTCACACAGTTACCATTTATCAGGAAAGATGTTTAACACAATAAAGCTTACAAGTAATTTTAATCTCTCTCCTGGATACAGCTGTAACAGTTCAGTATCACCAAGGTTCTTCAGTGTTTCTATTGTTTCTGTTCCCCAAGGAAAGCTGTAATGTAACTTAAATCCTCTTCTGCCTTCTTCATCCTGAAAGCCACTGCTGCCAAAGTTAGATGGGTCTACAGCAAACTGAAAATAAGAGGTGTAAGAGGTGAATCTGATAGTAACTACAAATAACAAGTTTGCAATGCAAACTGAAGTCTGTGATTTTTGGCCAAAGGTTTTTATAAGTTACAGCCCAAATCCCTTGGTCATTTTATGGCATTTTCATCTCACATCACCAACAAACACTAAACATTTGCCTTTCTGCAAGTCACATTATAAACTAATCGGGTTTGTCACCAACTTCAGGAGCTTTTCCATTTCCACGAGAAATACACCTATTTCAGTGCCTATAATAGGCCAGCAACATAAGGCCATAAAACCAACCAGGGTGACTATTCCCCCTCTGAGACATAAAGGAGCAGGCCGGGATTCCCCATGGATATGCTGCTGTTACCTTTCTCCACCACTGGAGTCTCTGGCGTAGCCAGTAATCGAGCCACTGTCCTGCAGTTCTGGGAGAACTAAACCATGCAAGCAAAGACGTGGTCCTCTCGCCTATTCTTTAAACAACAGCAAGGGCAGCAAGTTAACACCTTGGGAAATAACAGGGGAAAAGCAAGAAATAGCATTCAAAAATAATCCAGAAGTGAAACGTCTTAGGTGTAATAAGGGATTAGCTCTTCTATTACTCTACCTTGTAAGGTTATTGTTGTGTTGTTCACTTTCTGGAGCAGAATGTTCACTTTCTGGAACAGAATGAAAGCACACTCCAATCTGAGCAAGGCCACAGGGCAGTCTTCTGTTCACCAGCTCTAAACAGCTGACATACTGTGCCAGAACACCTACAAAACACAAAGCCCTGATTTTAGTGGCCACAGGAAAGCTTTTGATGTTTCAACTCTACCAAGAACCAATGAAGCACATATTATACACGTGGTGTTTGTACATGCAGTCCCACAATTTAGCAGCATTGATGCTTTACAGAGATGGGCTCAGCACGCTGGGCCACGTTGATTTTAATGTGCTTTTCCCCAGATTACAGGGAGCGCATCCGCTGCCCATCTGTGCTAGTCAGGTCCTTGAAAAGCACACAAATTCACAGCCTACAGAAGGAACATTCCCGGCGCACCAACGCAGCTGGAAAAATCCCTGAAATGCAGCTGCTTCGCTCCCAGCAAGAAACTCGTGCGCAGGGTGCAGCGTGTGCGGAGCCGCCCGGGACCTACCGGGCAGGAGGCTCTCTCTCAGCACCCCCGCGGCCCCCAGCACTTCTTCCAGTCCCGGGCCGCCCGGGTTCTGCCCAGAGCCCTGCAGGGCTTCGCGCAGCGTCTCCGGGTGCAGCAGCCGCAGGCCCTGCGCGTCCCGCGGAGCGCCGGGCGGGCCGTGGAGCGGGGCGTCCACGGGGAACACCTGCTCCCGCAGGGGCAGCGCCGAGTCCCACCACTGCGCCGCCAGGTTAGCGCGCAGCGCCGCGCCCAGCGGCCCGAAGCCGGGGTGACGGCCGCTCAGGTAGGCGCTCCAGGGCAGCGGCCCCGCGCCGCCCCGCAGGAAGCGCCGCCGCCAGCACACCTCCAGCAGCTCCGCCCCGCCCGCCGCCTCGGCAGCACCGCCGCTCTCCGAGTACGGCCGCACTGAGCTCCCGGGCGGCTCCGCCCGCTGCGGGAGCCGCCGCCGGCTCGAGTTCCCCAGGGCGGCGCGGCCGCACCAGCGGCAGCCTTGGCGGGAGCCCAGCGCCATCTTGCCGCTCCCTCACGGCGGGGCTGTGGGGAGGGGGGCAGTGGAGGGGGGGGGGGGGGTCAGGGCAGTCATTGCGCACGCGCAGAGCCCCGGCGGGAAGCGGGGCAGGGGGCACGGCGGGCGCGCATGCGCAGGGGACTCGGGCGCGCCCGCGGACCGAAGGGGGATTGTGTCGTCAGGCTGAATCTTCTCACCTTTTGTCACCTCAGATAACTTCTGCAAAAGGAATTGATGTCTTCAAGCTGAATTTTCTCACCTTTTGTGAACATAACTAATGCTGTTAGGTAGCTCCTGCAATAGAAATTGCTTAATAAAAGCGCTTTTCGTTCCAAGCGTTGGGTAAGATCACATCACGCAAATAAACATACACTGGAGAGGCGGAGAATGTGCATTAGATATGTGGGTTCGTGTACGTTTTACTGTAAAAAAATGTAACTTTATACCTCTTGTTGTGCTTGATACGTGGAATCAACCTTGACCCTCACGCAGATAAAAAACGTCTCTTTTATAAACCAAACTCAGAGAGCTCCAAACATCGGCATCAAGGCCGCTCTTGCCAGGGGTCACATCTGGCCTGCCCCTGTCGGACAGAGCCGTCCAGAGCTCCCCAGCCCCGGGGACTGGGAGGGGGACAAGGGGACAGAGCGTGCCCTCGCTGTCACCGGAACACTGCAGCTGTAGGGGGACATTCCTGGGCAAAGGCCCCGCGGAGCCGCTCGGGGCAGCGGCCAGGCCGGGGCACATAAAGGCAGAGCTCCGGCGGGGGCGGCGCCGCGGAGCCGCTGCCAAGAGGCGGGCGAGGCCCCGGCTCCCCGCGGCCGCTCGGGTGGCGCTGGCGGAGCGCAGCAGCGCAGTGGAAATTTCCATTCTCGCTGCATCACGGGCTTATGGCGGTGCCAGGAGGCTGGGCCAGGAACCATCCGCCAGCCGCGGCAGGAAAGGCTCGGGCTGGGATAATCCCCGCGCCGGTGCGGGCGGCGCAGCCCCCTCCCCTGGGCCGGGCACGGCGGGACACGTTAGTAGGGCACTGGGTCAGCGGCAGGAGCCGCTGCTCCCGCCCGCACAGACAGCGCAGGCAAGTTTGGTTTCAAGGCAGACTTGCCACGAGCTCAATTCTGCCAGAGTAGCACTGGCAGTAATGTCAAAGCTGCGTAGTAGAGCTCGTCTCTTCGGTTTTTAATGTGCAAATGTTACATTTCCCCGCTGGGGAAACACTGCCCTAGGCAAATAATCACTTGGAAAGAGTATAAAATACACAGAAAAAGCCTCTTTCTGCTGTATTAGTTTTCTATCACTATTAAAGACTCTCATCTCTCAATTTTTATTTACAAGCTGTAAGTGCACTATTTTTTCAATGCAAAAAAACCCCAAAACCCATTACACTGAAGTTTTTAAAACAAAAACAAGCTATTCACTGCGTTTTGTTTCCGGCAACTGACCTGGAAACTTAGGCAATAAGTCATACTTCAGTGATAAGTGATCTACTTCCTTGTTTTTCACCCCTGGTGAAACTGAGCACTGTTCTAAAGCAAGTAAAAGAAAAAACCCACCACAAAAAAACCACCCCAACCCGCCCCAAAAAAAAAACCCTAACCCAAAATACGTGGCCACCTGCAGTTTTAGACTGCAGTGGGGTAGTTTCAGGCCTCCAGCTTAAGTTCTCACAGCAGGTGTGAATGATCACAAAATACAGTCAAGTGACAGAACTTCACAGAAAAGGAGGAAATTAAGAGGCCAATTAGGCTGCCTTGGAGAACATCACAAGCTAAGCCTCAGAGGGAAATTGTAATCAAGGACTGAGCATGAACTAAGCATCCTCAGTGCAAAACCAAGTCTAACTCCAGTTCCAAATAACATGAAAAAATCTTGTAGATTCAACCTTGAACACATTAAGTGTTGTTGAACTTAAAACTCATCACTGTTACTGGTAAACAAGAGGGAGGAATTCAAAGTTAGTATTAACTAGAATTTTAATACACCGTGCTTGAAAGCATCAGGCACTTTAACCCCAGGATCAATTATTCCAGTTCTGCTGCGCTGCTCAAGGAAATGCTGTTGTTTCACTCAGCACGGGCAGTACTTTGAGATTAGAGTCACATTTGCACATATTAAAAGTCATTAACCAAAAAAAAAAAAAAAACCACAAAAAAACCAAAACATAATGGATCAACAGCCCACTTCCCTCCCACCACTTCCATAAAGAAATGACTGCTCAATACCGGTTTAAGTATAATTTGAAGTTTTAATACTAAGATCTTCCCGTTTCTCTGAAGCTCAGAAGCCTGCATGCTAACTCACAACGCCTGGCAGCTGTGGGTACACAACACTCAAGCCTGGTCTGCACATATGCTCGTGTGAAGGCGACGGTTACGGTGCTGCAGAAGCTTCCTACGCTTGTAGCAGCTCATTAGCAACACCACTACAGAGTTTTGATCTTTTCCAAGAACTGGCCCTACGCTAGTGAGACAAGGAAGAACACTGTTTCCAATACTTTCTTAGAAGCCAGCTTTAATTGTCTTCCCCATCGAAGCAGAGCCTGCCATGCTAAGCAATCTAGCCCAATCAAGGCAAGGCTGGTATTTGTATAAGCTTAAATGTTTAATCAGACACAGTTGAGAAACCTTTCTAGAATTTAATATAAAAACATTTGACATTTCGTTAATGTAAAGTTGTGCACATGTTGAGAAAATTGTCATCTGAAAGAAAAATCGGTCTTCAAATATCTTTATTGGAAGGCCATGCACTGCCTTCTGTTACTGTATTTCAAATCACTGTACATTTACTTTGAAAACACTGTCTGCATTTTCTAGTACAAAAAACTAAAAATTGTTTCAGGAATGTAGAGAAATATTCAACTTAAATAGCGAAAAAGTGCACCATAATTACTGCTGCACTGCAGTCATTTCTGCATTTCCCATTTCTTAAATAACTATCCTGTTTTGATAACACACAATATAAAGAGCAATTATGAAAAACTGAGACATTTAAATACACTAAGTTATTGAGAATAACTTGTGGGCATGGGGTAACCTATCATAGGAGCAGCACCAGTGGCAGGGTAGGCGTACTGCTGCTGGTTCATGCCATTGTGCATGTTGGCAATGTTACTGCCGTACTGCTGCTCGTAGCCGTTCTGGTACGCTCCTGCGGGGTTACCGCCGGCCCTGAAGCCGGCCTGCATGCCTGCAGCCGCAAAGCCATTCCCAAAGGGAGTTCCATTGCTGAAACTCTGGGCGCTGTAAGCCCCGTTTTGGGTTTTTGCTCCGAAGTCTCTCTTGCCTAGCGCACCATAGGTTCTCTCAAAGTTTTCCCTCTCTCTGAAACTACTAAATCCACCCCTTTTGCCCGCAGAGTATCTGTCACGTCGGTCACCTCGGGAACGACCTAGTGAAAAGAGACAAGACAGTTATGTGTATTATAAAGGCTCTTCAGGTTCAGCTGAACACCATTAATTTTCTGTCCCAGCAATTCAAACCTACTATTAAAAAAAGCTTTCCAGGTGGCTCACTGGACTCCAGTTAAAGCTGTCTAACCTTTGAGGAGTCACACACTCTCCCAAGTAACACAAGTTGTGGCATCAAGGCAAAAAAAGTGACTTTTACCTTGCCAGCAGGACACTTGGGTCCATTTTTCTTTCCAAGACATAGGTGACAAAGCCACAGAACTGAGTCCATGAGTGTTTTATTTCAGGGTATGTAAGAAGTGCCTCTTTGGCCTGCCCTAGCCATAGGTGCACCACAGCATAGGCTTAGAGCATTTGGATGTTGTTTTTTTGCTTCTGTGTTAATAAATACCTCCTGAGGTTACCATAACCTGGTACCTATACCACCTTCCACATTCATTTTGAAGAGAGACTGGAGGTGGGATTTCAGATTTCCATTTTGTTCTGAGAGGAAAGCGGAGATCAAGAACAGCACACTTACCTGAACCTCTGTCTTCAATCAGCTGAAGCAATTTGGGGTTGATGGCTTGATTAGCCTCCCGAAGCACAGAGATGAGGTCATTTACTTGCTTAATATTGTTAGGAGTAAAGAATGTGTATGCTGTGCCTGTTTTGGTACTGCGGGCAGTTCGTCCAATTCGGTGGATATAGTCCTCTGAGGAGTTAGGGTAGTCATAATTGATGACAAATTTCACATCTTCCACATCTGTAAAGTGTTGCAGTGTGGCAAAAAGCGAGGTACAAAGTTTTGCACACCACAACAGCCAAATCGAAGATAAACATTAGACAAGAGTATTTTAAAGGGAATAATGGCTGCAAAGAACAGTGTTAGAATCATCCATTTCTGCAAGAGTATTGTGGAAGAGAAAAAAGTTACGCACACTCCGTCTGATCCCGTTCTCATCACCCACCCTGTGATCCAAAACCTTACCATAAGGAGTGTGCATTTGCTTGTCATTCCCAACTCAAGTGTCCCCTTTACAAATCATCAAGTGACATCTGAAAGCTTCTTGCAGTAGGGCCACTAAAGCTCACAGCAGCCTCTTCATGTGCTCAATTGAGGACCTTAGAGTAAAAACATACAAGGTCCTTCACATACACACTCATTAGAAGCTCAAAAAAAAGGGGCCACACTGCTCGTCTTGCCAAGACCTTTGAACCGCAGCTGCAAGAAAAACATACCTGTCCCCCCAAAGTCACCAAGTTGTTTTTATGCACTGTGTCTCGTCTAGGCAAGCGCTTCCAAGAAGCCAGGGTTCACTTGAGAATGGGTCTCTCTCTGGCAGGTCTCGACATGACGACTACGTATAGGTGGAGGAACTTCGACTTTCAAAGGCATTGAAAAGCCATTGCTTTCCTGCCCCACTTGTTTAAGTGAGAGGTGGACTTTTTTTCTCAGATTTCATGTGCCAGTACTCACCAATTTGTACAAGGCTTAGTACATTTTAAAGCTGCTCTCTCCATTTCAAGGTTGAAAAAAATTTCATTGAACATTGAAGTTTAAAATTATGTTCTTCAACATTTCAAAAAAACTCACTGAAATTCAAAGACCCACAGATCACAGCAGACAGTATGCACAAAACTAACAGTACTGCACCATGGCAAATCATGCAAAGCATGGAGAGAAGAGAAATACCAGGGCAAAGTGAACTGTGAATGAAACTGCTTATTTCATGAGAGAACAGTTTATGGGGTAGTAGTTTAAAGGATGAACTTTGCCTTTTGAAGATTACTGGCACACAATGCTCTCAGCTTTCACCTCTCTATTTGACTGGAAGCAGCCAGCCGATCACTTCCACTAGTCCTCCATCCCCCTCGAGTCCTCCGATTGTCATGCCTAGGCCTTGCCACAAAGACTGCACCTTTATGTGAAGAAAACTTAGAAAAATGCAGAGGTTAAAGAAAGCAATAGACTTTCTTTAAAAGCTTTGGGCAACTGGCATTACAAGTTTTACTAACCTAGACCTCTGGATGCAACATCTGTAGCAATCAGGATTGGTGCTTTTCCATGTTTGAATTCTGTAACACAAGAAGTGAATCAGTTTTTTCCCTAATTAGCACACATCAGATGCTTGCAGAAATTGCTGAAACACTCACCATTTAGAACCCAGTCCCGCTCCTGCTGACTTTTATCACCATGAATACCCATCGCTGGCCACCTGAGAACACAGAACTCAATTGACCCCCATCCTTCAGTGATTTCATTAGTCAAAGACAGGGCTACTGGCAAACTCCAATCTGGGTATTGTAACTGACAGATGGTGCCACTTCTAACACTTTTAATTCTTAACTGTAGTGTCAAGAGCACACTCAGACTACTGGGGTTGCTCAGTGAAGTCCCAGCTATTACTCACCCATCTCTCCTCATTTTTCTGGTAAGATCATCACAACGCCTCTTGGTTTCCACAAAAACAATAGTTTTGTTTTCCTTCTCACTCATGATTTCTTCCATCAAACGAATAAGCCTATTATGAAGAGATTATAGTTAGAGCTTAGACTGATTTGTACTGCACAAGTTTAAACTGTCTGATTTCTCGCCTTTTTTCAAGTTGTCTCAGACTGATGTCAAAAATTCATCAAGACATTCATTTCACAGTTCATAAAGTGAAAGTGACAGAAAACTGAGAATGCTTCCCAAGGACTGCTTACTTGTCATCTTTCTCTACATCATGACACACATCCACAATCTGAAGAATGTTGTGGTTTGCACTCAGTTCCAGTGCACCAATGTTGATGTGCACATATTCTTTTAAGAAATCTTCAGCCAGCTGCCTCACTTCTTTAGGCCATGTGGCACTCCACATCAGAGTCTGCCTGTCAGGCTGGACAATAAGATCAGGTCAATAAAAGATCAACATAGGGTTAAGTTTAACAGCCAACCAAAACTACCCAGGCTTGCACTGCCCTTGCTTTACTAAGTGTAGTGGCAGTAGTTTGTATCTGCTATAGTGATATTTATACTCACTCTTATCTGATCCACAATTTTTCTGATCTGAGGTTCAAATCCCATGTCAAGCATCCTGTCAGCTTCATCAAGGACAAGGTAAGTACACCTCCTGAGATTGGTCTTTCCAGCTTCTAAGAAGTCTATAAGTCTTCCAGGTGTTGCAATGCAGATTTCCACACCTGAAACCAAGCAGGTCCCATCAGCTGAGGCAGTTTCCACATTGCCTTAGACAGAGATGCACCAAGGCTGATCCATACCTCTTTCCAGGTCACGGATTTGTGGTCCCTTTGGAGCACCTCCATAAATACACGTGGACTTCAAGCGACACGCTCTGCTGTATTCAGCAGCTACCTGCTGCACTTGTTGGGCCAGTTCACGAGTTGGTGCCAACACAAGACACTAGAAATAGGATGCCCAGCTTTTAGTTCGATACCCATTGGAAGGTCCTAGTCTGACACTAATTTTGAGTGGAAAGTTCAGTGCCAAATTGACTGAAGTGGATTTAAGTAGCCAAATCAGCAAACCAAGTTACCTGGCATCTCAATGCACACCAAACATGTAAAAGATACTGTAAGGTCACTAGCTTCCAGGGGATAGCACTTTCCAAAATCAAACATCTATCCCTGTTCTACACTATTTTAAGGACAATCCAATCATAGCTTATAAAATTTGCTTGGGAGACTACTCCAACAGGGGATCACTTTATTCATACAGAAAAACAGAATGCAGCTATGCACTCTTACAAGCATGGACAACTGGGAGTGTAAAATACAGTCACCATTCCCTAGAAATTAAAATTCCCTTTCATTTAGGGATACTCACAATAGGTCCATCTCCTCGCTCCAGGAATGGCTGATGATTTATGTGCACAATGGCAGGCAGTAAGTACTGTTAGGAAGAAAGAAAAATCTCATTACAATCTCTTCCTGTAAGTGTTCAACCTGCACTAGGCCAGGCCATATTGTCACTGCTGAAATCCAGGTTATAATCAAAACTTACAGAGAGTGTTTTCCCTGATCCAGTCTGTGCCACTCCGACCATATCCAATCCACTCAATGCAACAGGCCAACCTTGTGCTTGAATAGCAGTTGGTTCAGTGAAGTTCTGCCTCTGAATTACTTCCATAACATTTGCTTGAAGAGAAAATTTAAATATACAAATTCAGATGCTGCCCTAATCCAGCCTGAAGAACAACCAGTAAGCTAGTCTTCACTTACCAGGGAAGTTTGCTTCATAAAAGTTGATAATTGGTTTTGGACAGTTATGGCCCCTGACTGTGACCTCTTTGCTCGCTCTGTACTGTTCAACTTCTTGCTGCAATACAAAACAGCCATAATTGGAAATAAGCTTTGACACCAAAGTTATGTTTCAAGTTACCCCATCTGTGCCTGCTGGGCCCCATGACCCTCAATGTGTTTGCACATTCTGTTTACTTTTGCTCGAGCCAGATCAGGTACATACCGCAGTACGTCTAACTACATCCGGATGTTCTTGGTAGAAGTTCTTCTCAAATTTGGGCAGCTCATCCAAGTTCCATTTCTTTTTTGTAAGTTTCTCCCCAGGGTTTCCAAATTTTTTCCCAGAGAGAGGTCCACCTCTACTTCCTCCAAAACGAGGGGCTCCAAACCTAGGGAAAAAGAATATAACATAGAATGCAAGAGAAACATTTTGGTCCTCTTTTTAAACCACCACCACCTTTGCAGTTCACCCATTAACCTTACAATTCAGATGTATTAACTCTACCTACTGAAGTTTCAGGACATTAATACTTCCAAAACCGTACTTTACACTGCAGATGTTACAACCTGCCTTGCCACAACTCTTACTCAGAAGCTAAGGTAATACGTCTTTCTCTATTTCCATACAATGCAACGGAACAGCAAGTTACAACAAGCAAAGTAAGGCGTTAAAACCTTGGCACTACCCCGTGATCAAAATGGTTTCCCGTCCCAGTGACACTCTTACTGCCGAAAGCAGGCAGGGGCAGTTACGAAACCTTGGGATAACTTTCCTGTAAACCGTTTTCTCTATGTCCCAAAAGACAGACTTCTTTTAACAACAATATTTTATGAGGCAGTGCGTTTTATTAGCATTTTAGGTTCGGTCCCTCCGTTCGGAGCAGGCTGATCTCGAAAGCCCCGAGGCGCAGCTCGGAGCCGCGCTGAGCCGTGCGCTGGATCCGAGCACGGGGCTCCCTCCCCCGCCCCGATCGCTTCCCAATTTTGGCCGGGCGGGCGCCGGGAACGATCCTCCCCAGCACAAACACAGCGCTCCCCGAGCGGCCGCTGCTTCCTGCCAGCGCTGTTTCCTTTGTCTCTCATTTCTGTCTACGCCACATTTTCCAGCCGCTGCCATTTTAGAGCCGGGGTTGGGCGGGGGGAGGAGGAGGAGGAACAAAGGCAAGCAGCAGCACAGCCGGCATTTTGATTCCCCTCAGCCACCGCATGGCGGGGCCGGCCATTAACATCCGCTTACACAACACAAAGCGGAGCCGGCCGGCTCCTACCGGCCACAGCCCGAGAGTTGGGAGGGGGAAGGGAGGCAGGGGAACCGCCCTGCCGAGAGCTCCCCAAGGCTTCGGCACCGACAACCCACTGACCCACAAACCTGCAGCCCGCCCGCCGCTCCCAGCGAGGACAATCGGGCTCTGCGGGGACCGTCCGTGCTGGGGGGAGCGTCCCCAGGAGGGGTGGGGGCCAGTCTTTTTACCCCCCAGAAAAAAAAAAAAAAAAAAAAAAAAACTAAAAAAAAATTAAAAATTCTCCCGCGATATTCTCAGCTGTCGCACACCCGCGGGGGGTGCTCCGAGGCGAAGGAACCGATAGAGTCGCCCACAATCGGTGGCCTAAAAAAGCCAAGTACCCTCCCCCGGCCACCCCTCGCGGCGGGAGCGCTGAGGGAAGGGCTCAGGGCCCAACCCCCGCCCCGCCGCCATCTTAAACGTCTGAAAAACAACCCCGAGAGCCCCACAGGCAGGCTCAGAGTCCGGACGCTGGCGGCGGCTGGCGCCGGCCGTGCCCCCGGACTCACCCTCTATCCCTGTCGCTGGAATACCCGGGCATGGCGATGGTGGCGGTGGGCGAGGCGATTCCGGTCACTTAGAGCGGGTGGCGAAGGGTTGGGCAAGATCCGGCGCCGCTGGCGGGGGCCGCTCACTGTGGGCGCCCGGCCGCGCGGACGCCGGTTATATAGGGGGCAGCGGGGGCTGCCGGGAGCCGGCGCGTGACGCACGCGCGAGCCCCACCCCCGCCGTTATGTAAGCGGCCCGAGCCGGCCCGAGGCCCCGCCCCCTTCCGCGTGGGCGTGGCCGCGGCTCCCCGGCTGACCGGCTTTCAGCTCGCGGCCGGAAGTGCCCCCCCGAGGAGTTCCCCCCCCCCCGCTCCCCGCGCGGCGCCGCTGCGGGCGGGAGCCTCGTTCTGGCTGAGGGCAGCCGGCCTGAGGGGGACGGAAATGGAGATAGAGAATTCTCCCTCCCAGCCTCCATAAGCCCAGCCTTTCGGCCGTCCGGCGAGTTCACAACGCAGCTCAGCTCTCAGGTTTAGCAGAGCAGAGCTGGACCCTGTTGTTCAGAGTGCAGCCTCCCAGTTCTCACAGATGTTTGTGAAAATCCTCCTGAAATAGCTCGAGAGGAGCCTGGGCTTTTAACTCATAAACATTTTAACTAATAACTAATACTTCACGGTAGGTTGGCCCCATGCCCACCTGTGACTTTTGCTCTTGGAAGGAGCCAGATGCGCAGATCCTGGAGAGCTGGACACAAAATAACATTATCAAACCTCCTCAGGCCAGTTCTTTCATACTATTACCATTGCCTTTTATAAATGTTTATAAACATACACGTAAACAGAAATATTTATAAGCATATGTCTGTAAACAGTTACCAGTGTTACCTTTTTGAATTCCACACCAGGGCAGTAACCTGAGTCAAAGGTCATCTGAGGTGCAGCAGTGCTGAAAAGCTGCTCAGAAGGCACCAGATTAACACATTCAGTACCCCAAGTGGACACCCTGGCTTTGCCAGGTGAGGAACAACGTGAATGTCCGGAGACCTGAGGCTTTACACACACAAGAGTTGAAGTTTGAAGCACAAACACCCGCAGCCACCTGCTCCAGGCAGAGAGGGAAGAAATGAAAACAACATAAGGAAGGAGAAGTGCCATAACAACACTCCCCGTTTATACCCGCCCACCTTCTAGCGATCTGTGCTTTAAGGCTTTTCTGGGACAAAAATAGCTGTATTTGATGGCCATTTCTTCACATTTTGGTCCTATTTATGCCCTTTGCTTGTAAGATACCGTGACAATGTATTTTACAGTTTCACTGTATGCAACCTGAAAAACATTTACTTTCGTTTTCAACATATTGCCAGATAAGAACAAGGGGCATAAAACAATGAGTTAATAGAAATGGTAATAATTTTCTGTTTATTTATACTGTTTGTCGACATTAATATCTTCTAAGTCAGCTCCTTTATAAACCAAAGCTGCAGTGTAATTCTTCCTCCTTTCAAAGCAATTCCACATTTCTAATTATCCTTTGCTAATTTTTTCTTTATTGACGGGAAATTCACAGCATTTAAGATCTGGACCCTATACAGATCTACATAATGAAAATACAAAGACGTTTTTGATCTGTTGTGTATTATTTTCCCGTGATTTTTTTTAAATTGTTGCTAAGAATAGAGCAAGGTTTGCAAAACCTAGAGGTCTGCATATCATCCTCAAAAGTAACACCTAAGTCAGGCTTATTTTGTGTATGAATAGCCACAGCTGTTCGACCCTCAACAATTTGGAATTCCACCCGGCTCAACCATTTTTTGTTGCAATTAATTTTTTCTCTCAGCAGCACTCCAGCTTGATTGGTTTTGTTAATACTGTTGCTGCAAATTTCTAATAGAGGAACCTCCCGTTTTTTCAGTATGGACTTATTTAATATGGCTTGTGAAAGATTTTTTTGTCCCCAAACACTCCTATTAACACTCTCCACCTTCTGACTCTACAGGCTTCCGGTTCCTGATGAATCTGAAAAAGATTTTTGCAATGGCTATAAAAATAACGAATTATCTGATTTTTTCTTGTTCTATTGCATTTAACTTAACACAGCTTAATTTGATTTTGTTCATGTATAACTTAGTGGCTCCTGTTACTGTGCTGTTTAATCTTTCTAAGGCTTTAAAGAATTGAAAAGACTCAACAAAAACCCAGTCCCTGCCTTGTCTACACGCAGTTAAGTCCTTTCAATTCCCTTTGTAAAAAAAAAACTTCCTCATTTTTCTGTTCCACCCTAAGTTAAACATAATCGATTTTCCCGTGTACTCTTAATTTGAGCCAATACATGGAAACAAATAAACCCAGCTTTGCAGAGCTGTGTATGTAGCAAACTGAAATCCGTATTTAGTTTAGTTTCGATAGCACTGATCTGTGTTTGCTTACACACAACAAAAGCTCTTTTGTGTTCCTAAGGTGGTGTGTGCACTTGGATTTAGATCTACAAATGACACCCGTGGGCTGCTGGAGCTCACACCACTGAGGTTTAATTGCTCCCAGTCATTGTTCTTAGGGTCAAAATTGGGACCTCAGCTGCGTTTGTCGTGCTCGAGGAGTTTAGCGATAAAGGGCACCATTTTTTCTTTCAACGTGGAAAATCCAGCATTCCTGAGGAGCATGGAATACTGTTGCTTAGAAAGGAAGATAAAAGACTTTCACCATCCAACCTCTCCAAAAACCTACATGCTAGCAGCTAATGCAGTAAGTTTCAGTTCTAAATCCTATTTTTAATAAAGGTTTTATCTGTCCTTTCATGCAAAAATGCCTTCGGGTTACCCTGTCAGACCTGTATCGTGGCAATTAACACCAATCCCCGGTAATGCACATACCGGCCGGCAATCATCCCGGGCCAGCCTGCAAGGTCAAGTGCTGGAACTTTCCCCCGCCCCAGGCCGGCCCTTTCCCCACCTATTGTACCGAGAAAACGCCAGCAGCCGCCTCCCGTTCAGGTGACGAAGGCGGAACCTCCCGGACAAGCCCCCCTTCCCCCGCCGCCATTTTACGCCGCTAGCCGCGATCGGCGGCCGGAGCGCCCCGGGGCTGGCCCATGCTGCCCGGGGGAGTTGGCCCGTGCTGCCCAGGGGCCTCGGCCCGCGGGTCCCGGGGGCGGGGGCGGTGGCGGCTCCGGCCGGGCGGGACCGGGGGGGAACGAGCGGGGAACGGCGGGGCCGCACCGGGGCGCCCGTCACGTGAGCGGGGAGCGGTGGGCACGGCACGTGACCCGCGCTGCGGCTCGGCTCCGGGGCACGGGCTCGCTCTTTGCTCCCGTTCCGGCTGCCGCTCCAAAGCCAGTCCAATTCCCGACCCCGTTACAGAGGCGACCGGCCCCGTCCCGCTCCCGTAACACCGGCGGGGACCGAACCCACCGGACCCCCCTGGCGCGCGTGCGCCGCCCCTTCCTGCGGCTCCTGCCCAATGGGCGCGCAGGCCGCGGTTTAAAATGGCGGGGGCGGGCGCGGCCGTTGGTGCCGCCATGGGCAGCGCTGAGGGCTCAGGTATGGCCGGGCTCGGGCGAGCCGCGCTCGGAGCCCTCCGGGGCCCGGCCCTGTCGGGGGCTTGCGAAGGGGCGGCTCCTGGGGCCTACGGAGCCGGGGGAGGCGAGCCGGAGAGCTTCCTTCTCCCTCGTCACCCCCTGCCGCTCGCATCGCTGGCACCATTTTATTCAGCTCTTTAAAGCTGTCGTGTTCTTGTGTTACGGCTTTTTAAGCTCATTGCGTTAACCTCCTCCTTCCCTTTTCTCTTTGTTCTTTTCCTGGCGATACTTTTAACTTAATAAAACTGCAGGTGAACGGGAATTCAAGTCTTTTAAGATACCAGTCTGAAATGGAGGAGATGCAGCTTTAGCCTTTCATGCATCTGAAATGTAAAATAAAGTGATGTCTGGAACTGATGGAGGAGTAGAGGGGTGAAAAATTAACACTTCTGTGTACAAAAGACTGAAAACTATACAAATTAGTTTCTGTTGTAGTAATTCTATACTTTTTCCTCCCAAACATGACTTAGGCCCTCTCCAGTGAGTTAGAGTTCTTAATACTTTTTAAAATACTGTCTTGATTTCCAAAAGCAACATATTTGGGGAGAAATCTGAACTTGAAACATCACAGAGCAACAGACGTGAAGACTTCAGTTCTTCCAAGCTGATTCTTGAATTGGGCGACAGGGAAGAGGATATGAGTCCTTTAAAGCACTGAACTCAGGACCCAAAGCTTGGGGAAAATCAGGATGTTAATGCACATCTCATTGTGCTCAACAGAGCACTTGGTGGGACCACCTCTGAATTCGTCTAATTCCTAAATAATTACTTAAAATAGAGTTTACCTTTCATGAGGAATATTTACATTAGCAGTGATGTCATTGCCTAAGACTGTTAGAGGACCTGGGTTTGTAAGAGAAGCTCCTGTTCTCCAAAGAAGTACCTGTCATTTCTGATAGTTGATAAATGCTGTATCAAAGCTTTATTTGTTAAAATCTTGAAGGTTTGGAATTCCTGGTTATGAGACCAGATTCAAATTTGTTTTTCATTTCATGGAAAAAAAATTAACCTGCCCAGCCTGTGGTACTTCAGTGCCTTTCACGTCCCAAGTCCAGTTGTGCTATGATTGCACTTGAACAATGTTTAATATTTCAGATGGATGGGACAGCCTCCTGGGTTTGACCACCTCTGGTGGAGTCAAAGACACTTACAGGGGTTCCACCTTTTGCTGTAAATAGCCATGTCTTTATTTCTGTGTCTTTCCATTCTGACATTAATGTTTTTCTTCTGAACAGATTGGGTTGATGTTGCCAATGATCTTTTAAGGACCTGTCACATAAACCAGCACATAAAACATCTTTCAGAATGTGGTGCTGACTTGTTTGTTCGTCTTTATGAGTCAATCTTAGCAGAAAAAGTACCAGGTAGGAATTACAATTGCTTAATCTGCTTTTTATTTTTGTCTCTGTATATTTTGTAGCAAAATAAAATTGAAGCTTGTAAAACTTTGTACAGATGTAGGGCTTTAAAGTACTTGTGTCCCTCCAAAGACAAAAATAGAGGATTGTCATTCCTTAAGAGATTATTGGCCAATTTTATTTTAATTTTGGACTGCTATGAATGGCAGCTATGAGGATAGCCACAGGAAAACTGCTGTAAGGCCTTGAAACTGTCCGTGGGCATAATACTTCTGAAGGATGGGAACTGGCCCATTTTATCTTACAGCAGTGTTAACATTGAAGTCTGCTCTCATAAAATACTTAATACTGACAGTCTGCTATGAGCTGAGCTGTGATTCAACCCTGCTTTAACCCAACTCCACTGACTGTAAGCAAAGGCTTATTATGTATTTGCCTTATTTATAAACTGTTATGTGTAGGAAGTGTCAGACTACTAATTGCAGAAGATTTTAATGGCACTGAGGTAACTGGCACTTATTGAAGGTAGAAGTCCTGTTAAATGTAAAAAATAATGTTTCCAATTAAGTAGAATACATTGCAGTGCAATTAGTGTGTGACTGGGAAAGAAGAGGCCCTAACACAAACTGCAGTTCCAGTTTGATTATCTGAACTAGGTGCATGTGCTGGGAGTGAAGGAGGAGAAATGCTTTAGTAGTCTCTGTCCTTGAATTTACTTCTGATAAAACCCTCACGTATTCCAGGGGGTGTTCTGAGTTGGTGCTCAGTATTTATAAAAGATTTGGTAGGACCGTATGGTAGTTGGGCTTTTCACCAAGGACACAAGGTACTGAGAAAATACTGACCTGTAAGCAGAAGTTCAAGTAGTTTAATTAAGGTACCTGCAACAAGCCATCCATTTAAATATCCTAAAATCTATTATTTATTTTAAATAGATTTCATCGCTACTCCCAGAAGCCAGGAGGATGATGCACACAATGTACAAGCAGTAATAGATTCCCTGGCATTGGATTATTTGCAGGTCAGCTTGTCTCACATCACGGGTAAGTATTTGGTTTAATGAGACAAACACAGCTGATTATCTGTGTGGTTTAATATGAACATTTTAAGAACCAGGTGTTACACAGCTTGCTTTCATACTTGTATGGAATTTCTTACGGTAGTGGAGGTCATCAGAACACTGACCCATTGCCTTGGACATCAGGTTATAAATTGAAACAGCAAGCAGAGAATAAATAAAAGAAAGAAATGTTGAAGTTAACATCCAGCTGTGCTTCATTTGACTGCCAAAGTGTTACTGAAATCTGTTACTGGCTCAGGCTTGGAGACTGGGTTTTAACACATGGCCCTG
Organism: Eopsaltria australis; assembly: GCA_034509425.1. Lineage (NCBI taxonomy): Eukaryota > Metazoa > Chordata > Aves > Passeriformes > Petroicidae > Eopsaltria > Eopsaltria australis. The sequence continues at coordinate 1,010,320 of JAVTVJ010000489.1, forward strand.
GGGTTTAAACTTGTTATTACATTTTTAAAAGTTGTTGAGTAAAGAGTTGAACTGTGTTGTACTATCTGTACACAGATAGTGGCTTTCCCTGAGTATTCATGTGTATGGTCTCACATAGCTTAACCTGCAAAGAATGAAAACTGCTTGATAAGAAATATCTCTGACTTGGTGCCTGTACACAGTGGCTGGTGTTTGCAATCCTGCTGCCACTCCATAGACTGCTTCATGCTATAGTTTTATGTATGAGAGAAACGTTGAATACCAACTGTCCCTGAAAATATCCCTGAATATTTATTTTGTGTGTGTGGAAGCAGTTACTGCATTAATAAACTTTCACTTATTAGAACTGAAAAGATGCAAATTTAGGACACTTAAAATATACTGTAAGCTTATCTACATAGCCAAAGTAAGTGTCCAGGTGTCTTCTGGGCTGACACCTTTACAAGAATTTCCAAGCACTGTTCTACAGAAAACTCCTGCTTTTGAGAATTTTTTCTTCTGTGAAGTACTAATTATTAATATGTGACATTACCTTCTCTTAAGGTGAGAACATTGTGAAAGGAGACAAGGAATCTATCAAAAACCTCCTCGAAATATTTGATGGTTTGGTTGAGTATCTTAGGGAAGTCAGCGAAGCTTCTTCTCAGACTGGAGGTGAGATGTAAACCCAAAGTATTTGCAATGTAGCAAAGATTAATTTGGGGAGTTTTGTTACTTATAACCTTGACAATGGAGAGAAGAGAAGGACAAAACAGACCCTGGGGGAGGAAATTTCAGTGGTGAAGCTGAATATTTGCATTCCTTATTTTCATAAACAATAATAAAATAGATAATTTCCCCCCAGACTTACATAACTGCTTACTTTCTGCTTCATTCTTGTGGCAGGAACCTACTCAAGACAATTCATCCTTTGTTAGTTGCTTTTCAACCTGTAAGTCAAAGCATTAGGATTCAAGGAGGGAAAAGTTGGCTTTAATTGGAACAATGAGCAAACGTCTCTTTTACTTAGGAGATAGGGGGGATGACAGCCTTTCTGGGAAGTGGGTCTTGGGAGTAGATCCATAGCAGGGGTTATTTTGAGGAAAATGGGAAGAGAAGCTGCTCAGCCCTGCAGAGCCATTTTACTGCATGCAGAAATGGTGTTCCATCTCAGAGCTGATAAGAGCTGTCACCACTGGCTGTTGCTCTCCGTGAATAAGGGGAGAGCACTTGGCTCCCGAGTTGCCTCCTGAGCTGTTCCAGAGTGGACAGAAGAAAGAGGACAGTAGGAATGTTCAATGCCTGTACTGCTTTCCCCTCCCCTCAGACTGCCAGTCTTGCTACCCAGTGGGGTTAGTGGCTCAAATTTTCTAGCTGTAAGTCCACAATTTAATTCTTCTGAGGAAGAAGAAAGGTTTATTAATAACTGGAACAAGGGGATATATGGTAGTGGTAGAATTTTTCAAAATTTACCATAAAAGGTGCCCCACCTACCCTACGCCCCTCTCCATGGGGGAACATTAGGTTGTCATCGTTTTAGATAAAACACTACAATGTTGGTATGACACATCAACTGTTTTGATGATACTGGAAGTAATACTAGTTAGTTTATAGGTAGAAAATAATTGCCTCTTGGTTATTAACAGCTGAGATAAATGTGCTGTCCAGTGATGAAATTCAAATTGCATCTCAAGAGCAGCCAGAAATTACTGCTGATCAACTTACACAACATACGCTACTCTCATCAGGTGATAGGTAAGAACAATTCTGGATATTTGCTTTGACATAATGTTTGACTGTCTTTGTGTATTTGTAGAGAAATTATCAGGTTTTTTATAGTATAGACACCTACTGATTACATATGCCAAAAGGAATGAGAGGTCACTCCTCTGGTAGGGCTAAAATTACATCTGGGACTTCTTTTGCCCTTGAAGAGTTGCTGATTTTGTTTCCCTTAAGTTTACTTTTTATGTGGAATGTAACAACTTGAAAACTTTGATCGGTTTTAAAGATTGTGTTTTAAAGACTGATTTGTTAAGCTGAGTTCAGTTTGTGGTTGTGACTCTGGTTTGCTCTGCGGCAGCAGGGCCATGTCCTGCACGGTTCCTTGGCAGCTCCATCTTGTGGGCTGAACGGGAGGAGGCTGAGAGAGGAAGTATTTCATGGCTTTATGTTCCCCTTAGGTCCCAGTCAGAATATTTTGTCCTAACTTGTGATACAGATTGCTCAGAATCTACCAGTGAATTAATTAAACTTGGAGAGACTGCTCATTCATTTTCCAAGAGAGGGGAAGGTGAGTTGGGGTAAAAAAAAAACTTTAAGGCTCTTCTGTAGTAAGACTTCTAGGCTTTTAATTGTTTCCTTTTTAAAAGTTACTTCTTTCAGACAAAAACTGTTTTAAATCCTTACTAAAAAAAAACCCCAAATAACCCATAATAAGCAAATACATCTCACTGAGGTTAAAATTTCTGGAAATAAATATTCCAGGCATTATTATTCATGACTCCTGCACTACCTTATTTGGATAAAGGTTTGTTGTTTGAGTTCTAATTCAGTTCTCCTACAAAGGCATTTTATCTTGTTCAACAGGAGAATTCTGAAGACTTTATTTCATTTGTTGCAGTGTAAGATTTATTATTTAAGACCGTGAAAAGGTTAATAAGTTCATTCTTAAAGAAGACTTGTTAGAAGTGTGTGCCCGTTCAAAACTTCATGGGTGGCTCTGAAATGAATAATGTGCAGATGACTTAAATGGAGCTCATTCTTATTTCGTATTTTTCTATAAGAATATTGTAATTCTTCCTATTCTTATTGATGATTCATCTCCTCAAGTAGAGGCATAAAGAAATATTATGACATATGTACATTCCATTGACTGGAATTACAAATAAGAATTTACCAGACCTGTTTTGAGCATGTTAAGGATTGCTGACACAAAGCAATTAGGAGACACTAAAATTGACCATCTTGACAATTCATAGCAAGATGCTTTATAGGTCTTAACTTAATCTTTTTAAACATCCACTTGTAGAATTTCAGGTGCCTGTACTGTGTCTAGCAGAAAAGAACATGGGGATAGAAGAACCTGAAAGCTCAGAGGCTGTTGCAGCATTGCCCAGACAGTTCTCAGAAAGTGAAAGGGGGATTGTAAAGGAAAAGGAAGATGGTGAGTATTGATTCTTCTGACAGTTCATCCAGGGTGTAGGGAACTAGGTAGAGGAGCGCTTTAGTCATGAATGGAAACACTTCAGTCATGTTTTAAAATAAATTCTTTTCAGAAATACGATATTTTAGTCTCTCAGAGTAGGCAAACTTTCATTATCTGGGGTATTTTTGCTTAGCTAGGATTTGGCTACAGCTAGGCTGTTTTTAATTGTGGTTTGTATTCTTTTCTTTTGTGGTTCAAAACACTAAAAAATCCTTGTGGAAGGTCCTCACATCCAAAATCATGTTCTCAAGGCCAAAAAATGTTCCAGCACTGTCCTGTGCAATCCAACAAAGGTGGCAGCTCACATTAGATATCGAGACACTTCCCTTTATTGTGTACACACAATGCACAAAACACATGGTGCTTTCCCAGATAACAGTTCAAGTTCTCTGTATTTGCCTCTCCAGGTGGGACAGAGTCTGTTCATGCTGCTGAACCTCACAAAGGGAGTCTGAGTGCCACTGCTACAAAGCTGGGGGAGCCTATCCAGCAGGCAATTCCTCTGCTGCCCCCGTTCCAGCCCTCAGATCCGGCATGGAGAGATTATCACAGCTCAGACAGGCAGGCAGCAGCTCTGGCTTCCAGTCAAGCAGTGAATGTTCCTACTGTAAGGAGAAACTTACCCTTTGATTATTTTGTTTTCTTTTAGTAACCAGCACTGCTTTCATTTGAAAACCTCCTGGTTAACTTGCAGAATGGGAGTAGCTGGTCCCTGAAGAACACCTGTGAATGTGTCAGAGTTTATCTCAGTTCCAGGAATTTTGGATTGTGGATTTGTTCTTCACTAAGTGTCCAGAGAGGAATTTAGTTTGAGGGGTGTGTTTATTTTATACATATAGAGGTACACATCTCCACAGTCAGTGCAACTTCACAGTGTAGTAAACAAAATAATTGTAGTGATTTTTATCTATCTCTAAAATCAGCATTGATTTCTATTTGCAGACAAACCTAGTGTATGATCTTCCTGTCAGCACTCTCCTGTGAATTTATAAAAAACATCTTGCCTTTTGTTTCAGATTGAAAAGTCACTTAACCAAGAATTTGATGATGTTTCTTGTAGGCTTCCTCTATCAAGAAAAATCCTTGGTAAGAGAAAATTTTGCATCCTGTAGAGTAACTCTTAAGTGTTATAATGTTGCATTTATTTTTACTGGCACCACAAGAAACATTGTTTTGAATCTGCTTAGTGCTTATTTTAAATTCAGCCACAAGTTCATATTTCTATCTCTGCTTCAGAGGGAAACAAAAATAGGTTACTTTTAATCTGTTCCCTGTACTGAAAAAAAGTAATCCATGTCCCCAATTCAACTCCTTTCTTGGTTAATCCCGTTAAGATGGGCCTATACTACAGAAATCTCTTCCAGCAGATAAGTCCCATGGCTGAGCTTATTCTGAGCAGAGAAACATGGACCAAACAAGCCAGTTCAATCCTAAGAAAAAACCATTAACTGCTATTGTAGAAAAGGTTTAGAAGCTGTTTTTTTCAGTACTCATTTTCTCTGTTGCCTTGGAAACACTGCTTACCTTTTTTAGTTTCCATAGCATTCCCATGACACTGAACATGGAAGACTGGAGAAATTACCAAAATGAATGTCACAACTGGGTAACCACAGTTGCTTTGTCATTCTACTCTCTGAATTTTTTGGATCCACAGGGAATGGCTCACATCTTCTTTCCCCTTGTTGCCCACACTAGTAGGCACAGTGCCATTAACTCACACTTACCTGTCATCTGCTTCTGCAGGGAGGGAAATGCTGGGATCAGACGATGCCAAGGACAGTGTGACAAAGGTACATGTTGCATCTTTGTTTTTGAATTTCAATCAATATTTTTTGATTTCTGCTTAATTTGTCTGTTATCTTCTGGGCTTGTTTTAAACCTGCTTTGGACTTGCTTTCCCCAATGTACAATCAGTGATGCAGTGTTGTTAGACTGTGATTATATGCAGTTTGTGAGTCATGTCAGTTCTTAGTTCTTCCTGGAGTTGTTTGCTCCAAAATGTACAGAGCCAGCACCCACAGAGCTCTATTTATCACAAGCAACTGGTTATCTTGCTTTTTAATCAAAAATGTACAAAGCACAGGAATACAGTCATGTCCTTTCTCTGAAGTGTATCAGCATTTTAAATTAGTAAGAATTTTGGGAGTTTTGGCCAATAAAACTTAGATTTACTCCTTTTTAAAGATCACTGAACTGCTTATTATATTCTTTCATTTTATTTTCTGGCATTGTCCTTTGCTTTTCAAAAACTGAATAATACAAAACCCACAAATTGATCAGCAGTTACCATTCTGTGCCCATAGAAATGTGTCTGTAAAGGAAGTTTCTTTCTCTGGAAACGCAATTTTGCCTTCTGCAACCACAAGAGGTACTCACAGACTTCGCTTGTTCCAATAGTTGAAACAGCTTTTACCTTCTACATTGTCTCTGAAACTCATTTTCCATTGGTGCATTTCCCAGTACATCCATGCCAAGCCCAAGTTACTCCAGTTTGAACAGAGAAGTTACCAGGCAGAACTAAAACAGTGCAGCTAAATGGCACAAGGACAGGGGTGTTCTCTTTTGGCTCACTGTGAGCTGCAGCTCAGTCTGTACTAAGGGAAATTCAGCTTATTTCCACTACCTGGCATCAGTCCCAGGCTGATGAGGTGGAATGTGGAGATACTCATTACCTTAACCTAGACCCTGTTCTGGTTCAGTGGTTTAGCTGTGAACTGATATTTCATATTTTTGCTGGTCCATTTCTTTAAACAGTAATTCTCTGAAGCACACTATCTGCAGTCAGGAGCCTAGAAATATAACTGTTTTTATATATCTATACTCACAAGGTTTGGGATGGTTCTGTTACAGCATCTCTACTCACATGATCTATAAAACCTTCATTTACTCATTTTCCTAGGTGCCTGTGGTATGTGAGTCTTCTATATCTGCCTCTTCTTTTGGGGAAAACTTCTCACTATGTGGTGAACAAGTAACACAACCCCCAAGACCTGAATCTCAGCACCAGCCTAGAACAAGGCAAGTTCAGATTTTTGGTGCTGAACTACACTGGCACTTTGATTTCCGTGGCCAGCCAGCCCCCACCTCCCTTTTTAAATAAGATCTCTCTTTCCTTGGCTGTGTGACAGTGAAAGATTAATTCTAACAGAAAGATTTCCTGTTTCTTGTGACAATATATTCATTTTGTTAAATATGGTTATAGGCATTTACGTATTCTGCTTTACTTAATCCTATAAAAACGTGCTTAGGCAAAAAGTGAGCTGGAATTGTGTGAGATAATGCTTATTGTCAAGCTTTTAGAAGATAAATTAAATCTGTTTTCTGCTTTAGCAGAAACAAAAATTCCACCACAGATTCAGCTGAAGATTCACTTTCCTGCAGAGCAACAAAGAAGAAGGTGCCTGAGCAAGAGTTTCGTGAAGCATCAGAAAATCTGTCTCGCAGGCTGAATCAACTAGATTTAGTAAGTGCAATCTCATCTTTGTTGAGCTGAGCAATGCAGCTTTAGTAATGACAGTGGAGAGAGCAAGAATATCAATGTAATATGGATAAAAAAGGAAATTTGCAACTAACACCTGGCTTCAGTTCATTCAAACTTTAGGACTGTCTATTAAACCTGACCCCCACAAAAAAAAAATCTTCCTTAGATGCTGAAGAGAGCTTTGGGTGAGCACACAAGAGAAGAGGAGCTGACAGATGAGGACAGCCTGTCACAGCACAGTGACAGTGTCATGGACTATGGCCGAAGGACAGCTGAGAGAGGTAACAACCCTTCTGCCAGTTAAGTACTGGGATGGAAAAGAAGATAAAATAAACCTTTTCAAGTAAAGCTGCTACACTGGATTACACTTAGTTACTAAGTTTTGTATTGCTAGTTCACTTCTGTTTTGTCTTTGATCCAAACCTGAGCTACAGTAACAGAATTGCAATCAAGTTTCTGTTTAATAGTTAAAAAACGGTGATAAAACTTTGGAAAAAAACACAAGGCAAACATAGCTGCAGTAAAAAATGTATAGAAGGTGGGGGGAGGGACAGAATACAAACTCACAGGACTGTGGTTCTGAAATGAGGGCCCAGTCACAATACACTTCACTTTTTTTTTTTTTGTCTCAAATTAGACACTCAGTGAATGACCTTTCCCTACAGACACATCACATCCAAGGTACCCAGGCAGGCCACGATCCCTCTCTCCAGCCTCACCCTCATCTCAGCACCAGGAACAAAAACTCCGTGGTAGCAGAACAGGCCAAATAAAGACAATACGCAGCCACCTGCAGAAAGAAAAGGATGCAAGAACAAGAAAAGCAAAGGTAATTTTTAGATTAGACCTTGTGGTAATTCCTACCAACAATTATACCAAAACCATGAAAACAGACCACTTCTACTTAATGGGGGAATCTGGTCTCCTGTAGTAATCATATGCTGAGGAAGAGACTTAAACCCCGAATTTTGCAAAAAAGAGTTTAAAGTGGAAGAAGCTACTTTGACCCATGTAGCAAACAAGTTAACAAGGTGGCTGTATGGACTGATTATTTCCTCTGACAGATTTTATTTTTGTTTTCTAGCTGGTCACGAAAGCTTATGAAAATGAGCTAAGAATTTTTGAAGCGAGGGAGAAGCAGAGACTTTCCAAGCTCAGAGAAGCTGCCAAGGAAGTGGTAGGTGATGCACTGTGTGGGGATTGTTGGTTGTGTTTTGTTTGGTTGATTTTTTCTTTTTAAATTTGTCTAGATGGTCTGTCCAGACACTTAAGGGTGCAAAACCTCCTTGACTTCCAGTGTCATAGTTACAACACTGTACGACTAAAGCAGTAACTTACTAATGTAAAGTGCTGCAGAAGAGCTGAGGTTAGACAATAATGAGATTTAACCTTTATTTGAACCCTGACCTTCATTTTGTAAATTCTGGCCTTTTGGAGAATCCAATGCAATATGTTCAAGTTCTCATTCTAAAGTCTGAAAGACATTTAAATTCTGATAGCCAAACTGTTCTATCAGTGTTTCCCTTCTCATACCTGTTCTCCATCTGTTTTACATCTGCTCTTAAGGAACAAGAGTACAAAGAAAATGTGTTTCAAGAACCTCCAAAAGTGGCTCAGCGAGCGAAAGCTTATTCTAGAAAAACCACACCTCAGTATCCCAAATACAGCCAGTGGATTCCAAAACGAGGGATCATGAAGCCAAAGCAAGCAGCTCCAAGTAAGAACTGTAAAACTATACTTGGTGGAAAACTGGCATCTTTTGAAAGCATGTGTTGAACTCCAAGAATAAGGCACCAGTCCAACATATACCAGTCAGCTGTAGCATTTTCCCTTCTTCTGACCTCTGTATGTCTGGATTTTTGTTAAGGAAGATAATGCTTTACGTAAATGTAAACCATCAGTGCACAATCAAATTGTGATCCATTTGCTACTTCCTTAAAATCCCTTGGATTATTTTCAGGGCTTGTTTCCATTGCTGCTACTCCTGTGCTTATTTCACTACAGTCTGAGCTCTCCTTTTGTTATTTTCCTGACCATATATCAGATTTAAAATTGGGCCTGTGTCTTGAGCTGAGCCACGTACAGGTAACAGAGCAGGCTCTGTCAGGACCCTGCCACTGTGGTGTTAATGCTGCCACTGGTTCTGCTGAGCAAGTGATGCTCCAAGAAAGCCAAGCTGCAAATCCTAGGCCCAGTTTTGGTAACCAGCACTGTGCATGCCTATGGATAAGATCACCAAATTATCCCCTACATACCTGGATGTTGCTCAGCTACACTGCCTTATTTTTTTTTCCAGTTTTTGAAGGCCATATACTTGGTAAATAACCTTTTGTTTCATCTCCCCATCATATTTTCCTGCCAGAAAGATCAAAGATGTAATGGGAATGAGCTGGTTGCAAACCAGTTTATTTTGCACCTGTTTACTTGACCTGGATCTGTCACTGCCACTGCTGTGCTGGCTTTATTTTAAGTTGCTGCAACCAGAGAGAAGAGAGAGAGAAAGCAATCACTGATTAGTGATGGTCAGAACCACATGAAGAAAGAAGGGGATACCTGTCTTAGTTGGGTGTGGTGGTGGTAGAGAGGTGACACCTGAACTATAAAAGCAATTCTCAGAGAAAACAACAAAAGATTGGGATTGCTTTCTCTGCTGCTGTATTGGCAGGATGGTGTTAAATCCTGCTGGGCTTAGCTTGACATGGTGACAGCAGCATGGTCATTTTATACAATGCTCAATGTCAAATATTTCTGGACTTAGGCTGGCACTGTCTGGATGAATTTACAACTAAGTGTATTCTCCAGGAATTTACTGCCTAACTTTGTCTTTGTCTTACAGTTACAATAAAAGACAATGACCTCCTCTTGCAGCTCCTGGAGGAGTTTCCCAACCTGCACATTTCCCCCCGGACTCTGAGTAAGATGTGGCAGCGGCAGCTTGCGCACACCGTGCACCTCAGGGCACCTTCTGCCAGACCTAGACCAAAACTCCAGAATGAAGTGAGTGTTCTCATTCTCACCTGCTGAGTGTCAGCAGAGGCACCCTGACAGGACACACCTGCACAGCCACAGCACAGCGTGAAAGATCTTCTGGGAGCTTGGCTAAATAGGGATGGACAGATTTACATACATGGGTTCAATTTTTCATCAGCCACTCGAATATTATGCTCCTCCTTTTATACTGGTTTCTCAAGTACTGCGTAGGGTTGCTGTTGCTTTTTTTAAAGCATTTTGAAGTTTCCACTGCTAGTTCTGAACAGTCTTTTAGTTTAAAAGTGAGTTATAAGATGCAAAAGTTGATTGACTTACACAAGGGAACTCTCAACACAAACCCCAAAACATAGCAGAGGGGCAATATTTAAACCCGTTACATAGGACAGCTTGTCCTGAAGAATGATGCAAGTAATTTGCTTTTCTTTTAAATCTCCAGGTTGAACAAGCCTTGAAGAAACAGGAGCTGCTTGCTGCAATTATTAAGAGAGATCAAGATCACAGCAAAAGACTGGTATGTTCTTTGAAGACTATTTGTTACATAATGCAAATATTTCACATGGAGCTATCTAGAATGCATATTCCCAGATCATGAGAGTGGCTTTTTGTCTTATGACAACTTTATGCTTTTTGAGTAGCTGTGGTCTCAAAATGCCACATAATCTGTTTGTTGTGTGGCTACTGGGGTCATGGGAATGGAATATTATTATTATTATTATTACACTGCATTGTTGCTTTAAAAGGTAAAACAAATTCTAAGAGAGTGCAAGGAGGAGAAGCTTGAGGTTGTGTTGCAGCTCCCATGACTATGCTGACTCCTCAATTCTACAGTGACATGGCTTTGCTACATCAGTGGTGACTAAAGCTTTAAACCATAACTGCGATGTAGAGAAGGTCGTTAGTAAAGGACCCTAATTAGCACTGACTACCAAAGCTTTGCCTGCAGGAGTATCTGTTGGCAGTGTGGAGGTCTGACAGCTGCTGCTCTCCCTTTAGCAAGAAATCAAGCAGCGCATCTACCGGCAGAAGTGGGCTCAGAACAAGGTGACAGAGAAGCGGCAGCAGGTGGCCCGGGCCAGGAAATACTACGAGGACTACAGGCTCCAGCTCCGCGCCAAGCTGGTGCGGGCGAGGACACGGGAGGAGAAGGTGAGGATGAGGGGTCCTGCTCTGCAAGAGTGGAATTCCTTCCTGCCTGGACGCCAGTGCTGAGGTCTGGCAGTTCAGTGCTGCAAACGCAGTGACCGGAGCACAGAGCCAGGATGAAGTGGCTGATCAGTCAAGGCCACAGATGAAACGGTGCCTTCTCTGAAAATGTGGATCCAGTGCAGGGCAAACCACTGTGAAACAAGAAAGGATGATTTATGGGGCTAAGAGAGAGAAAGGGTGATGTATCAGTGTGGAAAAACAAGGCTGGTAACATGAGAAATCGGGGAAACGAGTTTTGAGAAACAGTAAGATTAAGAAGTTGTTCCTACAGTCACCATCCAAAGAAAACAATCTAAATCTTCAGTTAAGAGAACTGATCAAACAGGCAGCTTTGTTATTCAGCTGTGTTTGTTAAACAAAGTGGACTTCGTGACAGATATGATCTAATTAGGGCTGGACATCAGAGTGAGGGAGAGCAAGCACAGTTATTACACACTGCAAGAGCAGATACACAATTGTCACCTTTCAAAATAAAAAGTTTACTGCATAATCCACTGTTGGGGATTTGAGAACTGTTTGCCTCAAGCTGTGAGCTACAGCTGGTAACTGCTCTTGTGGAGGAATGGAAAGCCTGAGTCCAGCCTGGATTTCCTGCTGCTGGAAACCTGGATGAAGGTCCTGAAGTCAGACTGCAGAGTACAGAGTGAGTTGTAAATCACAGTCCATGTTCAAAGGCCCTGGCTTGCACAGTTGGGTCATCTGACTAAACTGACATGAAAAATTATTTTATCTACTTTAAAATTGCAGCAAAATGAGTAATACAAATCCAGCTCAGCTGTATCTGCACCACCATTTCTAGGTACATAACTGTGCTTTTTTGTGGGCTGTGACTTATCCTCACCTAAACACCATTCCATCAGGAGATAAAGCAGCTGAGAAATGGAAATATATACTTAAAAGTTCCTGGGAAAGTTTCATGTTTGCTTTTTTAAATTGCTGGCAGATATTTAAAAACTTATTTGAAGAAGGCTTAGAAATTCAGAAGCAAAGACTGAGGGATCTGAGAGTTTATGCTCAAGAGAAGCGTGATGAGCAACGGAGAGAGCACCAGATTGAGCTGGAGTCTTTGGAGAACTACTACAAAGACCAGGTAAAGCTTCATCTGGATCAAGCAGATCATATTTTTCTACTAAGAAGTCTTCCTTTAATTAGTTCAACTCACACATGTGTTATGTTTAGTTTTCCATGCTAGCAGAAGCTATATCTCAAGAATTCCAAGAAATCCAAGCCAGAGAGAAAGCACAAGCACTAGTAAGTATTCTTAATTTTGTCCAACTGCCTTTTCTTTTTACATGCTGTGGCTAATGTCAGTATTTTCTTTAGATGCTACAGAAAACAAGAAGAGAACTGAGATCAAAGATGGAAAAGGAAATACAGGAACTGCAAGCAGCAATCATGCACAATGATGATGACACCTTTTTTCAAGAACTAGAAGCAGACAGACTGAGATCCAGACTTCAGATAGCTTCTTTCCAGTACAGCCAAAGCCATTTCTTCTGAGACTTGGGTAAATGTCACTGCAGTCCTCCCTGGCTAAGATGATCAGAGTCTTTGAGAGCTGCTATAATGGGAAGATGGTGTGAGGCTGTTTTTCTCTCTAAAATATCTGTTCCATCGTTTTGATCTGTTAGGGGTGTAGCTGCTGGGATCTCCACAGCAATTTTACGATCACCAATAAAGTTTCTGAACTACTTTGTAGCTTCCTAGCAAGGCTGGGGTAATGTTGGGCTCCACCCAGAGGAAGCTGGGATGAAGTCAGAGTGCTTTAGTGAAGTTATCCTGGTGGAACAGTTGGATGCTGAGGCTCCTCTGCATCTGTGCTGGGGCTGTTTTTGCTAAGCCAATCTAACACCATTAGCCAGAAATCAGAGATTGGAAAGCTCACAAAGCACAATAAGACCTTGAAAAGAACATCAGAGGTTCAGGGTTCCTGTGAAAGGCCAAGTTAGAGGATGCCTGCAATAAACCTGACATAAATAACTGGGAATTTAAATACATTAAGTGAAGATTACTTCTTCCACTCCTCCTTCAGTTCAGTTGTGTTTGCAGTGTTGATGTTGCTGGCTTGATAAAATATAAAGGCATATAAAATACTCCTTCTATGCTACAAATGCATTGAGAAAAGTAATTTGAAATAGAAAACCATGCAGGTTCTTCTAAAGCAGTACATGATGAGCTTCTGCAAGAGGTGAACCCTGGGATCCTAATCTTCCACAGGACCACACTCACAGGTGCAGCCTGATTACTCCATCTTCACACTGACAGAACAAGAATTAAAGAATGATTAAATGTTTCATCAGTCAGCTTTTATGTTACTTCAGGTTGTAAGGTCTGCTTCCAGGCAGAGCAGGAGCTGACAGCAGGCACTACAGCTATTGTAGCCTCTTGCAGTGCTATAAACAGTGCAGTGCCCAACAGGAAATCCAGGTTTCAGCAGCCAAACACTGCAGAGGTGCCAACACAGAGGGATGAGGACTTAAACTGAGAACAGTTACATAAAACCAAGCTGATACTAATGAAGTCCATTATTGCTACAGTCTCTTCTGCCTGACAAAAGGGCAACTCTTCATTAGTGTATCTTGGTAGTAGAAGAGTTCTTGCTCAAAATTGCTGTGTGAGAAGTGATACAGGAATACTGTATTTAATTGCACTGTACATACAGTATTTAAAGGTTGCCAGGAGGGGGTGTCTGATGGAACTGACAACACAAAATTCACACTCATGCACTGAAAGAAGAGCTAAACAGGAAAAAAAGCCCCCAACATCTGAAGGAGCTTCTTTTACAGATTAAACAAACCCTGCAAAAATACAGACCCAAAAAACACACACCAAAATCTCTCCACAAAACCAGAAACACAAACCCTGACTTGAACAAACCTTTTCAGGGAGTTGCTGTAAGCCTGGCTCACTTGAAGCCTTTAAGGGACAATATTTATCAGTTGAGGTGATGAAATTTAGCAAGCCTTTACCAAATTTGCCTTTATTTCTCTCAAGGACAATGGTGTAGCTTTGCTGAGTTTTGAGAGGCGACATCTGTTCACCAGTGCTGAGATTAAGTCCTTGCCAAGACATGCCAGTACCTGAGAGCCAGAAGTAAGACCTGCTGTGTTTGACTAGAACATTCAGCACACTCCTCACTGTAGGTAACAGCACAAGTTTTAAGTATTTTCTCCTGAAACAAATCTGAGTTACTTGAAAATGACATTATTACATTTTAAAGATTTAATTAAGAAAAACTTAAAACTTTTAAAACCATTGATGCTGTGACAGTGCAAACAGCATACAATTTATTGCTCAACTTCTGCATGGGTACATACATTAAGTACTTAAAAACCATTTTATACAGATTTTTTTTTTTTGTTAAAGCTCATGTAACAGCTGGGTGAAAATACAATGATACCAATGCTAAAACACTCTGTAATAAATACAATGGAAATGATAAACTAAGAACTGTCAGTTTGTGGAGGAGTAATTACACTTGTATAAACTAATTACAACTACAGACAAAGCTCTGAGGATGTGTAGAGCCAGGAACCTACTACATAGTGTAAAGTACAACAAATGGCACCTGTTAACTGTGTGGTGCTGTTTAAAAAGATGCTACATCGAGCTGGAGGATGGTGCTGTGACAGAGGAGCAAAGCTTGAACTTCCATCAATGCAGCCATTTAAACGCACCAGGAGTTCAGTACAGATGTAGTGTTGTAGAACAGGAATTTCAAAACAGCTTGTGTGCTCTGGACTTTAGTACAACACAAAAATTTGGTACAAATAAATCAGTTTAGGGAAACTGAAACTATGTGCAAAAAAAAAAAAAATTAGAATACATACTGTACAAAGCACCATTACAAAACTCTTTACACCGAGAAATTAAATCCTCTGAAACTCAACTGTGAACTGTATATTTGAAATCTACAAAAGTCACTGTTCATAATTAAACATTCATAATGAAAAGCAACAGCATAAAACCATGATGTGACATCTCTCTAAAACAACTAAAGACTGGATAAAGTAAAACCCAGTAAGAGGGACACATTGAAATAAATATTCACATTAATCATGGGGTGAAAGTCCAAGGTTAAAATGCAATATTAGGCTTAGCACCTTTTTGAGGGGAAAGTAGCTGACATATTCTTGATACAAAATTTTGGAAGGAATCAACCCTTTACCACTTTCAGATAAACATCTGACTGGGTGATGAGGTGCTTTAGTTAAAGCTCTCAGTCTTTATGAAGGTAGAAAGGCACTCAAAATACTTGGTATATTCATCCTCATCTGTCAGCTATGGAAAGTTCAATGCAGATTTGTCTAGTTTTGCCTATAATATATTAAATTTACAATATCTGTGGCAGTTAAAAAAAATTCTCAATGCTATACCAAAATGTTTGGTAGAAAAACAGATGTACTGCTAAGGCTGCTGTGAAAATGCTGTAATTATTAGCTGATCTCAGGTCTCCATTCTGCAGAGCTCATCTCCTCCCTCCCCAAAGATGTCTTTATGACAGCAAGGTGACCACAACTATGCATTCAATAAATCCACCAGACAGATTTTGTATTTGCCATGTTCCATGACCAGGGAGGCTGTGGCCACAGCCTGAGCAAAAGCAGGGGGATAAAAAATTTTTTTTAAAAATCACTTCTATCACTTCTGTGACACTGGGGTCTCTCCTGTGAGCAGCCACAAGAACCTGTCTGTCAAATCCCTGCAATAGTCACACACCACTCACACCTGGCAGGGGCTGAGCAGAGGCTTTGGGCACGTTTGGAGCTCTGGTCCCAGCCACGGGCAGCACCTGGAGTGACAAACTCTGGGCAAGAACCTGCTGTGCTCCCCCCAGACCTGCACAGGCACAAAGTTACTTGAAAGCCCTGAACTGGAGAGCCCAGCACAGATGCAGAAGTACCAGCCCTTCAACAGGAGTGCAGGAGTCCCTTGACATGAAGGGAGAAGGCTCTGATGTATTTCAAACCCAGCTGTCACAGCAAGTCTCTTGGCTTTCTGTTTCCATCCCTAAGCAGCCTCACTCATCCTGCAGCCAGCCCAGAAAGGGAAGCAAGTCCCTTGGAAGAAACCTGCCAGCAACAGCTGTACAAAAAACATAATCAAACCAACATGTGGATTTGGCTCACTGGATTCTTACCACAATTCTGTAAAAGTAGTCCCTTGCCCACTATTCTAACACACAACATCCAGTAGTAGTTTACTCACTGTGGCAGTCAGACTTGGCAGAGCAAAATTTAGTTCAAGCTCCACAGAACAGACAGAAAATGAGCTGGTTCACTGTGACTTACACTGCAAACATGGAACAGCTGGTTACATACCATCCCTTTAGCATTTTCAATACCTTTGACTTTCTTCTCATTGGCAGTGAAAAAATAGTGCAGATTTGATGATTAATTGTAACCTAAGTTACAAAAACACAACACTGATTGGAAAAAAACTGCTACTTATTCCAAATATTCTCATGGCTGAGAGGAGAATGGCACTGTCTCTTAAGCAGCCTGATTTATCCACACACCACGAGCAGATCTGACAGATCTCAACTGAGAATTTCCAAACTAACGTCAAAGTTCAGTTCCCTCTACTGGTAGTGCATTTTATTCCCCTTTGAAGAGATCAACCCATGTTATAAATCATATAAATACTCACTTCCATCCCTACAATCAATAAATTATGTGCTCTTACAACCTCATTTCCAAAGCACATTACACATATTTCAGTCAATACACCATTTTTTCCTTAGTTGTAACAAACCCACGTGTCATGAGCAGCTGGACAAAGATAACAACATGTTTTACCTGATAAATCTTTAGCATCAACAAATACAGAATATGATTTGGCTGCATTCAAACAAACTTTGGTTGACTGGACAGGATGGGTTCTGGAACAAACTGCTGACAGGCTTCTGCTGGCAAAGCCCGTCAGTGCTTCAACAGCTGGAAAATGCAGTGTTTCAATTTAAGGTCAAAAGCAACAAAAAATACTCTTGACAGACTTGTTAGAAAAATGCTGTTTAAAAAAAAAAATCAAAACATCTATTGTTCATTAAGAAAAGGTTATTCCACGTGTAACACAAGGACTGTACCAAATACAGTCTGTGTCACTAGAAATTCTGCTGGAGGAATCTGACAAGTGATATAAATAAGACCCCAAAACGTCATACTCAGAATTCCTGCTTGAAAAATATAAAAAAAGCCCCTGTGGCAACATTTACCTGGAATTTACATTGCAGAATATAATGGTTTACTATAAGAAAATGCAGTTAACATGTAAGTGGCTTTCATTAAAAAGATTAATGATTCTTTCAGCCAATTTTATGCAAAGTTAGAATAATCCAAAATATTTTTTTCCAAAAATAGCAGGTATAGATGCTGTTCAGTATCATACATTTAAAACAGGCTGAAACGTGACTTGTACCGACTGCTGAAGTTGTGTCTTGGTATCTGAGAATAGAAATCAGGTAGGCAAATATAATAGATTACCTCTTACAAAAATAGTAGTAGTCTTTAATATAGAATACTGCTTAACTGTTGAAATGTAGGAAAAGTCAGCATTCTGTATGTTCAAGATATTAGTTTTTAATAGCAGCTGAATGATCCTATGGCAGGAACCACAGAACCTATTTTCTTGAAATAAAAAATTTAAAAAATTAAAAAAAAAAATCCAAAAGTTCTCCTTTCCCTCCCAGTGTCCTAGTGTAGAAAAGGGAAAGTTTCCTGTATTTCAAGCATTTCTTGAGTCTTGGCTGAGGGAAGGAAGGGCTTTCTGGCTGACAGGAGTATAAATAGAGTCCGGGAGAGGCTGGCAGGGTCATTCCACAGCAAAGCCACAGGTCTCCTCGATGGCCGTGAGCAGCTTCTCGTAGAGCTTCTCGTAGCTCTCGTACGCGGGAATGTCGATCCTGTTGAAGCTGGGGGGAAACAGAGAGAGGGTTCAGCTCTCCAACCATCACTGCCAGCTCTGCCACACCTCCCTGAGCAGCACATGGTGCCTGCAAAGCTTAATGAGACCACCAGCTCCATTGAACAAAAGCCATCTCCAGTTTTCACAACCCAAGGGACAGTTTGATTGTGTCATAAAAGACAAAAGAAGCAAGACTGCTCCAAATACTCTGACAGCAGATTGATCTTAAGCTACAGAGCACAACAGAGAACTGAAAAAGTCTTACCAGGTATGAGCTTTTGGCAAATTATTAGTGCTGGCATCAATCTGGTGTATTGTGAAGAGTCGTGGGCCTGCAGCACCTGAAAATCCAGAGGAGATCTCTACTACTGTGTGCAATAACATGAAATGTCTTTGTTGAACTGCAACAAGAGAGTGACTAAAATACAAGGAGAAGCTCTGCACAAAGAAAGGTGAAATCATAAACAGGCAGGAGAAAACCCCAAAGTCCCAATGGCTGTGGGACAGGCTCCTCCCTGCCCACACAGACAGTCCTGCCGTTATTTAAACCATGGAAAGGTAAGGAAAAAAGCACTGATAAGGAAGAGAAATCACCTATTTCACACAGTGTACTGCATAATTCTAACAGTTTTTAATTTAACTTCTCTCACCCCTCCTACACAACAAAACTTACACAGCTGTACCTGTCCCTGTTTTCTAGCAGGTCTTGAAAAGTGGCCAATTCCACTGAAATCCCATAGAGTCACAATATCAATTCCTTATAATTTTATTAAATTAATTTGACTACTAGAAATCCCCTTCATGTCTCTGCTAAAGAAAAAAGACTGCAGCACAGCTATCCTTCAGACCTGGTGTGCACTGAAGGCGCCACAAAGGATAGAAGAGATTACAAATGTCCCAACCTGAGCAAAACTGAAATCCTGGTCTGAGCAGGCATTAAAAATACAATTCACAGGGTCAGTGTTTCTCACGGGGACTCTGCTGTTAAATGAGAGTCTGAGCTCAGGCTGTGTTAGTGCATTTCACTCTAAAAGAACCCCCAGAGCTGAGCAGCTGATGAGGGCTTGTAAAAGTTAGGAATTAAAACCCTGGCTTCTGGAACCCCCTCTAAGATCTGAGCTGATCAGAACCTCCTGCCAGAGAAGGAAGTGCAGAACTGAAACAAAAGAGCCATTTGCACCTGAATAAGAAGGTACCAGTCAAATACACGAAAATAGCTACTCGTGATTGTAATCAGGCCATTAAAACCGCTCTTTAGAAGTCACATTGCAGCTCCCAGCCTCACCCCCAGCTGATGCCCGTGCTCCCAAGCACAGGCACTGTGGGTGTTACCTTGCAGTGCCTTGAAGCCCTGCAGAGGCACCCTCGAGGAGCCGGTCACGAACTGGAGCAGCCGCGCCCTCCTCTCCTCGTCGAAGAGCTCCACAGCTTTCCAGAACCATTTCACGATGTTGCTGTCCGGGGTACAGTGTTTTAACCTGGTATTTGCCTTCCAGTCGTTAACATCAATTTTTCCCAGTCCACAAATGATGAGCTGTAAATTTAAAATAGATTTATTGTAATATTTCATCACTGATTGCTATAAAAATGGGATTGGAGCCAGACAAATTATGAAGAAATGATTGTGAAGAATGGACACATTCTATACCAAAGGCAAATTATAACTTTTCCCTCATCTTAAGCAATCCCAAAATATATCTTGTTTTTTTTTAATTTTACATCTGTACCCAAACCGTTTTTCAAATGGTCTCAATTCAAATTAAAAAGAACCCAAACAAACCCATTTCAAGCTTAGACAAAAGGGCCTTGACCTGTCAGTTAAACCTGTCTGATTCCACCCATGTATGACAGTGCAGGAATAATTCACATTTGACCTCAGTATCTTTCAGGAGCATAGCCCAGGGTGCAGCTTGGCTGGTCCAACTCTGGACGTATAAAAGGAATCTTGTTCCTGTGATCCCACACAAAAGACAGAGCAGCCTTTCCTGACTGACCTTTCAGTGCTCCTGAAGGGGAGATCCACAATGGATTGGGTTAAGCTCAGCGGGGATTTAATCATAATTCTGAAGACATTTTCATTACTAAGAACACCGGACCTTCCCCTTTCTTATTCTTCAGCTGCAAAATGGTTCTGGGTTAGCAGCATGGCTGGCTCACTGCTGGCAGTGAGAATATTTGGGATGAAGGAGGAGCAATCACTGTTCCAGCCCAGGGATCAGAAGCACACGTGAATAATTTACCTGTGGCCATTTTACATGGCAAACCCCTCAGACTGCAATTACATTTCAGTTTAAAGCAAGCCGGAACTATGGATTTGCCTTCAGAAGATGTTGTTTGGATGCTGATTCTGCATTCTGTAGCACACTTGGTGACAGCACCTTTCCTTCTGCTGGATTTACAGGGCCAGTGGAGCCTGGCAAAACTGAGCTCTGCCAAACCCCAGGTGCCTGACACCAGTCAGGGCAATGCACCAAGGGCTGGAAGGGAGTGGTGGGAGGGAGTGACAGATTGTTCTCCTGACAGCACTGAATTTCACATGAAGAAACTGCCCCGTGAGAACTCTGCACTAGGACTCTGCTGGAGCAATGACACAGCCCAAGGTCACCGCAGGTCCTTGGAGGGGTTTCAGCTACAGGGGAGGGGCTCTGGCCACTGGTGCAGCTGCTGTGAGCTGTCACCTCCAGAACACTCCCACAGCTCTCATGGCAGGCACACACAGCCTCAGTGCCCCCCTGAGCTGCTCAGCCCTTGGCCTGCCCCTGTCCAGGTCAGAGCACACCGGGACAGGAGTGCCAGGGGGAGTGCCAGGACACAGCCCCGTGTTCCTGCGGCTCCCAGAGCCTCCTTACACTTGACGAAATGACACTGGAGCACTGACCTCTAACTCCTTCTCATCAAATGTCTTCAGCAGATGTTGTGGGATTACTTCATTAAATCCCTTCTGGAGCGCCAGGAACTGAGCTTCAATTCCTCGTAAAAACCGCCAGTTCACATAAAGTCTGTGAGCAAGTGCAAATTGGGTTTGTGGAGGATGTATTCAAATACAATAAACCTGCAATTTATCCAGCCCCAAAACACGGCCCCACTGATAGGATTGCACCACCAGCACTGCACAACCCTGCAGCAAAACCCAACAGCACAACACTGACAGTTACTTCAACAAGTAACGGTTCCGCCCCACCTTAGGAAATAGAAAAAAAACCCTAAGAAAAGCCATTGATGTACCTGACATATTCCTTTTTGTTCTCCTCTGTCACAGGGATGCTTTTGCCATTGGGTTTCAGCTCGTGCTGAATGATCTCCCCGTAGGCGTTGTGCTCCACACAGAATGTGTGGTCCAGGACCCCGGTGATGTCGTTCTCACTGGTGCAAAGAAAGCAGCAAATGACTGAGGGAAAACATATCCTGCAAATATATTACAGCCACATTCTATCTGACAGAAGCACAATTTCATTTTTCAATGGCATTTCATAGTCCTGCCTGGAAGCAGAAGGTGAACATACAGTTTTACTGTATGTTACATTTTAACCTTTATCAGAGTTTCAATGTTGTATTTTAATAACCTGTTACTGTTACTAATAGATAAAATTTATAAATTAACTACACACACCTCCCCCCCAAAATTTGAGTAGCTTGAGCATTTTTAGCCTTAAAGAAGCTGAATTATGTGAGAAAGATATTTCTTAAATCTGCCTGAGCAGGAGATTAAAATACTTATTTCCAGGATTTAGGACCATTATCACATAACACAGACAGCATTCTACCATCCTGAGGTACCCTATAGAGTACATACAGTATCCAGACTAAGCTGTTATGGAGATCAGGGTCAACCAATTCCATGTCATCCAAAGTAATTGGCTTCCCAAGCAACTGCTTGTAGAAAGGCAACGTGAAGCCCCCGTCAATGTAGTGCCCATGGAACACAGCCATCCCCATGATCCGGCCCACGAAGTGGAAATAGGACAAGTGTTCCTGGGACAGAACAGAGATGAGGCCATTCAGCTGAGTAAGACCCCCACTGCTGAGCATGAGACAAAATTTCAACACCCAGAAAAGAAGAAAACCCCAAGCCCAAACCCTATGCAGAGGTTTTGTTTGGTTTCCATACACTGCACACTGAGCATTTTGCTTCCAGTCCAGGAGTCTTACAAGTAACAATCAAAATAAACCAAATTTCTCCCAAAGGGAACATAAATCGACACCTTACAGAAAATTAAGAACACATTTAAGAAGTTTCTTTGATCAGTACAAAAAAGAAACTATCATATAATTGTACTAATTCAGTGTCCAGCAGTACCAACTGTAAGAATTTGGCTGCTATGTGTTGAGCCCTCTGCAGGTGTGTTTGATTTCTGGTCAGAGAACACGGATTTCCAGCACAAGGCACAGCCCTACCGGGTTGACGGCGGAGTCGGGGTTGATTTGCAGGGTGTAGATATCATCTCGGGAATACTGGAAGAGTCCATAGTATGGATTCAACATTTCATGGGACAACAGGTACAGCCACTCCCTAGAAAATATAATAATTTATTGGTACTCTACAGACAAATGCATTCCTACACTGAGAATCTTTTCAAAATAGTCTGATCTTTTTACTCTTACTGTTAAACATAAATGTGAAGGGAGTTATCTCTGAACATGCTGAGATATGGCTGAAATCAGAATTATTTTTACTGGCTCAGTAACCACACAGCACCCGAGAGCTGATGGATTTCCCAGCTTTCCAAGGTTTTTCTTCAGGTTACTTATTTCCAAGAGAGTTTCTGACTGTGATCCTCCTACACCCATGACACACTAAGACAACCCATTATGTATTCACTTGAATATAGAGATGTTGGAATCAAAGCTTTTGATATAAAACACCTTTAGGTAATGGATAAACTTAGTTCAAGTTTTATTTATGTGTTCACAAATCAGTAAATAATGGTCTGAGAAATGGGCATGTCATTTTTTAATAAGGGAAAAATAACCTCAGACTATTGACAGACTGAAGTTGTCCACCAACATTTTGCTTCAAACAGCAGTGACAATTTGCAATAAAGCATTTTTTTGGTTAAAATTGTGCCATAAAGCCAAGTATTTAGTGGTGTATATTCTCAGATACCAAAACTTCACTAACCAAAGAAAAACATGGTAATTTGAATAGACACCAAAACCTCTCACATATGACAGATGTTTGACATGATTTGTAACTTGTGTTTTATTTCCAATAAATGAGTTCTTTTTTTGATGTGGCTTTTCTTTTAAAATACTACCTAAAACCACAGATTATTCTGACATATAATCTGTTACAGAAATAAATATAAATAAGAATAATGCAAAGGACCAGGGCTGACATGGGGCTGGTTCAGGATTCAGAGCACAGGGGTGGGTTGGCAGGGTTGGGTGCAGGGAAGGGACAGAGGAGCCACTGTTTACCTGGCAACACCTCCATAATCAAGGCCTTCCTCCCCACGGAATTTTATCATTAATCGTTTCCACAAGTCTTTTGGCCTCATCTTCATGACTTGCCTGTAGGATTCCTGTAAACACACAACACTTCCTTTTATTAACTGCTGTTTACAGAGTAGAAGCTGCTGCTGTGTATTGGAAGTGAAGGGAGTCTCAGACTCTGAGTCCAAGGGAACACTCTTAAAGGGGACATTATTTTTCCAGATATTCATCAGTTTCTCAAAATCACTGATTTTTTCTTCATTTTCTCCAAATGTGGTAACACTTGCCAAATAAAACGATGAACACCTTCCATTAAATTTCCAGGGGTGAACAGTGATCAGAACATTCTCCCTCATTCTCACATAACTTATAAAAAAACTGTGTCAGTCAAGTCCTTTTGTTTTCCATAAGGGCTCCCAGTTTTTGCAGCCGGAAAAGCCAACAGTGGAGCTTTTACTCCGGGTAAAACATGTGCCAGCCCTCAAGAAGCACCTTAAGAATGGAATCAGCAACGCCAACCCAGTAAATCCACAGGATTATTCCTCTGTCAGTAAGAGTTCACCAAGGAAACACAGAAAGCAAGCTGAAAGGCAGAACAAATGCTAAGGAATTAGAGAAAAAAGAGAAGTCTGGTTCTTATTTATGTCCAGTATCAGCCCCAAGCTTTGCCTCTACAGGACGGAAGAGGCAGGTGGGTGTGTGGGGACCCAACACACTGGACTGAACAAGAACATCATAACCCTGTAGTCTTTCCTCCCTTCCTCTTTCAGTTGCTTACAAACTGATCTGACTGTCTCCAAAGGGAAGACCAACACAAATCTTTCCTGGCTGGGAAAATCTGTGACAACACAGTGGGGCGATCAAGTTTGTGGGTGGGGTAGAAATGCAACAGGGATGGGTGGGATGGGTGAAAGCTCTCAAAAGGACAAACTGTTCTCCAGAAAAGGCCAATGAATTATAACTGTGTTTAGTCAAGTCAGCAGAATGATTCTGCTGAATCAGGTCCAAAAACAGAATGCAGAGATCCCACTGTGGGCATCTCCGGCCATTCAGAAGCCCAGTTTGTAAAACTGGTCTGATTCTGGAGAGGGAATTGAGATTGATGCTAAGAAATCCAAACTCTGAAGAGGAATCCTATTCGGTAGTAGTTTCACTGAAGTTACACTGTATCAAAGATCACTAATAATAGTTTAGTTTGCATTTGTAACATCTCCTCTGAAAAGTCATCAGCTTCTCAAATTCAAGGAAGAAGTGAGAGGGGATCTCCAGACACATGAAATGCTTGGACTCCTTCCCCAGTCCCTGATATAGGCTGCACATCTCCAGCCACAGAGAAAGTTTTCCTTGATTTTATTCTTCTTTACAGAGTAAATGCATCTACTTCAATTAAATGACTGTCTCGTATCACCCTGGAATGCTTCCTCTTCCCCTTCACCGTGGTAAAATCCCAGTTTCAACTGCAACCTTCAAGATTCCATCTGAGTGAACAGCTCCTTTACACAGCTACGAACAAACCCCCTCCCCTTCCCTCCCTGTTAAGAAACAGGTCAAAATCTCGAATTACCTCAAAAATCTCCTCCCTGGAGACCTCGATGCGACAGTGGCCAGCCTGAGGCTGCTGCTGGGACAGCTCCTGCCGCAGGATCTTGAGCTTCTGCACCAGGTCCCGCTTGTAGCGCGGCACCGTCAGGCACTCGGCCTCGTCCGGGAGCTGGCACAGGGACACCACCTGCTGCTGCTGCTGGTGCTGCTGGTCCTTCAGCTGGTTCTGCCGGCTGCAAGCACACACAGCTGCCTCAGAGAGCCATCCATCCATCCCCTGCTCTCTTCTTAAACGTTCAGGCTTTGTACCTAAACTGCTTTCAATTTACTGTGATTATTGCTGTGATTACGCTAACAACGTCTGGGGCCAGTAAAGAATAAATTCAGGGCGATTTTATCCTGACTAAAGACATATGGTTCTGTCTTTCTTGGCAACCATCAGTTGTTTTTAGGGCCTGTTATTTCTGTTAGTGCTCCTCTACAAAGTATGCAAAAGGTTACAGCACATACAATAAGGTATTATCCACACAATTTTACTACTAAGCTGCTGACACTGAATTTCTCAGATACCCTTTCCATATTTCCTTTGCGTGTTTTCCCTTCCTCCATTTTAAAATTCAGGGATCTGCCAAACACTCTGCCTCTAATCTCCAGTCAATACCATAGTCTGTTTTAAATGGCTTGTCTGGAAAAGAGTAAGCTTACAGAAAGATGTTTGTACTGGCAGCTTGGCAAGGACCTTGTCCCTTGTACCTGGCCTAGTCTGGACCACAGGAATGTGGGAGTTCACATGGAACTAATTGGCACAGATAAACAAGTATTTTTACTAGCAATTCTAAGAGATTTTGTAAATCTGACTTCTTACTAGGAAAAGTAAATGGATCATGTTGCAGAGATGTTCTCTCTGTGTCGTTTCTTGTACACAGTGAGTGGATATTTTTATAGCTTTTTAGTATGGCATTCCCAAACAACACAGGATAAAAACTGCATTTTTAAAGCCTAAGAATAACAAATCTCTGTGGAGGACATGAGAATACCCTACATTTACTGGATAAATAAGAAACATTACAATTCAGAATGTTTTCCAGTGGAATGCTAATTCTTTTTTTTTTTTTAGTATCAAAGATCAAAAAATATTAGATGGAACCAAACACTGTTTTCATGTACGTTATAATTTCAGCTTGTTGTCTGTTTTGAGACAAGGCCTAGTAGAAAACTCTGCTGGCCAATCAAAATTCACCTCCAGCAGACTTTTCCATGGAGACACCCAGAAAAACACAAATCATTGTAATAATTTAGACACACACTGGCTGTGGCTCCAGAATGTGGCTCTATGTCATTTGTGCCATGTGCATGGTAATTTTCACTTATGTTTAGTTTTAAATATGAATCTCATTTAAACTGTATTTACTTGATACACAAATTAAAGCAAAAACCTTATTCTATCTTCTGAAATTTCTAATTCCATAAGGAGGACTAAGTGAAAATGTTCCTTGTATAGGATTACCAGTGAAGGCCATATATGTATTACTAAAGTGAGCACCTCCCATACCAACGTTAAGGGTAAAAAGTCACAGTTCCAACAAGCACAAAGCTAGACAGGGTCATTCTTAAAGGAAATACAATCTCTAAAATGAGCATGAATTTACCATCAAATGAAACCATTGCTTTTCTCCTTCCAGTGCTTCCCAAAATAAGGAAGTACTAGGAGGAGAAAACTAAAACGCCATCTTCCAGATTAGACTAAAAATAATCAGTGTAGTATTAGCTAAACAATCTGCAGTGCTTAAAGTCATTCAATCTCATTTCTCAGTTTGTTTTCACAGCTGAGTGACTATGCTTGATTCCATACAGTGCTTTAAGAATACAACTAAATACTTTTCAGGTGCCATAACTTATCAAAGTTATCACAAACTCTTGGTCAATGTCTTAGAAAGAACTGGGTAACAAGTCTGATTATTTTCATAACTTACAATGTCATAACTGGAAGAACAAATGGCTTTACTCAGCTCAAGAGAAAAGTCAGTATCACTGACAGTAAACTTTTTCTCATGCCTTTGAACCTAAAACTCTATCACACCCATCCCACACGAAGTCTAAACTTATTTATTAGAGAATTTAGGAAATGACAGGCCTAAGGCAAGCTACTCTTTTTGTTTGTTTTTAAAAGAACAAATAAGGAGGTGGGCTCAAGGCAGGGGAAACTTTCACATATCCTGTTTGGTGCAATAAAAGAATAAACACCAAAAATGATTTATCAGGCAGCAGACTTTGCTGATGACACTGTTGGGTGAGTTTCTGAAATCCTTTCCTAATGAAAGACAGATGGACAAATGAAAAACTTCAGCACGCTGTAGGAGTAGTCTAAGTTCAAATAAATGCTAAATGGTTCTGTGATTCTGGAAATTAAAAGTCAAATTGGATTTTCCAGCTAACAAAGGCAGGTCTGTTATCTGTCCCCCACAATCCATGTAGAACAGGCTGCTGTGCCCCTTCTGTCATTTCAAAATAAACCCACCTGAGAAGGCCAGTCCTGCCAAATACAGCTCAGTTCACTGACTTTTCTACGGTTTAAGAATTGCACTGCTGTAGCTAAGAGGGTCTGAAGTTTTCTACAAGTAAAATATCTAAATTTGAATTGATTTAAGGAACTTTCCTGTGTTTCAAACATGAACATGCTCCTTCACTACTAATTTTTTTCAAGACAATTTTATGTTCAAACCATCTATTTCAATTCAGCTAAAATGAGTAGTGATTTGTTTTAAATTTACAAAAAAAGCACCCAAAGTGTCCGGATGATGGGGGCTTACTAAAGTCCTGTAACATACAGATATAAAACCAGTGATTTCTCTGAACAAACACGTATTTTCAATATTTAGGCTCTTCTACTTGGGGTGCGAGGTTCAAGTGTATATTGGGCAGAGGCTAGACAGCTTTTGTGTAATGTATGAAAGACATGTTGACTCCTGGATATGACTTTCCATTCCTCAGCTTTGTCTTTTCGGTGCTTGTTCCCATTATTCTTCCCTTCAGCTTTTCTTCCCAATGATTCATTTCCTTAAAGGACTATTCCTCCTACTGACTCCTTGCCCAGAGCTGCCTGGCTTTCCATCTAACCAACTCTTCATTGTTTCTTCCACTTAACACCCACTCAATACTTCACAGGTGTTTCCCAAGGGTATTAAAAGGTGTTAGCAGGAGAAACAATAGAATCAAACTCCCAAGTACCGGGGACGAGCCGTGTCTGGGGGAAAAAAACTGAGAGAGAAAAAAGAAATGTTTGTTTGCTTTTTGGTTTCCATTTTTAGTAGAAAATCCCCAGTGTGTAATGAGTGCCTAGGGAATAAAGGATGAGCCAGAATTCCTTTGAGTTTCCCATTCTTGTTTTAAAACTGTGAGATGAAATTATGATATCAAAACATGAAGACAGAAAAAACGCGGTTCCTATTCTATTTTATCCTTTTTGTAAAAAAGCTGAGTTAAATTATTGGGGCCTTATTTTGAGAACATATCGATTAGTCCTACTCCAAAACTGAAGGCAGGAGCTGAGTCATTTCTCCTTTACTCCAGGAGAATAGCTGGGCACTTGTGCACCCTTTCCTAACTCATCAGTATTTCCCAGCACTGGCTCATAAGCAGCTTATTATTTTAAAACAAGTTCTTCATAACTGAAAATAGAATGAAGTATAAAGAAAACAAAGTGTCTCTCTTGCTGTTAGGGGAAAAAAAAAAATCTTTGGGCCAATCCTTCCCACCAGACAGCACTTGCTTCCCTCCCCCTGTGCATCACAACAGCCACATTCCTGCCTAAATGCTCCGGGCAGGCTTTTTTCAAGAGCAACCAAAGTCATCTTTGCCGTGAAACAGAGCGGGTTGGTGGCGTGTCAAAGAATAAACTGCTACTCTTTAAAGCCTGCTGGAATGGCAGAGTGCATCCCGATCCTAACCCAGGACCCCTCGGGGTCGCTGCCTTTCCTCCACACTCCAGACTCACTTTAGGACCAAGTGCAGGTTCGCAGAGAGCCGCGGGTCCGTGAACTGCGTCGTCCTGTTGTTATGGTCAACAAAATAAACCCTGCCTGTTGCTGTATTTCGGATCTCCCATCCAGGAGGCAGTGGACCAAGCTCTTCACAATTGATGTTGCTAAGATCCCTGTGAAAACAAATATAAAATGAAAAATACCTCAGCAATTGGCCTCCGAGCCAAACAAGCGTAAATGCAACAGAACAATTCCATGAAGTCTGAGAAAATGTATTGTTTCAGAAACTTGATCTGTTCAGCTGGAATCTCTACTCCCAAGGTACAAGCCCACCACAGCAAAAACACACACCCCAGAACACATGCCGTGGGGAAAAAAGTTCTTATCAAATAACCCTCATTTTTACAAACTAACTTCAGCTGTTAGATTAATAAAGGCTTCAAACAAAAATAAAGACCATTGCCATATTTGTCAAAATGGAATTGCAGTTCTGCACCAATTCTGACAGAAAACATGTTTTAAAACAACATCAGTCACGTAAGGAGCTGTGAATCACACTTTAGAAACTCACACAAAGCAAAACTCTATTTCTGAAGAGTTACACTTTCCAAGAAGAATTACACATGGGATGTGTGTATGGCATTGGTTGTTTTGCCCCAGAACCCCAAGAGCTCATGGGAAGCAAACAGCTCTCTAACTATTTCAAATCAAGGATTAGATGAACAATGACTCAGCTCTGCCCTGAGCAATGCAGAGGTGGCTCAATAGGTCTCAAGAAAAATTCTGCTGAAATTGGGAAGATGTAAATTCATTGCAGAGCCTCACTGAAAACAAATGCTGGTCTCCAAAAATGTACACTAATTACTCATGGATGCAATTCACACCTCAGACCCCTCGCACTGTCCAGTGCAGCTCTTCCCAAAGGTGTTCAGGTCTCCCAAAATCATGGGAGCTGCAGGAGGAAAGAGCCAAGGGACAGAATGGCTTAAAAGGTGCAGTCTGCAAGGATTCCAAAGACTTGAGGAGCCACTAATGGAAACATGAAGCTCTGGGACTGAATTTCTGCTCCTATTCCCCATGAACACACTGCTGCTGTACTGCAGGGATTACTTGTGCTGGCTACATGACTGTAGCTATTAGCCTCAAAATACAGTATTCCTTAGAAATGACATAAATTCTATCCTCATGCAAACAATCTTTGTTCTCAGAGACACTCCTGCTGTTTGTGCTGCCACACCTCAGGGCAGTGCTGACTTAAGATTGCTAAGAACTATCACACCCCAAACTTAAGGATTAGATCTTCATATTATTTTTATTTTAGAGCCTGGTTTTGTATAATACACAAGTCACTGACTTCCCACACAACTGCAGCCCCAGCTCTGCAGGCAGTGCATCAAAGCTGCATCAAAGCAAAGTATGATTTATAACACAAAAACAGTAACAAAAGAATAATTCAAAGAACAATGAAATGTGGTCTTGAGGCATTTTATCCTTCCTGGGACACCCATTTCCATGAGAAGGAACACAGGAACACCAGCAGCAGCTGACAGAGCTCCTCTGGTTCTCACAAATGCCAGCACAGGCTGCCAATTCCAAACCACACACACAAATCTCACACCACCATGGACTTTAGGAGTCAAGTGTTTACAACAGGGTTTATTATAACAGGGTTACTTGGTTATTTACAGAACAATCAGAAGCTGCCAATAATTTCCAGTGTCATCCTTTCCTTTCAAACACATCAGCAATAATCACAAGTACAATCATGAACAGTATGTACATGTATATTGCGTGTATAAGGACACAGAATTTAAAAGACTTAGGATTTGCCTTCTCCCAAATGTTGTGATAATTGCAACAGGGAAAACACTTTGAGTGTTTCAATCCAACACAGTTTTCACTGAAGTACCTTTACAGAACTTCTTTTGGAAGTGTTCAGATTCTACTTTGCATTTCTTTATTTTACAGATTATTAAAATCTGGACTTAGTTCTAATTCACAGATAAAATCTATAATCAGTGAATTGTACCTGTTTTCAAAACACCACTGTAATTTATTTCTTGATCTTCCACTTTTTCCTTACAATAACTACTTGAAGAACTGGGGAAGACAGACTAATTCATTTAGATGAATGACTTGTTAAAATGATATATTAGGGGCCAAGAATCAGAAATATTAGCCAGAGAAAACTTGGAGGACAGCACTGTTTAAATGATTTTGATGTGAATTCTTAAGGGTATTTCCATCATTTCTTACCTAGGTACTCTTGGATCATGCCACGTGCTGACACCAGTCTGAGTATGCAGAAAATAAACCTGACCTTGCTGAGTTGTCCTTTGCTCTGTGAAACCAAGACAAATCAATAAACGTAAGAACAAAAAACACAGCACGAAAACTCACAAAGACCAATTTCCTTCAACTAAAGACTGAAAAGCATCTTACACAGGAGAAGACACGACCCATTCTCCCAGTTTCCTGAGACCCCCACAAGCAAAGCCCTTTGATTGCCATACCATATCCTTCAGGCAGGTCGGGAGGGGTGTGCAGGTGTGTCCTGCTCATGTAGTTCCTGTGCCTCTGGGAGCGCACTCTCCTCTCGGCCAGCCGCGGATCCGCCGCCTGCCCGCAGGACGCGCCGTTGGTGCCGCTCACCGGGGTGTTCTCGTCCACGAAGCAGCTCAGGGGCCTGCCCGGGCTCGAGTACTCGGATGCTGGCCTGGGGACAGCAGGAAAACCTCAGTGCTGATGGACAGGGGCCACACAACTCACCTGGGGACAGCTCACCCCAGGCTCTGGCGACTTGCCCAGCAGGACACCTCGACTGGAGCAGGGAGCTCCTGTTCTGTGCTCACCAGAGGAACCAGTAACCTCATCACACCTTCACACTTTCTCACCTTGCCTTCATAAGACTGAGGAAGTGATCAGGCATTGCTCTTCCCTCTAATTTTTAAGGCAGGTTATTAGGCAGGACAGTGAAAAAGGGCTAAGCAAGAATAAAAGCAGTTGCTCTTGAAAGCAAGAGAAACATTGACCAGTGTGATTTTGTATCTCAATGCTGCTTTCAAAAGGATTTAAAATGGGTTAAAGGGGGATTGACAAGGTCACATAAAATCCCCCACACAAATTACACATTTTGCATTTGTTTTTCTACTATGTCTAGAGCTTAGAATAGGTATTTTAAACATACCAGAAAAAACAGAAACAGGTAAATTAAAAAGCTGTTCAGTCCCTTCACGCCAAAACTGCAAACATGCATCTGACAGTGTTAACACTCCAGATTGTTTTAAATCAAATATATCCATGCACAGACCAGAATGATATTGAGAATGGACAAGAATATCTGCAGGCACAGACAGTCTGCAGAGGAAGTCTGAAAAAAATGCAATGACACTGCCTGCAACACAGGCAACAGCAAAAGTGACTTGAGGAACAGCTTCACAACACACATCTACAGTGATCAGAAAAAGTGATCACAATGATTTCCAAACACTCTGCAGCCATCAGCTGTAACTGTTCTGGGTTACATGGTCACAGAGCAATGTCTGACAGCCACTCATGGTCTCACTTCTTCACCCCTTAAGATGTCTGAAAAATGTAATGTCTGAATCTATAGAGCTCTACCACAGGATCTCTACAAGAAAGCAAAGATGCTGCAACTAGGACAGGGGAAAAAAGCAGTCAGAATGATCTTCTGAGTTCAATATTAGGCAGACTGAAGGAGAAGGATGCTAAAGAAGGAAGCATTCAGCTCATGCAGAGCAACTGAGCAGAGGAATGAGCAATCTAACCCCCCTGTCAGAGCCACTTGGAATTGCTCAGTAATCAAACCCCATCCTCCCCACAGTCTCCCAAAGGAATTCCTCACCGTGTGGGTCGCTCCCACTGAGTTGTCCGTGTGATGTGGTTTAAATACTGGATCCTTCCAGAAGCAGTCCTGCGCTCCTCCCACCTGCAACCCACACAGGCAGAGATAAGGCCTGAGTGGTATTTCCAGGAAACCAGGGCACAAAACGTTTCCAACAGAAATGCCCAGCTCAGGAAGACTTACACTGCTATGAATCACGTTAGCTGAACAAGGTGACAGGAAACAACTGAAAGTTGAACTCAGAAATGGTTTAACTTATTCTTCCCTTGGAACCAGGCACATCATTAACAATATCACACCTTCATATTCAATAGTGGCTTGAATTCTAATTAAATCCAAACTGCCACATAAAGAAACTTCTTGAAAACATGTTTAATAAAGCATTTAACTTCTTTTGACCACTGACTCTAACAAGTACTTCCATAGCATCTTCATGCACTACTTGCTTTCATCAAAAAGTCAGCTTTAAATAACATGACTTTTGAATTATTATTAAATTTGCACTCTGAAATACACGAGGCTGTACAGCAAACTTTGCAGTTACACAATTAAGTGAGCAATATTTATGCAAGAAACATTCTGAAGTGAAAATTTAGAAGCATTTTCAAAAATGTTTTTGATTTATCTGGACTCCACATTAACAGAAGAATGCTGTTATGGGCTAGGATGATGATCCGCATTTCAAAATTCATCCTCTGAAAACTCATTTTCTCTGTCTTTACCTGCCAAGAATCACATTCAGAAAGTCTGTGTTTGCTCTGAAGAAGTTGCTGACAGCACCGGAACCTAAACCAGAGCATTTTCCTGTGTTTGCAAAACTGTTTTAGGTGATAATGATGTCATTAACTCTCACAGGGACAAACCAGAATCCTCAATCCTGCCTTTGGAAGGTAAATACAGCAAGAACTTGGGCTGCAGTACCTTTTCCAGTCACGTTTTCTTCACTAAGAGGTGCATGGAAGAAGAAATGATCCATGTTTATCACAGTGGATCTACACCTCTGCATGGTGCTGCAGAAGGGCAGCCAGGCCCTGTGGTCATTTCCTTGCTACAAAAGCACTGCATGCATAAGGCACTTTGCTGGCTGTGATTTAATCTGAAATATGTGTTTTCTTAGACAAGTTAATTTTTCAAAGCATTTCTTTACATATGTCACCTCCCTTTTTCCAAGCGGAGATAAGACAACAGCCAAAGTATCGACTGCTCTGTGTACCCCAGCTGGCTCAGCTCCTGCTCTGAATGCAGAACTGCAGAACTCTTGAGTGCAAGATTGAAAATCATTCATTTGCACACTGGCTTCTCACTACTGCAGAAGTCTCCTGTATGAGCTGTATTTGTGTTTGCATCACAGTGATGTCAGCTTACCCATCTGGTAAATCGTTATCGAATAACCGACTGCAATCCACAACTTGTCCTCCTGTGCCTATCCGGTCTCTGGACTGAAGACTGACTATTGGGACAATAAAAGAATTATTAAAAACGTGGTATCTGAATGCAAATTATGATTCCATTTGAAAGAGAATTGGTACAACTTGGAGGACTAAGCTGAGACATGTTCAGGATAATTTTTTCTTCTCACAAATCAAAGATAGATGCACAGGAACTGTTTTCATACACAGAATTCTCTACACCTTAGTTCAAAAAAGTTAACTTAAGGAATATGAGTGCAAGTTAAGGCAGAAAAGGAAGTGAACTGTGAAACTGCAATTAATTTTGTGTGTTGAGATGGACTGTGACACTCAACTGGTGGCAGTGGGGTGCTTCACTTCCTGCATGGCTGGGACAGGGCCAACAGAAGAACGCTGAACAGGAAGAGCTAAAATAGGGAATTCCTCCCTGGTTTTGACTCTTTCTCACATATTTTGTGTGCCCATGGGTTTCAACACACACACCTGCACACAAACACAAAACCAGGCAAAATTTAACAGCCAGAAGCACTTCAGGTTTGGTTTATTGGCTAATTTCTAACACCAGTGGTAAGAAGTCAAATGCAACACACTAAGTACCCTGAAAAGCCCTTGCTTGCCCTTACCAAAACTGCTTCACTTTAAATTTAATTTTTTTCTTTTACGTGATTCACTGTAATGGGTATTTATGCCTGAAGCTTTTGTACTGCAATTATGAAAACAAAGATTTTTTTTAGGCTGCTTTTGTTCCCAATATCACAGTTTGCAAGTGTCCAATCAGATAATTTATGACACTTGTGTTCCTGCAGGGTTGGGGTGGTTTTTTGATGTTTTGTTATGCCTTTAACAATAAAACAATTGCTTAAAAAGCTCAATACGTGCTGTGGCCCACATTTCTTGAGGTGGCATTAATGTACCTCTGGACAAGAGTCTTCAAGGCCTATTTATATAAGCAGCGAAATGACCTTACAGACCTTAACCTGGACGCAACCAAACTTTTGTAAAGATCAGAAAGTTTAAAAAGTTGGAGCAGAACTGGCAGATTTTGCTGGAGTCCCCAAATTTTCAACAACATGTTTTGAAGCTTAGAACTCAACAGATCAACCCAGGGAACCCTGGAGTACCTACTGCATTCCTAATCCATATTAACCCCTAATCTTCCATGAACACTAACATTACAAAACAACCTCTTAGAGGGAAAGACACTTTTAAATTCAACCAAACCAAGATCTCACATGATGTATTTATTCTGCCACGACCCCACACACTACAAGGTCACACCACTGCAGGTAGGCAAGGTTTGGCAAGCAAAACACACAGACAGAAATTAACATAAACAAAGGCAATTACCTCCTCTTTGCCTACGTGAGGACCAGCATTTGTGCACGGCTTCACTTTGTGATAAGTAAGGGCTCATTTTTTTTTTGCACTGCCACATCAGAAATAAAATGGTGGCACAGAAGAGCTGCAAGATTTAGACACAGTTCAGGTGCCCCTGGATCCATTGCTGAAAATGCCCCCTTTTTTTCCTTTCCTTGAAGACAACCCAGGGATTTAAGATAAAGATCCCCTCAGTCCCTGTACCAAGGCATACTCACTGTGCACTTGATTTGCAAGATTGTCATCTGCTGAAGGCATCAATTACATTTTAATACTGATTGCCAATCTTGCATGGTCTCTTAACTTAAGAGAGTTTATAATTTGAAGAACTGAGAATATATTTATAACTTATTCTGTCTTTTTACTTATTTTAAATCCAGATTTCTCCACCATCTAACTACTGTAGTGGAATTATCTAGTCTTATTCAGGCTCATTCATCCATTCAACAAAGTTGCATTAGCAAAGAAAGATTGAAATATAAGAAGATTAATAATGACAATTTAAATATAAAAAGACAAGAGTCTCTGGAATCTTACCAAGGGTGCATTAAATTGAAACAGAGCCATGACTGAATAAACTTGACCCTCCTGATGATATCAACAGAAATCTGAACACAGATTTGCTCTGGGTCTCTGCAGCAACCTGACAAGGTGGTTTTTTTGTAGGTTCAGTGCATGACCCAACAGCTCCAGGTGTTCAGGGGCAGCCCCAGCAGCATCCCAAGAAAGCCAGAGCTGCTCTGGCTGCATCACTTCTCCTGAGCACATCAGCTAAAGCCAGCCTGGCACTCTGGTCCAGGCCCACACTGCTGACTGGTTCTGACTGCTTCTCCCTGACTACTCTGACCAGTTCTCTCTGAAGTCTCTCTGCCATTGCACACTACAATGGATTTGCCACAGGCCTCCCAGACCTTTGGGGAGGGGTTTTTGGGTTGGTTTTTCTCTCCTTGAACAAATGGCAGCATTCCCCAGCGATGCTGACCAGGATTGAGCTCATGCTCTGGAGGGCAGCAGTCCCTGCTCCATGGTGTGAGCAAAGGGAGCTCCCTGCTCCCAGCACACCCTGACCCTGCTCCCCTGTGCACCCAGCTTGGCCTCATCTCCAAGGGCACCCACAAAGAAAGCTGCTCACACACAGGGATGCTCAGGGGACCCAGGACACTTGAGCAAAGTCAGCAAGCAAACCAAACCCACAACAAACGCACCCAGAATCTTCCTTTCTTCCTGATTTATCCTTTACTCTTCTGTGCAAGCTCACGTGGAAAATCTATTTGAGAACAGCCTGAAGTGTCAGCAATGCACTTACAATTGCACATTTCTATCATCATGTGGCTCTCCTGTGCCACCACACTGATCTTAATGCAAACACGTGCAGATCAGATGGAGACTGATGGTTAAAGCAACACAAAGATGCAAAGTCACAGGTGTTACTCAACATTCTGAGGGAGGCAAACAAACACACTTCTTTGCTGACTGATATTCCATTGGTGTTCCCTGGCTGAAAGAAGTGCTCTTTGGATGTAATTTCAACTAGGAATTGAACATAAAAATGAGCATAAAAATTCACTTTTCTTTCCCTCATGTCCAAATATTCTCATTAACATCTTGCTGTATAAATAAAGAACTCCCTTATCTTGACCAACTTCTGACTTAAATGATCTATTAGAAATGCTGCCTTCACAAAGAACTGAGAATGCACCAAAAAGAGAGTGTTTATGAAGTTTTTTGTGGATACTTGCTTTTCAATTTGCCAGCTTCTTTTTAATTCTGAAGTTATTTAAAGTTTATGAGTTCACAGAATGACAAAGCACAGTTACTGAGGTTGGTGACAGACTTGTTAATAAGCCATGAAAACACAGAATTAATTGACCAAGTCATCCCAGACAGCAATTTTACTTGCTTGTAAGCAAGATGCTTTACACTTTCCCAAAACTGGAGCTCTCCATGTCCAAGAATTTTGCAGTCAGTTTTTCACAGAGAGTTCACACTCAAACTGCCACCATTCTTTACAGTGAAATTAAAAACTTTCTAAATTTTTTTAATACCTATGTTCTTATTTGCCCCAACATTTATTATAATATTTTAGTTTGGGGCTTTTTTGGGTGGTTTGAACATTTTATATTGGCTTTTTGTTTGTTTGGAGTTTTTTTTTTTAATTCTCTGTCTACATACTTCTAAGCCTGAGGTCCAAATGGCTGTGGCAGTAAATAGGAGAATTCAATACAGAAAACTGACATCTAGGAAGGGTATTTCTACAGCTACTATAGACACTAAAGATAAAAAGAGAACTAAAAGATAAAAATCTTTACTCACCTACTATCTGTCCTCTAACAGTATCATTGTCATTTGGCCCAAGCTTGCACAGATCCAACCTCTGATCTACAAAATGAGGGCACAAAGTGTAAATCATACAACAAAACAGAACATCATCACAAACTACCAAACCACCTGGAATATACAAGCTTTATAAAAACCAGCAAAAACCCAATTAACTGTCATTCTTCAGAAGTCTGTGCATGCAAACTTGGGTTGAAAGAGAAGAAACTTGTCTTTAGCTTACTTACAACCAGTGTCTTTAAGGCGGTTGATTGCGTTTGAAAGAAGTCTCACACAACCCAGAAAACCAGCTCCCTGCTTTTTATGAATTTTCTTGTGATTCCACACGCTGATTGTTATCGAATCTGATTTCCCAATGTATCTGAAAAATGTAGAACAAATGGTACTGTCAATGGCACTTACTGAACACTCTGACAATGCTTCAGAAATCACCTTGGAGAGGAAAAAGTTCATCAACCACTACATTAAAAATTTAACACACACTATAATGGCAAGAGAGAGCAAGTCATCTGCAGGTAAGATGTACATTGTACTTCAATGGAAGTGTCTCATGGAAGAGCTCACTCGAATACAAACTGCTCTAAAAGCCTGATTCTGGGAGGAAGCATTCATGGAAACCAAACCAAATCTGTTCAAACAGCAACACGAGCAGGCTGTGGGCTGGCCCTCAACCACAGCTCTCCAAGCAGCACAAACATGCTCAGCTCCATGCCCCAGCCCAGCCTGTCCCAGGGGAGGGCAATGCCCATGGCACCCCAGCAGTGCCTGGGCTCAGGGGGGCAGGGACAGCGGCCCCAGCGCCAGACAGAGCTCAGGGCTCCTCAGGGCTGCTCCTCCAAGCCCCAGGACTGCAGGAACCCCCTGCAGGAGCTCCCCAGCACCCAGGGACCATGGCAGGCCAAGCCATCACACAAGCTGCAGCCACCCAAGCCCCGGGAGGCTGACTGACCCTCAGCAATGTATGTTTGGGACATACATTGCACATCACAGCCATGACAAGCAGCCCACAGGGGGGTTCAGCTGGGATGTGCCACGCTCCCCTCCTGCCCCTGCTCACACCTGGACTGGCTCTGTCCCTTTGCAGCATTCCCATGGACATGCTTGGCAAGACCTGGATCTGTGTTCACTGCCTTGGGGAAACCTGGACACTGTAGGCTGTTTTACTTTTGCTTTTTTTGTTTGAAGCTTTGTTCTTCAGAGGCAATTACTTTCTGAGCTCGTTTTTGTTTTCAAAACTTTCAGAGGACAATTTCAAAACACTCAGGATAAATCAGTGATTGCCAATACTGAATTATTATGACTGTTTCAAGCCGAGGGAAATGAATTTGTAACTGTGGCTTAGATCCCAAGAACTGCTTGTAGTTCTCTCTTCCCAGACCACAAATTCTGGTCTTAGTTTAGTTTCAAGTGCTTCTTGTTTGTTTTTGAATGAAAACTGATCAACCAATGTCTAAATACATCTCCCCATTGACTGTGGCTTTATTGGCTTTTAAACATCTTAATATTTTCATAAAGATAGAAATGATACTGTCAAGGTTGGCAAACCAAATAATTGAACTAACTGGCATGGCTTAAAACTACAGCTGTATCAGGTTAACACTTCTCCCATTTTTCCTTTTCCAAAAAGCAGAACTTTTACAACTTCTTTTTCCCACCTGCAGACAGCAACTGACCCAAGAAGTAGAAGACATAAAAGCCTGAAGGTTTAAAGTAATCACTGCACATTTATACAAAAACAAAACCAAACAAACCCAAACACAACACAAACTTCACATAAAAAAGCCCCGAAG
This sequence comes from Eopsaltria australis, assembly GCA_034509425.1. NCBI lineage: Eukaryota > Metazoa > Chordata > Aves > Passeriformes > Petroicidae > Eopsaltria > Eopsaltria australis. Next base: position 1,049,821 of record JAVTVJ010000489.1, read on the forward strand.
TTTTTTGAACAGTAAACTATTGTACAATATAGGTCAGATTTTTGGCCTTACAACCTTGACAATGCAAATTTTGCATAAAGAAACAAGATGAAGATGGGTAATCACGTGCACAATTGCAGTCTACAATGTTTTATGTACTTAAAATAAATTCTTATGAGAACAATTTAGGTGCACTTAAAAATAAAGACTTATCATGACCTGTCTTGAATTTTCCAGTTTTCCTTGTTGCTTTAAAAAAGTCAAAGGTATATGGTTAAACACAATTTCATAACAGAACAGTTTGAATAATATGCAGAACAGCTGAATACACAACACAGTTTCCAAGAATTCCTGTAATGTTTCAGGGTGAGGTTCTCAGGGTTGGGATGAACAGTCACCATCTACACCAAGCAGGTAAGGACTCCAGGTGCCACTATAACCTACTTTTGATTTTTGCACCCAAAAACCTGGGCTGGTTCACATTTTTAAAGGAAATTAGCAAGACAAACTGCATTTTTTCAAATAAAAATGTCTATTTTTTTACTAAAGGGAGAAAAGAAATAGTTGAGTAACATCTAGTTGGCTTTACAGCAAAATGTTTCATCTATATTCCTACATAATTTCAGGCATAAAAACCCATGGTTGTATTTAGAGAGTGACAGTGGGACAAGTTGACATTTCCAATTCATTTGGTGGATAAGTTACATTTGTTTTACATCATCTGGCAATAAAGTTCCAACATAAAAGCCTGAGCTAGGAATTTTATTTTTTATTAAAAAAGAATGTTCCAAAAAACAAAGTGCAACAAACCAAACCAGAAACAAAAACCCCACACCCCCCCATTTTGTTGGATGACTCTCCCTTCCTCCTTGTAATTAAAGTTCTTGGAGCTTATATTTCTTTTCCTCTATCCTATCAGGAGTATCTATTCCACAGCTTCAGTACTTCAACAGAGGTAACAGGATTAGTATTAATGAAGTGGAAACACAGAAATTCAATTGCACAGACATTTTGTTAACTTCAATATTTTCTAAACCTTTAAAATTAGGGCTCTGGTTACGAACTGCATGTTCAGAAATTTTGATTTCCCTACTCTTAGCAGTTCCACTTCTAAAAAAAAACCAACTAATTCATGCCTTACTAGAAACCTGTATATTATTTAAGTAAAAATTTTAAATACAGGGACAATTGTTATTTTGTCTGCCACTGAGGAAGGTTTGGTATCAAGTGACTTTTCATCTCCATGGCATTACATACACTTTCCCTGAAGAGTTCACCTTGCTGGAGAAATGTGGAACGAATAAAGTGGAAAAAAATATTCCTGAAAAAACACACCTCTTCCTGATCACAAGCCAGACATACTCCTTCCAGAAAGAGAGAAAAATGCAGCATCACGAGGTAGGAACTCAGGTTTGGAAGCCAGGAATTCCCTATTTCTAATCCACGCTGTCACACAGACTGTTTTTACGACCTGGATGAATTATTTGGTTTGTTCCTCCATTTTCCCATTTCTGACTTTTTTTCTAATATAATCTCAGTGCTCTGCTTTGAGCTACCAACTGCTTTCACACTAGGGAGAAGAGGGTGTGAAGAGACAGAATGAAAAATAGCACCCCAATTATTTCTCTCCCATCTTCATTCACTCCCTTCCTGGCACTGCTCATCTCTGGCAGCAGCTGAAGGGTGTTTGAGCTCTGGGATGGTCACCAGGACCTGCCAGGGGCTGTGGCTGAGGCAGGAACAGAGCAGGGACACGTGGTACTCACTGGCTACTGCAAAGGGCATCAGCTTCATCCAACTGGCCTCCAGCACCATGTGGAGAAGGGAAAGCAGTTGCACAGAGCTGTTTTGTGGCTCTTCAGGAGCTAACCTAGGATGGGATTGTCTAAAGCAGCACCAGGCAGAGCTGCTGCCTTCCCTTCCTGAGAAAAATCCAGGATCATTAGCAGTAACTAGGCAAAACAGTGAAAGGACTGGGGGAGAAAAGTGATTCTGCCAGGGCAGCACAACAGCCTGAGGATATGAAGGCACCAAAGAGCCCTAGAACCTGCAGGGAGGAGATTTTGGGAAAAGGAGGAGTTATCTGTGGGAGCTGGGTGAGGTTCCATTTGAGAGAGGTCACAAAGGAGAAGAGTCCACGCTGGAGCTGGGGGTGGGGACTCGAAGGGCACAGAGTAAAGCTGGCACCAGGAGCAGATTTTGGTGCAGATCATGGTACAAACACCTTTCAGAGGTGATGAGACCTGGTGTGGCCTAAGGGCAGAGGCTGCTGGGGAGGCTGGGCCAGACTGGGCAGGGCAACGTGGGAGAGGTCTGGCTGCCACAGGAGGGAAGGAAGAGAAAAAGGGGATTTAAGTTCCTGAACTGCTGGTTTAGGTAGTTTAGCTCTGAATGCAAGAAAGTCTGTAAATGTGTCAAGTCTGGTTATTCAAAAGCTCTGAGGAAAGGCCTGAACAATAGGGAAAACACAAACAAGACTGAAAGTAAGGAAGGGGAACACATCCAGGGCAAGCATGGTATTTTACTGACATTAAACTACATCCAGACAGCAACTATTTGGCAATTTCTTTCTGGAAAGTCTCCCAGATTCCCCCCCTCGACACACACACACCCATCTAGGCTGAAGAATCCAAGCAGCTAATTCAACCACTTCCTTTTCACACTAAGATCTGAATTAAGAACCACATAAGGCAAAAGCCAACCCCTTTTTGCTCTTTATAATTGCAGAAGTCCTTTTAAAAAATTCGTATACAACAGAATACCTACTTATGCTGAATCAGGTTAGCAAGCCACAGAATTCTCTTGGAATTAGCAACTTAATTCAGACATCACTGCATAAATATTTTACAACAGCTCCATCTGACTGTGCCATTTGCATCCACCATGATACATGAAAAAATTAACTTAATATCTGGTGCAGATGAAAAGCTGAGGCCTGACACTGAGTATATTATACAGTAAAAAATTACCTTAAAATAATAGCCAGGCAGTGAGTTGTTGTACCAAAGAGATTTAATCTTTTACTGCTGTTTTAAATAGGAAGTGAAGATAATGTGACTGATGTTTATAAATGGAAATACATTTCCATAGAGTAAGGAAAAACAGAAGAGACTAAAATAGGGGTTAAATTATCATGAAGAAAATTTGGAGAGGGAAAGGATTGTTGTCAAATAACAAGGCCTGACACAACACTAAACTTTACTTTGGATTAGAAATACTGGATATCCTTCTGACATCAGGGAATTCAACAGCCAGAATCAAACAAAGTAGATTTCCCTAGAGGACAAGATTTTATATTGAAAATAATACACTAATTCAACAAAATCTATTTTCAAGGGAACTTCTTCTCCAAACAAGAAAAAAACGAACCACTACTCACAAAAAATACTACACACAGGTAGTTCCTTTGGACAATCCAGCAAGAAATGCTTCAAATCTGCTCAAGCAAAACATTCTGCCAGAATTCCCCTTTCTTCCTCTGCTTTTTATAATATGTTGTGGATTGCAATCAGTCTTGGAAAGACAATACAGAATCCAGATACAACCATGGTTTGTTCTATAAAACAACCTAAAAATACCTTCTCATCATCCTTCCTTAAAAGTTATAACCAGAAAGGACTTTTTTTTTTTAAAGATTTTACTGTTGTTTTTCCATTAGTCTTGCTGCATATCAACACCCTCCCTCATTTCCCATGTCCTCTGCTCCTCTTCTCCAGAAGGGAATCAAATCATCAGCCCACGGAGCACTGAGCATCCTTTACAGCCACTCCAGACAACTCCACTGCCCCCCAGCACTCCAAACCAGCCAGTACTGGGGCAGTCACAGGCAACCAGTGACTTCCACACAGAATTTTGACATCTTCCACACAGAATTTCACAGTGGGGTAAGTGTCAAACAATGCCCACCCTCCTCCTGCAGGAGAGCCCCTTCCCCAGCTGTACAAAGGTTACAGAGGGATTTGCACTCAGCCATGCAGGCAGCACTTGCCACCTTCTATCCCTGCAAAGCTGTGCACTAATGCTCATTAACAGACCCACCTAACTAAAAAACAATAAAAGCCTGTGTTGGCTTTCAGGGATTTCTCCTTAGCTCTACTCTGATCCTTAGAGAGGACATGGAAAGGCAAAGGTCTGAAACCTCCATTCTGTACAAATCAACATTGTGATAGGTTTAGTAACGTTAAAAAATCAAATTAACTTAGAATTCTTTCAACAGAAAAGAAAGCCGTTTGCTATACATAAACTTAAAACTTGTTTGGTATCAATTTATCCATATCCATGAATATGAATTGCAGCCTCACATGCAGAATCTAAGCTTGGACTGAGTTTGGATAATAAAACTATAATATTATTATTTCACTAAGCTGTCACGATACTTTGTTAAGCAATGAAGAAAATGTTCTGTATCCTGCACTAACACATTATGAACAGTGACTTCACAGATTTAGTCTCGGATATTGAAATAAGGCATGACTTTAAACCAGACCTTCCACATTCTGCTGTGAGACCCATCAAGCTGCTTTTCTTCACTGGGAAAAAGAGGGACAAGATATTGTCTGCGTACCAATATAAGATTTGCTGCAGGTCTGGTGATGGCCAAAGTTAACATAAATGTGCTCAAACAGTTTCTAATAATATAGGACAGGGAATGGAGCCATGGGGAAAAAGTGAGAGATCAGAACAGAAGAATACAATGGTGCAAACCAGATCATTTCTCTTCCTCATCTTTCATCCCAAAGAAAAAGATAAAGAATAAAAGACAAGGAAAATAAAGCATGCACAGAGACCTACATAAAAATCAAAGCTTTAATAACGTATATTGTACAGAAATATTCTATGCTTTAGAAAGAGAGGAAAACCATGACATATATGTGCCATACTGATTCTATTGCTCAAAAGCACCAAAAGGTGCTCAAGTGATGATAACAATAATTCAGAGTGAGAACAACATTTGGGACAGAAAATGACGGAAAGGAGAGAAAACGGAACAAAAAGCATACAGAGAAAAAGATACTGTAGCACCACAACAGACAAAAATAGCATCAAGAGAAGAGCAGTTTGAAGAAAATACTGTCAATTGCTTGCTTCATTTTACAGAGGTGTTAACACGAAAATGCCACAATAAAACAATGCTGTAGTTCATGTAAGCATGCTGCAGACATCAGCACCAGAAAAACAAATGCAGTGTTTAAGTTTTGAGGTAAATGAGAAAGTGGAATTTTGCTACATGTACTTTTAATTTGAACTAATAAACTCTGGGATAATTTCCAAGGCATACATAGGACAGGATAATGAACATCTGACATTGTCTGTGTACTTCAGAGGATTTCACTTCAAACCTTTGGTTATCACTGTTACCACCTACAGGTCATAATGCTGATTCCATTTTGGATCAAGTGTATTCTTCACAGTATCTGTAGAATGGCATTGCCCAGATCCATCCACCACAACCTTAGCAAAGGGATCAGGAAGTCCTAAGAGGAGGAAAAGAAAAAAAAGCTAGCACGTGGACCAGGATGCTTTGAAGTAATTTATCATTGCTGAATTATTTAAACTTTCATTTGAAGATTTATTCATAAATGAGAGCCCTACTTAATGAATGGGAATAACATGACTTATTAAGCACGGGAAATGGGTAAATTAGCAATTTATTTCACTGATATGGAATAAAAAAAGTCATGTAAATCAAACACATTGAAAAGAAAAAAGCTAAACATCTTAATCTTCCTAATTCAGGTCTGAGTAAATTCTCAGTACACAAAGAAGTCAAAGGCAGAGAAAACAGATCTACATTTTTATATCTTTAATATAAATCACAGTTATGATTTCGGCTGATACTGGTGTAACAGAGAATTGCAAGAACAGGTTATTCTTGCTTTTAAGATCCACTTGGAGTCCTGCTGACTTTGTGCTCCATTTGCTGCCAGCTCAGTACCTTAGAAACATTGAACACAGGTTCATCTGAACACCAAAAATCAGTGTAAAGATGGTGCTGAACTGCAGAGCCAGGGGTGGAAAAGCAGCAGGAGCAGAGCAGCCCACGATCAGCACCTCCTGCTGAACTGACACCAAGGGATGGTCCCACCCCTGATGCCCCAGGTCCTGCCCTTTTCCCCTCACACCCATTCATTCCTCCCCTCATCCAGTGCTGTGAGTCAGCTGGAGGAACCAAGGTGGTGAAACATTAATCACATTTACTGAGGTGCAATTTTGTCCCAGCTGCACCTCAGGTGACTCAGCCAGAGCTGGTCAGGCAGAGGAGGGCTCGGGACAAGTGTCACAGAAAGCACATGGGGACAAAGGAGTGGGACCTTGGGACAGCTGTGCTTCAGCGCCACACATTACAGAGGGGTTTTTTCAGGCATGATCTAACTGTTGAACACCCAAGAACTTGCAATCAATACAGAAATTCAGATATAAGCAACATTTTAGAAGTATCTCAAATCACAGTATAATTCTACATCATTGCCTCTTCAATTTCTTTCCAAAGCTCAGGTCTGCCCTTCTGAATTCCTCCTGCTCCCAGGTGGGAGGTGGCAGGCAGGTGACCTGTGCATGCAGGACACAGCCAACAGCATTCCTTTCTGCCTCCTTCATCTCCTCCTTAGCACTTCTTTCAAAACATTATTAAAATTAATCAAAATATAATTTCAGAGTACATCAGTATTAAGAGGTGATTATTAATAATTAGGGAGCACATCCGTTTGCTTGACAAAAAGTTATTGTATGAAAAACAACTTAATAAATATATGACACTAAATTTGAAAAACATGTAATTTGCCTGAGTGGGTAAATTTGTTTTCCACTCCCATAAAAACAGAGAGACTGTGTCAGTGTTTTAATTATTATTATAATTCTGTGGTAAGTGTCACCTAAGACAAAAATAGAAGCCCTGCAATAAAAGATCAAAGCCCTCAGCCCCCTTATTGCAAATATCTTAATATAGTGATCATATGCAAACACTGGACTACAGAACTTGCATAATATTTATTGCATCTATAAATAAATGTATAAAACTTTAACAGCTACTTACGGAAAAAGTCCTTTTTCACCAGGTTTTTTGCACACAGTACTGTAAGAAAAACAGAAATACAAAATTAAGTAACTGATTGCCAACTTCAAAAAAAAAGTTATTTTACCTGTCCAGCATTCCAGAAAACCCTGCTTAAAATAAAATGAACATAAATGAACTGTGCTCCTTCATCATTTATGCTGTCATGTGAATTAATTCCTGAAAGCCTAGCTGGAAGTGTCATCTTTTGGCAATTTACCTGTAGCAGATGACAGTGGAAGCGAGATGGTTGTGGTTTCCTCAGGCAATAGTTTCACATGCCTTTTTTTTCCCTCCCTCAACTGTTTTGCCAGCAATGAGTTCACCAGAGAGGGACCTGGAGCACTCCTGGCTGGTTCACCATAATTAGTAATTAGTGCTGGGACACAAGCAGGGGCTCATGCTCAGTTCTATAGCCCAGCAAAAGCCTCCTCGATCATAAAAAATAGAACATTAGTCAGCCAAGGCTTTTCTGTTATCCTGTGTTGTAATAAATAAAAGCTTTTACCTGAAAAGCATTTGGGTGGAGCACACTAATTTCTAAAGCCAGAGTTTTGATGGTTCCAAAGATATCTTTTATTTGTAGCAGCTGATAATTGTTTCAGGCTTTTTTGGTTTGTTTGTTTAAATTAAAAGGATTTAGCATTTGTCAACTAAAAATACCCAGGGGAAAACAATCTCCTATGAGAATAAATTTAAATAAACAAATAAATAAATAAAAGGTCAAAGGGGACAAATTTCATATAAAAGGTGCCAAGGTACACAACGAAGACTTCTCTTCACAAACTGCACCACTGCTCAACTACTATGCTTATCTATTATCACAGGTTTAGTAAGCAGGAAATATTAGATTCCCCTGTGAAACATTAAAATATTTACTGATAACACAAAAGGATTCTTGGGGATTGAGCAAAAGCACGAATTCCCACAGCTTTTATTTAAAAAAAAAAAAAGGGGGGGGAGTGAGAAGAGTTATTTGGTTGGAACATGATGCTGTAGGAGATTCCTCTCTATATGATTCCCTTGGATATTTTTCCTATGAGATCACCAATATTTATTACTGCCAGGAAATGCAAAGACAGAAAAGTGCATCCAATAATCACATCCTACAGGCACCACCTAAAACCAAACACCATTGGCCATCCTTTCCCCCCAGAGTACCCTCCCACTGATCCTGCAAAGCTCCTGATCCCCAATTTCTGCCTCAATAAAAGCAAGCAGAGGCAACCCATGAGCACTCCCACGGAGATCTCCACAGCCAGGGCAGAGAAGCACCACCCTGGACAGCATAAACAATGGAATTAATGTTTTACCAAGTTTTACATTCATAAAGACGCTGATTTTAATGAAGGTGCTTTCCATGGGAATTCAGCACTGTAAAATCTGGCTACAATTCTGCTCAGGTCTGAGGAGTTTTGGCTCTCATAAAACACAAGGAGATGCCTATCAGTGGCTACAGAGAGTCATGGAACAACCCCCTCACGTTGACTTATTCCACAGGAAAGGGACATAGAAGTTCCCAGGAAAATTTCAGCACAGTAGTTTCATGGAAGGGGCTGCTAACAACACTGTGACCCTGAAAAAGAAGTGCCTGGTTCCGGGTTGGTACCTGCTGGGGTTTTTTTAAAGATGATAAAAGTAATAAACACAATGTCTCTCCATTCAAGGACATCCTGGTAGTCCTAAAGCAGAGCTCCATTTCAGGGATTTTCACCCAATAATTTCAATCTGAACAGTCAACAGTAATAAAATACTTATAGAGAGCCAAATGTTTCAGGTATTTCTGATACCAAGCTTTTAAGTACATGCAGGAAAGAGACTGTCATATCACTGTCTGCTCCACAAATCAGATAAAGTTCTTTGGATGGTGTAATAAAAATCCACAGTTACCAAAGGCTTCCACGTGCCCAACAATCTAAAGTTTATTCTAGCCAGAACACTGAGAACAACTTAAAGGCATTAAAAAAAAAGAGGGAATAGAAAACTGCTCTTGCAGCTCCTTAAGATTTTATTACACCAAGAATATCCTCAGATGAGTGATAACACAACAAGACATCATCTGCAAGAACTGCAATGGGTTATTGCTCACCAGCCACCTTTCATCTAGTGGTGAAAAGCTTCAAGTAAAATGGATGCTTATACAGAATAAAACTTACTTAAATACCTAAAAAAAGACATAATTATTGCCACAGTTTCAGCCATTACAAGTAATGGGAAGTGTCAAGTGAAGCTGAAGGCTTTAAATCTAATAGTTAAGTCAAAATTCATCTACAGCACAGCAAGCCACACAGGGTGCTCCTGAAACTGTATAATGTCCAAAGCAAAAAAGGTTCAACTATTCTTGTGAGAGAAATTGAAAGGTTAACTAATTACAAATACTTCTTTTCAAAAATAAAGCCAGCCTGCCAAAGCAGTTTAACAGAAGTTTCATTTTTATAAGATTGGGCACATGCAGAGCACACAAACTAATAACTGCTTCCCCAACAATTAGCCATGAGTGAACAAACCAATATTTTTGGCTCAGTTTTTCCCTCTCTAGTAACCACATTTAAGGCAAGTCAGATGTCAATTCACTCTGGCTTTGTCAGGTTAACAAAACAGGAGAGATGCTGAGAAACCTTCCATTAACAACACCCACTCTGCCAGGTATTTCTAGGTGAAAAAGCCCAGGTCCCAGGAGCATCAGCTCGACTCAAAGTGAAACAATCTTCTTCCACACACAGAGCTCTAATCTATCTCGGGACTTTTTCTGGACAAAACTTTTCCCACTGGTGGGAAAAGTACCAGAGTTTATGCTTTTCTAACAGTTTCAACTGTGTATTAAAACCTGTTCTGAATATTCTGATAACCAGCTGATTAATAGTTCCTTGAGAACAGAAGCTAAGGAAGTTTGGTTTCCTATGGATTTATGTTTCATGGTTGAGTGAAGGCTGTGGCTGAGGCTTTTCCCACTGGGCACTCGGACAGACCCTCTCCCACGCAGGCTCTCCCGTGCTCCGGCAGCGCCGGATCTGCTGCGGCTTCTTCCTCTCCCTTCAGGTCACTGCCAGGGTCTCCTCTTTATCCACACAATGATTCTCACAAATCTCATGGGACTTCATTATCTTTGAGTCCTCTATCCTAGGTTCAATTTAAGCTAAAGATTCAAAAACTAGAAAGTACCAGAGGGAGATTTCTTTCCTTTGACAAAGCCAGTTAAAGTGCTGATCCTGGACCCAACGCTCCACTATCAGATCCACACAGCCCCACCACTAAAGGATCCTCTGGAGGCACAAAGGCACTGCAGGAGGTTATTTATTATTTGGATGTGCTTGTTTTAAGGCACTTTTTGTTACCAGTATTTTGAAACAAACAGTTAAGCTATTTAAACTTGCACTGGAACTCGAATGCAAACCAATGGCTGTACATACTGATCTGGGTATACTGAAAAAAAAGAGGGGGGTGTGTTGTACCATAAGTGCATCATCAAATGACATTAATGGCTTCTAGCACACATGTGTAGATCAAGTATTCATTACAGAGTATCAGTGAGTCAATGGATAGCTATGTTTCTGTTTATTACAGACTTCCTGGGTAGTCTACAGCAAAGAGAACATTAATATTCCAATATATATGTGCCAAGACAAACAGCCCATCAATTTTACATAGTATACATACATTAAATATTTTTTTATCATGCTTATGATCTCATTCTAACATATGCTACTCAGGTCTGCTCACAGAAACATGAGAAGAGCACAGTATTATAAGCTACCCAGCCTCCTTCCATGATAGCTTTGCTACACAGTCCACAAATATTCAAAAATAGGAATTAAGTGAATCACATTTGCCAATTTCCTTTTTCTGATTTATTACTCCTGTGACTGACACAGAATGGTTTACTGAAAAATAATTTAACTACTCCAAGTAAATGCAAAATATTTAGTATCCCCCAACTCCTGTAATCTATGTGTTAGCTATTAAAATTTACATGCAGTTATAGAGGGGGTGAATAATTGGTCGAACTCACACAAAAATTGAAAGGAATTACGATCATTGAAAAGGTCAATTTTATAGAAAGATAAGTATTTCCCTCTCATTTTCTGAACTCTGTTTATTTTTTTGCTAGTTACTGAAGAACCCTTGTTACAACTGCTGCTTACTTTGGAACCATTTTTACAGAAAAATCAAAGTTTTAATGACATCAAGCTGTTGTTAGGGAAGGTATCCTATGTTATACATTACCACTGCTTTTATAAGTATTAAAAAGTATGTTTATTTCAGCATAATGAGTGTATCAGTAACACCAGGTCTCCACAGGTAGATGGAAGAACATGAAGCCCCTGAAGTGGAAATGGAGAGCTCCAGAGTGGGAAGCTTGCTGAAAAACAAGCAAAAAGTGATAAAGATCTGTGAGATTCCCCAGGCTGAAAACAAGTAAAAAGTGATAAAGATCTATGAGATTTCACAGAATCACCACCTCTCAGACATGAGCTCAGAGTCTTCAATGACCTATTCACCTCCCAAGGCTGGGTAACACCAGAATGAGTGCTGAGGAAGCAACATTAGAAGGAAAGAAAGTGTTATGTGAATTCAAGGAACCTGGACATTTAAGGGCTGTGTATTCAACCCTCCTGGGTACTACCAGCCTGTATCAAACTGCTTGCAGTCAATTTGCTCACCACATTCACCTGCAAAACAGGAACACCACTACTTTACCCCACAGGTAGGTTTTAGTGTTGCATTACCTGCATGTTTGTACACTCTCAGTTATCTGTTATAATGCACCTCTTGATTTATGACAAATGACAAGGTTTAAATGTGTTTGCACCCAGCAGCGTGAGGTACAAACACCTCAAGGCTACAGCTGTAGACAATCACTTTACAAATATATTGGTCTTAAAAATCCTATGTTAAAAATAATATTGCTTAAGCCATCTCAAGTAAGTAGTTTTTAAATGTGTATATTTGAGACACACCAATACTATCAAAGAAAGAATGAGGAAGACAGGTAAGAAAATAATAATAATCATGAATGTCCATGGAAGTGAGCACACCAGCTGCAGAAGGAAACACACAATCAACACATTTAAGTCTGTACATGACTCAGTAGAACCCCCCCATCCCATGCCAGCCATCCATAAGAACCAACACTGTGCCAACAGCCAGCCCCGAGGTTATGTGGAGGAAAGCACTCGGTCCAAAGCTAAGATTATGTTTTCTAATCTTCTGGCTTTTCACGTGTCATCACCACAGAAGAACAAGTTCAGCCTTCTGAATCCAACCAACAGTTTTAACATTATAATTCCTGTTGGTTTTTTCTTTCCCCGAAGGTTTTTCTCCCAGAAAAAGCGCTTGTTCAGGAACATATGTAACACACGGGAAAGCGACAGGCTGCCTATCAATTTTTACCACAATGCCTCATTTTGAAGACAAGTCTTTCTTCCCCTACAGAAAAACCATCTTTTACTGAAAGCCATTAGCGTTGGGTTTTGTGATCAGATCCCAGTTGTTTGCATGTTCTACATGGGGCAATACAATCACCGAAATAAGTCCCAGCTGTAGAAACACAATGCTGTGCTGTTGCTAATGTGTGTTGTACTGATAATGAATGGTCGTCTATGCTTTAATCTGAATAAAGCTCCCAACTGCTCTGCCTCTCCTTGCCAAAAATTCCCCTTCCTCCTCCAGACTGTGGTTGCATTCCAATTACACTGCTGATTGGAATGAGCCTGCTTGGGGGAGGGAGAGGGGGGGAGGCAAATGAAGCCACACTCACGCCCCTCCTCGCCTTCACTGCTGCCCCTGGGATCCAGAAATTGCTCGGGTGTTTGAACCTAAGGCTGACATGACGTACTTTCCTCCACATTGTACAAAACTCCTCACAAATTCACTTATTTCTTTCAGAAAAGCCATTTGTGACAAGCAAACAGCGCACCGTGCACAGGTTCCAGCAGGACGCCTCAATACTTTAAACAAATTCCTACTGGTTTCTTCCATTGCTGGCACACTCACAAGAAACTTATATTTTTTCTGCTTGCATTCCCTCCTTGGACCTGCCTGAATTCCCACATGGGAAAATATAAAACAGGAGGTCTTCAACTATTTATTGAACAAAGAGCTGTAAATAACGCCGTATGGATTTTGCAAATACAGCTGTTGAGGTAATAACTTCCTCAATTAAGGTTTTGAAATAAAATTGTTTACCCCAACTATTCACATTATGTTTTATTTTACAGTTAACCTCTCTGAGGAATTTTTTTATTGAGGTTCCATTTCCTTTGAAAGGTGCTTTTTCTACAGATGAACAGAATATGACAGAACATGACTGTAAAACTAAGCTTACTTTCGCTTAACGAAATTCCTGCATTTTTGAAGATTGCAACCAATTGTCGTCAAGGAGGGACACACAAAGGCAGGTAAACCTAACAAATGCTGTGTTTTACAGGTGCACAGGGGTTTGGAGTCAAGGTCTTGCAGAATGAAATAGGTCAGAACACAGCAGCTGGCCATTGTTCCGAGCAGAATCGATGCTCATAGTGCGCTGCAAGGTTTCGTGTTGCACCCAACAGTTCGGGGGGCTGCAGCTGTTCCTCCCTCAAAGCAGGCCCAGCCAGCACAGGGATACAAGGTAGAGCAGGAAGCTGAACTGGCTTAACAGAAAATTAACCTTCTGGGGAGATGGATTAGTTCACTGTTGGCTCCTAGAGCTGCACAGACTTATCCTGCAGTCACGCCATCCGCAAACCTGCTGCAAAGGAAGTGGCAGAAGCACATGGCTGCAGAGCAGGGAGGATCAGCCAGGCTGCCCTTCCTGCACTTGTGCTGGACAAGTGAGCCCCGTACCCTTGCGGAGCTTTCACCTCTAAAAGCAAAATGCACCCCCAATGTTTTCATTTTAATGCAGACATATAGTTTTTTTCTCCTGTCTCTGTTTTGCAGCTCCAGAAATTTATTTTATTAACAACAAAATTAAGTTAAAAAGCAGATTTTGCCACCAGTTACCAAAATGACCAGATAACACCCTTCAGGTTTTTAGAGACGCAACCTTCTCCTTAAACATTCAGCTTTTCCATTTCCCAAAGCACACTCAGAAATGCAGAACTAAAACACAAAAAAGCACTTCTCTTTCAAGTACACACACAACTGCTTCCAGGCTGCTCTGTTTTACTTACAGACAGCTGCTCTTTCTGGGTCTTGCAAAGCACCAGAAATTCAGAATAACCCAATGAGCTCTAAACTGGAGTCAGTACAAAACACGTGCACACACAGAGCGAACGACAGGACCATTATTTTCCTCAATACTTCATTAAAGTAAAATTCAGCATCACCCAAATGAACACCCCAAACTCCACCCTCTCCAGGCCCAGTAGAGGCAGCACATGGAGCTGCAGGTGCCATATGCCAGCACAGAGAATCCCAGTTCACCCAAGGACACTGGACAGGCTGATGCTGATTTCAGACACTCTGCTCAATGAGATCCAAAGCAATCACTCTCCCACATCCCTGGATTCCTGGCTCTGCAGCAGCAAGAGCTGCAAGGCAAGCAGCCAGGAACACCCCAAACATCATCACTGCTGTTTCACCTGGGTATCTTTTCCTAATAGGAATTAGGAGCTGCATCACACGATCCCTTCTGCTCCCGAGCTGTGCGAGTCCCGACAACTGGGGAGGGATGGTGACTTCTGCAACAGGCACAGCTACCTCACAGCACACCTACAGCTTCTACTGGTAGGAAATGGATTTCTAATTCTCTTACAGACTTATACACCTCGTTTAAATTGAATGCAAATATAGAATCATGTACCAATTCTGACTCTAAGAATACGCATGAGAACAATTCCAAAGTACTAATGGATTTTTAAAGTGCTATTTAATACTAACATGTCAGGTTGCAAAAAAATATTCTATAAAAGCATCACTGCTAGACTGATGTCCAAACACAAGGTAGACAGCTTTAAAATAAACTCGATTAAAATATGTATTAGTATAAACACAGCACTAGAAAAGCACTTTTAACAAGAATTTCCTTTACTAATTGTTACAATTCTAAATTTTCCCATAAACACATTTCTGTAAGTTCAACACAAGCCAGATGCTAAATCCTTAATGTACTACATGTAAAGTGAAACCCATTTCCAAGGATCACATACATTATAAGCATTGTCAGTTAGAAACCTGTGTATCAACACATCAGATTTTTTCCTACGGGACTAAACAAACCCGCAACAAGCAGCATTCAAACATCAAACAGCAATATGCATATCCAGAATGCCCTAATAATGCAAAATAATTTAAGCTGTTGTGAAAGATGCCATAACTTAACACAAAACCAGTACATTTTCTGTTCAAAAGATTCACTCTAAGTTCTCCACAAGAATAAGCTGTGCTGTGACTAGATTTAGAATTCCAGACCCATATAACTTGCACGCAGTGTAACTCACGGAGGTTAAAATTCCAAATGAAAACATCACACATTTATCAGAGAGAACAAAGATGCAATGCATCACTGGATAGAAACAGTTAAGCCAATAAATCATTCATCTCATGCAATAATAAAGTTCTGGGAGAGAGTCTCCAAGGCTATTTTAAATTCCTGTAAGGGAAGGACGACACGACAGCGACTCCAGACTCCAGCAGTCTGTGCCGGGGACGGCTGAGTGACTCGTGGCCGCGGCCAGATGGAGCCTGCCCAGATTTGCCATGTTTAGACTCCTGTTTTTACATCACGATGTCTACTTCACAGCATTGTTTCACTGTAAACAAAAGGCTTCCTTTTCCACTTCTCCTCCCTTACTCCACTCCAAGCCAAAAGTAAAACAAAACACAAAACACAAAACCCCCCAGACCATTGAATTCTTCCTTGGAGCAGCTCATGCATTCACGTTTCCTAGATTCATTCAGCGATGGGCTCGCTGCCACACACGTCACCCACCCTATTCATGTGTCCAGTTTATTTGATACGCCTCTCCAGAGGTTAAAGGAAAGAAATTATGCTGCCACTTTTGCAATGAAGATAGCAGCCCTCCCCAGGCACTGCAAACCCTGCCAGGAAGGTTTACAAGTCGCTTTCATGGAGATTCACGTTAATTCAAGTTAAATTGAGTAAGTAGATGCAAAAAAAGTTGGATTTGGTTTGATATTTTTTAGCTATACCTAATGTGCAAATTAAAGCTGAATTATACAAAATAAACCATGCTCATCAGGGCTTGGTGTAAATCAGGGCTTCAGCCACAGCTTAGTGAGAAAGGAGCAGAAGTAATATGTGGGAAACTTAAAGAAAACAAAGGCTATTGGGAATATCTGCATTTCCTGATTCAGTGTGGATGGAGCCTCTCAGACCAGCCAGGATGTTTCTAATGCATAACTTTCATACACTATAAATTCCATTTCTCTTCTCCACCCTCCTCCAAAATGGCCTAACCCTCCCATCTCACCCATTTTTCAACATCTGAAAAACCAATCACTACTGTACCATGGAGCTGTCACACAGACACCACTTACAGAGACTCAAAACTGCTGTCACCTGGGGAGGGGGGGACCAACACAGCTTTAAATTAACAGTCATCAGCAAAGACCAATTTTCAGACCTATTTCAATGTTATCCCTTCTGTTTCTCAACATTGGTGACAAGTATAAAATTTTATTTTAGTAAACAAAATCAGGGTGGGAAACAGAAATTGATAAAAAAGATAAAAGAATCCTGCAGCTTTGCTGCTATGTTTGCTGTAAGAATTTCTATTATTTTTTACCCTCTTGCAGTATTAAAAAAATAGTCCATATAAAAAAACTTCAGACTAACATTAACAAAATTAACTAATCTCAAACTGTAGAAGTGGTTTTTATCCAAGTGTGAGTGAAGTAAACTCTAATTCAATTATCCAAGAAATACGGGAATAAAATAGTTTTTAAGAGCTCAGGCAAAGAGGAGGGGGTCACTCATCTCAAACTCTTACAATTGTGCTAAAAGTCTTACCTCAGTCCTTAAAGACTTCTTTACAGTCTCAGCAGTTAGTTTTTAACCAAAACAGAAGCAATTAATCCAAAATTATCAACTCGCAAAATATTTAAGAGAGCACAGGATCCTTCCTCTGATGGGTAAATAAAAAAGGAAACATGGAAATCCACCCATCTATTTCTCAGTATGTTTTGATAGGAACAGGAGTGGAGGGAAAAAGCTTACAGGAGAAATAAATGATAGCTCTGCCTGATGTATTTCATGCACCTCTGCCAGCGTGCTGGGGACAGACCTGCCAGCAAGGAGCAGAGCCCTTGGATTTGTTTCACTGCAATAAAACTCTCCACCCTCTGAATGAGCTGGAGTAGAGGCAACAACAAAAGAAATTCATGATCTAATTACCAACCGGACAAAAATGCCCTGAATTTTAAAAAGGGCTCAGACAAGAGGCACCTGCAGCTAAGTCAGACTCCTGGGTGTCAGGAACTGTGGATCCCAGCAGCGCTCCAGGCTGTGCTGCCAGCGCTGTCAGGACAGGGCCACACGTATGATTTAAACAGGAAGTCTCAAAACTCTGTCTCTGCTGCAGACAGGATCCTTGGGGAACACCGCTACTGCCGGGGCTTTTCTGGGAACAGGAGAAAGGAAAAGAACCAGGAAAAAAAAATACCCCCAAAAGCATGGACATAATTTACTCTTCACAAGTAATTCCCATGCCACTCCAGCAAAATGCCGTAAATATTGATTTTCTCAGCACTACTAAAAGGACTGTCAGATGCTTTTTAAGAAATAATTCCTAACTCATGAGAAAAGCTCAGGCAACAACTTTTGTTAGGGAGAAAAAATTAATTCTGGCATTTCAGATATGTATTTAAGTGATTTACACAAAATAATCCTCTAGTAAGTAAAACAATGTGGAAGAGTTCAAGGGAGTCATGATTTTGATACTATCACTAGCAAAAATCATTAATTAAGCATCTGCCCTTAATCTAAACTCCTAGTTCAGCACAATTTTGTTTTATTACTACACCTGATGTACTGAAATGATATTATATGGGGCAATACAGATGAGTGATGTACTCTTACATCCTCCTGCATTATCATCAATATCCACAACCTCAGACATTCTGTCTCCTTGATAATACGTGGATCCTGCCTCTTTCTTATTTAGTACAGTTGAAATATTCAAGCACAATATCCATATATGCACTTTTTTTTTGGAAAATTTGTTTTAGTGGAATGCTTTCAACTGTGGAAGTTGCCTCTCTTTCTCTGGAACTTGACAGTTTGGCTTCTGCCAAAAATAAAGCAGGGTCAGCAGGAAGGTGTTTGGACTATATGCACACACCCCTTTACCTAGTCACGCCTCTGATGTTGGAATTCTGTCTGTACCTGCAGAAATGCAACACCATCTAAATCAGGAAAATTCCAGCTGCTTAAAGGCTGCACAGATGGAAAACCAAGACAATGGTCACCATTCAAAAATCATTAAAACTCCTGTGTACCTCAGCCCAGTCTTATCCCCCATCACACACCCATGAAGCCTCATCTCCAGGAGATTATTACATCATTAGCCTATACCATTTATAAACTGATTAAGTTATAGCAGTCCTTCAATATGGACAGATTCAGTTTGGTTTCTCTGTTTAAACAGATGTGTCCTACAGAACAAATCCAAACAGTTTAAGACACTGTTGTTGTTGAACAGAGATGAGCTAACTGAATGAGCAATCTTACTTATTTCAACTGAAGTAAAGCAACTTACAGTAAAGCCTTGGTTTTGCTTTACTTTAGTTTTACACAAGCTGCTTTAATTATTTAGTCAAATCAGTACCATTTATATAGTACTGTAAGAAATAATACAAAAGGGAATTTAAAGAGGCAGAACAGCAAGAGATTCAGATGAAATACCTCACCAATACGCGGAAATAAAGGATCTTGCCCAAAAAACATTGCCATGCCATTTAAACTACAATGTCAGAAATCTTTTCAAAGATACAATGCTCAAAAAGTAAAAATACAAGATTTTTTTTGAGAAAGAAGAACACAGAATAGAAGACATTAAGCAGGGTAGAGTGAAGATTAAGAAAGATAATGGGAAGGAGCTGAGACTGAAAAGAGGAGCGTAAGGTGATTACATGAATGCAAAAAGTGGAACACTATGCATCAACACCTCAAGCAATACAACAAATTTTCCTGGATAAAAATCCAGGAAAATATCCCCAACAAGTTCAAGAACATTTCATTAAGGGGCACATTCACAAAGGCAGAGTGGCTTCCAAGTGCAAGGAGCATCCAAGCATTACTATTGACCTCAAACACCGGTTATGAACTTCAGATAGTCCAAGTGGATGCGATGGGGATTTTGAGGGGACACAGAAATGGAAAACCCTCATTTCCCTGTAGCCTTTCACTCTAGAAACCCTCAGCCTCTTGCAGTTCTGCTCACAAATTGTTACACTAAATAACTTCTGATTTCCACCATTTCTTACGTGGCAGCACAAGCAAGGTAAGAGCAGACCCCGTTTTCCAGAGGAATCTTTACCCGCATTTCCCAGACATTCGGCTCCTTGGACATCTCAACTGCTAATTGAGTGCTATCTCAGAGTACCCAAATATAATTATTTGCTAAACAAATATATTAACTTTCCAAGTACAATATTTTTTCCTCCCACAACTATCTTCTTACATCTCAATTATTTAATACTGAACATCCTCCAATGACCTAATTCCTTTAGTTTCTCTATCATTTATGTACCTTTGAGCCAATATGACAATTTATACTAAAATAAGACCAGAGATAGGCTAAAACTCATCAGTTATATGGAGACAAAAAGGGCTTTTTCCCCTCTACATTGCTTCATCCAACTTTGTAAACTGTACCTCCTTTCTGCATTAACTAAATTAAAGAATTCACAAATGTATTTCCTGTTCATCTTTCAGCATTGCAGACTATGAGTAGCACTGCTAATGTTAAAGTGATGCAAGTTTTTAAAATACTAAAAAACAAAATGCAGTGATCGCCTTGGAACCAGCATCCTACATTAAACTACATCTCCAGCTAATCATGTATTTTCACTAAATATAAGCAAATAAAAGACACTAAGTCAGTTCAGGGAGTTGTGCCTGCACTCCTGGCTGTAGCTGTCCTCACTAAAAGGTGCTGTTGCTGAAGGGTCACAGGACAGGAGTGCTTTTTAGGGTGCACACAAACATTCTGTCATTTAGCTAAAAACAAAACAAAAAAAACCCTCAACACATTCAAACTTACAAAAGAGAGATTAGAACAAACAAATGAGTCTCACAGATTTTGCTCCTAAATACAGACTGTTCTTCAGGAGACAATAAAAACCACGGGATTGGAGAAGATAAAGTGTTAATCGCATATTTGGTGGTTTATGAGCCAAAGCAGTCTGAGGTTTAAACTGCTTCTGCTCAGTGCTCATCCCATTCAGAGACGATGAATCATTTCCCATTTGGCAGCACTTCTGCCTACAAGGCTTGTCTTCTGTGAGATTTCTCCTGTAGCCTTGTAATAGATTTGCTAATTTAGTACACCTGACTTTGAGCAAAAGCTATTGTTGCCAGCTGTCAGACTAGACCTCGTCCTGTTTATCAGACACATCTCCACCAGCCCGGCCTGCCCCAGTCACAGAAACACAACACTCCTTACTAATCCCAGGGCAGTAAATTACTTTCTAATATCCTTGTTTTTCTTACTCTGCCAAAATACCAACACATCGCAGATTTAAAGCAACAGCAAAATCAATTTATCCTCAGCAGCTGGGCTCATACCAGTTTATCCAATAACCACATTTTTTTTGAGTCATATTTACTGTTCCAGTCATTCTGTCCATGAATTCCTGAGTTCCAGCAGTAGAGGTCTGACTGTTTTAAACAAAGGTAATATAAGCTCACAGGGAGTGTACTCTAGTTTTTTAGGCAGGCCTCCACAGCTCTTTGAAAGATAAATCAGAGCAAAACAAAATATTAAACGCCTTACACATACTAAAACATTTCCTCATTTTCCCCAGGGCTTCGTGCACGCAAAAGAAAGTGCATTACTTGCTGTTTATAAATATTTGTGTGGACAGAAGCTCAGGGTAGGGGTAATAGAGAAAATATGGGGAGAGTTGGGTGGGTTTTGTTGTTTTGGGGGTTTTTTATGGTTTGGTGTTTTGTTGGCTTTGTTTTTTTTAAACCTCCCTACAGTGAAACTGGGAAACATATGAAAAAACAATTTGTGCATGATATTTTTATGCCTAAACAAAATCTACCAGAACTTAAGCCTTTACATTCCAGATTACATAAATCAGTTATACAGATGCAAAAAAAAGCAGACCTGCTCTTTTCAGGTTTCACACAGTGTTCACAGAAACACATGCCCACATATTAGATGCTCTTTTGATACTCTTGCTCTTCCAAATGTTTTAAACCTCAGTATAATCAACAAAAATATAAGAATGCACACTCTGCTAACAAAAACCATGGAGTATTGACATTCCTGTCTTCCATTCTCAGGGGGCTGGGGAGCCACTTAACTCATCTCTATCATTCAGATCTGGCTGCTGAATTCATGCTGAGCAGTCAAGGAAATGCACCTGGACCCTTCCACCTGGGACTGACTTGGAAGGCCAGACAGAAACTGTGATTCAACATGCAAAGACCATTTACCATGAGCAGCTCCCACACCACCCTGTGGTTATCTTCTGCTACATTTGTTACCGAATCCAATTTCATTGCATTTGCCTTGCAGAGCAGCAGAGGATCCCCTCTGACCCTTTGCCTCATGACAACATCCATCCAACACTGCACTGCAAACACCCTGCCCTTGCACAGGGAGCACAGGTCTGGCAGCTCAGCTGCAGAGCCAGTACCTGTTCTTCCAGCTGGGACAGAGGAGAGAAACCTGGGAAAGAGAATAAAATCTTGGCATTTTAGGATATGGAGGTGAAGTCAGAGCAAACAACAGACTCAAGAAGCAGTATTCATTCATTGCCTTGCAACAGCTACACAGCCACTCCAGTCCCATGTAAAGCTCATGTTCTTGCAAGTAAAAAATCCTGTATATAAATATATATATATATATGTATGTATATAGTTTCACAAGGTTTTTCATTGTAATATTTGAAATGATGAATCAGATACTGTATTTCAAGTATTATTCATCTGTACAACTTAAGCTAGCCCTGAGGAACCATTAAAGAAAAATATTTGCCAGGAAAAAATAACCCAGAATACATGATTCATTCACTTCTGAAACAATAAAATGGTTCACTATAACAAAAATAACTATATTGTAAATACTTCAATTAAAATGTAAAAAAAAAAACCCTAGCCAAATACAATGAAGAAAGCATGCCCTTAGAATAAAAACAAACCACTAAACGTGCATATGCATGCAAATAACAAAACATCTTGTTAGAAAAAGGTAATTTTATGAAATGTAGTTAACACCATATCTGAAGGAAATGATACTCTGTTTTTCGGGGTTTAATAGTCTTATAACAACAAAGACACCTCAACTCTCAAACTCCTAGCTATTCTTCTGTTAAGTTGATAAATAGGTATTTATTTCAGCAGAAAGTGATGCATGTAGTGTATGCCTGAAAACCAAACAGACCCTGAACATCCCCCTGGGAAGCAGACAAGGCTGTCTCTGACCTTAAATCATGATAACAGAGATCAGCTGAACCAAATCATGCATTTAATAACTTTATAATTGTCCAAAGCTCAAAAAGGTGTGAAAATGAGCAGCTTTTTGGAAGAGAAGTCCCATAGGAGCAGAGTTTGTTTCAGCCTTGTGTCAAACATTGAGGGGAAGAGAAGCACTGTTATGCATTAACAAATAACTGTGAGATAAGAAAACAGTCTGAAAACCTCGCTTTTCTTCATAGTTAGAGAGCATTAAGTTTACTTAAAACGAAACCTCGTAGCTTCACATTTTATCAGTTCATTCATTTCTAGGTTCCTAGAAAAAAGTAATCATCCATCTGAATGCACCCATAACTTCTCCTCACTCTGTCTACACAGAGCTCTACAAGAAACTTCAGACTGCACATCTACCTATCTCTTGCTGGAGATACACCTGCCCAGTACAGGTAATTTCTGCTTTGTTTCTTCACTGGTCAAACTCTTTTGCAGGCTTCTTTGTGTGTGTTTCATACACAAAGAGAATGAAGATCAAAGTGTTTCACAACACTAGTGACTCAGTGTAAACAGAGCATAGTGACCTAAATCAACACCCCACTGGAAGATGCTCTGGTGCAAATTCAGTGGGGACAAACTGTAAAATTAAAGGGCTCCCCTCTTCTGTAGAGAAATATTCACAAAGAATGCAAGATCCATCACAGTGTACAGGTGATGACTGCCATAGCTTGTAGCTTTCTCTGTCCTCTTGATATTTAACATATTAACATTGACTCTAACTAAAAAAGCTCAAATCTTTCATGCAATGAACTCATCAACAGCAGGTAACACTTCTCCGAAAACTTGTAACTTACGGAGTTACATTAGTCGTAACTCCAGAACCTTTCTGAAAATAAGGCATGTAAATTACCCAAGGAAACTTAAAAACTATATAATTCAATTATTATTAACAGCAAGTTTTCTGACCCTTTTAAAGCAAGAAAATATTAGCATTAATGAAGTAACCAAGATATTCCTAGAATCAAGGGTCTTTTAAAAAAACTTCTCAGGTTTGCAAAAAGCTGAAGAATTTCTTTTGTTCCACACGTAAGGAGTAACCCTGATCTTATCTGCAAGCCTTTTTAGAATTATGTTCTGAATCATGGACACAGCCTTTAATTCCCTGTTTCTTCTTTATAGGATCAAGGTGATGAACATGTGGAGCAAAGGAACAGATGGGAGAAATTTTGGGGTGGGTGTTTTTTCCTGTTTGTTTTTAAACTTCTCGCCTCTTTCCAACTGTAACCACTTACATTCTTTGCATGCTATGCATCTTGAGTTCTTCTAAAGCCCCTCTGCTGTAGATGACCCCCTTCTTCCCAATGAAACACTCAGATCACCAACAGAACATCGCATGTGCAGCACCAGCATTCCCTGGTTACAAAGCCAAGTGTGAGGTCTGGAACAGGAGACTCTGGGCTGTCTCTGTGACCCTGTGTCACGTTCAGTGCTGCAGCACCAGAGCCCAGGCACCAACAGAGCCCCAGTGCCTCGTCCTGCCAAAACTGGACTCCACCATCTGCCTGTTTGCCCCACACAGCTCCTTGTTCCAGGTCACTCCCTTCTCCTCCACCCTCATCCAGCCTTTGAGCCCTGTGCATCCCAGTCAGTGCCTCTCTTCACACCAGCAGCACGCTGAGTTCAGCTCCTGGCTGCCCCCTCACTGACCCTGCACCAAGCCTTACCTGGCTGATACAGCCACACCTGCCTATTACCGTTCCCTGTTTGACAGCGCCTCTGCCCCAGAATAAAGGATTCACAAGAACAAAGCATTTCTAGATGATGTGCAATGGATTTTTAATCCTTTTTGAAACTGGTTGAAGTTTAGCAGAATCTTCCCAAAATAAATTCGGTCTGATTTAGCTCCTCAGCATGAAAAATGTCCGCGTTAGGTGGCTGCTAACAGCACTGAGCAGTGTCTGATAATGGGAAGCGCTAACTGGAGTTGGCATTATTAGCTCCAGCTCGGTGTTCCAAGTTCAGCCATAGTTATAAATCCCACTGATGGCAAGTGAAAGGCCAAGATGTTCAGACAGACAAAGCAATTCCATGTTCAAATGACACAAAGTAGAAACAAGTGCAGGCCCCAGCGCTCCCATTCCCCACAGTGCTGAAGGGACAAAGGAACAATCCAAGGGTCAGGGTGACCAGGGACAATTTTCCTGTGCGGTGACACAGGGTGGGAGCAGAACAAGTGTATCTCCAGGCATGGACCACACTGCAAAGAACTGCTGGAATGTGGAGAGTGAGGTTACTCAATTTCAATAAACTTATGAAAAATATAAAACTTTTGAATGGGTCCAAAGTCCTGCCCAGTGTAGATGAAGTTACATTATTACATTATGCTGATACACAGGAAATAGCTGACTGATTCTACAGGATGAACAATTCACCAGAGGAAAGGAACTTTCAGGAAAAATGATAAATATTGTAATGAGGAAATCCGAGGCACGTATTCACAATGCCACATTCACATCTCACAAATGAACAGAAATTTCTTCATTATCCCCTGGCCACAGAACCAAGTGAGACACAGACAAATATAAATATAGGATCTCCCCCCAGGCAAAATAACCACTTGCTATTTGGGAGGGGAACCAAGAACTTTACTGTCTATCCTTTGTAGATGGGACTACAGAACTTTTAACCTCCTTTTACCCACCCCTCCCCCCCTCCCCCCCAAAACAGCTACTGAGAGAACACTGTGAACTGTGGGAACTGCTTGAGGAAGGGAGAGAAGACTACACAAATATTTTATGACAAGCCAGGCACGACGCACGTACTACTGAAAATTACGCTAAGTAATTTTTTCCTTACAGGCCTTCTCTTTTCCTGCTGTGGAAGAAAGCAGAAGCCAACATTTTAAATCATCTTTCTACTCAGTTCTTAAGAAGAAATCCCAAATATGAAGGATGTTCACAAAAGGGCCATAGTGTTATGA
Source organism: Eopsaltria australis (assembly GCA_034509425.1). Classification (NCBI taxonomy): domain Eukaryota; kingdom Metazoa; phylum Chordata; class Aves; order Passeriformes; family Petroicidae; genus Eopsaltria; species Eopsaltria australis. The sequence continues at coordinate 1,075,417 of JAVTVJ010000489.1, forward strand.
CAGCACAATTTCAGGATAAATCTTGCCCCCCTCACATTAGAACAATCACAAAGATTTAAACCCTTTAACTTTTAAACAAAAAGCTGATATCCAATGATTTAAGGCAAACTGGAATTATTGTACGGCACCTGGAATTTACAGACAGCATTTGCTTCTGTAAGAAACCAGGGGCACCTCCCCTGTGCAGAAGCATTAATAAGCTTGAACAGAGGACAACAGCAATTCTTCCCCATTCCAACATCCATCCTTGACCAAGAGGTTATTATAACTGTGTGTGATATATATACATGTATACACACATTTGCTACATATACAATGGCTAGTCAGACATTTAGAAATGCCACATACACAACACCTGAAATTATGAAAGATGGCACAAAAACTTTTGATCATTGTTCACAAGCTTCAATTAACAAGAACCTCCCCCGCAAGAACAGTATAAGACATTTTTGAACTTTCTACTACAATCCTCTAAATAAAAGCCCTAGAAAATTTCTGCTTTATCATGCATTATGTCCTTCTTTAAGTCTGGTCAATTTATGTGTCATACACTGTGCACTCAGGCTTAAAGAAGCCAATCATTTTTAATTTCATACTTGGTACTGTTGAGCAAGTGCTCTCCAGAAGACGTGAGGATGAAGTCCTTCACATCTATTTAAATGAAGTACTTAAAAATGGGTATTTTGTGACCTTTGAATATATGTATTTGTATTAGCATCATGAAGAGAAATGCTCAATATCTTCATATTTCCACACGGCCAGTGAATCATTGAATCATTACAGCCTGGCTCAGTGCTGTACTCAGCAACACAATGTGCACATTTCTTTACATTTTAGCCCAAGCACAGGAATCCACATTTGTTTTCTGCTTCCAGTATAAAGTGACACAAAACCCGGGAAACTTATGTCCCTGTGTCAGCTCTTGAACAACTGTGCCCCACTCTCTCCTGTTTCACCTCTACAAATGACCCCTTTTGCCTCTGAATGACATCACCTACACCAGCTCCATCCTACGACGTTTCTTATATCACACCTGATGCCACCATTTATAAATTAAGACAGAAGTACTTATTCTGCTGCTAAACAAAAAAGAGGACACCTTAATATTACTACACCTAAGCACAATGTTATTACTCATCTAGTCCTGCACACAGTCTCTACACAGCTATAAACTATTTTAATAAATCCACCAGGGGAAATAATGGGAAGAACGTCTTCTCTGAAAATAAATATTTATACATATTATAAATAAATCATTTCAGAACAAGGTGAATATTTTGTGTTAAGAGTCGAATTGAAGAACTATTTATCCTAAGGATACCTAAATGTTTGGTACAATTAATGCCATGAATTTCTAGTCCCAGGCAGTTAAGCATGAATGCAATTCTATGAATTTCATTCAGATGTTTCATTTCTTTGCAGGCTTAAGGATTTTTATTTTAATTTTTTTAACCAGCCATGTCCATAAATATCTAACCCAGATACATCTTTCTTCCCTCACCAGTAATAAAATTAATTTAAGTATTTTGCATTCTTTCCATAAAAAATACCTGCATTTACTAGATTGCCTTTTACTAAAATGAAACAGCAAATTAATAAGCACACTCCATCTACTTTCCTCATGTCCTACAATATGCACAAAGCAGGAGCTTTACCACATATAATTTTAGAAGTGTACAGCCTGGTCTTTATTGGTCTTAGGAAGAACTCTTCAAGTTGATCCAAGTTCAGAAAATGCCTCTAAGTAATACTCACATAGATTCCACCTCCAATTAAATACCAACACAACTGCATCTATAATTGAATTTATGCATGCATCTATATATAAACTCCAAATCAAATGGTTAAGCATGTTAAAAAGAAGCATCATGACAGATATAATTAGTTATTACTCCATTTAACTCCATCAGTAATGTTAAAATCTGGGTCAAGGCAGAATGAAAATGCCACCAAGAGCTTGCTGCTCTGCAAACCTGCCTGAAGCCACCATTCATTTACACATCAACCCACCACAGTCCTTTATGCCCAGAGAAAAAGGGGGATGACAAGAGATGGACTTTAATGTGGATTTATTCCTCAGCCCACCCCATCTGACAGCACAGGATGGAGCAGAGGGACATGTGCATCCTGAAAATTGGGGCTGCGGGTTGGAAAGCTTTACCATGGCATTGTCACTCTGATGTTTGTGGCACGATGGCATCACACACGCTGATTGAAGCATGAATGGCACAATCTCAGTACACAGTTTTACTGTGACCTGTAAATTACACAGCCTGTACATTCTCTGCATATTTGAAACAACTCAAATGAATTGGTTACAGAAAGGATACATTGAACCCGTTCCACTGACAATCAGCCATGGAGTGACTCTCCCTTTCTCCAAGAAAACAAACCTTGTAACTTGGGTTAAATACGCACTGGCAAAGAGTCATTCCACAAAATTACCAACAGGATATGGCCACAGAAACTCACATACTGCTACTTTTTCTTTCACTTTCAGAATTTTGAAAATGTGAGTAACACTTCACCAAAAGGAATACATGTTACTTGCTTCTGGGGATATCAGCCCTCCTGGTCTGATCTGCCTGAGCAATAGCAAGAAAAAGAATTTTAAATTGGAAAAAAAGCAATTCCCAAGAGTCTGCATGATGCTAAAATACAGCTGATAGTGCAACACAAATATGATATACGAGAGATAACTGAACCCAAATCACCCCAACTGCATCGTCTCAGAAGCCCCAAACACTTTTCTGTGGATTTAAACTCAAAAGCAACAATGTTCATGGGCAGAAAGTCAAAAGATAGTGGATCTAAATCCCAGCTTCACTTGGTTTATCCTTTTTATGATCTTGAGCATGTCTATTCTCCATCCTGTATCAGTCTCTCCCTTAAACTCAGATGATAATGCTTAGCCAGTTCTGCCCTGAGCTCTGTTATCAACAGACAAAGATTTTTTTTAAGTTACAAGCAATCTTATCTATGCTTTCGTTGGAAGTACTTAAAGAAGAAGTATCAAGAAAAAGTCAACAACTTGCTTCCTTGACTATATTATTGACAAATATTCCTCAAGATTCTGATCCTCTTCCCCAAACAGGAATGTGCTTTGCTAACAGCAGACACACGCAGCAGCTCCTTTTCCACGCACTGACATCCCTGAGGTGAATCTTTCCCAGCTCTCAGGAGTCACTGGAATGATCTCCGCCCTGCACACATGTGAGAAGCATTTACATTTCATACATTAAAGTGAGCACATAACAGCCTGTGCAGTAATGCACTCGTGCCACTCAGCCAAGTCAGAAGCCAGCTCACGTCATTGTTGTGAGGAGAGAAGGGAAGACACCCAAAGAAATCATCCACCCTTTTTTAAACACTGCAAGAAAGGTCTGGCCCAGTGGTGAGATGTCATTCTAAGTAAGATGGCAAAGCAAGGAAGCACTTCAAAGGCCATGAGATAAACCAGAAAAAACATTAAAAGCTGTCTTCTTTCAGGGATCTATTCATTCACCTTATGGACACAAAGACAAAATGTTTTCATCTGGGTCCTGATCAGATTTTTCAGTGTGATTAACAAAGAAAACAGATATAATTTGTCACCACTAGATGAGTTTCTCAGCTTTGTTCAGCTACACAGCCAGACATTACGGGAGAGTGTAAACTCTTTAAACTTCACTGAAAGACACAATTCTAAGCATTACTCACTAATTTTCCACCCCCAGGATTTCTTTTATTTTTTTCCCCTGCAATAGCTTTAATTTTTTTAAACATTACCATTAGGACTGCCTGCAGAGTTCCCATATGTCTCCCACATATGCCCCATATGTTACCTACACATGTAAATCCCCTACCAGCTTCTATTTGATGCTCTCTTGATTGTACAGCCACAGGTAAATAATGGGGGTTTTTTGAGATTAATTAAAATCTTTTAATTGAAGCTCCCCATATAACTGTTTTCCTTCTACAATTTCCTCCCCCAAATCCTTTCTGATCTTTGTTTTGCTTGCCATGATACCCCATTATGTACTCTTGAACACAGATATCTAATGTTATACCCAGATGAATAAAACTTTGTCCTACAAGCTGAACTCATAGAAACAAACAGCTGAAACTGCTCCATACAGCTGCTCAGCTGTTTATTACAATTCTTTGGCATCTGTATGATCCACAACTGATTTATATGTATATAAATATCTATAACTATATACTGTGTATATAAGAAAGCATATATTTACACACACACTTCATACTTTGATGAAAATATTGAGGGCCAAGCAGCCATCAATCCCTGTACATCTGATTAGACACATGTCCATTGACTTTGTTGTGACTGCACCAGTTTAATCCACCTACTATGTAATTTATTGATTCTGATTCCTTAATGACACACGGCTTACAAAAACTAGTACTTAAGTCAAATATACCTTACATGAAGGAACCCCATTGTTTTATTGTTGACCAAAGCCTATCTAACTACAGGCTGCTGGTAGGAGAGGCAGTCCTGCCCTCTTTTCAGTTTCTTCTCTGCATCCCTCTTCTTCAATACAAAAAAACATTTTTATTCCTGGTAGGATTAGCTTTCAGCTCATCCCATAGCTACACAGTTGCTGGAGTCAACACAAGGGAGGGCCCAGAAAGTGAAGCCAGGGACTACAAAGAGAAAAAAGAAACAGTACTCAGATTTTAAACTGACCTAAAATGGCACTACGGTTTCAGTCAACTATAAAACCACTGCCTTGCTATATAAAAATATAGGGAATTACTTTATCAATTGATCAATCAGATGTTCCCACAGCGAGGTTCTGCTATCCATAAACTCCAGCCCTGCTTCCACCACCACTGATGGAAAATTCAGGATTCAGGTAAACCACCGTCTTCAACTATATTAATTTAACACTTCAATTTATCCACTGCAAAAACCAGGTTTGAACATTCCACACTGTTTTACAAAGCTCAGGAATATTCTGGTTTTTTTCTAAATATTAAGCGTGTTTCTCGAGAAATATTATTCGCATCACAACCAGAGATTCTATGGCCTGATAAAACAGCAGCACTTTCTCCTTCAAGACTATAACTTTACAGTTCAGTCCCACCTTTGTACTGTGAGGGCTGAATAGACAGCAAAGCAGCAAGAGAGAAGAGAGAGAGGAACGGCACACGAGATGCTGATCCATTTTCCACAACACAACACCCAGTGCTTTTATTTCCCTAATCAGCAAACCCTGCAGGAAAGCTGGAAGCAGAAAGAAGGAGGAAAAACAAATCCAGCAACTCTTCAGGCCTACGTCTGATTCTGCACCAGCAAAACTCTTCCAGCTCATTCCAGTTTTATCCATGGGATATTTATTACCACTTTTTCCAGCCCAGTGTAACTGTGCTTTGTGGCTATGGAAGTATCTGTACTTGTTAACAATTCTGAGACAAACACTACCTGCAACACATGAACTAAATAAACTTCTGCACTGAACCTTTACTCAATATATTCTAATGTTCACAGAGTTTTGCAGACTTCAAATTGATTTTAAAAAGAGTCTCCTTGATAAAAATAGCCTTATGGGCTTCAGAGAGCTGTCATTGATCTCCTAAGTGAAAGTCAATTCACAAATTAGGACATAAAATATTTACTGAAAACAATAGTAATTTCTCAGTTTTCTGAAGATCAACACAATTCAATACAGCGTGGAGGAAATCATAGCACGTGCTCCCTGACAGTGAAGTGCATTTACAAATCCACAAATTCAACACGACACTGAGAAAAATCACACTGGGAATGGAAGGGGATGACTGCACTTGCAGCTTTTGTAGAATACAGATGTACTCGGGATAGGAGTAGATCAAATGGTGGTAAATATGTGAGAGTTGAAGAAATTTTCCTTACACTTCCTGGGACATTATTATTACAAGCTGCTAAGGTAAATTTTGCAGAAGACTACTGCAATTCTAGACTTTGTCTAATTTAAATTACACTGCCTATATTTTAATCAAAAACAAGGACTACACCTCCTGCTAGAAGTAGACATAATACTCTGATTTTAACAATTATCCAGATATTTGCTAGCCCAAGAATATGTGAACTGTATCAACATGTGTATCACTGAAGAGTCAAGTGATATTTGCAACAAACAGCTACACCTTGGAGCAAAAGAATAACCTTTTATAGGAAATGTACAACACAGATGCACTATAAACTAAATAAAAACTTACTAGAAGTATGCCACCGCTGTGGTTTGTCTCTGTTGTGGAACCCAGACCTAAATAAACTGTTAAACACTTAGTGTAAAGGTATGCCAAACATTTCTCAGAACTTTCTTAAGGTCCCAACAAAGAGTCAACCTTTTTTGCAAAATGAGGCCTAGGTTAAATATTTTATTTGGCTCCTCAAGATGGACTGAGAAGTTGGGCACTAGCTCCAGATCAGTTCTTGGACTCACATCAAACATTACCCTGTCATTTATCCAGTCAGTCAAAACAATGTTTTCCATCTAAACCTTTAATGTTTATGTCCTGAAAAACTGCTAATTGAATCCAGTTCTTGAAATCCATTTTTAAAATCTATACCATCTAAATTAGAGATAATGAACAGAAAAGATAAGCATTGAACAATGATTGCAGAATTAATCCTATAAACAATCAAGCCAAAACAGAAGACTGCTAGTTTCATAGAGCCAAAGAAAATTAAGATTAAATAGCATTTGTCAGTTCGAGAATAAACTTTTAAAAACACTGGATATACAGATTCTTCTAATTCCAAACAATTTTAGAACTCAAGAGCCCTCAAACTGCTTTTCCAATCAAAAAGGGTAATCAAAACCACACAGAACACTTAAAACTATTCCTAGGCAAGAACTGACAACATGTCAGCTGAATTACTAAAATTCATTGTTTTCCTTAAACATGTGAAGCTTCCTTACAACAAATGACCTTACGTGAAACAACTCTCCATTAGCTAAAGCAGAAAATACCTCAAGCTGTTCAACTGGAGAAACAGGCCAATGTTTCCTATAAGCTTCCAATAACAGAGCTGGTACTCAGTGCCTGCAAGAGCTGCTATCCCTGGAACAGTCCTAAAAAGACAATTTTGCCTTCATCCCATGCTCTGCACATTCCCTTCCTAAAGTACAAGATGACAAAAACCCCAAAAACATTCCTTAAGGTTGTACCTGCTTCATTTGGGGGCTGACCACAGTGTGTAAAACCACAGCCTGGTTCTGGTCACAGCCCCATTCCCCTCAACACACTGATACTGTCACAGGCACAGTTCCATTATATGCTTAATCCTCAATAAAAATAAAGTATGAAACAAATTTGAACACAAAACATAGAGGTGAGAAAGACAACTCCCTAGACAGCATTTTCCTTTAAATAAGGCTACAGACCATTTTTAATGTTTCAAAGATAGGCAAGTCTGAGCACTCATTGCTCAGGGAAAGAAACTATTAAAGCACTGCATCAACACAGCAATAACCTGAGGAGAAAGCTACAAAACACTCGGTAAAAACAAGGCAGCACTGTTTCATGCAGCAGTCCCAGCTACGCTCATTTTAGGAGTTTTATTTCCAAGTGTAATATAGAGACACTGACAAATCTCCATGAAAACTAGATTACAAATCTAGTGCGAGCAATTCCAAAGTAAAACATAAGCAGATACACTTTACTTTTCCTGTAAAAATAACATACTTGGGAAAATCAGTATGAAAACACCTCTCTTTATTAAACTGGCATTAAACTGGAGGTATTTCTCGTGCACCTAAAGTAAATATAACGACTCTTTTAACATTTTCAAAAACATTTCTTTTGCAAGCTGGTTAGATACACTGTATGTACAGATGAGCATTTGCAGTGTAAAGCTATTCTTCTCTAATCACTTACCTTCATGTACTGATGCTTCAGGACACACAGTATCATTTATGTGCTGGAGGACTTAATACTTTGAAGAAAAAAGCTAGTTCCAAGTATCCTGTATTTTTTAAATGAAAGCTCTAGCAGAATTTCCAGTATTTTTTCCCTCTAAACCTATTTACCTGGGATTTTACATGGAAAAAGGCATAAGTTTTAAGTATTTAAGACCGGATTATTTTCCTTCCCAGCATGCAGGTGAACCGTTTTTATGGTATTTTAAATTATCAGAGGTCAAGTGGTCTTCTGGAGGAGGGCAGCACAAGGCACTTCACGCAAGAAGTGTGAACAATCATAGAATCATGGAATATGCTGAGTTGGAAGGGACCCACCGGGATGGTCGAGTCCAGCTCCTGGCCCTGCACAGGACACCCCAAAACCCCTCCCTGTCCCTAAGAATGTTGTCCAAAGACCCCCTGAGCTCCGGCAGCCCTGTGGCTGTGACCACTGCCCTGGGGAGCCTCTCCAGCGCCCAACAGCCTCAGCTGAGGAAATCGCTTCAAAACCCCAACAAAACAACAACAATAAACAAACAAAGAGATCAAAACAAAGAGTGTGACAGTTTCTTTCGAGTTTACACCGAGAAGACGAAGGGAAAATAAACAGCAAAGTTGGGGTGCGGTGGCTGAAGTTCGCCCAGGCGGCTGCGGGGCCCGGGCCGGGCGGGCGGCGGAGCCCGGACACGCCGAGCCCGGGGCCGAGGCGAACCGAGGGGAGGGAAACCTCGCCCTCCCCTTCCCTGCGAGGCCTGAGCGGCCGCTCCGGCCCCAGGTTCAACCTCAACGACACCCGGAGGAGCCGCTCCCGCCCCCCGCCCGGGCTGGCCCCGCGCCCCCGGCCCAGCCTCACCTGTCAGCCGCAGCTTGACGGGCCCGTTCCGCCGGGCCCCCGGGTTGGACATGGCCCCGGCCGGGGCTCCCCCGCCGCTGCTCCGCCAAGGGCTCGGGGGAGGCGCGAATGGAGCCGGGCCGGGCGCTCAGGGCAGCGGCGGCCGCCGGAGGAGGAGGAGAAGGAGGAGAGGCCCGGATGTGCCCAGCGTCGCCATGAGCGGGGCCGGGGCCGCGGAGGAGGAGCGGAGCCTTCCCCGCTTCCCTCCGCTTCCCTCCGCTTCCCCGCCCCCGGGCCCGAGCACAACAAAGCCGGGACGGAGCCGCACGGACGGACGAGCTGGCGGCGGGCTCGGCTCGGCTCCTCTCTCTCCGTCCCTCCCTCCTGCCCCGGGGAGGCCCTGCCCGCCCCCCGCGCCCCGCCTCGGGTCGGCCCGGGAGCCTGGGGGGGGACGGCATCAGGTGGCGGCGGCGGCCGGGGAGAACGGGGGAATGGCCGTGTCCTGGGAGAGCTGGGGATCGGGAATGATGGGGGGAATGGCCGTGTCCTGGGAGAGCTGGGGATCGGGAATGATGGGGGGAATGGCCGTGTCCTGGGAGAGCTGGGGATCGGGAATGATGGGGGAATGGCCGTGTCCTGGGAGAGCTGGGGATCGGGAATGATGGGGGAATGGCCGTGTCCTGGGAGAGCTGGGGATCGGGAAGAATGTGGGTGAATGGCCAAGGTGGAGAGTTGAGGATGACAGAGTTGTGTGGGGAGTTGGGACAGGAAAATCAAGGGTACAAATGGGAAAAGATATGGCAGGAGAATATGGTCCCATGCCTCTGGTCCAGGGCAGTATTTCCCATGGACAGGGTGTGACAGACCAGCCCTGGAAACTGTTAAACTTTGGACCAATTTAGTTCTTATCTGCACTGTGTAGAAATCAGCGGTTGGGTTCTGTGACCTGCCATTCTCAGAATAATAATAATAATAAACAAATAAAAATGCCTTGCATCCATGCCATGTGGCCTAATTTAACTCCCACCCTGCGGGGAAGGTGACCCTTTCCAGAGTTTTCCCAGCTCTGCAACAACACTTCCCTTGAGGGGAACTCCATCAAAGTCTTGAGCAGCTTTCTGCAGGGCCAGAGGGGCATCAAGGGTGGGAAAAGCTCTCAGAAAAGCTACAAAGGTTGCCACAGTCAAGGTTACTTTAGAAGTCTGAGCTAATACATCACACACCTACTCTTACTAACAACCTTACTAATACTCTACTCGTTTGGTCATGTCACTGCTTTGGCTTCTTCCTGCTGAAGTAACCTGTGAAGTATTATCATGTGGGTAGTCAGAGATGAGGATCCAGCTATGATCAGGACCCCAACATGGGATGAGATGCTTCACAGAGTTCATCATGTGGCTCTTACAAAGCCCAGAAGGTTCTGTCTCTGCAGTTGCACTGAGCTGAGCTGGAACCGTGTCTGGAGTGGTCCCATCCTGACAGAGCTCAGAGCTTGGACCTCGTTAATTCAAGCCTGGGGTGTGCAACTGGTTTTTGTTCCAGTGAAGGCCTTGGAAGTGGAATGTGGTTCTCAAAGCTTTCCTTCCATAAAATGTGACCTCTTCCACATTGTACGTGGGGACTCACTTCTCCTTTCTCCCAAAGTGTCTTAAGTGCCAGGTTTTTCCAGGTGGAGGTTTCCAATGCCACCTGCAGTAGTGGCACTGCTGTTCCAATGTCACTTCAACAGGGAGCAGAGGAGTCCTGGGATCCCTTCCTTGGCCAGGGCTGTGCCTGTTCCCTGTGCCATGAGCTGTTTAACACAAAACTAGAAAATGTAAGACACCAACCTCCTTCAGAGCACAGGCAGAGCACGAGAGGAAGCACTGGTGCTCTGCAAAAAAGAAGAGAATTTCTTTGTTCAAAAGAAAAGAATTTGAAACAATTTAAGTCTAAACTGCATTTACTACAAAACATGGGCACAATATATGTATGAATTTTATGGCTTTATATTGCACTGAAACAGTTGAAAAGTTACTTTGTAATGGTTATGTAAATTCGCACACACCCTAAAGACATTCCAGGTGTCCTGATTCCTGCATTAAAAAAAAAGGAAGAAAAATCAGCATTTGTAATTGAAGGTCATACTATTAAAGTTCCAATCTGTTACAAATTCACATAGCCAGGTCATTATCCTTTTCTCAAACCAAGTTTATAAAGCAAATGGCTGATGGTTTGCAAATATTGCAACATTACCTGCCCACTGCTAAACTGAACAAAAAACCAAAAGCATAAAACTACTTGTCACATACTTAATGTATTTCTAGGTTTTTCCTAACACGATGATAATTTCTGGGGTCTTACAGTGCAGTTTGGACCCAAAATTCAATAATTCTGATATAATTTGACAAAAGTGTTTAATATTATATTAAACACAGAATTCTTTCTACATGATCTTTTTCTAATGGATAACTAGTGTGTCAGACATTAATTGAAATGCCAATATTTTTTAAAAACCCATTGGGATTAAATACAGTATTTCATTGTTCAGTAGTTATATGAGCATTTTAGTGCTTTCATTAAAAGTGTTTTTTAAAGGTCATGAAGCATACTTGGTTTCAAACTGCTTTTCAGAAAGCAACTTGCTGAACTATAAATTTCTCTAAGATTTTTGGACACGCTGCTCACCTTTCAGTGAAAATACTGTGATATATTGAAAGTGTTAGAGCATTAACTGACAGTCTGTGCATTTGGGTCACCATATAAAATGTACTGTCTGCAGGATGGCTGCTACTGCTGCACATTTGTCTAGAATATGTGCCATATTTTATTTATTTATTTTTAAAAAACCAACATGACTCGAGCGTTTTTACAAATGCATCTCAAAAACATCAGTGACACCTGGCACAGTCCTGTAGAGCAGGTGTGTATTTAACAGGGGGACAAGAGGGGCTCCAGCTCCCACCAGCCTGGCAGGGCTGTGTCCCACTTGGGTCAGGACCAGGTCCTGTCGTGACTGAGGTGGGGAGAACGACCTGGACCAGGCTGTTCGTGGACACACAGAGGCTCCAGATGCCACCTGCTGCTCCCTCCCTTCTCTCTTTGTGCCAGGGGCACAGTGGCTGTGCCTTGGGTGTCCCACAGGTGTTTGTGCCCTGTCCTGCTTCCCAGCTCATGCGGAAATGAGGATTTTCACTCCCTGTTCCCCTTCACTGAGTAGAGCTGCCAGGCAGGATTTAGGCTGAGCAGCTCCTCGAGGAAGCAGTGCAAGATCTGCAGGGAGCAGATGAAGGGAAGCCTGGCAGAGCACCAGGAACTGCAGCAGTACAGGGATGCTGACAGTCCCTGATGGTTGAAAGTGCTGCTTTCCCAACCAAGGAATCCCACTGGAATGTTCTGATCCAGCGGTCCTTGAGCCAGCACTGTCGCCCAAGTTCTCAAAATATTCCCAGATTAACGGAACTGATACCTCACTGATCCTGCTTTCTGTTTCAGAAGCCAGGAGTTTGCAGTAAATTGTGTCTTTATGCAGTTCCATTCCAGGAGGTTTCAGGGCTGGTCCTGTGAGAGGGACAAGCAAACACCATCAGTGCTGCTGACAAGAGCCCCGTGTTGCACTGCAGGCTGATTGCACTGAGCACACATCCTTGCAGGGTGAGGCGCTCGCTGGGATCCACAGGGATGGGAGTGCCTTGCATCACCCTGCAGATCATTTTGGATCACAGCCTTGCCCACGGACTTGGGAATTCCATCCAGCCTTCTTCAGCCAGAGCTTCACAGCTGAGCTTCCCTCTAAAGGATTGGGGAAATGTGTAGAGAAGAGGCAAGGTCAGGTATCTTTAGGACACCAACAGGGCTGTCAAAGAATCCATAAGGAAAAAATAATATAGTAGTTAGTATCATTATGATATCATATCAGTGGTATTGGTATCATATGAGTGAAACTTTCGAAGAAGTATTGAGAAACACAAAAATTTCTTCTGTTCCATGGCTGCACAAAAAAGGGCTTTGATTTCTTGAATTTACCAAGAGGAGGAAAGAGAAGGTTTTGCTTTCACAGATAGTTCCCAAAGGATTTAGTGGTTCTGGACACTGGGAAATGCATACAAACATCTTTAACCAAATAGTGTTCATTTTCAGAAGAGGATGGTTGTAGTTAATTTTTTAGAGGTGAGGTCCTCCCCATCTTTAGAAATGGAAGAGTATACTGGAGACTCATTCCTTGGCACGTGGAATGTGTTCAAAGCAAATCAACATTCAGTAATTACATTCCATTTCTTTCAGTATATAGGTTTAATCACAGCACATTCCTTCAGCATCAATGAGAGCTGGCTGGTATTATATCACATCCTTCCTCAGCTTCTGTAGTGATATCAAGAAAGCAAGAGAGCTCTGCCCCTATTATTAAGATCTTGTGAATAAATTATAAGGTTAAAACTATTTGCCTGAGACAATTTTTAAAAATAAAGATATTTTAAGTTATCTGGATTGTATTTACTTCTACTAGTCATCATTTACTAAATTTCCCAGAGCCTGACATGGTTGAATTATAGACACTACCCCTGGAGATCATGGAGTTAAAGATGAGTTGATCAGTAGAGATTTACACTTCCATTTCCTCTTTCTCTATGATGTATTTCCATTGGATGTGCAACTGATAATGCTAAATGCCTATTTTGCCACCTAATGGTGTAGTTCTAGGAAATAAAGTATTATAGCAGATTACACCTTGGCAACCTCATAAATTTTTAGATTTATCAGGTTCAATAGCATCTAGAAAGAGATATATTTGAAATATTTATGAAAGTCTGTTCCCTTTCTTATCACATCAGTATTTTTTCTTTTTTTGCTAAAGCTTTGTTAATGTGGCAAAAAAAACCTTAGAAAAATGAAATTGTGAAGAATGATGAATGTTTCTACCAGCAGTTTTCTCTGCCTCTTTGTTAATTTGCCTGATTAACTGGTTCCCTTTCAAAGCATTCATCAACTCCTTTGCTTGCAAAGGGCATTGTTCTCCTGGTCTGCCTCTTTGGCACAGGTTTTCCTTCTGAACCTTCCCTAAGCCAATCATAACTTCTTACTGTAGCTAAAGTACTTCCTGAATTCATTGCAGATCTATCAGCTTTTTTGTCCTGTTCCTGAATGGAATTCTGTCCTCCAGGAGGCTTTCTGTCACCTTCCCTGCTGCTCTTCTGTACAAAAGGAGCAAACCCTGCTGCCGTCACGTATAAAATGCTTCTGCCTTTCAGGAATCAAGAAGAGGTACAGAACATTTCACTTTGTACAAGATTCCTTTTCTCCCTTTGCAGATTATGAAAATTGTCAGACTGGAGGATTATTTGTGTTGCTGGTGAATTGAACAAACTACATTAAAGCATTGAGATGCACATGCTTAAATATCTGGTTTTACTCTGTCACTGTTGCTGCTCAGAGACAAAGAGAGTTAACCCAGCAGTGGAAGACAAACCTATCGCAGCTCTGGGATGAAGAAACATGTCTAGACAGGGGCTCTGCTTCTCACTAAGGCTCCCTTTGGCATCCAGAGACAATGTTTATGCAAGAGGTCAAGATTCAATCCATTTCTCATGCTGGAGCTGGAGATGAAGCTTTTCAGGAGAAGAAACTAGGAAGGAAATCTCCACCCATGCTCTGGCTACTGCGAGAGGGGACAGCAGCTCGGAGCAGAGACACTGTGGCCCTTGGAGACAGGATGTGTCTTGGGGAAATGATGTGTCTCTGAAGGGAAATGACTGCAGCTGTGGCTACAAAAAAAATGCATGAGCTTCCATATCACAGGATTTTCCAGTGGTTAGTCACTAAGATAACTTCTAAGTCCATCCATCCAGAACAGATTAGTAACTGATGCACAGATATTCCATGCAGTTCTCTAGCCGTGTTAGTTCCTCATCATGTCCTGCAGGACAGCACTATCTTAATGTGACTTTAGCAGAAAAAGAAAAGGGAGATTTTAGAGGCAGGGAGGGAACACGGAATAAATAGATGTGTTGCAGTTTATTACTAGGCAGAGGCTGAAATCCCCTTTCTGAGAGAGGTAAATCTGTTGTAATAAACCATGTCCTGGTGCCTGGGCAAAAGGCTGGAGGTGACACCCATGTGCCAGCCCAGCTCCTTGTCTAGCTCATGTCACCACTGTTCTCTGCTGCAGGATGTGTCTCACAGCCCAGGACCCAGTGGCAGGTGCTGCACTGCATTTTAACAGCCCAGCACACAGGGCAGAGCCAAGTTTCAGTCTCTGAGCACAGTGATGTATCTTAGGCTTAAAATACATTCCCTGACTTGCCTTACATTCAAAATCCATGAGACTGCTGACTTGAAGTACAAAATCAGCCTCCAAAAGTCCTGGGCCAAAAAAGAGCTTTCTGTCTGAAAAAAATTTTCTTCTTCTGTGATTTCCACTTATTTATCCATAGAACACTATCAATAATACAATTTCTTTTCCAGACTGTTGGACAATTAGCTTTGTCAAGTGCTTTGAAAGCTACGTGCTAAATATTCTGACTGAAATTACTGAGGTTTCCTGAAGAACCACATGTTCACTTCTGCAACTCTCTCATGTTGTGCTGTGTATGAAGCAACTGTAGAATCTCATCTTTAGATTTCCTTGGCTGATACAAAATAGGTTCCTAGAAGACCTTACAGAATAAGACAGTTGGAAAAAGTCTCTGAGTGACATCTATCAAGAACTTGGTTTGCTACTGTGCTACATCTGTCTGCAGATAGTGTCTGATTCAACTTGACATGGTGTGTATTGTCCCAGAGCTCAGACAAATGAAGTGTTTTGGGGAAGAATCTCAGTCCAAATAAGTATTAAAAGTGTTGACATCCAGCACTGTTTTAACCAAGCCACATTATTTACCCACTAAAGGAATATCAAACCTTTCTTATTACCTGTGAACCAGCATTAATTTGAAATAATTATTTTGTTATCTGCAAAAGGCAAGCTGTAAAATCTACATTGCAAATCTCTGAGTTTTAATTACAGGGGTGATGCTGAGAGGAGGGTGCCACTGCCAGGGATGCCAGAAGCTGACTCAGCCCTGCTGCCATAAACTCACCCTCAGCCACTGCTGACCAGCAGTGATGCACTGGCAGGTGTTTGCCTTGTTAAATCAGCCCTTGGTCTGCCCAGTAACACCCAGCCTGCACCACAACCTCTGCTTCATGCTTTGGAAAAAGTAACCAATGTTCTGTGATGCACCTTCCAGCCATGCAGCCATGGCAAGCAGAGAAGCTTTCCTGGTTCTCCAAAAGCCCTGGAATGTTGTCTGATAAGCCTTAATAATTTGGCATAATTAGCCTGTTCTCACTGGCCATCATGACTTATCCGAATATCCAGAGATTAACGTTCCAAGCTTTACAGAATTCCACGTGTCAGGGCTTATGATGAGGTTTAAGAGGAGCAATTTATCCCATTCTAACCTGTTGCTAGAGACAACTGCAGCTGCAGATAGGCAAGAGGTTGGCAGCAGACTCCTCTCATATGGGCAGGGAGAGCATCTTGGGGCAGTGTGAGCCACCTAAAACAGCCCCAACCTCGTAGTTCTGATTTTCTCTGTTTCTTCAAGCAAGTTGAAGATTTTCCATGTGTCTCACTCAAGTTACTTCCAAAGATTTCCATTCAAGAGACAAGATTAATTGCAGGAAATATATCAAATTATAACAATATTGTGTACTCCTACAGGTAGCTGAATCTGCAAGGTCGAAACCCAAAAATAGCTCACAAAGCCTTAACCCCATGGGATGATTATTTTCTGCCATGGGGAAGCAGGCACTAAGAGTCAGATGAGCTGTCTCAGACTGTGCAAACCACATCTACTCACAGTTCTGGGAATTGCTGAATGGAGCCCAGGTTGTCCAGCTTTGGAAACACTCTGCTTTGTCCTGCATGATGTCTGGAGACATTTATAAACATGTTACGTGAAAACTAAATCCATAAATAAGCTCAGTCGTGACACAAAAGCATTTGCAGGTTCAATAAACTCAACAATCCCTCTTTTTAAAAAGAAATCTTATTCCTAAAACTTTCTGAACTACAGAAATGTCTAACCTATCCACAGGCTGTACTGGCTTCTTTTGTGCTTTCTTTTCACAGAATCACCCACAAGTCCACTGTGAAATCAATTTGAGAGGATTTAAGATAAAGCTATCTCTAAAAATACCTCTAAAATATTTCATTTTAAAAGTTACAAAGCAAGGTTTTATGCCAGATAGGAACAGCACAGATATTTAAGTAGGTTAGTGGGTCTAGTGAAGTGCTAAAAGTAACCTAAAGCAAAATCTGTCACCATGTGTCTTGAATCATTCCTTTATTCCACTCTTGAAACCCTTTAAAATAGAACTGGAGGAAAGGTGGTTTTCTCCTTTTCTTTTTAGCATCAGAATTCAGGGGCAACGTGTCTAATTAGGCAGTGTGTCTAATGAAAGATGTGAGGGCTTGGCTCTGCAGTCAGATATAATCACCCTGCACGCAGACACATCCAGCCCCTCTGTGCACAAGTACTCATTCCCTGACTGCAAAATTTGGGTTTTTTTGAGCAAATGTCATCTCTCATTTGTTCTGCAAAGCACTGCACAGTTTGGTTGCTACAAATTTAACAAACATTTGGATTATGTTGCTAGAAAGACATTATGTTCCAATTTGGATCTAACACTCAGTGGGTTGACTGTGAGGAAGTAAGCCTTCCCTTTAGTTAAAATGGTTTTTGTTGTTTTTGTTTTTTTTAATGTCATGTTTATTCCTGGTTTGCTTTTTTCTGTTTGTAACTACAGCACACTGAATTCTGTTGACAGCTGCAAATCTGCTGTGCAACAGCAGATCAAATTTTGTGTTCTGCAGCAGGGTAGGATATCTGTATGTGCTCTTGGTTGTACTGAACAGAAAAGTTTTTGAAGATAGTTTGGACAAAATCTGATTTTTCTTAAGTAATTTCTAGGGTCATTTGCTATTAAAATTGGGTTTTCTAAAAATTTTTAGGTCCCCATTGTCAGTCTCTTTCAATCCCCTCTGTTTTTCCTTTCTGACTTAGTTTACATCTTGCAGAGTTGTTACCACTCCCCCTCTGCTTACATTTTCCTTCCCTAATCCCTGTCTGGCCCCAGACTGCAGGTGTTGATATGCACTTAAGTACAGATGGGGTAATAACTTCAGTTTAAGGAACTACATAAAACAGTATTTGTACACAGAAGGAAAATTCCTGCCCAATTCAAGTCAAGTTTGCAAAGCAGCTCTTCAGACGTGGAATGTGGCTGTCCTGGCTGTCCCATCCCCCTGCCCTTATTTCCCTGGACTGGCAATGTTCTCTCTCTTGTAAGTTATATGAACTGCAGCAATGGGGTTTTTTTAGCCATTAGGGGAAAGGAAATGACATATGGAGAGAATTCAAGTCCCTCCTCATTCCTAGAGAGTCTGTCCAGAAAGTCAGAGTGCTGAGCTCCATCCAAGTGTCGTTTCCTGCTCAGAATTGGGAAGGGGAGCTGGAGGTGGGAGGAGAGATGGATACGTAACATTAAATTGCTGCTTCTGATTAACAGCACATTCTGTACATGATTTCACAGTCTTGCTTTGAACAGGATTGAGCCTCTACAGCCCAAATATGTGTAGCAATCCACTGATGAAAGAGCTATTTTTACATCTGTTTCATATAGTGGGTAAAAATGAAGTGATTGGGATGGTGGAAATGTGCTTTGGAGATTACTGAAGATTTTCTGATAACTTTGTACCTCCAGTCTTCCATATGCCCACAGAGCATTATTAATACTCCCAGTGGTAGAGCTATTTTACCACTGTGAAGCTGCACACAAAGCAATCTGTTACAGAGAAAAAATTAGGCAATCTTCCACTATTTCATATATATAAATATATAAATGTATGCATGACTCCATGATTTATATATATATCAGACCTTCAAAAGACGACCCCATAATTTTCATTCCACATCGCAATGCAAATTGAGAAAGATATGAAATAAAGGAGAATGATTCCTCATTACACTGCCTCTTTTGTTGAGCTCATAGGTGTGATCCAAACTCCCTCACAGTGAAGTCAGTGCCACTGATTTTGCTTCCAGTGTGTCAGTCAATTGAAACTCTGTTCCTGATACGTGATTTACACATCACTTCTGGAGCTGGCCCATTGTTCTATTTAAATGATCAGCACAACATTTTAATGTGGTCAAGCAAGTTGTGCTGGGTAAGAATTAACAGGATTTTTCTCCATCCTGCTTTATTTTTTTCTCTCCCCTACTCGTCCCTTTAAATCCCAACTTCTCTTCCCTCCCACTAATGACACTCCCTAGGGCAGTGGGTGAACTGCAACCTGGAAAGAGGCCACGGCTCTTCCACGAAATCTTCTGGTTCTGCGGAAGAGCGTCCATTTCCTGGAGCCAGTCTGAGACAGACAGTGTTCTGCAGTCAGGAGCAGGACTGGAATCCAGTGACCCTTAATCCATAGGAAGTGCTACGAAACTCACAGCAAATCAATTCTCCCTCAGCTGTCCACAGGCTGAGTTTCTGCCCGCCTCGTGTCAGTGCCATTCTCTGGATCAGTGAGAAGGAAGTGTTTTACAAACACAGCTTTGCACACTTGGAGCTGGAGTGTTCTTGTGAATGGTTTTCCCTGAAGCTTCCAGTTTCAGGGGCTGCACCCCGCCCAGCCTAAGGAGGGGGTCCTCTAATTCCCTCTTCGCTTTTTTTCCTTACGTTTCTCTGAAGGCCAAAGGGTTAATGTGTTTCCTATCAGTTTTTAAGTGAAAGTCCCAACATTTTCCTCTATAGGTCAAATATAACTAGACACAATTAACCTTCATTAATTACTTCTGTTTTGACTAACAGTGCCTCTTTCCCAATTTACACACTTTCCAAAGTTTAGAGCTGTACTTAAATCTACATCATACCTTATCACAAAAGAGCTTCAATGCTCCTGGGATAATCCCATGTTCAGGAAAAGGATAACTGTGGCCAGAGGTGCCGTGGGTTAACTACAGGGACAGACATCAGGACTCCCAGGCTCCAGGTGAATTCTGCCAGCAACTTTCTGAAAGTCTGTGGATAACTTTCTTGTGTCTCAGCTAGCTCTGCTGTAAAATAGATTTAGAAACAGAAGAGATCTGTGAAATATTGTTGGGTAGTGAATTCCTTTTCCTGCAGAACTACAGCTGCTTCTTGCTGCTGATACACCACTGTGGTTCTGTGCAATTTAAATCATTCTGGATAGAGGAGCAGGAAGCAGCTTTGCTTAAGAGAATATTTCAGTCTAATTCACAGGAAAAGAAAAAATAGATTTCTACTGATTTAACCATTCCTAACTGTGCCACAGTTTAAACTATTCTTCCTGCAGGGGAAAGTGAACAGACGTGCTACTGAACTGCAGGACTGCAAAGTCCCAGCTCTCCTTCCAGAGCCTGGCACCTTTGGGAACAGCAAATGGAACAATCAGCCAGGCAGCATCTGCTGCCATCAGGATTTCAGAGGCAGTTACGTTTGCTGAGATCTCAGACTGCAATCTTGCCACCACTCCACAGATAAAATAGCATTAGCAACAACTGCATTCCAAGCCAGTTGATGTCAGCAGGGGTCTGTTATTGTTGCTCTCAGCACAGAGGAGTTGGCAGACTGACACACAGGCCACCAGACATTGATTCCAGCCCTTGTCCTGAATGAGACATTTGACAAATGAAGAGGACGAGCTCTTAAATCTGACTGGGCTATGCACAAAAAAATAAAATTCCCCCCAGAAAACCAAACCAAACAAACTAAAAACCAGGAGCAATAACAATTCTCCTCTTCCTTTTTGCTCCTACCACTTTTTTGAAGCTAGAGACACAGCCTCACAGATGATTGTGATCCTAACCTCAGAAATAGTTTGCATTTTCTTAGAATAAGGAGTGACTCACCCCAGTCACTTACTCATAATCATTGTAGGTTGTTGCTTGTGGAAATACATGCTGCCAACAGGGCTCACTGGTGGATAGGCTGAACACACTCTTCTTGGATAAAAACAAAGTCTTGGTCCCCAGAAAGTGAATTATTAAGCCACTGAGCTGTCAGGCATCTAAAGAAGAAATTGCAGTGTTCTATTATTAACTCAATCTATTGGATAAGTCTGAGACAAGTAATTCAGAAAAAAGAAATAGAGGTAGCACTATTGAACAAATGTTCTGCATTTACTATATACAGAGACAGAAAAGCCAAATTAATTGCATATACTAAAGAGCAATTAAAGGGGTTGTGTTTTGAAGTAAAATACTTTGATTTTAAAGGGGCTTTTAAAAGGTTGTATCTTATATTCGCTATTTAACCTGGATAAACACTTGGGAGTTAGCACTTAGATGTTTTGTCTAACCACACTGAGTGGCCTGAAGCTGTAGCTCGGTGTTTTTTGTCGGGAAAATGGAGCAGATCGCACCTGAGTGCTCCCGGCAGGATCATCCCCCCTCCGGCACCGCCCTCTGCCGGCCCCTGCGCTGCCCTACAGCGGCACAAAGTCCGGGATCCTGAAGCCCCGAGTGCTCACGGCTCTGCCCCTACAAGCGCTCAGACAGCAAATACGGGAAAGGAATGATTACTCCATTAAAGCTGACTTTGCATCATTGCTTTTATAGAGGTTAATTCTTTCAGTTCTCTACAGTCACAGAGAAAAATCATGATTTTCTAACTGATGCTTTAAGTGAAGGCTGGAGGTTTGACAACAAAGGGCACAGGATGCTTCACTGCAGGTGCAAAAATGCCCCGTGTGGTAGCCTTTCCCCCCAGAACAGCAAAGGATCCAGCATTGCAAGGCAGGTGCTCCTTTCCCCTGTGCACAGGTGTGGCACTACCAGACTCGGGTCCCAGGAGAGCTGTGGGACCGGTGGTGCCACTGTTGTCAACTGTCCACAGCTGCTTCTATGGACCCTGGGTGCCACCTGCAGCCTCACCCTTCAGTCCAGGGACAGGCAGGGCTGGGAACAGAGCACAGGCACCCTTCAGCCTCTGTAGAGACACCCACTGGCTTAGTACATGCTGCAGCTTTTTTGGAGGTAAAGAAAAACAATTGCAGTGGTCCAGGCCAAAGTATGAAGGTCATTGTGAATCAGTTCAGGATGGTGTGGTTTTTACAAGCCAGGCTCCTTCGTGACAGGTGATATCTGCAATCTCTGCTGATCCATCAGTGACAGCAATGTGTCACCAAGACCATGGTTTGAGCTGGATGCAGGAATTCCCAGAGCTTTAAGAGCCCAGCAGGACAATGAGTATGGCAGTGACTCACAGAGATTGCTCTGCACTAAATGGTATTGATGGTAACAAGATGTATAGGACTGTAATGCAGACAAATTATCTGCTGCCCTTTGTAACTTTATCACAATCCAGCAATATCCAGGATCCAGAGAGGTCCCAGGGCTGGATACCATCACCACCCTCCAGTCAGGGAGGGAACTGTTTGCCAGTACTTATGGGCTAGGGAGCAGCAGACCTGCCCCACACTAATGAAAGCAGGAGTGATATCATCTACATTAGCAATAACCCCTGTAAAGAAACCTTTGTTAGCAGCACACAGGAGTGAATTCTTCATGAAGCATACCTGATCTTCTGTGGATTGCCAAAGAGTTACACCCAAATCCACTTTTCTATGCATCTGCACACAAAAGGTGACTAATGCAGGAGACAAAACCAGACTCTTCCTATCAGGTTTACCTAGCAGAATAAAGGGTTTTTTTTTGTTTTGTATAAGACTTTTTTATTCCACTCCACCCAAAATCAAAGCCAGTGGGAACTCTGGGGAATTGCCTTCATATCAGAATTTTCTCCCCTACCTTTTATTAATAAAGTGAGATGCTGTGGTTTAATTAAGGCATGTTTATGAAACATCTAGCCCTGAACTCTGACCTCGCTCCTGCACCATCACTGGAGCTGGAGCCACTCAGTGAGCTGAGCCAATAGTTATTCCAGCACTCCTGGGAGGTTCAAGTTAAATAGCTGAATCCAAGTTTTTCCAAAAAGCTGGAAAACAGAACTACAGTTCCTCCTCTCCACTCAATACTCTTCCCCCTCCAAACCCCACCCCGCAACAAAACCCTTGAGGAACAAAATGGGTTCCTCTAAGTAATGATTTTAGATGTAAAGGGACAGTTGATTCCAAGAAAAAGCCTTCACTTTTGCTCTCTAGAGCAGGCGACTGCTTCAAAGCATTTTCTATGCTCTATCCTAAGGCTACCTGAACACATATAGAACTGGCTAACTGCTGTACTTACCTCTCCTCCAAACTATTACTTACAGTTAAGTAGCACTACTAGTCTTTAAATATTTCTCCAAGAGGCTGAAGCTAGTTTAGCAAAGTTATGCACAGGGTAAGATGAATCAGATTTCTATAGGGAGTACATGGAGAGAAGCAGCAGTTCCTTGGTCCTGTAACAGAAGGCTGCTGTATGCAGAAATCAGAGCTTGGGGTGACCAAGCTGTTTTAAAGCCACCATCTTCAGCATTGAACCTCTCATGGTTTAGACCTGCATTCATGCCATTATCTGTTTTTGACTGAGTTTATTTACCCCATCAGTCAGCTTTTAAGAGAGCAAGTGACACAGTTCAATTTGATGTACTGATAACACTTTATTGAACTTCAAGTAAGTCTTCCTTAAAAGCCTGTTCAGTGTATATAAATACACTGCAACAGGTCATGTAGAAGGTAAGAGGTTATGGGCAGGCCTGCAGAGCAGTGGCTCAATGCTTTGTGAGAGGCCTGAATTGCTCACAGGCATTCTTCTCCCCCACACAAGGACAGAAACAGGAAGTATTTACAAGTATATCTCATAGAATGAGGTTTACACTTAGAAATTCACAGATACATATAGAGTTTGAACTGTTCAAGTATGTTTCGGTTGGACAAAGTGCTACAGGACACAGAAAAACCAGTAAAGGCAAGAGGAATTATTAAGACAAAGAGGTGGCAGTCATTTGTGTGCTAAACCACTTGTAGGTGGTTGCAGAATTTGCAAGATCTAGAAGTTGAAAGAATTTGGGGTACTGTCCTGGATTTGGAAAGTGTAGCTGTCAGCAGTAGAGTCTGGTACAACATTTTGGTCTTCCTCCTCCTAGGAAGGGAAGAAAAGAAGAATATTGAAACAGCAGTAGCATTTTCATCTAGTAGTCAGTGCTGAAATAGAAAATAAAAGTGGAAAAGACCCCTGAAGCCACTCACTTCTGCTGAGAAATATTTCTCAATGATGGTGGATGAGGCTCTGTACACTTGTTCGTTTTCATGCGATTGGAGAGCTTCAATTCTGTCTAGACCCCCACACTCCTCAATCATGAGGCAAAGCTTTTCAGTCTCATTAATCTTCTCAGCAGCCTGCAAGAGAAAAATGTGGAATAACCTCAGGAAGGATAGATGGCAGCAACTACTGGAGAGCCATTAGCAACAACATGGACAATAAGTATATACTGCATCCACATACCAAGAAGATGTTGGAAACTGCATCCAGGATAACAAGCACAGTTTTGCTGTCTTTAGTTGAGAGAAGATTCAGTAGGGGTTCAAGAACACCAGCTTGGACAAGGTACACAATCTGGTCAATTGTTCCACCACTTGTGTAGTTTGTCACAGCCCACACTGCTTCCTTCTGAGATTTGAAATCCCCCTGTGAAGGTGAAAGCAGAGTGTTTGAGCACAGAGAAGTAATAAGAAAAAATACAACATAGTAAATTATAGGCTTTGTTTACCTTTCTCAGAATACCAATGAGATAAGGCACAAGACCATGGTCTACAACTCGCTGGATCTGATCCTGACGTCCAGCAGTGATGTTGGACATTGTCCAGGCTGCTTCTTTCTGAATGTTGTTTTTGTGATGAGAAAGGAGACTTGGAAAGACAGCCAGAGCTCCTGAGTCAATAACAATCTGCGTCTGCTCATCAGTACCTGTGACAATATTTCCTATGGCTCTTAGTGACGGAGTCTGAAACAAAGATGATTGGAATACTAAGAAAATTGATCAAAACCAGATTAGATTATAGCAAGCACAGTCATACTTGATGGCCATCCACTCTAAGCTTCCCAGTAAACAGCATGACCTGCTCTGTACAATGGGGTTTGGGCTCCTTGTTAGCATTCCACAGGCAGACGCTGATGTCTGTATGCAGAGACTGCACACCTTTCAAGACCAGTCTGCAAACAACCATCCATGGCAGAGCTTAGGGAAACCACCTGCTAAATACTAATGCAGTTTTATTATGCTCTAATTATAGTGTGCACAGAGCACTCTTGTAAACACTGTCCCTAGAATTTGGATCTGCAACAGCAATTTAAAAGTCAAGCTTTGGCAAATGTTGACTGTTGTGCTGGCCTGTGAGGTAAATCCAATGATTATATAAAGCAGCTTGATAGTCATCACCGGCAGCAGCCTGTCTCGTGTGGGGCAGCATCCAGGTAGGAGAAAAACTGAAGTCTCACTTGACAAAAATTAGAACAGGCACCTGGCTCACGTATGAAAAGAGCCATTCAGTTATATGGACACTACTCTCCCTAACTGCAGTCCTAGCCATGATTCAAATCAAGCAACAGCAGCCTGCATATCCAACACCTTACCATTATTGGCAGTTCACTACATCCCAGGAGTCTCACAAGCTGTGGCACCAATCCAGTTTTCACAACAACTTCTATCCTGTCATTGGAACCATCAGTGAGGTAGGAAATTGCCCAGCATGTGTCTGCCAACACCTCAGGGTCATCGTGGTGCAGGAGCCGCACGAGGGTTGGGAGGATCTGCTGGATGGCTTCTATGGGAGGTGCAGGATTCTTATTGCGACACAGGTTTGAGAGGGTCCACGTAACATTCCGCAAATATCCAGACTGCAACAGTTGAAATCTATGGTTAGCAATAGTTCAGCTAGGTTTTACTCAGTAATTGGAACTTGGATCACTCTGCACACTTACAGCCAGGGAAGAGAGGTCAGGAACAGCGAGGAGACTCAGCAGTGGCTCAATTGCGCCATATTTAATAACCAGGTCTCTGTAGGCAGAACCATCCCCTGGAAAAAAAACAAGAAAAAAAAGCCAGGTGAAGACCAGAAAAAAAAAGGACATGTGTACACAGAACCACTGTGTGTTAGAGGATTAATTCTTCTACTCCTTAAGAAGGGCTGGATAAAATACGAAGAAACAAGAGGACAACAGGACTACTGCCATGGTCAAGTCACATGACAAGCATGTTCAATCAAGCCACTGAACTTCGTCTTTTGTGCTGGAAGAGGAGGTAATAGAGTATGTTTTCTATACATCTTTTCCTAAGAGTTCATAACCATGCAGGGTCTTGTGTGTTTCTTTGGGGATAAACCTACAAGCTCTACACACTAGAAAAGAGCTTTCCCCACATATGGGGCTTGAAATGCATTATAATCATCAACTGCATGATTGGGCACTACAGGGTAATGCTGATGGCATGGCAGAGTTTGACTGAGGATTCTATTGCAAGGTATAATAAATACCTTATAATTGAGTTTAAAACTCTAGGGACAAGCTTTCAGAAAACCCCAATCAAACAAGGCTTTTAAACTATTTTCTCTGTGTGAAGATTCACTGTTCTCTAAAGCACAGCCATTGGAAATCCTAATACAGCAGATACAATATTTAACTGCATTATTTATTTTGACCATTTTTTAAAGTCTGGATCCAACACTGGCAGATCAAGTAAGCCTGAAAGAAGCATGAGAAATGACAGTTTATCAATACTTTCCCATCAGCAAGCAGCCATTTCAAAGCAAGGAGTATTGGGATCACATACACAATTATTTGAGTCACTGTTTCCTTCCTTCCCCCTTTTAACCAACACAGAGCAGGGCTCATTGCTGAGTCACAAAAACACTGAGATGTCTGAAAAAGGTTTGCGTTGTAGCACAATTAGAGATCCATCAAACCCGAGCTGGAATCAGGAAGCAGTGCCCACAATACAACCCACAGGTGGTGCCAGGCATTGCATGAGCCTTCTCATACCAGGTCTGAAGACAAAGAGCTGCTTGCAGCATGCTCTGCAACACAGGGCATGTCATGACTAGAAAACCATTGGGGCAGAGCTCCCAGGCAGCTCAGTACAGCACATGGCACAGCAGCAGTGATGTCCTCCCACCTTGGACAAGGGCACAGGTCTGAATTAGAGCTGTGTAGCTCATGGACTTACCTGCAATATTCCCCAAGGCCCACACAGCCTGCTCACTGATGTGAGTGTGTGGAGAGGCCAGCAGGGAAATGAAGGCTGGAATTGCCCCTCCTTCCACCACTGCCCTGGTTTGCTCTGAGGTGCCAGAGGCAATGTTGGTGAGAGCCCAGGCAGACTCAAACTGGATAGGACTGCAGTCTGCTCTGCCCAGGAACGAGACAAACTTGGGGATCAAACCAGCCCGAATTATGTTGTCTATTGGGGGTTGCTTCTCTCTTGAGAGGAGTTTCCTAAGGAGGAAGGCAAACAGAAAGCATTATTTTTGTCTGCAGACATCTGAGCAACAAACTAAAGTCTTAAAAGCACCATATAAAAAAAGTTTAGCATTGTCTTAACATTCAGAGAAGGCAACACAACTCAGTATGAAAGAGAAACGCAGACAAGCTGAACACTGGCTTCCTAGGCCTCTGTTAACACTGGGTTTGGCATGTCTTTGATATGTGAGAGGTTCTGTTCAGACTCTGAAGTAAAGCAGACCTGCAGGAGTCATAACACATCTGAACTGCTAGAGGCTTCTCAGCAGAGAGAGGTTAATGACTGCCAGAAGCAGCACTGCAGCAACATGCAAGCTTGCTAACAGATATTTTAGATTCAGAAGGAGAAATAAAGGTGGCAAACTTCAATCCCCAGTCATCTTACTGTTCACATTACTCTAAGGTTGATCACCACACTCACATATCAGAGCCAGGTGTGAACACAGTTTAAAGATATTTTACTTTGCTGTAACAAAGGGTTTACTATAATTACTCCTTCAAATCTAAGATGACTACTGCTTAATTTGCCACTACTAGAGTGAATTATTTCTTCCTACTAAAATATTCAGGCAATTTAAATATTCAAAAGCCACATGGTTTCAATAAAATTATGCGTAAGTCATGAGTACTTCTGCATTGTATATAAGACAGGGTGTTTGATGAAATACTGCCTGATAAAGACATAAGCAGGCACTTAGGCTCATAAATCGATTCTCTCACCTTGCCTAGTTACTGGCTTGCACAGCTGAGCTGGTTTTCTCTGAACTGCTTACCTGGCAGCTTGAGTAGCCTGTAGCTGAAGCTCCATATTATTACTATTAACTCCTTTGACTATTTCTTCAACTGACCAATGTGCCAAAACCTGTACAAGAGAAGGTTACATGAATGCTTCACTGGGAGAGTCACGCTCAGGAATACACACAGAAAGCTCTTACACAATACCATGAACAGGCCCCAGTTTACAGTCACTTCCCTTAGTACCACCACCATGTGATACTTCAAAACCTCATCAGCTACAGTTTTCTCTACAGTTATCTGAACTGCTGAAAGCTTTTTTTAATCAAGTGCTTCATACCAGTTACAGTAGGCTTAAAATGTAGCTGCAGCCAGCTGTGTCTCAAGAGTGCTGTCCATGAAGGGTGACAGTACAGGCCTGGGTTATTAATGCAGATGTGCTAGTCCTGTCCCACCCTCGAGAAGGGATTCATGCTGGCCTGGCTGCAGGAGCTCAGACTGCAAGACCCTCCAGGTGTGTCTATTCCGAGAGCCCACTCACCTGGTTTCCTCTGTTTTCCTGAAGGGGAGAAGTAGCATCGTCTGGTAAAGTGCTCACATTTCTTCTTTTAAGCATCTGGTCATCTTTCTTAGCTTTCCTCAGTTCCACATTGACTTCAATACGCCGCCTTCTCATTTCCTGGATGATAAACATTCTGAGTAAGTACTTGGTTCTTAAAACTTAGGTTTAAAGAGACAATGGCTGGCTAAAGTACTAACTGCACCACAGTACTCACTGTGCTGTCCTTTCCTTTATTCTTAAATCTGTTCAATCGAGCTGACGGTGTATTGGCATTCTCATTAGTAGACATCTTGCTTGTCAGATTTTTGAGCGGGACAGATAAAAACAAGCCTGAAAACAGAGCAAAGAAACATCAAGTTTACTCCATGCGTGTTAAATTTTAAGAATTGGATAAATACTCAAGAACAAAAGGCACTTGCTTGTATTAATACTATAACAACATCTGACTTCTGATCAACAGCTGTCTCTTTAAACAGCCAGATGTTACAACAAGCTCTAGCATCAACACAAAAGCAGAAGACACACTCACACGATTTTAAGACACTTTAAACCAAACACTGTTAGTTATTATTTTCGGGAGCAAGATAGATTTTTCCTTCCCACAGAAAACACGCACACGCTGTTAAATACTGTTTTCACTGTCACGTACTTTTACTTCACAGGATCCCACCCAGTCCCACCCCGATCTTTTAGACGAGAACAGCGAGCTCTCGTACTAGGAAGGTCCCCCCCGGCGGCGTTTGCCGTGCCGGTGCAGCCAGCAGCACACAACAACGGCTAAACGGGTAACGAGGCAAACCCCTGCACCTCGGCCATCCGCAGCGCGACTCTCTGCATAAGAAACTGGCTTCGCTTCAGCCACAACCGCGCCGGAGCGACAGCCCGCCCTAGGACACACCAGCCCCGGCAGCCCCAGTGCAGACAGCGGAGACGCGGGAGGCTCCGGAGAGAGGTTCCAGCCGGGACTGCCGGCGGAGCACGGCTCTTTTCACCAGGGCAGCGCAGGGCCCGTGTCCCCGCATCCTGGCCGCCCCAGCCCCGGTTCCCAGCTCCCGGTCCCGGCCCCGCACCTCGGCCGGACGCCGCCGGTCCCTCCACTGCTGCCGCACGCTGCCACTGCTCACGCCCGCCCCACGCGGCATTTAAATTTCCCGCGGCCGCGCCCTGCCATTGGCCAGTTCGAGCCAAAGCAGCCTTCTGATTGGCCGGTTTGAAACCAGCCCGGCTCGAGATGATGGGGAACGCCCCCCTGGAACGGCCGGCCGGACGTGACGTCTCCACAAACCCCGGTACTACAGCTCCCGGCGTGCTCCGCGCAAAAAACGCCGGCAAGCCTCTGTAGGGAGGCGCGGGGCACGCCGGGAGTTGTAGTGCGCGAGGCCGGGCTCGGCGAGATCCCGAGACTGGAGCGGGGACCGGGCTGGGGGAGTTGGGTCCCTGGAGGGGTCTCGCTCTGAGCGGTTTGGGGCAGAAACACCCATTGTACCTCAGGAACCGGCAGGGCACCGCCGGCTTTCCTGGGACAAGGGCGTGTAGTGACAGGACGCGGGGGAATGGCTTCAAACCGAAAGAGAGCGGGTTTAGGTGGGATATTGGGAAGAAATCCTTTCCTGTGAGGGTGGGGAGACACTGGCAGAGGTGCCCAGAGAAGCTGTGGGTGCCCCGTCCCTGGAAGTGTCCAAGGCCAGGTTGGATGGGGCTCCAAGGAGCCTGGGACAGTGGAAGGTGTCCCTGCCCATGGCAGGGGGTGGGACTGGATCAGCTTTAAGGTCCCTTCCGACCCAAATCATTCTGTGATTCCGCGGCTCCATGACTCACTCATTGTATGGTGCATAGAAATATAAAGAAGAGGGGATATGAGATTGCAGTTGAAAGCAGTTCTACAGCCATCAGCGCAGATGAAAACTAAATCATGCAGAATAACAAAAGAAAAGGATTCCTGTCCCTGTGGCACGGCCTGAAAAGGGATGGGATTGTTCCTGATGGCTTTGGCCAGCTCATGAGGGAGGGAATACAAAAGAACACTGATTTTCACAGGAGATATAATTAAACCCATAAAACTGTAGGGAAAACATGAGTCTGACAGCAGCCTGACATTTCAAGACACCTATAAAGTGCAACACAGAGAAGCGTCAGGGATGCACATCCATACGTCTGTGTGCTAAGCCATCACATTAAACCACTTACACCAATCTGCAGGTGCACACACGTGTGGAGAATGTTTGCTGGGGAGGGAGAATTACCAGTGACACCTCATACAGCCGGTTTTGGGCCTTACGGTGCTGAGCCTTATAAAAAACATCCACAAAAACAAGAGCAGGGAAGTCAAGAGACGAGAAAGCACATTACTAACAAATGGAGATATTTAACAAGACTAGTTTGACAGAAAAATAGGCAGTTCAAAAGCAGAAATGGAGGTCAAACACCTGCTCTCCTGAAGGATCGGAGGGTTGGCATGAAGAACTTCCACTGGGTCACGAATCGCTGGCAGTGCATGGTCTGGAGCAGTGAAATCTGGGCGCAGGGATGGGTGTTGGGGGCAGGGAGGGCTGGCAGTGCCTGAGACCCCCGAGGGGGTGTGGGCTGTGAGGGAAGTGACAGCTCCAAAGGCTCTTACCAGCGCAGGGAAGCGAGACAAGCGGACGGAGACTGGGCAGCTGGGGCAGGACAGCGGCCAAGCTGCGGCTGAGGTTATGGGACAGGGGAGAGTGTGCGTGAGGCGGGGAAAAGGGCCGTGAGGGGCCACAAAGCCTGAGGAGGGGAGGTCCCCTGAGGGGAGAGGGCCGAGTGTGGAGCCGCCGGGACTGGATGAAGTTACTGGCCGCAGTACAGGAGCCAGGGCCAGGCCCGTGAGGGGATGGTTAAAGACGCGGGGCAGGAGGGCGGCGGTGGCCGGGGGTCCCCGGGACAGGGGGGCGGCCCCGGGCGGGTCCCTCAGCGGCCGCGCGCGGCTCTGACGGTGACGCGCTCGCGCCGAGGGCGGGAACCGGCTCTGGGCTCAGGGGCGCGGGCGGGGCCGCGGGCACGCGCTGGGGGGCGGGGCCTGGGGGCACGGCGACCAATGGCGTGCGAGGAGGGAGGGGCGGGGCCTGCCCGCCGCGAGCCAGCAGAACGTGACGGCCCGCGGGGGGCGGGGCCAGCGCCGGCCGGGCGGGACTCTTAGCAGGCGGCGCGCGCAGCCTCCGCTGGGTGACCCAGTGGCCTAATGGATAAGGCATCAGCCTCCGGAGCTGGGGATTGTGGGTTCGAGTCCCATCTGGGTCGTGCCGCACACGTTTTGTGGCGCTGCCGGGGGTCCATCCTGTGCTCGGGACCCCCCGATCTTTTACCCGCAGCCGCCCCGGGCCCTGCCCGGCCCGCCCGGGGCCGCCGCCCTGCCCGCGCTCCCCGGGGGGATGCTGCGAGTGGGTCCCGCTCCCCCCGCGGGACACACGGGACAGCCGCAGCGTGGGGGACACCCGCGCCCGGATCTGGTCACGGAGCTCTCGGTCCCTGTTGTGCCCAGCCCGCTGGGAGAGCTTTTCCATCTGCGCTGCTGGAGAATCTCGGGGCTGCTGGAGTGCTGGGGATACTCCAAACACCACTGCTGTGCTCTTAGTGGAGATCCTGTCCGGGTAAAGAGTGCGGAGAAATAGCGCAGACACAGCTGTATGCGAGTGAATTACACCACCAGCTAATTCAACCCTGGAATGCAGGTCTGTGGGATGCTCATGTGTGTGTATCCATCCATCCATCCATCCATCCATCCATCCATCCATCCATCCATCCATCCTCCTCCTCCCGCCCCAGTGCAAGCACTCACACTCCAGCTTCTGCTTGCTGCAGGTACCTGCTGGTCACCAAAGCAATGTAGGAGCCCTCCTCTCCCTCACCCTCAGTTTACATTCCTATTCCTGTAATAGCTATCTTGGGATTCTTCTGGAACTAAAGTGTTTTAAATAACAGAGGAAAACAAGGATTAGTAAGTGCTGCAGTAGAAATGTGACTCCTTGAGTAACAGATGTGGTGAAATGTCATTTATTTTCCACACTATTCTGGTGGATTTTCTGTATCTTCACCCATCACTGCTGGAGACAAAGCCCTGAGCTTTTGGGAATCCTATTGAAATGCCTAATTAAGGCAGGACAAAACAAACTGCTTAAACTAAGCAACACTGAATCCCATGCCACAGGCATTGCTGAAGGTTAGATTTTCTGTCCGGGGTGGGTTTCAGGAGCCTTTCAGTGCCTTTTTGGAGTTTTTAAGTTGTTGATTGTCCCTTAAAGCCATGAGCAGCTTCCACAGCACCCGGCAGCAGCTGCTGAGTTAAACTGTCACAATGGAAATCTTGTGCAGCAATAAGGTCACTTAGAAATAAGCCTTCTTAATTCAGTAATCCAAATCAGGGCTGGCTTGGTGTGTGAAAATTCACAGAGTTCTTCATGTTGGCAAAGAGAGATTTAAAAATAAAGCTGTGTGGGATCAGCAGAGCTTTCCCTTGGACTGGACAGTCACTACTGCATTTCCCAGTCTGAAAAGAATCACTGAAACTGGTTCCTGAAACTAAACGAGGAGACCAGCAGCTGTATCACTGGAGGTGGCCAGGAACCCCCAGATACGTTCCACTGCTCATGCACATCCTTTCCAGACCCTGCATCCCAGAGGTCTGGTGCGTTCCAGCATCTCCCAGCTCCCCTCCAGGAGGCAGCTCTCCACAGCCAGGAAAACCAGGCTTGTTCCCTGTGATTTTTCTCTACAGAGCACCATAGGAGGGCGAGACTCTCCCCAAAATAAAAATCCGCTGCCAAAACCACGAGTGGGTGTGTTATTCCCAGGACACAGGTGATGCGGCCGGGGGTTGTTCCCGATGGGAAGGAGCACATTCCTCCCGGGCAGGGCTGGTGGAGGCAGCAGCTTTGGTCTTGCTCCAGTGGGTTGTCCAGCGAGTGATTCCCGTTTCCCCTCAGGCTGCCTCTCATTAGCATGAATCGGGGGAAGGGCATAAAAGACTCCAGCTCATTTTGAGTCTGGAAAAACTTTACTTCAAAATGACAACCCAAGTGTTCTGGCTCCTCTGCTTTGTCATTAGATCATCTTCTGGTAAGTCTGTTACCTCCGGAGCGGGGCTGGGGCACGTCTGCCTTGGGAATCAGGGGAGGCTGAAGATATTCCGACAAACCCTGCCCGAGCAGCCCCCAGGCTGCAGCCTTTTCAGCAAGTGAGGGCTCAAGAAAGAAACATTTCAACGTGTTTGTGGGATGGGAATTGCAATATTTAATTTGTCAGCACTGGGAAGAATGAAGAGCACCTGGCAGAAGCAGGCAGGGAGCTGGTGCTGTGTCCTGCCAGCCACCAGCGGCAGGTGAAGCTGGATTTGCTTCTGCATCTGGGATTTTTATAATTTGTATTCAACCTTTCTCCTTTAGTCCCCTTCACCTGTAATTCCAGGTGTCTGCCTGACTTCAGCATGCTCAGTGTGCCTGCAGCAAGCTGTCCTGAGTGGATTTATTTGGGTTTTAGTGCCTCACTGACAGAACAGAAATAGCATTTACATCTGTTCTGCTGGGCTTTGGTTATGTTGCAGTTGTATTTCTTAGTTTGCAACTACTAGACAGGAATATGCTGGTACAGGAGGAGGAACCTCAAAGTCCTGAACAGATTGAGTAGAGAAAAATGAACTATTTCTTGATGCAATCCGTGACTGAGAGGGCGTGATAAAGTGGCAGAGGAGTTTATTTACACACCCAAGTCTGAGACACCTGTTCAGAGGGCACAGCTTCACACTGAACCCCCCTTGCCTGCTGCTTTTGGCAGCTTGGGCTTCTTCCACCCCTCTCTCCATGGACATTCTTTTGACTTTACGTGTGGCCAGCCCAAATATCAGGGAATCTTTCCCATGACAGCAGCTGGTGAGAGCACAGGGGGAGAAGTGGCAAGGTCAGCAGTTGAGTCAGTTATAGGAGATAAACCAGGACGTTGTTCATCTGTGTATGTCAAATCTCTCTTTTCACACAAGGAGCTGGGATCAGCCTCCTACACAGAATAACCACGGCCGTGAGTACCAGACAGAGGCTGTGTGTGGGTGAGCTGTGTGAAAACTCTGCTGGCTCACTCCAGGCACGCAGGGAAGGGCTAAAGGAAAAGGCAAATGGACAGCCAGGGGAAATCTCTCTCCTGCCAGGCAAAACATTTTGGTCATTTTGCTCTGTGAGGTTCAAGGGATCAAGCTGAAGATAAAAATGGAAGTGTAGGTGACTGCCCAGCTGGTGTGAACAGTGCCATTAAGATATTTTTTCACTGGATTCCCAGACACTTCCTCTCTTTCTCAACCCTTGTCCTCTCAAATTAAGCAAAGCCTTGAAATAATTGTTACTCAGCAGCACTAGCCTAATTACTGCTACTATATGCTCAAGTCAGAGATCCAAAACTGTGGGTAAAGACCTTTCCAGTAGCATCCAAAGCTCTGAAGAGTCTGGATGACATTGTCAAGAGGCATCCCATGGATGGGAAAACCAAATAGTTCTGCTGTCATGGTTTTCTAAACAAGCATCCCAAATGGCAACGTGAACCTTGTTTCCTCAGATGCTCCCTGGAGATTCAGGGGTTTGAGAAAAGGGTTTGTTTTTAATTTGCAACAATAATAAAGTAAAAACGCAAATCTCCTGTTTTGCTCACACAGCTGCATTCCCTGTACTGGGCCTTCCATATCTGAGTAGAGGAATGAGGAGCTCTGCTGGGGCTCATCTCTTGAGCTGTTTATCCAGTTTTTGTCTTACTGTTGAAGACCTCACTTATGGATTAGAGCATCAACTCTTCCCATTCTGAAGCACTTGGAATAAAAGACTTAAACTACTGCTTTTCTCTCCTTTTTTTGCATGTAGGATCCCTGCCCTACGCTGAGAAACCCGGCCAGGCTCTGAGCAAAAATGTTTTTAGCTCAGCAGCTGCTGCTGAAGTTCAGGTGAAAGTGCCAGGGCGGGGCACGGGCAGTGCCAGCAGGAATGCCAGGGAAGAGCAGCTCCTGGGAATGCCACAGCCCCTGGGAATGCCACAGCACCCGGGAATGCCCTCCCTCGCCCACGACAAGAAGAAA
The DNA here is from genome assembly GCA_034509425.1 of Eopsaltria australis. Lineage (NCBI taxonomy): Eukaryota > Metazoa > Chordata > Aves > Passeriformes > Petroicidae > Eopsaltria > Eopsaltria australis. Next base: position 1,110,941 of record JAVTVJ010000489.1, read on the forward strand.
CGCGCTGAGCCTTCCCTGGAAAACAGCACCGGGCTGAGGAAGCACCTCTGGCAGCTCAGGGGGGTCCAGCCCCTGGACAGCCGGACCCTGGGGGCCGCTCCTGCCCCGCCGGACCCCGGCCAGGCCAACAGGAAGAGCTCGGACCGGCGCCTGGCCGGGGCTGCCAACAGCATCTGGGCCCACGCCCTCCACGCCGCCCCTTCCCACCCAAAGGTGATGTCCCTGCTGGAGCCCCATCCTTTGCCACACTCTGGAACAGCGGAGTCAAACGATCCCAACACACTGCACCACTTGAACCGAGCAGGGAAGGCAATCCCCTACAAACACCCTGACCCCTTGGCGAGGATCCCCAAACCCTCCTGGGTCACCAACCGCTGGTCACCCAGCTCGATGTCCCTGCGTGTGCTGAGCAAAGGTAAGGGACAGGCTGCCCACAGCTTCCCAGAGGCTGGGGGCACAACAGGATGGGAGATCCCCAAAGGGCCCCTTGCTGTCCCTGTCTGTGTTCCCATTGCAGATGGAGACAAGGAGAAGGTGTGTCTGAGCGAGTGCAGGAAGGAGCTGGATGAGGTGGAGGCTTTCTGTGCCAGCGAGTTTGGTAGGTGGTGTCCCCCTCAACCCACAGGGACAGAGCACCTTCTGTCCACTTGTCACTGACACTGCAACTTCTGCTTTTAAAATACTGTGATTAAGATACAGTAAGTATGTTAAATAATTACCAAGTATTCAAAAAGGATTCATCACAGCCCTTCATAAACATACTTACATTACCCTTTCCCTACCTTGGGCTAGTACTGCCCTTTTTTCTGTTTCCTCTGGAGGAACAGTGTCCTTGGGACTGGTCAATGGAACTGAAAAGACTAATTGTTCTAGATACTCCCAGATTAAACACTGCAGCTGGGTTATTTATCTCTTACTATTTAAAGCAAGTTTGATTTTGAGGATTGAAGCTTGAAATTGAAATCAGTGAACCAAATACAAAGAAGACAGTGATCCTCTTTCTAGAGAGGATTCTTCTTGAAGTGCCTTAGGAATCAGTGTCTTCAGTCCTTGTATCCACGTTCTTGTAACTAAAGGTGGCAGGAAACAGCCTGGTGTTTTTGTACAGACTGTTTAAGGACAAGCATTTTCTGATTGAAACCCTGCCTTGTGCTTACGGAATTGTGAAACAGATACCAACTTTTTCTCACAGTATTTTGAGAGATAAGGAAAATACAAGCCCAGTGGTAACAGATGTTTCCATTTGTAGAACGTAAACACGTTAGGAGACATCTGTTTTCTCTAAATGGAGAAGTCAGGAAGTGCTTTCTACAAATGCTGTCCTGCTTTGGTTTTTACCACTCTCACACATTCCTGTCCAACGTGGGCTTCACAGCAACCCAACCTCTGTGTGTTTGAGCCCTTAGCCAACAGCAGCCTCGTTCTGCTCCTAAATTGAACAGACAGGTAGGAAAAAGTCTGGGCAACAGACAAGCCAAGGTTCCACAGCAATGATCAGAGAGAGCTTTTCCTTTCTTTACATTTACAGTGCAGATAAAAGAATAAACGACTGAATGAGAGCTCTCCCCCTGAGGCAGGTGTAACACCAGGTGCAGCAGCCCCACTAACACGGTGCTGTTTCCCCATCCCTGCGCTCAGCACTTGCCAGAGCCAGAAACTGGGAGCAGCATGAAGTGATTGTCTGAGCTCCCAACACAACCCACTTGCTGCCCTTGTCTCTTGGTATGACAAGGAAAGGCCTTTTATTTCAAAAGCCAAAGTGTTTCATTACCAGCTCGGCTTTGTACTTCATTGGGAAGTATTAATTTGAAATTTTTACTTTGTTAGGTAAATATGCCCATTTTTTCTATATGAGGATAGAAAATGGTACTAAACCCATCACTTTCTTCACTAAGAAACATCTCAGACCTGTAAAGCACCAGGTTTGCAAAGCAGCAAAACTTCAGGCAATGACCTCACCAAATGTGATTATTTGAAGCAATTCCTACTGCCCACTCCTGAGCCAAAGGATTCCTGCTGACACTTCCTTTACAGCACTTTAAATGACAGCCTTCACACGTACCCTGAAATTGCCATGATATAAAATCTGATCCTTTTTTTCCCTCTCCCTTGAAACAGCAGTGAATGGAATTGTTTATAACCTGGAAAACCTGGGGAATGGAGTCCAGTGGATCACCCTCTTGGTGGACAGTGATGGATTGTACAAGATGAGTCGCCTGTATGTCACTCCTGACGCCGCCTTCTTCCGAGTTCACATCCTGGTTGTGGATACTTTGAACTGCAGTAAGCCGTGTCCAGACTTTAAACTGGGTAAATCATTCCAGCTAAATCCATTCTGCTATTCCTCCACATGCACTGCGATCTTAGTCTGCCCTACTTTAATAGGCTTAGCCTGGGTTGTTGGGAAAGTTTGGAAGAAAAGTATTTACTCAAAGTCGAGGCCATTTTTCCACCCAAGTTTCTCAAAACTTTCCCAAGAGAACAAACTGCATGAAGTCAGGTACCAGCGTAGCCCTTTCTTAACTTTGTCCAGTTCCAAAATGATGGCAAATTTACAAATTCCTAAAACAACACAAGCTAGAGCTTAACCTGGTGTCTTTGCAAGTAGCTCAGTTTTCCTTCCAAGTGCAAGTTTATCAAATACCAGCATTTCCCCCAGCAGTAAATCACCATTTCCATGCCAGCACCACCCGTGGTGCCGCTGTAGAAGCCCCACGTTCAGGATGTTTCCACAGGCACAACTTCAGGCCCGTTCCCAGCCCCGGTGCCCTCGGGGCAACCCCCGTTCGTTCCCTGAGGCTCAGTTTGTTTTGTGTTTGTGGTTGCAGGCAGCAGGTACATCGTGATGGGGCACATCTACCACAAGCGCCGGCAGGTGCCCGCCGAGCTGCTGCTGGCGCTGCGCGGGCGCCTGCGCCCGGGGGACGGCTGGGTCGGGAGCAGCAGCAGCTACGTGAGGAGATTCAACAGGAAAAGGGACCTCAGGGTGAGGGCAGCATCCTCCAAGTGTCCATAAGGCTGCGGGGGCTCTGTCCAGGATGTGGGAGCAGCGGATCCACCCTCAGATCACACCTGGCTGTGGGCAGCGCTCCCGTCTGGAACCGCGATCCAACACCTGCTTTTGTGCTTTAGCAAACACTGGGTGCCTCCAGCAGGCACCCCTGGGGAGGTTCAGCACGAAAGTCAGCCTAGGGAATGTAAATGGGCCGTGAATTTGCTCCAGCTGCTTTCAGAGCCACAGGTTATTGTAGCTTCCCCTGCTGCAGTGTGCCCCCAATAATCTGCAGTAACAGTAATGCAAAATCCTGGCAGCTTCGTCCTGGGTACACAACAACTGCACTTTGAACCCTTCACCTTGAACACATCAGATGATACCACAGCTTTATCTGCACAGGATGTTCACTGCTCGTTCACAGTTCTGCCTGAAGTATCACATGCATTCAATTTCAGAGAAACCAACACCACTAAGTACCGTTTGTATTATTTTTGTCTCCTCAACCACGTCCATGGTACTTGTGAAAATTACACCATTCTTCCAGCAGAGCTGGATGTTCACACAAAGCACACAGAATAAAGTGTAATGATCTGAGCTTATGAACACACTGACTGAAAGCAAATCAAGAACTGCACAACACAAATGCCCAGTTGGGTTTACAAGTGACAGCGCGGGGAATGCAAAAAGTGCCAGAGAATGCAAAATGAGCACTGGGTGTGCCTGGGCACTTCATCCCAGAGCTGTGCTGAATGCCATTCCCCAGGAGAAATATTGCCAAGTTTGTACTTGCACACCAGCAAAGTTACTTTTTAAATCAAAAAGACAATAGTTTAGTACCTTTAATGTGGTGGAATTGAGATGTTTGTTGTTCCCAGTCTATTTGCAGATAATAAGTCTGTAAAAGAAACTAATAAAATGCTCACGAGGTTCTGCTTTCATTGTCTCCTGGGTTCTGGAAGACTCAAAAAGCTTATGGAATGATATTAAACAAAGGCATCTCCTTGTGTGACAAGTTGGCTGAGAATTTGATACATATTTTTTTAAGAAATGTAAAAACTGCAGTACAGCTTAAACCCCCACATTTACAGTGATATGAAGTGACCTGCCCCAGGAAGCAGTGACTTCTATAGAAGCATTTTCTGTTTTGAAACAAAGGTAGTTCTGACACACTGCACTTGTCACACACCTCTGCAGTTTGATTTAGTGTCACTGGAAAGCCACAGAGCCAGGGATGGGATGGGCCACACTGCATCAGGTATTTCTTGATACGGAGCCAAATTCCAAGAACAAACATCCAGTATTTGGGACCCAAAAGGCTCTTACTGGAGGACAGATATTTACTCATAGCATGGGTCTACCTAAAAAATACCATGTCTCACTTTTGCTATGTGAAAGACTTTGCATGGAGCACAGCATAGACTGATGGAATTTTCCTGAGAGAATCTGAGGGGGTTTAGATTTGGCAGGACTGTTCTGGCAATGAATCAAAGCTCTGGAGTGCCTGGGAGGGACAGGAGGAGGAAGGGTTACATGTGCATCTCGAGTTTCCAAATTTGTTTCTATTTTCAGGGGAAGCCCAGGGACTAAGCAGCAACTCCTCCAGGCATCCCCCTGCCCAGAGCAGCAGCCCAGCCCCATTCCAGTTATCCTGCTCCAACCCAGGGAAGTGTGGGGACAAACCCAACATGTACCTCCCTGTGCCTGTCGCTGGGACAGGACACCCCAAGGGCATCCCAAGCCCGAGTTCAGTGCCCATAACTGACACAAAACACTGGATACAGATGTTGCACAGGGAGCCTGAAAAGCCATTTATCCCATGGTCTCTTCCTGTGTTACCAAGTCCTCTTACCTTTCCCTTCTTGCTTGGAAGGTCCCTTCTTAAAATGTTCCCACAGCAGCTGAACAAGTCCCTGTCTGTCAGAGCCCCACTGAGACAGGGCTGGAGCAGCAGCAGGATTGTTGTCAACCAGGCTCATCACACACTAAACACACCTCCTGAACAACAACAATTCCTAGATCGAGAGGATTTCCAGTCTTGCACTTGCTACTTCAAAACCCTCCCAGCAATAACCACACTGAGAACTGGATGGCACTCACGTTCAACAGCTGCCATGGTAATTTTGGTACCTCACAGTCAATAATGTCCTTTCCAGCAGGATAACGATGGAAAAATCTGCCACCAGCATAGAGAAATCTGGGTGTACAGGAATAATTCTTGTCCAGGGGTTTACTTGAGCCTTTTGGGTAAGCCCAACTCCTTACCACACTTTAAATCTCCATTAACTTCTGCATGAACTAAACTGAGACTGAGGATAATTGCTTCAAATCTGAGGAGACAGAAAAGGAAATTCAAGCTGGCACAGCTCACATTATCAATATCTCTCACAACATATGACCATTTCAAAACAACTGTTGCAATAATTTATAAAATACAAAGAGGATGAGGACTGGGCAGAGATCACAAACCTTATGAACTTTATGCTTGACATCAGGTGGGGATCGATCACAAGTGATTTATTTTCTCTGTTACCATTTAACTACAAAACATTACCACTAATAAATTCAGAAGTACCTTAGCCTGCCCAATGGCAACTGAACACACTGAAACAGGCTCTCCTGGAATCACAGAATGGTTTGGGTTGGGTGATTAATCAGCAGCATTAAATTGCATGTATGGATTATTTCCCTAATCAACCTGATTCACAGTTACATATGATCTGGCAAAGCCAAGACCTTTATCCAATAACATTATCAATGTTTCATTAGAAACACCACCAAATCCATGTCAAACACATTTCTTTATTTGTCTAGGATGATGTGTCCTATAAGGTACAAAAAAGTACTCTTCAGTTTGCCACAATTTGTTAAAAACAGCAATCTATTGCCTACAGGTAGGAAAGGTTTAAATCATGTCAATATGGATCTAGGTTTGAATAAACAGTACAGAAATGCTGAGAAGTTGGGATGAGATGCAGGATATGTCCCAGTGCTGTTAAAGGTGAGATTTTTCCTTGTCCCATTAAAACACAATGCTTACAATATGCAGCATTTTTTTAAAAATGTCAAAGGACAACATAACCTAAATGCAACTATTCTTCTCTGACTTTCAGAAGCATAAATGAATTATTGTTTCCACACTGAACAATTAGTAATTTTCACAGATAGGTTAAATAACAACATTTGTACGTACAAAAACACGTGGGTTTTTAGTAGATAAAATCCCCCCAGAAGAACCTGAACACCTGAGCTGGAAGTGTAAGAAAGGGTGGTCAGTAGCAACATCTTTTTTAAGAAAAATAACAGAGGAGGTTCTTGCATAGCAAGGTGTGAGGTTAAACCCAAAAAGAGCTTATCCATGAATCAGGTAAATCCCAGACCACTGCAGAATAGAACTGACTGTGAGTTAGTGCAAAGGCTGGTCAGGTGGGTGAGGAGCTGCAGAGAAACCAGGGCTGGGAACTACAGACAGGTACCAGAGCACGTCAGTCACACACAGTGAAAGAAAAGCCTCCTCATCTGCAATTTGCATCTTCTTGGACTCCAGTTCATCCCTCAGGGCAGTGCTGCTCCCACAGGAAACACAGCCCAGGAGCCTCCCAGGGACTCAGTTACAGGTGGTACTGGACATTTCCAGAGCACTTGGCAAAGATGACGGAGCTCCAGTGGGCAGGGACACCTCACAAACCCCTCCTACCCTGCCACGGCTGGCAAATCCCTTTGGCACCACTCTGGGAATGTCTGGTTGGGATAACAGGGCTGGAAGGCACTCGGGTCCCACTCCCTGGCCATTCCCACCCCATTCCTTGCAGTCCCTACACTCCTGCACAGATCCCCAAAGTGTCACACACACGTGGCAGCGCACACTCAAACACACCTACGGCTGTGGGGAGAACAATGATCTCCATTTATTTTGTTTCATATACATCCATATTTTGAATTTTAATACAAAAGAAAAAAAATTAGAATCTGACAAATGTTTACAAACAAGATACCTTCAAATAGATTTTACTCAGTTCAGTCTGGTGCAGAGTAAATGACAAATTGTACTGTTTGTTATATTCAAGGCAACAGAGTCTGTAGTCCATGACCACTCAGCCCAACTTTTATGCAAGCTTGTTTTTATCTACCATGAATGATAAACTCCTTGTTGATTCCCAGTCCTGTGTGTGTGCACATGTGTACATAGCAGCTCCTTTCATAGAAAGAAAAGACATCTAGAGGTCTTCTTGTACTTTTACCTACAGGAATCATGTTAAGATACAGAATGGATTACATGGAACCGGGGCTGGATTTTATAAGAAAAAATAATTAGCTGACAAATGAGGGCAGCAATAAAAAAGCGTCTTTTTTGCAACAATAAATAAATACAGTCAAAGTTTTCTGTGTGGACTTTAAACCAGCTTCTTCACTGAAGAACAGACGTGGCATTTCCATGGAGTTAAACGTGACTCCATTTACTGTATCTTTTTTCTTGCTCTCTTTCTCTCTCTCCTTCAACAAAACAAAGTTTTCCTGCTTCTGCCACAATAGTACAACAATTTGATCTTGACAAGAAAGTGGTGCTGCTGATTTGTATTTCTTTGTCCTTTGGACAAAATAAGCCAAGAATATAATTTGACTGTTGTGACCAATAAAAACGCAGTTTACATCAAGTCTTGTCAGGATAACCTGACTAAAAACATCTGGCTCCTTAATTAAAAATTGTCAGACAACCAGATCCTTGCTCGTGTGTTTGGTTAACACGCTGAACTCTAAGAAGCTGTAGACTGCAGTTTGTTGTTATGGGACCTGCAGAATACAGAAGAAAGTGGAGAATTAAGCACCCTTCAATTTGGAGAATACAGTTGCTGCAAGGTGTTGCCAAAAATAAATCACAATGAGGGATTTACCACCATGTTGCTTTCATTTATTTTTTTCCCCTTAAAAGAAAATAATAATTCTCTCTCTGAAATTTAAACCCATTTTCTCCTCCAGAATACAAATATTTCAGTACTTGTAAAACTCAGTGTATCACTGGGATATTCCAAAATGCCTGGAATCAGTTTTACTCACATATTTACATAGTAGTCCATCAAAAGGAAAGCAAAAAGACATTTTTAGTTGTGAATATTTATAATAAGATCTACTTTGCTTAAATTTATTCAAGAAGTCTTTGTATTAACTTAAGAGAAAAAAACTGAACAGGCATGGTTAAAATCACATTTTTGCTAAGCAGAGTTCAGCAAAACTCCTCTTTGACATTCACAGTTTTATTAGTGACTTAAACTAAAACAATAAAATACAAGGTTTCCATGATGAATTTTTCATTTTTCTCAATACAGTATTTGAGGAACGGAACAGTTTTTTGTTAATACAGTTATGTTCACCAGTGTGACTGCTGGCAACAAAAACATTTACTTTTTAGACAAATGATCTGGATTTTTAGGGCAGTTTAATATCATTGAATTGTACAATAAAAGAAAGTGACCCCAACATCCAGTTCTGATTCCAGTTAAAAAGTTCAGACTAAAGATATCACAATCTGCAAGAAAAGAAAGAAGACGGATGGTATAAATGAAAAACAATAACAAATAAGATGCAGCAATGAAATCAGTGTGCAAGCACAGCGAGTGCTGGGGACCCTGCTAATGGCAGTGACACAAACATGGGTTTAAACCACCTGATAAAAATCATTATTACAGTATTGAACTGGAAAGAAAAATGCACATTCTTTTCAGGAGCATAAAGGAAAGACTACACCAGGCCTTCTTCAGAAAAAAAAAAATTTAAAAAGAAAGTTTAATTTTACAAGGTAAATTTTGAATTATGTTTCATTTTCTGTACCCTACTTTAAACGTAATTTACCCCCCTGTTTCAAAGGTGGTAAATTATAAAAAGATGAGAGAAGGAGTAACACTGAAGTATTTTAATTTCTTTCACTGGATTATAAGACTCACAGCACGACTGTCCCCTATTATCAAGAGAAGTATTTACTGCAGAGTAGAGCATCAGCACAACTCAGACACAGTATTTGCTCTGATCAGAAATGATTAAGTTTTCTGCAGCAATGAGTTAATCATTCAAATTTTGCAAATTTATGATACCACCCAAACTTTTAACCACTCCTTTTGAGTAAACATTCCAAAGTAACCTCCACAAAATCATATTTAAGCCTTAATTTGGACAAAATTTTCCAGGAAAGCTCATGGAGCAGCAAATCCCTGTGTGAATGCAAGATAAGCTTAGAAAGGAGATTTCAGGGGCCAACACAACACCTGTGGTTAGGAACACTCCAGCTTACCTGCTTGCCTTAAATCCTTTTAGTTTCTGTACAAAGAAAGACTCGAGAACTTCTGCACACTGGTAAAAAGGGGAGTCACTTGGATTGTAGTAACGGCAGTTATCAAAAATTTTGGTCATGTCTGCCACAAACTCTGTGACCTTTTTGTAGTAGCGTTTCAGGATTCTTTCTTCCATGGTGGCAAGGTCTTTAAAGAAACCAAAGATTACTTAAATGAGACTTTCATCCTAAACAGAAATTTACATTATCAAGGCTGTGGGAAACAAAGCATGATCCAGGTTAGAGGCTTTCCCAGGAATGCTGGTTGTGGCTGGTGACAGCAGTGGGTGTCCCTCAGAAAAGACACTTAGACATGACTGTGCTGTGTGCAGGTAAATTCAATAAAAGGCAAGAATCACAATGACCAGAGAACACCTTTGCAAGGAGCTCCCTGCTTTTTCTGAACGGAAAAGAAAATCAGACAATCAGGATCCAGGTACATGTAACAACTATCACCTCCTGATTATTTTTTGAATTCCTGCCTTGCTTTGAATGAACTATCAATTCTCATGAGCATGGGCACATCACACATGGCACAGATGAAAGATTCCAAGTGCAAGGTCATGCAAAATGCCAGAGCTCTCATCCTCACTGACCAGAACCATTAGGGAGACAGGGTTGTGATGCGAGCAACAACTGCACCATTTTAATGCAAATATCAGTTAAAAACAGGGAGAGGAACAAAACCTGTCAAATATAAATACAGCTGTGCAAATATCTAGTGGCACTTTTAACCAGAAAAATAACCATCTGCCCTTGGAAAATGCCCTTATGGTGATTATTTTGAAAGGCCAGTAATGTCAGAATGTGTGCAAACAACTGCAGATGGGTCTGGATTACCTGGTGTATTTTTTAACATAGATTTACATATAATACAAGATTTACTTGCATTCTTACAAATGTCTTCTCTTCCTAGTTAAGAAAGGGCTAAATGCACTTTTGTTTACTCTATTAATAACACTGTTATTTGAGCTTTCCTCATAAACTTTAACCCATCCCTCATGCAATAGGAGTTGTTCAGCATTGTCATAACAGCACAGTCCAAAACCTTGGAACAGGAAAGGACACGATTCCTAAACAAAATATTATTTTCAGTCAACATACCACCACATTTTGCCAAGATACTAAACTGAACTTTCCTATTTCTAGGATGAGTAGGGAGTAGGTGAGAAAGCTCAAATGACACACTGGCTCTCAGTTAGAGATATGAAAAGGTATTGGTTCAATACTGGAAGGAAAGGAACAACATTCCCAACACCATTTCTGTCAGGATGTAGGTTTTCCCAGAAGGTTTCACATCCAACTGCTTCTCCAGTTTTAGCTGGTGAGCTCAAAGAAGATCAGAGTAAAGCACTGTAAAGCTGCAGCATCTCTCCTTCCACTGTGCCTACATTCACAGTGTGAATCCATTTTGTTCCTGCGGCTTTAAAGCTAAATTACACATAACACAAAATTTACTATATGATCACGTCAGATAAAGGTAATTTTAAACTCCATCTTAAGGTGCATGTCACACTTCCATAGCATCACCTCCTCCTCAGCCTCTGGAGTACATATCCCAGCCTTTGGAGGAGGAGCTCATGCACTAAGACAGAAAAAAATGTCCTCTTTAAATAAAGAAATTCAAAGACATGAGTTCTATCCTATTGCTGCACTGACTTGCACGTTCATCTGTAAGACTGGAAGTATTTAGAGAAGGAGTCAGCCTAGAAGTAGATAAAACAGCCCTCATGAACTTCTGAATACATCAGTGAGAAATCTGTTTCACCTGCCTAACCTGTGTATTTTGCAAGATATGGCTGGAACTGGTCAGCAGGAAATGAACTTGCTATTCCAAAGCTCCAACCCACTCACTCAGGCTGTTCTCACCAACACTTACCCATTGGTTCTTTGATGACACCATAATAATCTGGTGCATCGTTGGGATCTACTGGTTCTAGGAATGGCCATGCCATCTTGTGAGCCTGGCAGGGAAACAGGAGAGAATTAAAACATTAAATTCAGTTAAATTAGGCACTGTTAATAGGTAAATATTTTCATCCTTTTATCTGTTGGGGTCTGGAGTTGAATTTCAGGATGAAGTGCAGCATTATATGAAAAAGGAACCAGCTCTCTTCTGATGCCTGGGTAAAGTTTTAAATGTCAGTGACCCAGTAGTTGGGCTTCAAAACAGGAAACTGAAATTCAGACATAACAGGATACTGAGCTGAACAGGCTGCATGGAAAAGTATGGAATGAATTTACTGAGAGTGCTTTCAAGTACCCTGAAATTAATATGCTTTTATAAATTTATGCAAAATACAGGACAATGCAAAATATTACTTACAGGATTTCTGTTACCACAATTTTAAGAATTTTACCAGAATTCTTAAAAATTCTTTATAGTTGTAGCAGAAAAAGCTTATTTGGGAGTGACAGACAAACCAGAAATGTACTGTATCAGACAGTGACATAATTCTTATTATCAGGATGCCATCATTTACATGTTGATAATGATTCCTGTGAGAACACTCCTGAAATCTGGTAACTTTCAATTGAAGTAAGAAAGTGTAGATCACAACCCATAGAAAACTGATCTGAGAACAGAACACTGCACCTTCCACACCCTGTGCAGTTTGGCTCCCACTCTGCCTTTTGGGTTGCTAACTCTGCTTCCTTTAAAAGCCTTCCACTGAAGGGATTGTTTAGTTTCACCCACTCAGGAGCAGTGATTTACTAATTATTGTAAATATTTCTCAGTGCAATGACACCAGGCAGGTTTGCAGCTGACACAGGGGCAAAGCTTTGCTATTTCCTCAAATCTCAGAGCTACTAAAAAGAAATGAACCCTTCCTCCCAGACCCAGTGGGCCTGTCACACTCCCTGGTGCTGCCACCCTTCTCCTCACCTGCAAGGAGCGCAGGACCCTCCTCAACCCTTCATAGTCTTTATCTGTGAGAGGACTGAGCACAGTCATGGCATCCTCTGTGGACTGGCACTGGGGACACACGTACTCATCAATGAGATCTGCCTCGCTCTGCAGGATGCCCACGCAGCGCCCGTGGTACCAGTTCTGACACCGGTCACAGCCAATGTAGAATCTGCAAAAGCCAAACCAAACATCAGTGGCTTCATCTATTTCAAGTCCAGGTTACATTTAAACACATAAACCTGCCATGCCCTGCACACAAGCAGATACTTGGCATGATTAAAGACAACAGGTAACGTCAGATTTCAGAGTAACAAATTCTACTCCAACTGCTTTTGTATTTACAGACCATTACAAAACACATTCCTAAATTTTATACTTTCAAGCAATCAAGACTTCAAAAACCATTCCCCTGCTTTAGAGATGAAAGGAACAGTGTAAAGCCAGAAGTCTCACCCAGCCAGTATCCAAAGCAATTCAAACTGGACTACAACTAGGGCTTGTTTCACTCTGTACAAGCACTTTTCACATGGAAGCTTCAGTCTTGTAACTGAATACAGAGGGAGTACTCTATGACACAAAGCCTTACAGTAAAAGATGCATATAATTCACATATACATAATCATATACCAACCATATATCCCCATACTAAAATTATGTTCTCTGGCCAGATCAGATTAAAGCACAAAAAAATCCACTAAATACAACATTTGTTTTTTAGTCTTTCTAACCATCCCCTGTTAAAGAAAAAAAAAAATCCCAATTTAAAGTACATGGCCTTTTGGTAGTTTGTTATTAAAAATTAAAATCACAATACATTTTGACCACCCTGAGGAACTTCACTTTTCCTAAACATTTACTGAACAGAAACATTCGGGAAGGGGGAGACAATTATTGGAAAGCAATTTGTATTACGAATGAATACAATATATGCAGAATAACTCGTTTTTTACTCTTTGCAAGGAACAGGAAAGCACAGTCAGAGCAGTTTTGCTACCTAGACATGGAATAAGAGGTTCTTATCCGAACTCACTGCGACTCATCATAAGGTGTTCTGCAGATACAGTACAACTCCTCACTGCTGCCCTCTTGTGCCCGTTTACACTCATTACAGATGTACACATCCATTTTCTTAGCCTCCTTTTCTGTGATGCCAACACATTCTCCATGATACCAGTTAGTACAAAGATCACAGCCAATATAGAACCTAAAAGTGTTCACAATGAAAATGACAATGTAATTGTCATTTCAAATGGCATGGCACTTTTCCCTGCATTTCTCTCTGATGCACTTGCTGCTGGGCTACTTTCTGTCTCAGCTTCCCTGCTCCCTTATTCTTACAAACTAACATCTCATGCTGCAGCTAGACTGGCAGTCAGGTCACTTGGGTCAATTTTAAACTGACAGTTCATCAAAATGCACATCTATTAATATGTACATATTAATATGTAACCAAACTTTGACAAAACTATGGGCTAAAAATCTACTGTCTTCAACTTGTGTGTGAAAATCTGTCAAAGGCACAAAAAAGACAAGGCCAAAGAAAAAGGTTTACATTTTCAAAATTGCAGCTCAAAAGCCACCGAAACATTTCCTTAAGGTTTGAAAATGTAGGTCTCAGTTAATTTAAAAAACAAAAGCAAAGCACAAACACCAACTAGGAGTTACGAGTACACTACAAGAACATGCAACCAGCAGTGTGTAGGTACATCTTGGTGTAACATGATACAAAAGAAAATGGGGTCAGGGCATGATTGTTCATTTTAAATCTTGGTGGGGTTTTTTTTTGGGGGGGGGGGGGGGGTGCACTGAAAAACTGATAATAAACTACTTAAAACTGTGACATAGTGGAATTTGGAGTGAATAATGTCTCCTCTCAGACACAGCTGTGTGACAGAACCAGGTATGGTATGACACAAAGTGAAGGGAACCAGGGACAGAATCATGGGGATGGGACCTTGCACAGAATGATGTGACAAAAGTGTAAAATATTATGCCAGGATGTTTGTAACTCGTGTATGGATCTCTCAGAACACACCTATGACCAGTGACAACCAGATGGGCGACGCTCACATCCATTCTCTCTGCCTAAGCAAAAGCAAGCGGCCTTGGACCTCCACCCTCCTGGATTTTGGAGACCTCAACCCCCTGCCAAGTGCTGCTGTAGGAATTCCTGCCACCCTGTCAGCCTGCAGGCAGCACCCTGGGGACACCACAGCACCAACAGGGCAGTGGCTACCCCATGTTCCACAGGAAGCATCTCTGCTTTCCTGGGCCTCTGCGCATGTCCTGGACACTCAGATCCTGCCTTTTCTCCTGTTTTTCAGTCAGACAAATCCTAAAATAAGTATCACACAACCCAATTTCCATAAAGAATGGCTAGACAGAGATTCTGACAACTATGAGCAACTCAGCCTATGCCCCCTTCCCAAGAGGGGTTGTGTCTGCTCCTGGTGATGTGGCAGCACATTTGCATCCAGGTGTAGATGCTGAACCTTGCCACTGGAATGTGGAGCAGGTGCCACATTCTGCTTTAACAAACAGGTTGGAATCTAAGTAGGAATCTTAAAAAGATATCCTTACTGACCATCCTTGAAAACAGCATCAGCAAATTCCTACAACCCTGCAGGATTACAAATGAGAACTAAACATAAGAGATTTGCAATAAAATACACAGCACAAAACAACTTACAAGGTTTTACTAAATCCAAAAAATATACAGGGCATTCATAAAATACCACAAATTGGCTTTTCAAGTAGCACACCTATCTTTTCTGAAGTAGAAAAGAGACACCAGCACAAAGAGGATGATACAATGCCTACATATATATGAAAAAATATAAAAAAAGTTCTCAGAAAACTGTTTTAAAACTTGACTAATTCCTTTCCAAACAGTGAAAGGATTACGTACTTCAACAATACAGACATCATTTGTAGGAACATCAAATCTAAAATTCACAAAAAGCAAAGCAGCAGAGCTCAATCATATTGCTAAAGATACTACAGACTTATTAACATTTCATTTTCTTGTTTATTCAGTGCACTGAAGCACACTTCTCAATTCTAGCTACCAAAATTCCCTCTATGACCACCAGAGCCAACACAAAGAGTTAGTCTGACAATCAAATACCTCTGCTCACTCACTAAGTGCAGATGCAGGAACACACAGATCTCTTGTATCACAACCAGAGAACAAGGTCCCTCCTAAGTACACTGGAAGACAGAAAACCTGACACAGACACAAAAATGAGCCTGGGGACACTCCTCAGAGGTGACAGTGACGTAACAGCCAGAGCATCATTCTGCTCTTCCTGCAGCACTGGCAGTCTAGGGAGCAGCCCCATTTCCCACACTGAAGTCATAGTGCAATGGTCAGAGCTACTCAAAACCAAGGTGGAAAAAACCTCAAAGACTTCAACTTTGTTAAAAAAACATAATTAAAACCCAAAAAGACTAGAAGGAACCTCAAGAGGTCCCCTAGTCCTAGCCCTAAACTTGGAATGAAGAACCATGACCCAGGGAGTGAATGCACCACTCCAGATCTATGGCTTCCCTGTTAGCAGCCCTCAAAGTACCACCAGATGGTACCAGTTCACACTTTTGGGTATTGTCACTTACTTGGAATTGGTCTAAAGTCGAATTTATTGCACATACATCTCCACACAGCTCTCAGGTGTTAACCATTACTAACTACTGCTGCTAGTCACCTCTAGCTAAGTCAGGAACATGTAACACTATCCCCTGGAATCCACTGGATTCTCCACTCCAGCACTTACACCATTTCTTCACAAGCTCTGTACGTAGCATAAACACTTTTCCTCATTCACGGTCAGAATCAAACTACAGAGAACTGCAGTTGTCACTTTGTCAAATGCTTAAATATTCACTTTTATCAACCTTGGAATGCAAATAACGCATGGAAACCATTTCCCCTGAAACATTGTCCAAAGTGAACTGCAGTCCAGTGACTCAGAGCCCCCGTTGCTGGGTGCTGCCTTACAAAAAACAGTCACTCATTGGAAGACGGTACCAAAGCTCTTCCTGAAGAACATCAGCTACTCATTCACAAGAAATTGCTCAAACCAAATTGTCACTTGCTTCTGAGGCAGAGGCAAAACGGCAAAAGAAGGAGAACAGAGTGGAGGGAAAAAAAAGAAAAGAGTATGTGCATGTGAGACAGGAAGGTCACACAATGGAGACATGCAAACCAGTAAAATATAAACCACGCACAGTAACAGTATCAACTGAGCATGTTAATATTTGTAACTGCTAGTGGAAAACAGAGACTTTATACCTCAGTGATCCCTGCAATAACCTGCCACTAGCTCCACTTCTAGCACTGCCTGGCACTAAGAGCTGACACTAAACTTAAAGACATGCAGGAGGGGCTGTGGCATCGCTACTCACTTGGACTCGTCGTAAGGCGTTTTACAGATGCAGTAAAGCTTTGTGTCCTTCTTCGTTTCCTTTGAGGTAGTAGAAATCATTTTCTTTTTCTTGGACTTGGAAGCTGAGGAATCCTTCTCCTCCTCTCGTTTCCTCTTCTGGGAGGAGACTGGCACGGGGACAGTGGTGGAGGAGGAGGAGGTGACGCTGGCTGCCGGTGGCTGTGGCGGTGCTGGTGGCACTGGTGGTGGCGGTGGTGGTGGGGCAGCGGCGGCGGCCGCGGCGGCTGCGGCTGCTGCTGCAGCAGCTGCTGCCTGGGCTCTTTCTTTTTCTTTCTTAATTTTAGTCAAGTCTTTCTTTAGCTCCTCCTGAAGTGTATTAAATGAATAAATAGAGGGAGGCACTTCATATGATTATTGCAAGACAGGGTTACAATCTAGGGCCAAATCCCCATACTTAACCAAAAGAAAACAATTAAATCTATTTAAATATGCATTTTTCTCATGTTCATGTATTAAGGGATGACACAGTTGGGCTACAACGGCCCACAGGCTGTAATTTATCAGAAGCTGTTTCTTGAAAGAAGGTAATTTCAGTCCAGAAGAAAACCAAGAGACTCTCAAAGGACATATGAGTAGCTTTGTAGAGATCCATGACCACAGCTGCTTCCTGTAAATTTCCTTAAAACCTCACTGAGCAAACAGACATAGAATAACACAGGAATGTTCTCCCCAGCTTAACATCAAATTAGCCTTTGAGACTCTGTCCTTACCTGCACTTCAATCTGTAGATCTTTGTCCAGAAGTGCTCTTTTTTTCAGTATTTCAGCTTTCAGCTGCTCTTTATGCTTGAAAAGCAGAGCTGAGAGCTTGGTCGCGTTCTGTTTGCTCCGCTTTTGCTCCACGCTCTCTTCTCGCTTCCTTTTCTTAGCTGCCTGTTTTTCTTCTTTGTCTATCTTATCCAGAATATATTTCATCACTTGGTTGCACACAATCATTCTGGGGAAGGAATAAAGGAAAAGGACATTGTGCTGAGCTGCCTGTTTATTCCCAATTGAGAATGCAGAATCAATTCTCCAGCCGCTGCAAGCTCATTATTATATTTCCTAAGATATACAAGGTAAATTTAGCAACACCCAGTGCTTCCACTCCTGCTTATTTACTAGAACACTGCTGGGAGAGATCAACTCCCTTGTTAGGCTCAAGAGGGCCAGTCCCAATTTCACTTCAATGATCTGAGTACTAATTGCTCCTCCCCCTCCCCCATCAGCTCCCAACAAAGCTTTGGCTTTAGTAGGATGAGAGACATTTTCACTCAATTCTGTTTCCACAATTTGTTTGAAAAAGCTGGATTTTTATTCTGATGTAGGATGAAAGTGAATTGGAAGCCTGTAAACTCTTCTAAAACAGACATTTCTATGCTCCAGTGACTACCAAATACCACCAAGATTTTGTGTTTTGGCATAAGAACCCACAAATACTTTTCACTGTATAGAATTCACTATAAACAGTTCCCAATTTCTCCACTAATGACAGCTCAATATTAGTTTTTTTACTGCTTGTTGTACATTCAACTATAAATCTGTTTTAATGCTCACTTGTTCTGCACCTTACATTTATTTTGCCTTATATTTCAATTAGAAAATGAAGGTATTTTGGTTCTTCTGAATTTATTTTTCCCTTCCCCATTCTTTTCCAAAACCACTAGAAAACCAAATGCTTCTGGTTGCCAGAGAGACCATGAAAAACAACTCCCATTGAGCTGAGAGGGAACAGCAGAATAGCAATGGCCAGGACAAGCAGCTGCTGGCAACTCTGTGGTCTCAGACATTTTGTCCTTTGATAGACAGCTGGATTTTGATGACAAATGTAACATGTAGATAAATAGTTGTAGGGCCATACAATTATGTTTAGGTTGATCTTTGTACATGCACTGTATCTACTTGGTTTACTCTATTTTTTCACAGACTAAAGGTATTTTTGAAGAAGAATAAATCAGTGAGATGGAAAGGCAGCTGCACCATGAACTGAGCAAGTCAGAACTATTTCTTTCATCTTTCTCTTAAATTGGACTTTTGTCAGTCGAAACACCTTTTTGGCTGACACCATGAAATGAAGAGCATATCCAATACACCTTTTTCTTTATGCAACTGTGACCAGTAAAGGAGTGGCTTTTGTTTCATCCAACCATGGATAGTGTTGTAATCAACTGAGCTTGTGATTTGATGATCAGAATTTTATAAAACACACTTTTCTTTTTCCTAGTATCTGACAAACACTTGTGATTATCTAATTGGAGCAAGTGCATGTGTGAAAATGAGTCAAAATAACCCCAAGACAAATGACAAACACTCCCAATTTCTGTTTAGCAGCTTCAAGCATAAAATCTCTCAGTTTGTCAATCTGTCTTCCAACTCTTCAGCTCCTTCTGTAGAGTGGGATGTGCAGGGACAAGAATGGAAACACATGGCCATGATAAAGGACAAACAAAACCCAGGCTTTTTTTGCAGCAGAACCATTAATTCTCTATTCTGTGGTCCTTTAAGGATGGTTTTCACTCGAGTTTAAAACCTGCGGCCAGCTTTGAACATGATACGTAACATTACTTAAAAAACATATTATCAAAATAAAACTGACATTACAAACATGCACTAAAGATCATTATGAAAGTTACTTCTAAGTGTTACTCTAACCAAATTTAAATAGCAACACTTCTTCAAGCAGGTTTTTACAAACCAGCATTTCATTATACCATTAAAACATGTAATAAATGAAAAATTTGACATCTACAAATGCACTGTGATGCACATTCACCTCTGATTTTCTTCCCTCTCAGCTGGAGTCAGAGTCTTCTTCTGTTTCAAATGTTCTATGACAGCATTCTGCTTCATAACCACCTGTAGGATGATACAGAATCCAAAAAATAAAATGAAAACTTAGCCAATATTTCACAGTACTATGGGAGAACCAGGACATTTCCTAACTTAAAGTGTCATTTATTTCACTGAGTGACAAAATAAAGCTGATTTTATCAGGGGAGCAGTGCTTGTTTAAAGCAATTATTTTAAAATGGAAGAAAAATTTGAAAATGAACACCACCACCCCCAAAACAGGATATTTTGCTCATATCAAGTTTGAACCCAGGGATTAAATGTAAATTGACTATATTTCCTCAGGGATTGGTTTTTTTATTTTAAAAATGGTAAGAGTCTACCATATATTTTTAAGCCCCACAGCCATCCAACAGCATCACATTTCAGATACCTCTTTGGAACCACAGTTTTCAGGTAATGAAAGTACTGCACGTGTGTTCTGTCCATCAGCTCTCCTAGCTCTGACCTATCTTTCCTGAATTGAGAATAGAGATGGATTTGTCCCAGCAGCTAGTGGTAAGCTGAATCAAGGTGACAGAAGAATGCAAACATGGTACAAGTGACTTGATGTGCTGAATTAACTTGGAATATGTCATTAAATTGCCAACAGCAATCGTGCACTATCTTTGAAAGAATCAAATTAACTGCCTATCAAATGCATTAACATTGCTAACAAGAACAGGCATTTCAAATCAGATTTCTTTCACTCATTAACTGTTAATTTCCTTCTGTTAACTTTACCTGTTTCTGGATAATGTCACTTTGATTAGAAGCCTGGAGGGTGTGCTCACGTTTAATTTCTATCTGTTTCTGCTTTTTCTTCTGCTGCTGCTCCCTGAGCTGCTGAACTCTGTGCAGCTGCTCCTGCACACTAGCTGCTTGCACTGTCACCACACTGGCAATCTGCTGAGCCTGTGCTGGGCTACTGTGCTGGACCTCAAGAGGTAACTGAAGCTTGATCTGGGGCACGCTGCCCTGCTGGGCTCGGATCTGAGCCACAACACGGGGCTGCAGCTGACACAGGACTTCCACTTGCTGCTGGAGCTGAGGCACTGCAGTAACGCTTGTTGGAGGCTGCTGATGTTGCAGCTGAGGATGAGCTGGGCACTGCACAGGAACCTGATTTAAACTTTGAGTACTTGCAAGGGTTGAGCCCAAGGTCTGAACCCAAGGCTGTGATTGCTGCAGCCAAGCTGGCATTTGTATGGGAGCGTGAGGCCACATGGCACTGGGTTGTCGGGTCGGAGTCTGCACCTGAGCAGGATGCTGAGCCTGGACCTGGCCTGGGGGCGGCGGCTGCATCGGGCCTGGCACTGGAGAGAGCCCCGGAGCCTGGGCTGGAGACTGAGCCGGAGATTTGGAGGGCTGAGCTTCGGGCGGGGCTGCAGAGTCCCCGGGAGCCTCGGAGTGGCTCGGCGCGTCGGGCTGAGCGCCCTGGGGCTGAGCCCCCGCGGGCTGTGCCACACCCGGGCCGGGCTGGCCCTGGGGCTGCCCCTGCCCCGCGGGCACGGCCGGAGCTGGCGGCGCCTGCAGAGCCGGCTTCGCTTCCCCCGCAGCTGTGAACACACAAACGAGCAGCCCATTAATGGCAAATGGCACATCTGTGAGCCTTACTAAACCAAACCCTCTGAAACTGCTGCAAAGCCCTGTGCAGGAACTCAACAGACTCTGCAATACAACTTCCAACGAATTTACTGCAGTAGCAGACCACCTCCAGCTGCAAAAACACTCTTGTGCAATTGAAATTGAAGCTTTTTTCTGCTGAACAGAACAATGCTTACCCGAGTCGAAGTAGAAACGGTGGTTGTAGTTGTGCTAGCTGTAGTGGCAGCTGCTGGTAGTGGGGTGAACAGAAATCTCTGAATTGTACCATTTGGCATGGCTGCTTGCATAAGCTGCTGTCCTGGACCAGGTATTACAGTCACACCCTGAGGGATTAATTGTAACTGACCAGTAGTTTGACCTTGTCCCTGAATTACCACAGTTAGGCCTTGACTGCCACCCTAAAAAAAAGTTAATATTGATGCATTAGTGACATAGTTCTTAGACAGACTTTGTTGAAAATCTGAACATATAGGGATTTGAATTTCAGAAATCAATATTTTTATCACATACCATACTCCTAAAATCTAAAACTAAAACTACCATATGAAATCATGAAATACTCAAGGACTCTTTCAACAATTCTATTGCCAATGGATAACTGGGTTAGAGTTTTACGTTTTGTGAACCCACAAAAGAGAATACAAAAACCCTGAGTCTTTGGTGTAGAAACTCACAGAATCACAGAATGGTGGGAGGGACCTTAAAGATCACCCAGTTCCACCCACACCTTCCACTATCCTAGGTTGCTCCAAGCCTCATCCAACCTGGCCTTGGACACTTCCAGGGATGGGGCAGCCACAGCTTCCCTAGGCAACCTGTGCCCACCCTCACAGGGAAGAATTTCCTCACAATATCTCATCTAAACCTACCCTCCCCTTCAGCTTAAACTCCAAGTCTTGTTCCACCTACAGAAAACCTTTTCTGGCAACCAGCAGTCTGTACATCACAGTCTTTTATATGTATTATTTATAGTTTGAAGAACAGATATTGTGGTAAATCACAGAAATGTATTTTTACCCAAAAATTGACTCTCAACTTATTTTTTGCCAACAGACCTTCATGATCTGAGCAGAAGTTGTAAGAACTTTTTCCTCCTCTGCTCACAGATACTGCAGCTTTTCCTCTGAGATTCTGGATAGCATGAATCAAAACTACATCTTCACATCAAATCAAAAGACAAGGAATCAACATTATGATCCAAAATAGGCCATACAGAATAATTATGCCCCTTACTGCTATTAAAGATTTTTTTTTCCATACTGCTGAAGACTCCTGATGCCAGTTACCTTACTGGGAAATGTAACAGGAAGTGAGAGTTAAAACTTAACTACTAAAACTTCTTACTTTGTATTTACTGTTTTTTATACTTATTTACTATTTAAGCTGCTTTTGGTCTGTAATTATGCCAATGGTCATCCTAAATGGTGCCAGACACACAAATTTAAGGGCACAGGAACTACACTGCTGAAATGCAAAGGCTGGATGGGTGTTAGCACATTTCCACACCCAGGGCTGTCCCATGTTTACCTGTCCTTGTGTCAGCTGTGTGAGCTGGGCCATTGTCAGCTTCACCTGGCCCTGCTGAGGGCGAGGGGGCGGTGCTGGGGTCTGTGGCTGAACTTGTTGAGGGGCTGCTCCAGAACTTGTGATGGTTTTCTGTCCAGTGTTGGAAGAAGCTGTGCTGGTACTAGAAACTGCTGTTGAGACAGGCTGACCCCTGATTATTTGAGTCACCACTTGCTGTGTCTGACCTGTAAGAGAGTAATTTGAGCTAAGAAACACATTTTCAGCCTTTTAACCTTAAGCACAGCAAACCTCCAAGTCACAGATTGCAATGGGTTGTGATGGTGATCAGACAGGTGAAGCAAACACTGCAGTTGCACATAAAATTTCTTTACAAACCATTTGTGTAATTGACTGAAAAATGCCTGCAAAATGTTTTTTATTTTAACTAACGTTGCATGCATATGGAGTACTTCAAACACTGAGCTTTTCTCTTTAAGAAATAACCTACAAAAAAAGAGGCTGTCTCAATGCACAATTACTCTATATGTTTTTAGGGTTTTTCAGGTTTTTTTTTCCCCAAATGGACTTAAAATTAAGTACTACATTTCCCAGTGTCAATGATGAACAACACTGACACAAAGCCTCCAACCAACACATCCAAAAGCTGGAAAAGGCATTAGTTTAAAATCAAGCATCAAAATGAGGGATTTTTGCATTGGGACACAATGAGTTCATGAAGAAACAAAGCATGGATTTCACAGAGGGAATTTAAATATTAAAGTGAACCTACTGGCTGGCAGAATACCTTGCTGTACCACTACAGGTGTTCGGATGATGGTCTTGCCAAGGGGGGACTGCTGCAGTGGTGTCCGGATCACCGTCATCCCGGGGCGCAGCGGCGTCCCCTGCACCACCTGCGCACACCAAAGAGGAGACCACCTGTAAAACTTGGGGGAAAAGCCCCTGGAACATGCCCTGAATGGTTTTCCTCATGGGCTCTAATTTTCCCAACCGGAGGGACTCGTTGTACCTCTTTGGAATAAAGGATCCATACACACCATTGCTGAGACGAGCCAAAAGCATTGAAAAGTGATTAGCCAGAACTTTTAATATTGCCTAAAATCTATGCACCCACTTTTTTTGAGTTAAATAACAAAACAAAACAAAACAAAAATCTTACTTGTGAAGTGCTTGTTGTTCCTAATGTCCCTGTGGTGTTTGGCCTAATGGTTACAGTTGCTGTCCTTGGCTGGAATGAAGTAAAGGTTTGACTTGCACCTGTAGTTGATGGAATGATACCCAATACCTTTTGCTGAACTTGAACCACACCTAATTAAAGAAAAATTGAGAATTCATTAATGACATAATGGCCAGCAAAAGAAGGAAATGCAACTCCAGGGTGGCATTTAGAACTCAAGTCTCCAGGTTTCTAGAACACCTTTGAGCCTTTCAACATTTCTTGGGAAAGCCTTTGTCATATTGTAAAAAGAAGCAGCATTATACTTTGTCAATAGTCCAACTACATTTTAAGTTAAGAAACAGATATTTTAGAAAAGATTAAAGAAAGTGTGAATCTTCACAAAGATCAGTTTGATGGTAACTGCAAAGAAGTCCTTGCATTGACAGGGTGCCACAAATGAGTGTCATACAACCATTAAAAGCTATAGTCTGATTAATTTTAAATGTAGGAGAGCAGTTTAAACACCTTTCACCTACAAAATTGTGGTGCTGAAGAAAATAGGCAATGCTTCTCCTGTCACCTAAGAAATTTCAATACAAAATCTGCAGCCTTCATGATTTGCTCAGATGCTAAACATAATGGAGACAGAGAATCGAGCTTTTCTGTTCAATACACATTCACAAATCTCAAAATATTAAGTCCTCTTCTTGAGGCAAGAATTGAAAATGCTTATCTTAGTCTGGAGCCAAACCCCTGCTCATCAGTGAAGAGCAGCTGTAGGCATTAATATTTTTGTGAAGAAAGTTGCTTTGTTGATTTAGATAACAAAAAAAAAAAAAAAAAGCATGCTTCATTCCACATTGTTCAAAATAAAGCTCCTAATTTTGTGCTAGGAAATGCAGAATAATTCATAGGCAAAAAACTTGCATTTTTCCCCTTACAGACACAAATATGCAACACAGGGGGAACAAGCTGTAGAAACTTGTATTTATATATGTATATATCAAATATTTTTCCCCCTTAAAGTCACAGTTTATTTCACTGGGAAAATAGTGTCAAAGGAGAATTAAGCAGCAAGCTGGAATACAGTTTTTATTCCGTTCCCTTTGCCCTACCTCCTTGAGTTGATGGCACATTGACGGCAACAATCTTGCTGTTTGCAGGGAGTGGCAGCTTAGTTATCACTTTCCCTGCCATCGTTACTGGGCTGCCTGAGAGCTGGAAGGTCTGCCCTGTGCTGGCAATGGTTGTGGCTGAGGTGGCAGCTGTGCTAGTGGCTATTGAGGCACACAGAACAGGCAGGTTTAGAGCAGAATAATTAGTCAGTGAAATGACTGATTTTCAAGTATGAAACAGCAAACTACAGGATTACTTTTACATTTCTTTTTTGAATGTGTCATGCTTTCTTTGGTAAAGATTCTTTTTTGGAAACACTATGGTACACCATAGAATGGTTTCATGAATGATTACTAGTACAAAAACTGTCAGTAATTAATGAGACAGGTCAGAAATGAGACTTCCTAGCAAGTCAGAACAAGGAAAAACTAGACAGGTATAATCTCAGAAATGTCCTTCTGGCTAGCAAGAGTTAAGAGCAAAGATAACCAGAACTGTAATAATGCTGCATATCTGGACATGTGATGTGCACGTAGGATGTGATGCATACACAGGATGAACTCCAGCCATGTTCCTTCCATGACAGATGGCTCCTTACCTGCTGAAGACTGGCCTTGTTTAACCCAAGTAGCAAAAGTCTGATGGAAATTCTTGTTCTGCTGGAATGTTACTGTAGCTGGAGACCCCACTTTAGTGGTGAGCACTACTTTGGTTCCTGTGGGGACAGGGCCTGTCAGAGGGCCCACCATGACTTTCTGTGGTGTGGACACTGTGGTTGCAGTGTTGCTGGCTGTGGTGGCTGCAGGGACCACACCTCCTGCAGGGATCTGCTTCTGCTGTTCCAGCCGTTTCTATGGAATTTAGAAAAAAAAATTGAATAAAGGGATAATTAGTATTTTCAGATTTTGCAACATAAACAGTGTCTCTACCCAGTATTGAGAGATAAAAGCCTCTGGTAGGATTTTAGTTCAAATTGTAGAGGATTGAAGAATTGGCTCCTTGACCTCCACAACTACAAATCTGCTTAGAATACACAGCCAGGAATTTTCCTTTAAAGCAACTTTCAAGTCCTTGGCTTATGTTAATTTCACTGCACATTTTACTTTATAAAAACTCCCCAACATATTAATTTGTCTCAGATTAATCAGAAAGGTTAAAAAACCTGAAAAATAGCCATCTATATTTGGCTTTGACCATGTGCATACATCTATGTCAGTAACTGGTACATCATCATCAACACAGAGCTCACTATTAGCATTCCTAAATTTAGAGCTTCCTGCACTGAGATCCTGCCAGTTACAGAAAAAACCAGACTGTATCATTCTGTTTCACCACTGAGAATGCAATTTTAGAAGATATTCTTTTAAATGTAAATCCAGTTTGCAGCCTGCTTAAAAAATTAGATTCAAAATCCCTTACCTTACCCAGTGACCTTCTGTGCTGTAACACATTTCATCTAGAGAGCCCCTTTGTGAAGGGATGTATCAGTAGGCTCTCCTAAAATGTCAACCAATCTAATATTTTTTCCCATGTTACTGGAATTATCTCTGTATTTATCTAATTTAAATTCTAGCACTATATTGCAGTAATGCCCACAAATCAAAAGCACTCATTCACTACTAATGGGTTTTTGTCAGGAAAGATGAAATGAAAAAGGAATAAGCTGGGAAAAAGCAGAGTTCTTAATAATGCATGTGAAATACCAACATGGCATTGGGTTTCCTAATTTTAATTGCATACATTTAAATATAAATACTTTTACATATCTAAATATATTTAAATAAAATTATCAATGGGCTTAACTCAGCCAACTTAAGATAGAATAAAATCAAAAGGTTCAATTTGAGTGAAGCATGAAATGCAGTTGTATTCCCAAGTCAGCTGTATTCCAAGGAAGCTTTCAACTACACATAGAACACTGAGGACCTTACCTGGAGATGGGTCCTTCCCAGCCTTCTTTTAAAATGGGAACAAACTAAGCCTTTCTAAAGTGTTATAAATGATGTGGGGCAAAAACAGGCAATCCAGAACAAACCTTTGCTTTAACCCTGTTTCAAAATAACAAATGTACACAGTGGCAGCAGCATTGTTTGATGGCTTAATCTGCAGGTGGAACTACTTGAGAAATGGTGTAAGCAAGGGATAACTTCATTTCCCAGGCTGTGATGCATGTGGTGAGCAGTGCAGTTGCTGACTGCTGGGACGACCAACAGCTCCCCACCTGCTGGGCAGCCAAACGTTGGTGTTTTAGCTGAGCCTCCAATTGGGCCTTGAATTCCTCTGCCTTCTTCTGTTCACTAACCTTAGCCTGTTGTTCAACTGCCTGTGCCTTTTCCTTCTCCACCCTGCCAAAGACACAATCAAAAGTAAGTTATACCACCACATAAAACCCAACCATCAAACTGCATTTTGTTTTATCCAGTTTAACTGCACTCCTAAGAACAACCATTGACACAGGAGGTCATTGAAAAACTGGTCATGGCTTTAAAAATACTTTGAAATAAACTATGAAGTTGCATGCAACATCCCTGAAATATCCTGATGCTAAACTAATGCAACATCTTACATGAAACTATTAATCAAAATTGGAATTTATAATTACATCTGAGACTGCAAGGAACCCGTGTAATAACATACATTTAAAATGATTCTTTCCAAGAGACCCAAAAATGTTGTTCCAACTCTAAGCACGTGATACTGAAAATATGCATCTTATGACTTGAATATTCTCAGGCTCAATTTACTTGTACACAGTCATTTTCTTTGGATTATAGAAGTATTTAACAAATACTGTATAAAGTCATGCCAAAAGCAGCCTGAAGCCTTTCCATGCATTACAGTAATAACCTTTAACCATGGAACAGTGGTTAGTTCATAAGCATGGAATAATTAATATAATATTAGGTCTAACAAATCTGGAATACCTGCATACCTTAGTTTTCGTACCAGCAAATAGTTTAGCTTTAGAACTTTAAGCTTGACTATCAAAAGTATCAAAAGAGCCAGTAAAAATACAACACAGATGTGTTTCCAGTGATCATAGTGACCATGTTTGTGTTCTCTACGGGAAACTTCATTTAACAATCACACAAATGAAGACAACTTTCTTTAAAAGCTCACTTTACCTTTCAGCAAATGCCCTGATCTCCCACAGTTCCAATTCCTCCTCTGCTACCCAAGTTTCCATTATAACAGGGCCTGTTTGCTTGGGTGTTTCTGGCCTTTTTGGCCTGAGGGCACTTGATCGCAGTCCCTTCCTCTGGGGTGTTGGAGTTTCTTTAGAGAACAGTCAAAACACACACATTAAGCTATACTGTAAAACGAAATTGAAGGGTAAACCAAGATTTAGTGATGCTTTCAGTCCCGTTTTATAAACAGGGAGGCCTTTCAGCTTCAGCTCAATCATATCCATTTGTTAAATGCAGCATTTGTTTCCCATAGGTAGATGAATAGTTCATGGCCAGCTGCATTTGCTCCCCTGATGGTCTGAATTGGCATAAAGATCCAGTTACCTTTATTTCTCTAGATTACAGGGAGGGGGGGAAATGTCAAAACAAACAAACAAACAAACTAACCTTTAGGAGCCTCTGGTACACCAATGGGACAAATTATTTTTCTGATACAATACTCTGACCGGATCCCATATGGACCAACATCTCTCCTCTTGATTATTTCTGTTGTTGTAATTTCAGTTTCAGTTGTTTCTGCAACAAATGAGTCCCAGTGCATTAATAACAGAAACAAATCAAGCTGAATCTCCAATCAACCCAATATACTGAAGGCAAAGAAACCACAAACAAAATTCAAATGCCACAGCTGACAGCGAGCCTTTATAGAAATGTTTTGAGAGAAGGTAAAACTCAGAATTTACAGCAAAAGCTTTTGCAAAGAAAACTAGAAATTTAAAATAACAATACCTGTCCTTGTGGTTCCTCCCCCAGGTGGAGCTTTTGCTGCCATATCATCCCACTTGAGACATGCCCACAATAACCTCAACATCAGGCTCACTCCAGCCAATGATTTGACTGTTTGGAGTCGGTACCTAATGACAGAATATGAATTATATTTTAAAATCAATTTAAAATCCCCAACCAAACCAACAGGACAAAGGTTTTCCATTCTACTTTAACTGAACAGTATAGAAAACTGAATCATATATAGCAAAATCTGCATGTTTGGGCACAAACGTGTATCACTTGTATTTTAATAATCAATAAATTTCATCATATCCTACTTTTTCTCAAAAATGTAAAGTATGTACCTCCAAGTGATCCCAAAAGTTGGTCTTGGGGATGGATATGGCCAGATATCCAAGGCAGGCTTTGCATTGTAATTGAAATAAGGAACCTCTCTGATCCCTCCTCTCCTGGCCAGCTTTTTTAAGTCATCATTGGGTAAAACAAATATGCTTTTTTTACTGCTTTTGGTAACAAATTTCCTGTAAGATGGTAAGGCAGTTCCAGAACGAGTTTTTTTGGGTCTTGTGAATTTCATTAACTTCACTTTGTCTTTTGTGGAATATTCTTTGCTGACAGTCATGGAAGTCACCAATGTGCCTTCTGGGGTGGTCAGTGAATCGGTGACTGTTGTTGTAACCACAGTTTTACTGTGCTCCTGGACAGAGATGACATCAGAGTTACTGTCTGTGGCTGGAGTGCTGAGCTTGGTCACAGTGGTGGTGGTGGTGACCGTGGAGATCGCACAGTTTTCTGTAGAGGAAACAACCGTGGTTTTTTCATCACTGGCAGCTCCAGTCTCTGCGACCTTAAACACTGTTTTGGACTCCGTGGACACAGTTGAGGTTGTGGTAGTCACTTCAGTAATAACAGTTTTTATTTTACTTTCTCCATTAATATTTTCTATTTTATATGTCTGTACACCATTCTGGTCAGCAAAGTGACTACTCAAGCTGGATTCCTCACATGAGGTTACAGGCGACGGAGCAACTTTCTTCTCCTCAATTGCTTCGGTTTCCATAGATTCTGTTTCACTGCTCAGGTTATTTTCTTTGCAGAGAGGCTGTGTTGGTGGGGAAGCAGAGCCAACACTGGCAGATCTCTCAGGAGAAAGCTGGTTTTCTTCAGTTTTCTGCACATACTTGGGAACTTCATCTGGTGGCTGAAGACTCTCTCCAGACTCAGACTCAGGAAAACTCTGCAGACATGACTTTGAGTCCACGTTATTTTTATCCTTGGTGTCCTCTCCCATGATGTCACCATTCATGAATGGTTTTACTGAAGGTTCCTTAAAAGCCAATGGTTTTATTTCATGTTCTGGAACTGATTTATTAATATTATTAACTTTTGGTTCAATATCACCCCCTGCCTTAGCTTCACAGGTATTTTTCACTAAGCAGTCATCATTTGATAATGCTTTAATGTCTTTATCTTTTCCATTCATTTGAAATGATGATTTTTCTTTTTCTGTCTCAGTTTCTTCATTATTCTTTTTGTCAGTAACAGTATCTACATTTGTCGGATCAAGATATTTGTTTGTGGTACCCGTCTCCACTTTCAGTTCCCGACCCTTCTTTTGACCATTAGCCTCTGTTAATTTAGAGCTCAGTAAATCCTCATTACCATCTTCCCTATCCATGTGTTCCAGAGTTTGACTTTCAAGATTTCTTTCAGAAATCAGCCCTGTTTTAAATGATTCTAGATCTTTATTAGATGATTTTTGGTGAAATATTATCTTTTCAGATTTACTTTCAGTTTTTACAGGAACAATTTCTTCTTCCATTTCACTTTCTTGAGAGGACATGGTTTCCATATGGCTTTTTATCATACAGTTGTTTTCTGGATCTTTGCTCTGCTGTTCAGAATTCCCTTCTGAGTCTGGTTTTTCAAGAGTGGCCACAGCATCTCTTCCACAGCTGCTTTCAGGAACCACTGGCCCTAAGTTTTCAAGTTCTCGTTGAGATACTCTGGTAATAGGTAGCTTTTGTTTCAAGGGTTTTTCATTTGTTTCTGAAACATCCCATTTGATTCTGCCTTCTGCACTTGTTTGTTTCAAGCCATCCACTAAAGAGCTCTCAGACTCTCCAAGAGCCTCTTGTCCTTGACACTTATCAGCAGTTGAAGGTTCAGGGTGGTTTTCTTTGCCATCATTCTGAAGGGAGCTGTCTCCTTCAGAGGACTGAGGAGAGTCTTCATCCAGCAGCTGCCCTTCTTTTGAGAGTCTGTTTGACAAAGGCAAAGAAGCTTCATCTTCATCCCCAGTTTTGGTACAGGAGATGCTGCTGATGGGCAAACAGTCCTGTTCTGCATCCTCGGCTTGGGTCTTGTCTGAAATGCAGCTTTGATCTTGGGAAGAAGAGTCAAACTGGCTTCCTTCTTTTCCCTTCCTCGTTTGTAGCTCATCTGTGTTTTTCTGGGGGCTCACAGATTGAATGCCCCTAGTTTTAGCACCAGCCTCCAGCTTAATCTTTTCCAGACGTTGTTTTTCCTCCAGTGTAAACTGTTTTATTCGCCGCTCCAGGAGTCCATCTAACTTTGATGACTTGACTTTCCTTTTGTAGCAAGTCCTTAAATGAAATCCCTCACTGACATTGATTATATCCCGCTTACAATGACTTTCCTCATCTTTTATGGAGGATTCAATTTTCACATCATCCACATCCATAGGTTCTTCCTTGATGACTTTATCATTTTCACCATCGATGTCTTTTTCCACTGTGAAGAAGAAGTAACTCTGAGTCAGTGAGCTCCCCAACAATGAATACAAATTATATTTTTACATTGAGTACTAAGAAATAAATGGATCTTTTAGCATATTAATAGATTTCAATTAAAAATGGAACAAAAGCTTCAGACACTACTACAATGGATAACAGGCAATCATTTAACTGAGACATTTTAGATGTCTTGACAAAATCTGTTACACAGCTTTTCAATAGTTATTTCTGAGGTTCTATGCTTTTACTTATGCAATGGTGTCATGAACAGCAGTTTCACAATAACAAAGGATTATCACCTGTGTCTTTTGCATGATCTAAGTTTTCAGAAATTGTGTCAACTTCTACTTTTTCTTCATACAACTTTTCTTCTTTTACTGGTACTTTCTCCAAGGTTTCTGAAACATCTGCTTTGTCTTTTGCTTGCAGATCTCGAGAATCCTTTGCTTTGTCTTTCTCTGTTTTTACTTTAGTTGGACCTTTTCGTTTATCCAAGTTGCATTTTTCATCTTCGCTCTTTGCTATTAACAAACCAAATTATTTCAATTATCCAGAGTATTTTTTGTACTCTGCCACATTTGAATGCATGTTACTTTACCTCTCAAATAATTTGGATGCCATTAGTGAAATTCAGAAAGAGAACTAAGAATCCAGTGGTAACACCATAGATTAAACAGTGCACTATTGAATATATATACACCCACCCCCATTATTTAAGATGTTACTTTTTGGTTTTGATTATCTACATAATTCTTCTCTACCTTTAAATTAAATAAGTCTATACAAAGATGCATACAACATAATTGAAACAATTTAATGTAGCTTAAAAATGTCTGTGACAACTGAACAGCTTACACTGACCAAGATCACCAGATATCCCCAAAAGCTTTGTTGGAATATTATTCCTAAAGTCTCCTTAAGAAATACAACACATAAATTATCTGCAATTAAAAAAAATGTAAGCAATGCAGACACTTACTTGACAGTAATTTTCTGTAATTTGCATTAGTATTTCCTGGCAGTTTGGGCATAAACCTGTGGACATGGGTTTTACTAATCCAGCTCCAGCCACCATACCCTGTTACTCTATATTCCTCTCCTTTTTGCTTCCAAACCTGTAAATATTTTTTTAAAAGTAGTATTAATGATGGTATTTGCTGCATTATTAACGTTCACATTTAAAAACACATAGATGATTTTAAAAACCTCCAAATTTTTATACTCTCTAAGCAAGTTGAAGTATATTTGTGAAAAAATGTACCAAGGTTGAAGATATATTTGCTGATGATTAAACTGATCTATCATAGTAACATCTAAAAGCCTCATTTATTTCATGTAATAGTGAGAATCTATTTATCTAAAAGCTGCAAGGTCACAGAAGTTTTTGAGTCAACTGTATGCTTGTTACAACAAGTATAGAGCAAAGAACTCCTCCAAAGTAGTTAATATCTACTGTAAGAGAATATAAGGAGGTTTCTACAGTAGCTCCCATCATATTATACAACCTTCCAAAGGCTGGATCTTTTGGGGAGAGGGAGTGGGTGTGGGACAGACATACAGACAACATTCCAATAACCCCCCAGAACCTTCCATTAGGAAAGGCTGCATTTGCAGACCAGTATCTGTCACTCAGGCAGTGTCAGTAAGACCATGACACAGATCAAATTCAGTTCAGACCAAGATTATGTGCTTGAATACATGGCCATGACTCCTACTCCCATGGCAGGGAGTAACAAAAGGACATGAACATTGTAAGCTTAAATGAGAACAGAAAAAGAGTCAGAAATCAACAGTTTCTGTATTTTCTTTGTTCTTCCCACAAAAGAAACGCTCACCTGGTGTTTGACAGGAAATGTATATTTCACCCACGTAGCTTGCTGCATTGTTTCTTCTTCTTCTTGTTTTCTCTCTTTTTTTTTCACTTTCTCCTTTTCTTCTCTTTCTATTGCTGTCATTCTGCGTAATCTAATCCATACAGATTTAAGTGCATTTAAGTACAGGATCTTGCAAGCAAATACAAGAAGTTAACAGCACATAATACCCTTTTGAATAAGTTCAAAAATCTGAAGTCAAGAGGAATGCCCACTATCAGGTTTTAGGTATTACTTGTAACAAAAACATCACTTTTTTTGCTATTTCACTGAGGCAAACAGAGCTGGATGCAACTGTGTCTAACACCAGACACATTTATTTTGTGCTCCTATGACAAAATGAGAGGCAAAACCCAGACTCCACTGAACTGAGAGTGTTGAAATTTGCTCTTCTACTCTCCCAGAATTTTAGTACTTTTGAGACTGTGGCTCAGATAAAACAAACGCAGGAGCAGTGACACCATAAAAATATTGTCATGGTTTTCCAGTGTTTCTGGTTGAGAAAACACACTTCAAGTGCTGAATGACTGTCTCAATTTAAACATAATTCTTACAGGCTTAGAGGAACCAGCAATTGCAAACCGAAGTAAAATTCTCATATTCAACAATATTTTAATATTTAATAATTTTACCTTGTGTGCCCCAAGGACTCCCGCCAGATGGGCAGCATGACAACTGGTTTGATTGCACACTCCAATATAGCCAGTGCTAGTGCAAATTCTCTGGGTTTGCTGCACATCTGAACAGCCTTAATCCAGTTAGACCTACATTGGAAAAAAGAGGAAGATCTGAAACATATACATGCACTAATACAGCTTGCCATTTTAAGAATATTTAATGGTAGGATAGAAACTTTACTCAAATGTACAACCCTTTTAGCTCCCATCATAAACACACATCATATTTTATCATAATGAAGCACAGTGCTTGGAATCACAGATTTGAAAAAACAAAGACTATTGCTTATTAATACTGCTAGCGAAACCACAAGTACAACATGAGAATATGTATTTCCATTTATTCATTTACCTGTGGGAAGCCCAATTAGGGTGAAGGAAGGATGCTGGGATATTGTTTTCTAGCTGAATAATGGTCAGCCTCAGGGTGGATATGGTGAGAACTTTGGAGCCATGCACAGACCCGTTCCACTTGAACTCTCCCGCTGGAGTCAGGCAGAATTTGTGTGAGAGGTGTCGCCTCTTGTCGTGGTCCTCTCTGTGCTGGTGCTTGTTCAAAGCAAAGGAATTGGTGGCATATTGATTGTGATAAACACGGTACTTCCCCTCCTGCCCCAGCTTGAAATAGTTGTTGATATTTCCTTTAATCACAACGTCCTTCTTGGTGTTCACTCGGGAGACTTCGCCTTGGGAGTTGACCACCAGAACCTTATGAAAGAAATATTGGAAGCTTAAATGAATCTTCAAAATAATTCCTTCTATTTACTTATGATTTAGGCTTCAAATGTCTATCTATAAAAGAATAAAAATGCCCTGCACCAGTTTGGAGAAGCAAATAACTGTTTATCCAGTACACCAATACTTGTACTTCATCACTGGCTGTCTACACAATTAGGATAATCCCAGATCAACTTGAACATTAAAGAATCACCATCCAGGCTCCTCAGACTAAACAGGAACTTGTTTTGCTGCTCTGATTGTGCCTATGGAGGGGAGAGTTTTGGGGAAAAAAGCTTCACTAGACTCAGGTAAGTTCTCTGTGAACCCCCTCCTTGGTGCCTCTCAGAATTCAGACATGCAGCTTAGCAAACAAATATCCTGGACTTTGAAAACATAGCATGGATAACATCACTGGACTAATCTGTTTGTCAAAGAAAACATTACATGTTAACTGCCAAGGAGAATCAGTTAACAAAAATAATATATCAAATAATATGCAGACAATTGACTGCAAAGAAGTCCCAACACTCCGTTCCTGAATAAACTGGGCTACTTAAAAAAACCAGAACGAAAACAACAAATGACCCAGTCATACAAAACAATTATACCAGTGCACTGGGTCATTGTCATATCACTCTGCAGAGGGCACCCATGAGAGCAAGAGCACAGGAGAAGGAAGAAAAAAGTTTCCTGTGATATTACAATTTCACCATTTGCTTATTTATTATTACTGTCTTTTTTAAAAAGTACCTACATTGCTTGAAAAAAACACTTTTTTCAATAAAATTCAATATTGTTTAAAAAAATAATCATTTTTCCAGAAAATTTTTTGTAGTTCTCTGAGTTTTCCAAGACGTGTACAAACCTCTCTGGTTTCTTTATACAACTTATTTGCCTCATTTGCTGCAGCAGCAACCTGCTGGCTTTTCATCTGGCTCAGTTTGCTATCTGGATTTCTCAATCTGGTGAGCATCCGTGTGGAGCCTGGCGTGCCCTTCCCTCCACCTGGAGAATCACTTCTGTCACCATTGGATTTCTCTCCTGCCCAGGAAAAAAAAGGTTTTAAAACTTAAGAATTGGAAGTTTTCTATTGATGTATGGAAGTTACGAAAAGAACAGAAAGTTCAGTGAGAAGATGCATAAAATGAAAGTTGGAGATGTCATTAACCTTATCATTATTATTATTATAATCATCATCATCATTATTATTACCTATGTCCTCTGAAGCCTGGGATTCCCTCTCTGCATTTTCAGCATCATCAAGAGTCTTAATGGAGTCGTTCTGGCCAGAGCCCAGCTCGCTCCCACTGCTGTTCTCAACATCTGGCTGTGGAGGTGCAGCACAGCCACTGCTGGGGATCATCTGACCAGTTTCTTCTACAAAAGAACAACTTCAGTTTTAGTTTTTTCTTTTGAATTGGATCAATGTAACTTATAAAAGTTTTCATCAAAAAAAGGCAGATGAACATGTTTTGCTGGACTGGAGGGAAACACATATAAAATATTAATTCCCTTCAGAGCACTGTATCCATGGAAGTATTTTTTGTTCTGTTTCAAGCAGTTTCAACTTCCACATCTCTGAAGAACTGAAATTCATACCTGTATTTAAAATATATTCATATTTCATCCGAGACTATGTTTTTTTTCTAGAGATACACAGAGAACTCTTTACTGAGACTGTTTTGCATTTAGAATTCATAAAATTTGGTCTTCCTGAAGTGTCTGATTTTCTCTCTTTTAACTTTCTTGTGCTTTAGCTGTTCCTCAGAGCACACACCTTTCAGAGTCCCTTGTTTTCCACTGAGTCCTTGATTGTCTCTTCCTCAGCACCTTAATTCTGAGGAATCCCACAGACTTCTGTTCCATTGGCACCACTGTAAATATCAGCCCACTTAAAACATCAGCCCCTTCCTGATCTGATGGGTCTTGATGTGGCTTCAAATGGGTTCCTGGTCTTCAGCTGTCCTTGTTACTGTGTTGTGACAGCTCTGGATTTTGTTGTCACCTCACCTGTTGTGCTGCCCCAGTAGGCATTTTTGACTACATACCAGTGAATTGCAGCTAACTGGAAATAAACCCCTCTAGCCTCCCAGTAGGAACAAGCTCCCACCCCTCAAAACAGCAAACCCAGCAATGTCTGGGGTTTGTACCAAAGGGAGACAGTTCAGCTGTTTAAAAACTCTAAGATCTGCCTAGTCTAGAATTCTTCCAAAACATCAGGGATTCTGATGTTGTTCAGAAAAATGAAAGAACAAAACCTGCTTTTAGTGCAATATTCACTCCTAGCAGAAGGATGGATCAGGTAAATATTCTGGAATTCTTAGAGGATCCTTAATCTGAATGCATCTTGATTTCTGACTTTGCCAAAGGGGTGACCACCACTGTTTGATCCATTTCCCATTTTACCATGAGGAAAAATGGACCTGTTTCCATGGCTGCTGTTTGGAGGAGAGTGGAAGCACCCAAACCAGACTCTTAATAAAGATTAATACCAAGCTGCATCTAACAAGGATGGTGACAGACATTCACATCCACCTCTGTATTTCACTCGTATTTTCCCCATCTTTTGTGGGTAACTGCCTCACTGATCCTGGCTCAGTATCTCTCCCAGTCTCTGAAAGGAGAGTCTCAAACTGAAATTTCATAGTAAGAACACAAACATCACTGTGAATACAGTGAATTAGACATGAGGAGAAACCCTCTCCACAGACACTTCCCTACAAAAAAAAGCCCACTAATGTACAACTCACGTAGAAGATTTGGAAGGACAAAAGTACTTGTGAAAGTATAATAAATAATGATAAATATATAAGTGAACCTTTAAAATAAAACACAAACCCATAAAGGTGCCTGAAACAAAATTATAGGATATGTATCTTTACCATTAAACCTCTAGACAGTTATTTTAACTTTAAAAGGGAATAAAAAATAGGAGAACTGGCAAAAATATTTGGTCATGTATCTAAAATACATGGATTTTGTCTCGTACATGAAGACATTTTCTGTACTTAAAAAGTGTATTATGAGGCTTGCAGATTACAGATTAATCTTGGCTTTCGTTTTGTCCTCCTGTTCAGAAAGTTTATTACAAGGTTTGAATGCATTGACTTTCATAAGTTGAAAAGCTGCAGACTGTGATTGCATGGAGAACTATTTCTGTAGGAGAGAAAACATTTACTGCCCCTTTTAAAAACATAACACGCTGAGTAAGTTCTTATCACACACTAGAGTATGTTTAGATTTTTAAGAACTGAGAATAAAATCCTGATAATTTTAACAGTGATCAGCTGTTTAGAACAACATTTGGTTATGTAGTAAATCCTGAAACAGAATATAATTCTAAATGTATATAAAGTAATTCTAGAATAGTACACTCATAGTTTATGTTACACCTGATCAACTCCCACTTATTCCTAAAGCAACAGTAAGTTTGTCTGGTTTTAAATAGTGTATATTATTATCATCTTTGAGTCACTGACATGGCAGAACAAAACATGTTAAAATACAATAACCCTTGTGCTCACAATTCTGAAATCTGTTTAAAATTTCCAGCATGACAATTTTAATCTTGACATTTCAGTGCAATGGTTTATTCACGTGAATGAAAATGCTTTGTTTGTTAGTAATTTACACAGTACATGAGAGGTTAAAATAATAAACAAGCCAGCAGCAAATTAGATTTGAAATAAACTTTGAGAGGATGCTAACAATCATTATGGATCACTATGGAAAAATAAAATATACAGAAAACAGAAAATCTAAAGCTTAGCCATAAGTCATCTTTGGAAGGCATGGAAACAAATGCTAATGTCATGGAGGACCACAAATTTCAAGCACTAGTTGCAAGAAAATTAACTTTGAAATGTTAATAATGACAACGTAGCAGTAAAGGATGGCACTGCAAGCAAACAGCATGAGTGACATATGCTGGGAATGGTTTTAGTGGACAAATCAGAGAGAAAAACAGATTCCCCAAATTACAGAGGCATTGGTAACAGTGCCTTCTGTACCTGAGAGTTCCAGAGGGAGCTCTGATGCCACCTTCTTCTCTGCCATGTTGTTGCTATCAAGGGATTCTGACTGACACCCCACTGCGTCCTTCCCTTCAGAGCAACTATTCTCTCCTGCAGAAGGATTTGTGGTGTTGTCATCAGTGCTTGAGGTCACAGAGTTACTTTTATCCCCAACGACTGTTGCCTCTACAGTAAAACGCACAACAAAACTTTAGGGATATTCTTTATTACGCCTTAGGATGTCATTTGGCATCATCCATAGAAAGCAACTTCAGCAGCTTCGTGTGATAATGCTGAAAAATAGCAACCTTTTTCCTTTCCTTTTTTTTTTTGCTATGAGGTGGTATCGTCTCAGAATCAAAGAACAAACCAATTGTGATTAGGAAAAAGTTAAAATGATGTAATGTAGCTTACTACAAACATGTTGATCACAACCTGTAAGCACCCCCTGTACCTCAAGGCAGGGTATCTAGGAGCCAGCTGTGTAGAAGTAGGAAAATTGGTGAAATTACTTAACAAGAACAACTCCAACATACAAGCACAAAGGAACTGACAAATATCACCTATTACCAAAGTATCTTGGAGAATCATACAAAGAAAGTATCACATAAACAGTTAAAAAAATGTGGGGTTCACTTCACTTAAAGGGAGCTGTTAAAGCACAGTCAGTTTCTTTACCTTCTGTTTTCTCTTTTTCCACATCTTGCTCACTGTGTGTTTCCTCAATTTTATCCTGGTCTCCAGATTCTTCCTTGTCTCTCTCAGCATCTGTCTGGTCATTATCAACATCACTTTTGGCCTTTTCTGCTTCCTCATCTCCTGTGTTTTTATCTTCCACTATTTCTCCTTTTCTTGCTCTGATAATGTCCAAAATTTCATCTATAATATAAAGCATGCTGTCAGCACGAAACAACAAACCACCTACAGAGCCACGGAGCACAAATAACACGACATAAATCCTGCTTCTGATGTAAGATAAACTAGATTTGATTCAAAGTGCAGCATCTATTCCCATTACACAAAATATTCCTACCATTTGCTGCAGAAAGGAAAGACTTGTTGTTGCCCCTTGCTTTGTTTGTAAGGTCTTCTGTCACATCCATGTGCCGATGAACTTCTTCACGCATCTCGTCCAGAGTTTTGCATAGGTCAGCTTCCCAGTAATCCTTGTCCAGGCATTCAATTAACTCTGCCAGCTGGATCTTTGTGCTGTAGTACCAGATTTTCTTATCCTTCTCACTTTCTGAATCCTCCTCTCTGTAGGAGTATTTAAAAAATATTGATTTTAAAATATCTGGATAAATGACAAAAATTGCTATCAGCCTGCTTTCTGCAGAGCACTATTAAATGTCAATACCTGAGTGTGAGTAAACAAATCACATTGCTCATATGCACCCAGTTTAATATCAGTATTTCTCTTTCTTGTTTCCTTCTTTTTCTTCACCCCCTCAGTTCTCCTGACAGCTTCCTCAGGAAAGCTCTGAAGTCTCCTTAAAACTGGTTTATCCAATCTGACAACAAGGTTTATTCTCATTACATTTACTATTTCTGTAACCATTAATTTACTACTAAGTCTGAAAAGTCCAAAATCAATAATGGTAGTTTTTGACAGAGTACTCAGGGAAGAGCACAGGTAGGAAATTCAAAGTATAGAATGTCACATTCATAAAATACTTTATTTTGGCATCCTACAGCATCCACCTGTGAGAGCACCAGTAAGGGATGAGTCACAATACAACCCCTTAGAAAAGATCAAGGGATTTCCACACTTTCAATCTGCAGTACTCTATGACCCCATGAGCCCAGAATAACTGGTGTCAACAGCACCTCAGCAGGACCATGGACCCCAGGGAGCTCCATCAACACCTCAGGTAAGAGGCTCTCCTGGAGCCTGCAGAGCACACGGAGGATGCTCCAAGTGGTTCTGCAGCTGCTGGATTTCAGCTTGGCTTGATCTGTCCTGTGGAGCAGCAGGAGCCAGACTCAGGCTGGCATGAGCCCGAGCACTCATTTCCACAGCACATCCCAGTGCTCCCCACACTGTGGGGGTGCCACTGATTGCCCAGCCTGGCCCTCACCCGGGCAAAGGAACTGAACTACTGCAGCACTGGCACCCCCTGTTCAGCACTGCAGGCCTGTGGCTACTGAGGAGCCTAACCCAGAGTGTTGACAGCAATGGGAAGCTGACTGTAAATCTCTAAGATCTGCCCTTATGGGGTTTGTTGCAGGTTCCTCTCTAGTGGTTCCCTTCCTGTGGCTTACACATTAAAAATGGCACAAATTGGCCTCAGAGGTTCAGAAAGACAAACAACCTTAAGGCAACTTGATTGTTGTTGATCTACTGCTTCTCACTAGATTTGTGAAACAATTAATATTTGCAACTCAAACAGAACACTACTGAAATAAGGTGGTTGTGAAGTTAATAATGGCAATATTACTCAAAATTCAACTGGTAACTCGTCACAACCATTACTACAAAACAAACTTCTGGTTTTAAAGATAAAACCTGGTGTATTGCAGAGAAACTTGCATCTCCTCTCATAAAGGCCTTTGCTCATGAAAAGCAACCAATTCTGCTTTACCCATTTATTCCTCTAAACTGCCAACATTCCATTAGTTTTAACCACACCAACCCGTTAAGTTTGACAAGTTTTCTGAGAAAACAGCTCACTCCAGGAGGACTGTCACACATACAACACACCAAAATGTAACAGCTGAACACTGACAATCATTTGACTCTATGGAATATTCCAGGCCTGTAAACTTCCCTGTTAGAGAAAAATTACTGTGTAAACCATGTTTCCTCTAAACCAAGCGCTATTTACTAACAACAATAGGAATGACAGCACTTCCATTACCGGTGAGGAACAAAAGCCACAGAAGAGAAAGATAAAGGCAAACACCCAAAAACCAAGATGGAAGGGGAGATGAGAATGCAAGAATAGGGCTTTACACAGTGAGAGAAAATAAAAGGATGAAACAAAATGCTTAACTAAAAAGGACAGGGAATGGGTGCCTTCTGAGCTTTCCCTGGCAAGTGTCCAAGGGAAGCAGCAAGTGCAAGGCCCCAGCAGAGCAGCAGTTGTAAGGCCGCCGTGCTCCTGACAAACATTACCCCAAAATACGATGCTGCTTTTACTTTATTTCTTAACTGACCAAAAAGGGAACTTGAACCTTTCATTTTGAACCCCTCTGTTGTAGCTGTTACAGGATTATTTGCTAGAGAGATAATGCCATTTATACATCCTCCTATACGACCCAGATATGCAACAATATAAATGCTTTATATAGAATCAGAGAGTCACTTTGACTGGAAAAGACCTTTGAGATCAAGCCCGACAATACATCCTCATCTCTCCATGAGGGATGGCCGCGCCTGCATCCATCTGCCAGACAAGCAGCCTGTACACATTGCTTCAATTCTGATGGTGATCACCCGTCTTTTCTTATTTTCATATTTCTCCCCCCATTCAGCAAATCTGAGCCTGCTCCAGCTGCACTAATGCAGCCAGGGTGAGTATATGTGTCACCTGGGCATCCCAAGCAGCATCTGGCTTTTCCCTTCCCATCAACCCTTTCTATTCTAGGTTTGCAAGGTTCCATTGGACTGAAAAGCAATTAACTGCTGTTTTCAGTTTCCCTGGATAACTCAAGGAAAAGCCTTCAGCACCAGTAGAGGTCTGCTGTATTGCAGTCCAGCAAACCCCGAGGCTCAGTGTGCAGAGCGGAGACATCAGACCACCGAGAGTATTCTGCAGAAAGCACCTGGAGCTAATCCTTCCATGTGTGATTTGAGTCCTGCCCATTAAAGAACTGCTCAGATAATATTCTAGAAACAGACAATGAGGTTATCCAAGAGTATTTTAATACCCTTCTACTTCATTTCTACCAGAGTCTGAGCATAGAGTTTGTTTTGAATTGAAGACTATCACAACCTTGGCAAGAGAATTTCAGGAATTAAGAGTTTTCTGTTGCAAAAGCACAGACAGAAAGTGAAATAGCACAAACTGGTTGGTCTGTGTGCTAACACCAAACTCATCTCTGGCCAGACTTCTTTCCAAGATTCAGATGTG
Organism: Eopsaltria australis; assembly: GCA_034509425.1. NCBI lineage: Eukaryota > Metazoa > Chordata > Aves > Passeriformes > Petroicidae > Eopsaltria > Eopsaltria australis. The sequence continues at coordinate 1,153,855 of JAVTVJ010000489.1, forward strand.
TGCCAGGGAAGACTTGGAGCACACAGCAGAAATAATTTCATGCATTCTATTTTGGCCAACTTAGATAAGACTTGAATTAACAATTATATCATTCCAGCTAACTTTCCCATAACATCTTCTTGTGTTTACCAATGGGACACAACTTTTACCCTCTGAAGAAATCAGAGGGGCTGCCATAAGAGGATGGAAATATGTAAGGCTGCACAAGGACCAGTTCTGGATGCTTTTCTCAGACAAGCCAGACAGATTTGCCAGCTCGGTGCTGGACAGGTCTGTGGAGGCTCCAGGGGACTCAGCTGAGTCACACACAATATGTGAGGCCAAGGAGGGAGAAAAGAATCACATGACGATTTCCTACCTCCTTCAGCCTCCCTGGTTGCCAGGAACTATTCACTGGCAGGCTGCAGAGACAAGTTTAAAGACTGATAAAAGCAACATAGAAGATACTCAAAACTTTCAAGTAAGGTGATAACAAAATGTTTAGTACTAGTAGTAGCAGATGCTTCCTGGATTCCATGATGCTACAATTGAAAACTGAAGAATTCAGGAAATTGTTTAAAGTAATCTATTCAAATGAAGACCCAAACCCTTGTTAATTAATTGGAGAAAATAGAGGAGGACCCTCTAAGAACATAAACAGCATGACAAATCTTTCAGAAAAAAAGCTGAAACTGCTTTTGACTGTTGAGGAAGATCCATACAATTCAGGAATAACAATGTGTGTCCTATTTCTGCTATCAAAATGAAAGCCAAGCAGGGTTTCATTATCTTCTTTCACAGATAATTGATAAATCCAAAGCATCTCAATATTTCTACAAAGATAAACTTGTTAGAACACTGCAGCAGTTTACAAGGACAATGCAAGTCAAAGTCCCAAATTTCCTGAGTTAATAACTTGCAGAAATAATCTTCACAAGTAAAACAAACGCAATTGACCCAGAGGCATCATCCTTAATTTGTAAACAGCTTGAAACAAAAATGTTGGGAATTAATTTGCTCTTGGCCTGTTTTTTGTTTTAATCTTGTTGATATTTGTTCATGAGGAGACTCCTTCAGTGTCTACCATCTTTGTAAAACAGAAGAGAAGGAAAAGAGAAACAAACCCACAATGATGGGCTTAAACAAAGCAGGAGATGGAAATAAAAGTATTGGGGAACAAGTCTACAAAACCCTTTAAAAGGCAGGAAAACCAGCAGTAGGTTGGATTTATGACATTTAAAGGGGGAGAAGGGAGAAGAAGTAAAAAGCCCTAAAATACCTTTCGAGAAACAAAACCACCAAGAATTTAGGATTTCAGTTCTCTAATCCTCCTAGGCAGGATTTCAAATCAGTATTTGTGCAGATTATTTTTAGATCTATTAGTTTCCTCTGATACATTTGATCACATGGCATTGGGGAATACATTCTATTCGTTTTACTGACATTTATATGATAATATAAATTTCATGAATATCGGGTTTTAGCATTTGGCAGTTATTCCTTAAGTTACCCTTCGGTTATCCAATATATCAGGTGTGGTTTGATCCTGTTCAGTGTGTATAAAAAAATAAATAAATAAGCAAATAAATAAATACATGCAAAAAGTTGGGTTTGCAAGACAGCATGCTTACTGAATTTAAAAACTGAAAGTACAGAATTTAATGTTTGTGAGTTATTAAAGTTGCATTCCCCCGGAATTCAGTTGTGTCCCTTATAAAATAATTTGCCCACAGAACACCTCAAAGGAATGCAAAATACTGTGTTTTTAAAAACTCAATACATTTAACTTTCGAAGATGTACCTCCTTGTGCAGTTACAATTGCTACCAATGTGCTACAAAGAAACAACTCTCACATGTGCAGATTTCAAAGGATCACTAAGCACCTGCATGATTCATTTCAGTTTGAAACATGTTGAAGTACTGCATGTATCAAAACCTTCTGAACATCAAATACTCCACTTCACTGGGAAAAAACATTATCTCACAGATCAAGTTTGGTTAAAAATAATTACCTATCTACCTACATACAGGGAGGAAACAAAGTCTGCCCATTTACCTCAATTCCTGAGTGATCTGGATTTTTTAATGTGAATTCCCAGATCTCTGCCAGTACAGGAGAGCAGTGAAAACAAACCTATCTTTAGAACAGCCTTTTCCTCAAGAGTTTGGGGAGAAGGATACAAAAACCATGCAGAGGAAACCATAAGTTATTAAAGCACAAGTAACTAGAGCAAAAATAATCCCAGTTACGTGTCCTTCACAACCAGGCTTTTTGTGAAAATCAAAATTTCAAGACATTTTCTGAAAACAAGAGGTCGGAAATTCTGTGTGGGGCAATGGAAGAACTGGGATATCAACAGCTTCAGGTGCCCATCATATCCTGGTGAAGCACCTGAATGATCTACCCCTCACTGTGGAGCATGTGACTGAGTATAAACATGGAGCATACATATAGGAAAAAAAGATGAGAGTATAAAAGATCCCCTGCATCCTTTGAAAGGTTACTTGGTACTACTGCGACATTTATAACCCAGAGAAACTAAAAAAGATCAAACATGGACTCTCTTTTTACAAACATGAAAGAAGAACACAGGAAACAGAGCAGAGATAATTAATACTTAAAGCATCAGCTGACAATACCCCAGAGAAACAGCCCCACATTTTAAAGGAATACCATGAGTCCTTAGAAGTGTCGCCTTTGCAAGATGTATCACCATCAGCACACCTCACAGTCCCTTTTAAACACACTGGCTACCATCTTAACATTCACTGTAACCTGCTTTGTATGAAATTCTGCTAAGGTACCCAGCTGTGGTTTATTTTCTCTGTTACATTGAATGGAAAACTGTGTTTTCAGAGCTCTGCTAATATCTGTTCCTCCTAATTTAACAATAGCACTGATTTCACTTAAATATTATTTCTCCTCCATTATGACTACAATTAGATAAGAACAGTCTTTTATGAGAAAACCAATCTTTAGCTATTTTCCTGTGAAAAACGTGGAAGCATTTTTATAATTTCAGATTCAGCTTTTCAGGTAAAATCCAGGGCACAATGCCCTCACTAGCAAGAGTTTGATTACTATTAATATTTTGAGGTACATTTGTATCTCAAGACCAACCAGTAACGGGAAATCATGTAAAACACACGAGTACCTTCCTTGGAGACAGGCATGTCTTGCTATAGTGATTTTTTTTGCACTACAGAAATGTTCAATGCAATATTTTCTGCATTTCCAGTAACAGTGAATCCCTTTGAGCATCTCAGAAGGTTTCACCTTCAAAGGCAGAGCATCAAACTGGAACCAGAACCTGGCAGGCAAACACTGCTTAAAGCAGGAGACAGACCACAAGTAGTGTCCTACACACCACGTGATCATAAAAAGAATCAAACTTCTCTTCAGTGACTTCTACAAGAAACTGGGGAGTTCTTAAAAAAATTCCCTTTCTTTTCCTCACTTTCATGTGTTTTAGGCACATTAATATTAAGCCTGAGGACCTGTTTTTATTTCCTTTTTATGTATAGATGATGAGAATATTAATTTTGGATAAATATGGATTATTTACATGGTCTTTAGTAATCTCCTTACAAAACAGCAAGCAACGGCCTTATCTAAAGAAAGAACAATTTTAAGACGGCAACAGCAATTTACACGATGTGTTAAAAACACAATATTATTGTTCAGAAATGATGCAATGATTGGTCCACTTACATGATGATTCTCCTGTTCAGGAACCAGTATTTCCTCCTGTGCCTGTCGTATCCAATGGGCTCGTGTCGGATGTACGGTTTGTTTTTTTGGATTTCAGCCACACAGTCAGTCACCCCAGGCACCTTGTGTGCCACGCAGACCTCGCACTGCCACTCGTCCTCGGGCACCTCCTCCAGAGGGGGCTTCACACACTCCAAGTGGTACACGGCCGAGCAAGTCTCACAGCAAAGCAAATCCCCAAGTTTGTGACAAACCCTACAATGATCATCGTACTGAATAACACCTTCTGACATTAACTCCTCACGTGCAATGTTTGTGGTAAGAAACTGATCCACTAAGAACTGCAGAACTTTGATTTTATTCTCTACTGGTCCATAAGGATAGTCCTCTGTCTCTTGGTAAGGAAGAACATGATGGTATTCCTTGTCACTCTCACAATAAACCCGCAGAACCTCTGGCCACGTCATTCCATCTATGAAATACAAAGTGGAATTAACGCTATCTTTGAGGTCAGCAGGTCCAAAGGTAGTATTTGAAGTGTCTTCTTCACGTAAAACTGCTTTTAACAGCACTATATGCATCTCTGCCATAAGTGTGCACTGCTCTTGACTTACCAGAGCAGCACAGAAGTCCTCAAAACGAAAAGGAGAGAGGCGCAAAACAGTGCCAAAGTTCCTTAGTACCTCATAGATGGCAATAACATTCATTATATGCTCACTAGGCACCATTAAGTCCTCTGAGGATTTAGGAAACTCCAAGGGTGGGATATCTTTTTCTTCCAATATTGGAGAACGAGGACGATGTGCTCTTTGTCTTCTCCTACCTGGAATAAAAAACAACAGTAAGAATTTTGCCGTTCAAAGATCAACGTGTTTAAACATCTATCATCAATCACTGTGTTAACATTCTGAACTAATGCAAATTAAGGCTTCACAAGCTTCACAGTTACATAAATGTGTTAACTCAGCTAATCATCTCATACTTTAACTAACAGTATGAAAATAAAACACAAGATAGCTGAAGTTTTGCTTTAGACACATACAGGAATTGCATTTCCCACACAATACACATCTACTGAAACTTAAAATGAAATCTAGAAATGTAATTGTTCAAACTACTTAAAAAGAAAGACATTTCCTGCAGCCAAAATATTAATTTTTTCTCATTTTTATTCGGCACGACTAGCTTAAACTTGAAACAACAAGCTCCAAACAGATATTTTGTATTAAATTATTGCAAGTTATTCTCCTATCCAGCAATAGCATCCAGGAAAGCTCATTTTAAGCACATGTCTTAGGACATCAATTTCAACCAAATTAAAATACAACAGAGAACCTAAAGCACGTTGCCCACTGTTTCCTAACTAGAATATTTCTCCTGGCTACCTATAAACCAAAACCAGAAGCTAAATGTGATGTTTTATGAAAATATTTCAAAAACTCTTAATTTCTCAAAACAAACAAAAAACCACCCCAACCCACCCTTCATGCTTCAATAAAAAAGGAGCCATATCCACAGAATGAGGAGGCAAAATTATAGAAGGAAAAAGTTTGCCAATAAAAGTTAATCTAAAGAGCTGTTTTACTACCTAAAAGAAAAGACACTGAGCATAATTAATTCAGTCTCAGATGCCAATTCAGATAAGATGCTACACTTCCTTCCCTTGAATTCCACTATCATTGATGCCAAGCACAAGGGAAAACAAAAGAGGAAAGTTTTAGTAAATGACGCTACCCAACAGATGAAATGTTTTAATCTTCTGTCAAAATAACAAAATGAAAATCCAGCTACATGCAACTATTTCTCAGCTATCAGTTAAAAGTTTGAGATGTACTCATTAAACTTATTTCCCTTTACAGAAAAAAACAAGTTGAGAAAATCTCAGGAACCATCATCTAGGTTTAATCCAAGAACTGAGATGAAAACTGCTTTTAGGTCCTCTTAGTAAGGATACTAAGATTCTGGTCAACAACTAAATTTCAAAATTATCCATTGTCCATAGAGAAGTGTCAGCAGAATGCATTTCATTCACAGAGAAAATCCAAAGGAAAATTGCAGCTGTCCATAGCAGCCATTTCCCACACACATTTCATTAAAATGGGTCATGTATTAAACTTTGTGTGCTCTGACACTGACACAACTGGTAGCCCAGAATTTACAGCTTCACATTCATAATTTCTTGACCAAATTCTGCACATAACAGACCTTCCATAAAAACTGGTTCAAGGAAATCAAGAGATAAAGTGAGTTCCAATCAGCTTGGATGTTATCATTAAGAGGAAATGATTCTGATTCAAATGTGACATTTGCTCAACCGACCCCACTCCCTTTGATACTCCCCGAAACACAGAAAATAAATCTAATGTGGGAGAAGACCTGCTAAGGCAGATCCTGCTGAACCTGAAACACCATCATCAAAACTTTAATGCATTGAAAAGGGGAAAAAAAGGTATCAGAAAGAAAAACTACCTCTTGATGTACATCAAATGATTCCAGAAAAATAAATCAGTCCTTGAGCTGGTATGGCAAGAGGGCACCAGACACAGCTCTCCCTTTCCAACGTTACAGAATGAAATCTTATGCAACAAATTACACACCCAAACAATATAGAAGATGAACTGCAAGATGTTTCCATTACAGAAGTAACGGGTCAACATCATCTGTGGATAAAAATAACTTTCCAAGTTTAGTGAAGTTTGAGTTCTGACTGTGGAAAATGCAGGAATGCCTCTATGACTCTCTTCCAACATGCCTCTGCACAAATCAGTGGAAAATTTTTAATCATGGCAAACACACAAAGACAAAGGAGTTTCACAGCCAGGCACAAAGCAAGTGTTCTCTAGATTAAACTCAACTTTTCTATCACCATGACCCAAAATCATATATGCATAAGCCACAACTGGCTTAATTAAAGGACCCCAAGGCAAAAAAAGGCACATTGACACAGTAAACTACTGCAGGGTCCTGAAGCTTCCTTCAACACTGCAGTCCTAGTTGGCCATGCAGGATAACACCATCACCAGAACAGATATTCTGAAACCACTGATGGACCTCAGAGTCTTAATATCACAAAAGGCAGCAGAGCTATCAACCAGGATTCTTTCCAGCATTTGCAACTGTAGCACAAAAATGTGTCCATGACAGAGCAAAGCCACAACACAGCCCTTCAAGGAGGAGAGCAGCAAGGACACTAACCCTGCTTCACCTGAATTAATGAGAAGTGACAAATCCCCCCAGTAATTTTAGACAAAGATAAACCAGAGGGAAGGACCACTGCTGGAAAAAATGGACTCCCAATACACCAACACTGCTGGTGTCTCTTTCACACATAATGACCATGGTGTGGAGTCACAGAATCATTAAGGTTGGGAAGCACCTTCAAGATCAAGCCCAACCATCTCAGCCTCACCACCATGTCCTCAAGTGCCACATCCACACATTTCAGAACACCTCCAGGGGTGGTGACTTACACCAGTTTCCTGAGTAGCCTGCTCCAGTGCTTCACAATCCTTTCAGCAAAACAGTTTCCTAATATATAATCTAAATCTCTCCTGATGCAACTTTAGGCCACTCATAAATTTTTCACATGAAATTAATAGGGGAATAATAAAAAAAAAGAACTTGAAAACAAGGCATTCCTAATATGTTCTGAAAAAGCTAATCTCTAACACTTCCTCTTACAAAGGAAGCACACTGCTACAATTAGAGATCTAGAAGAAATGTGTTATCAGGATACAAATGTGTCATAACAGCATAATAAAGAATTGCACTTTGGTGTAAGCACAATGCAACCCTGTGGCTGCATTAGTCACACCATTCCATCCCCTACTTAAATCAATTTATGTATTTTCACGTTTGCTTTGGTATAAAGAACAGAAAGCAACAGTAAAACAGACAATAGGAAAAGCATACTGCATTATAAAATGTGTGCTTCATTTGTGTTAGGCCTCACAATTGCAGCACATTATAATATTGTGCACCTCAACACTCCCCATCCACACTGGAAACCACACACCACAGCTCAAGAGCTCAAATCATTTCTCTTTTCGGACACTGAACTGCTCTGAACGATTCTAAACTAAATATAAACTGCTTTCCAGAGCTAAAAAAGGCAAGTATTCAAAGATGCAGAATATTTTAGAAAGAAACTGTATTTTTCAGGAATTACTTGATGGCACAGTATTTTAAATCTTTATATGCTGGCTTTTTTTTTCCTTTCCACTTTCACATTAATATTCTCTATACTGGGGTTGAAGAGAATTAGAAGTTGAGAAGAGAATCACTAAGTGTGATCTGGAAATTCAGAAATTCCATGCAATTGGTGCTTAAATGTATTATGGAACAATACATCAACTGTGATCTCATGAAAGACCTTTAAAAAAAATACCTCAAAAGCCCAAACCAACAAACCCAAGCAGTCTAATAATCTCCAGTGAAAAGGATGGACATTCTCTGCCAAGGTGCTCATAAATCTTGAAGCACTGTAAGTGGCAGCTCAACTGAAATTAAAAGTGCAGGTCAATGGAATATGATATAATGATGTCAAAGTGCTACAAGTCTCTTTTTTGAGCTGAAATATTGGTATTGTACTGGCTGGGTGGACAACCTTTCTTCACTGCTGATTTTTCAGTGCGCTGACAACCCACAGAGCTCACCCTGCTTCAGAGGAGTTCCATCCTCTGTGAGGGTTTTTGAAGTTCACAGTCCATGTTTACCCAACTGTGCCTCATAAACACAAAAAAAAAAAAATCCCTCAAACGTTGAAAAACGTCTTCCTACCATAAACATACACAATTTTTCAAGCTCTTCACTTTCAAGGACAATATTCTTTTTCATGAGGCAAGCAGGCCAATATTTAAATTTGACATTCACTGGCAGGCACAAAAGACCCACAGCCCAACAAAGAACTCTGGCCACTTCAAACATTTTATTTTAGTTCAAATTATTTTAGAGATACTCGGATTTGACAACCTCTTTTTTTTTTTACTTGTTGTCATTTGTTAAGGATTTGAGCCCCCACAGGGAATGTTTGTTTCAAACAGAAATTGCAGTGTGGAGTATTTTGTTTAACCCCAAAACCATCTAGAGGATTGCAGAGCAGGTGTACTGGCAGGTTACTTCTCCTTTAAGCACCACCACCTGACTGACCAGACTTGAAACTGATTTTTCATGTAACTACTCTCAATTCAAGAAATCTACTCTCAATTTACCCACTCTGAAGTTTCCCAAAACACACTCAAGTTGTATTACATGCAAATTGGATACTTCTGAGATAGTTTCTGCATGTTAACTAAGTCTCTGAATCAAATTTCACCTCCGAGTTTGAGGCAGTACAAAGGCAGAAAATGTTCACTTCTACACCACTCAAATTCCATAGCTTTATTTGGAGGAAAAAAATTGATTTGCCAATAGCCTCCTGCTGCCACAGTTGGAATATTGACAGGATCCAGGTCCCCTGGAGTGTCTGAGCACTACATTTCTATCTAGCACAAGCTTCTTTTAAATGGCAAGTCCTTCACTGGTTGTCTCCCCAAGTGCTGAAGCAGTCTGCAGTGGTTACCTGTCCCTATTCTGAATTCTCTAGTCAAAGAGCTGCCTGTAATTAAGATTAAAGAGTAAACAATTCTATTCCCATGGCACATTTAATTATAGATACTAATAATTATAGTCTACACTTAGGATAATCTACTAAAATAATTTATATTACAAATATTTAAGCAAACACACTAATGATATTTGAAATAAAATGAAGTTACTCAAGTAACAGTCTGAATACCCAAAATCAGAATTTACTTAAAAAACCCAAACCATTGCTTTATTTTTTTATTTGCATTTATTCAACCTACTTGGTTCAAATGCTGACCCTTTCAGAATTTAGAAATGGAAAAGAGTTTAAAAGGACCAAAAACCTTGCCTCCATTTTCATTCACAGACTGAAAGAAGAAAAGGGAAAACCACATCTACTCTTTACCACAGGAGAATGCAGCATTTGAATCTACTTTAACCACCCTTAACACATCTGCTGCTTTATGTAAACAGAGTATCTGAACTAACTATAGACATCAGTGTCCAGAATAAAGATTGTATCACAACTAAATACGACTTCCATGCTCTTCAGCCTTAGTTGTATTCAATCACCATATACATGGAGGCTAACAAAAATCACAAAAATCCAGTTTTGCCTTGTCTCAGTGGTCTTCCACATCCCTCCCCTCCAGCAAACGCAGCCTTTCAGCCCAACACACTTCAAGTACTGGACTGGTGGATGGAGGTCCTACAGAACAAATATTCTGCCAGAACCACTGTCTTATTTAAACAGGGACAGAGTGGTGGCTGCATTGGTCCAACTTGAAAAATAAACACTGGCTCCTGCATCTCTTGATTTGAAAGTACACAACTGGTCTCATTTCACTTCTCTAAGAACTTTCCCTTCCTCATCATTTCTCAGCACTTGGGCTCTCCAGCTCAGAGTTCCTGCTCACAGTTGCCATGGAGAGGATAAACTTGGTAGGAGCATTGGGGAGAGAAAAGAGACCAAGGAGTTTCAGATACTTCAGCAACCTGTCACAGGAGGGGGGAAAACACAGAACAAACCCCCACCCCTCCAGTCACACTCCACTAACTGACCCGAGAAAAGACTTTCAATTTTCCCCCCCAAAAAAGATTTAAATTGTGGCTTCAAGTTCCAGAAGCCGAGTCAAACCACACTACTCTTAGACGAAAGTCCATCTTTAGTAAAGTAGAACTGGGCTGGTTTTGTTTTCCAGATTGTGAGTCACTGCAAAAACTTCTCAACATAAAGACCAGCTGGCAGTTATATACAATGTCCTGGAAGCATGAGCACTCCTTAGAGAAGACGCCCTCTCCTACATTTTCCTTCCTCCTGGAAACTTTGCCTTTTGACTGCCCTCAAACTCCTTGAGACACTCCTATTTTGGTTTGGTTTTAATAAACACACACTTGCTGTCCCATATTATTGCTTTGCACCAGGCACGTTTCAAATGGGACTCTATGGCAACACACAAGTTTTTGGTAGATATCACTGAGAAAACTGGAAATAGTTGATGAAAATGTGTAAGAGAGCCTTTTTTTGGGGTTTTTTCTTTCCTTTCATGGCAGAATGCAGAAACTGGATAGAGCTGCATGTTTGCCACAGCAATATCCAAACTGGTTCCTTAATTAAAAGTCAACCTCTTGGGAGAACATTTGCTCAGCTTCCACCGAAGAAAAAAAAGCAGTAAAATGAATGAGTTTAACATAAAATAAGAATATATTATGAAAAGCAGTGCCAAAATGGAAAAATCTAAATCTTTTTCTTGGGATGGGCTGAAATTAAAGGCTTTGACTTTTACAAAACACTTTTTCCCTTTTAAAAATGCCAACATGATAATCATGTTTCTAATATTCACAAGCCAAAAAAGATTTCTGAAAGAATAAGATGCATTTGTAACTACTTGTAGGTACAGCTCCAATTTGAATATTGCTCTGCAGTAATCACACCTAACCCAAATTTATTTATTTTGTCTGGAGGAAAGAAAAAATCAGCCATGAATAAAATTAAACTTAAAAAGTAAACTAACGTTAAAAATGAGGCATTCCAAGCACCACAAAAGCTTTGGAAGTTGAAACACAAATGAAAAACATCACTGGTTATCAGACTAGATCCTGAGTGAACTCACATCACACAAACTCTCACACGTGCTCCTAAGTAAAGTTTGACTCCTGCCTTGCCTTGAACAAAAGTAGATCTTTATGTTCTTTTAAAACTGCAAAACTTTTGGCTGCTCCTTTCTTCAATCTGCGCACCTGTCAGCAATGCACTTTTAAATCAAACTAGGGTTCTTGACTGATTTTACATTAAGAATTTAATTTCTCAACATTATGGCCATCAGCACTCCCTCAGGAGCCAGGAATACAAACCCTCCCAAATTCTATGGAATCAGTTTAACATTTGGATAACTAGTGCAAGACAAGCAGCATCTGACATCACTCTAAGAAGGACTCAGAGGCACAACCCTTTTGTGCCTAGAACCCAGGCAAAGAAAAAAACCCAACAAAACCACAGGTAGTGCTAATAAAATCATTCTCAGGAACAGTAAACAATTTCTTGGGACACACTCAGGATAAGCTGTAACTGATTTCAGACGTTAGTGAGCCTTGAGAGCCACCCCAACCTTAGTACTAAAATCCACATTTATGCGCCATACACCTGTTCTATGCAACACAACGAGCACTTATGGAATTTTACTGCAGATCTACAAAAAAAGTTTGCACAATAAAGTCATCTGCAGCACATGGAATCATTCTACATTTTACAACACACATACTCTGATAAGGGCAAGATATTTGCTGCTCAGAGCTTCTGAGATTACAGAAGTGACAAAGCTCTCTTCAGATAAGCTGCCAATTTACAAATCAATGCAGCAGGATCAGCCCCAGATTTACTCCTTTGGCCTTCAACACAATTTCTTTGTTAAGACTCGTCTTCTACATTTTTCATGACTGGCATGACGAACGAGTGATCGTTCCCCCTAGAGCACAAATCAAAGTGCAGATCACTAAATGGTAAAATAAGAGCATGCCAGGTTTAATTTAGAGAACAGGGTACCCCAGGTAGGACGTTTGGGAAGCTGGTAAATCTTCTCCCACGGCAGACAAAAGAGGTTGCATATCTTAATGTCGTATCTCAGTGTCTCCACTTAGACAATTCTTCAAGAGCATGAAAATATGTTCAGATAAAAAATGACTACAGACACACCAAATGCAGCACCTGGTTTCCTGCTAAATTCTTTCACTCTGAAGGTAAAAGCACACTGAGAAGCAACTGGTTAAGAGAAGCAATGGTCAATCCCTGCAAGTGCTCAGACTAGCAAAATCCATCTAAAACTATTATTTAATATATTTTAAGATAAATATTTTGGCTCCCAACTCCAGTGTTTTGTATTTGCTTGTTTGACAGACTGATGATGATCTCAGCTGAAATCTAGATGTATAGCTCTTCCTAAAACTAGTTTTCCTGGTTTCTGATGAAGAAAAATCAAGAAACAGAAAATGAAGGACTTTAGGACATCTTGATTAAACCTTTCTCTTAAAATTCTGCAACATATGAAAAATACTTAGTAACTATAATGCAACAGTGACAAGCCTCAAGTAGAAATAACAGCGGACAGGGAATGGCAAAAATATTTAGTGATACAAGATAAACAGGATATCTGTCCTAACAATTCACCCACCTTCTGGGGATGCAAAGGGGTGAGAAGGAAGGGACATCACACACACACACACACAAAATCCCTCCACCAAAAGTACATCCAGCAGAAGAAAAATAAATAATTGTTATTCATGCAGTATGTTTTTACTGTACCATGACTAAGTGGTACAGTAAAAGTTAAAGACATTTTATCTTTTCTAAGATTTTGCTTCTTTAAATAGTTTAATAATATAATTTTACATTATAATAATACTAATTTTACTATAATTTTAGAAGCAAGTAGTCCTACATCTAAGTTCAAGATAAATCATAAGCTCCCCATCAGAGCACAAAACCTGAGGCTTTCTTGGCCAGAGACTTTGCTCTGTGATCTTTTAATTCATTGTTAAACGTAAGTTAGAAAAAACTGTAGCAAGTCCATCTCCCATTTAAGTGGGATGTGATTTATATGTAAAAGCTTGGTTGGCAGGAGAGTTTGACTGGGATGGCAATTATTCAATACCCTGCTCTCAAAAACACTCTTCAGCCCCTAAGACTACATCCTGAAAGTGGCTGTAACTCAGGTTGCACTGACTGAGGGAAGATAAGAGGAGAAGGATTGTTCATCATCTCTTCTGGTAAAAATCCTGCACGATTCTGTCAGGAGCCAGTTCAAGCCAAGGGAGGGGACACTCCTTCAAGCCCTCCAGCTCAGCACAGGAACTCTGTCACTGTGTTACACTTTGCCTGGCTCGAAGACAAGGACATGAAATAAACCCCCCCGTACCTAAACAGCTAAGAACCAACTCTGGCTCAGGGTGCAGCAGTCCAACAGCTCTGGAGTCCCTGAAGGAACACTGGAGACACAACTGCACCCCTGCCCTGCTCTGACCTCTCTCCCCATACTGATCTAAATCCCTTCCTTGCCAATCAGTGCTGCTCTGATGCCCGGCATCTCTTGCTGGATTATGACAAGACTGAGATTTCCATCAGAGCCCGCCCCGCACAGCCCCGCTCCCAAAGCAGGTGTTTGGCCAGGATGGGGCACAGACTCAGCTGCCTGAATGAAAAGTTCGTACTTTCTTTGCAGAAGGGCAAGAGCGTGTCTGGGAGAGAGGGAAGGAGGGAGGGAGATCTTTAGGCAAACGCTGAACTAATGAGAACCACCAGGGAACTGACAAAATAACAACACAAACGTTTTAACTCCCAAAAACTCAGTATAGAGCAAAAGCACCTAAGGATAAAAATGCTTACACTGACTCTTCTCTTAATGAAGTTAACTGAAGTCATCCTGACCAAGTCAGAAATAAACATATAAATTATCAAAATGGTTTCTGATACACCTAAATACCACATAAAACCTGTCTATGCTTGTACAACAATGCACACAGAGCTATTTTCTGATTCGTCAAAACACTTAGCACATTTGAAAAATGGCATACACCCATTCTCTGCAGAACTCATTTGAAACCTGGATGCTCATGTAAAAAATATTATCCTGACCTAGCCAGTTAAAATTATAAAAATATTATTTCCCTGACATAAGCGCTCCCAAAAAAAGTAATAAAAATGCAAGTTACCACAACTAGGCAGGAAAAGGAGAGTTAAAAGTCAAGAGAGTATTTTAGGACTTTTTTCTTCTGTGAAGCCAGATCTCAATCTTTAAGTAATAAATATCCAAAAAATTTCAATTTAGTTGCAGGACATTCCCACGACAGGTAAACTAACATCTTCAAAAAATCATCTCTAAATAAATTTAGTAATGTATGTACTTATTTTGATCCATTTAGGTTTTTGAGCATATGGATATAAGTTTAAAATACATATATAGACAAACATACAGAGCTTTTTAAAGTGCTATTATGAAGCCACAGAATGAGCTGATATCATAAACTCACCAAAATAACAACAAATGACACATTCAGTAGCCAGTACTTCCCCCCTTTAAAAAGTCATCAGCTAACTACTCAGAACTGCATTCCTTTTTTAATTAAGATGCGATGCATTCACACCAACAACCTGTTCCTCTTCCCTTCCAAACTGGCCAAATACGGGAACAACAGCAGTGTCTGCCATCCTGTAGTCCAAATCATACCAGGTTATCTCTAAGTTGAACTACTCTCCTGGTTCAGAGACTTAAAATAAAAAAATAGAAAATAAAAATAAAATAAAATATTCTAAGCTTGAACTCCATTCTGGAAGGAGTTCAAATAAATCCAAAGTATCGCAGTTTAAATAAAAGAATTTTTGAAACTTGATGAATGAACCAACTAAGGACAAACAGAAATGCAGGCCTTAAAAATTTCCCAAATTTTCCACTAGAAAAAAAAAAAAAAATCACAACTATGTTTAATGAATTTTAACCCCAACCTGAGTTTTAAAGGTTGTTATATCCTAAGATAAACGCAGTATTTAAATGCAAGACCTCTGACTCAACCTCCACCTTTTAATCTTTGTGTTGAACACAAACTAGGTTTACATCCTTGCAATGAGGCCCTGTGCACTTTTCCCCAAACTATAACAATGCAATCTCCATTTTGAACAATGCACCTCATTTCCCTCCTTGGAAAGCTACTTTTGTCTTAAAGCCAGTAAATGCTGGATCCAGTTATAGCTCTGATCTCAAGAGCCTGAAAATTCTCGGTGTTTACGGTTTTTTGGTTTTTTAAAGCCACTTCAACTTACATGTGCTTCCTTTCCTTTCAACATCAAGTTGTATTTGCAAGCACCAGCCAGCCTTTCCTGTATTTAATTGAAAGGACCTATTTGCAAGGCATGCCTCTCGTTCCCCTCGTTTTAAAATTTAAAGTGAATGCTCCACACACTTTTGACGTTGTTTGCAACACGTCCTGGTGGATCGCGCATTTCTGCGGTCACCAGGTTCCCCATGAATATTTGCAAAGCATCCCCTTGTTCCAGCAAGTGCCGCCCGCCCTCCCTGCTCCTCTCCGTGCATGCGTTTGTGAGCATCTTCCAATGCTCCCCGCATCCCCGGGGTTGCCAGCGGTTATTTGCATACCCCTCTCCCTGGGAGTGCTTGCGGGCATCCCTCACATCCTCGCATGGGAGTGCGGACCGTATTTGCCAACCTAGAGGGAGCATGTGGGGTGCCCTCGACTTGTTTGAGTTCGCCCACGGACTCTCTACCTGGGGTGCTGCTGTAGGTGCTGTGGCTCCTGAAGCTGCTCTCAGTGCAATAACTGGCATCGTCTTCATCCTCCATCTCTTCGGGGTAGTCAGAGTCGTCGTCGTCCTCCTCCTCCATTATCTCCTCCTCTTCTTCCTCCTCGGAGTCCTGGTTATCCTCGGGGTCTCCCTCCTCCTCCTCCTCGGACACCATGCTCTCCTCCTCCTCCTCGCTCTCATGATCGTCGTACACCACTTTGCTGATGCTCCTCCTGGACGAGGCAGCCCTGCCTTGGCTGTTGCAGCTGCCTCCTGCGCCTCCTCCTCCCCCTGCTCCTGCCGCCCCGGCCCTGCCCCTGCCCTTACCGCCGCTGCCTCCCCCACCGGGGGTGCTGCTGCCGCCGCCGCCCGCCTTCCTCTTGCCGCCCCCCCTGGGCGAGGCGGCGGCGGCGGCGGGCGACGAGGCCTGGGCAGCGCCGGCTCCCTTCTGCTTGGGCCCCGCCGTCTCCGCCTGGGCCGCGGCCGCCCACCTGCCGCGGCTGCTGCCGCGCTGCCGGGAGCGCAGCCCGCCGATGGGGCCCGCCGGGGCCGGGGCGCTCGCCGGAGCGGCGGCCACCGCCGGCTGCTGCTGCTTGGGCGGCCTGCCGCGCCGGCCCCGCATCGCTGGGCGCTGGCCGAGGGGGAAGGGAGGGGAAGGGCGGCTCGGGAGGGCGCTCGGAGTCCGGACAGGCGGCTACGGGCAAGCTCCGCGCCCCGCGGAGGGCGCGGGGCCGGGGCGGGGGGGGGGCCGGGCCGAGCGGGCCGCGGCTCAACGCGAATCGCCGGCGCCCCGCTCCGGATCGCCGCCGGCCGCCATCTTGTTCCCCGCCTGCGCCTCGGCCGCTCCGCGCTGACTGGGGGAAGCGGCACCAGGCCCCGAGCGCCTCACGTGACCGCCGCGCCCGCCGCCGCCGCCAGGGGGCGCGCCCGCCTCGGCCGTGAGGGAGCCGCCGCGACGGGGCGGCCCCGCGACCCCCGGGCCCGGCACCGAGCCCGAACCCGGCACCGACCATCGAGCCCGGATCCGACGCCGGCACCGACATCGACCTCAGGCACCGAACCTGACACCGACAACGGCGCCGACCCCCAACCCGAACCCGGCACTGACCCTCACCCCCTTATGCTCCGCTTGCCTTTTTCCCCTCCGCCGGCACCCGGCGCGCCCCCCGCCCCAGCTCACGGTCCCGATTCCGCCGCTCCCTCAGCCAGCCCTGCCCCTGGACTCACCCTCTCCCGACACCGGAGTCGCTGAACCCGTGGCCGGGGTCTCTCCCGAAGCTCGACCCGCGCCCCGAGGGAGCCCCCGGGCCCGTCAGGAGCAGCTCTGAGCGAGGTGCGCGCCGGGCCTCGGTCAAGGGCTCCCCACAGGGGTCTTCATCCCCCGCCCAAATCAGAGCCCCGGGTGTCCCCTCGGGAGAGGCTTCTCTCCTCCATCGGCACCAAACAGCTCCCCTGACCACTGACGCTCATCTCTGGCCGTGCTTTGACTCCTCGCCAGTTTAACCCCTCTTACAGCTTACCCTTACACAGCCAGTGCCCGTGTAAACCAGACACTGAGAGCACATAGGTACCCACCATCACCGTTTTTGTCCGCCCACTTTCTCTATTCTGCTGTTTCCACAGTTCCCTGGAGCACTAGGAAAGAGGTGAGCTCTGTCTGCTTAGTATTCCCTCCAATGGGCCAGAGCCCACAAGGAGCTAAAAATCAACAAAAAACGGTTGCACAGTTGGGTTTCCAATGCCAATACTTGAATTCAGGCTATCACTTTCATAAGCAAAACCAGTATAAACTGAAAGCCAACCTAAGGCACACAAGCATCTTGTATTTCTTACAACCAGCCTTCCTTTTAATTGCTAGATCAAGACAGTTTTGAGATTTCAGAGAGCCAGAAGTCTTATCATTAGAAAATCAGTCGGTTTACATGTTTATTTCTCTCAGTGCCTTGCTTATACTTCTGAGCAAGGTAAAACCCGACACTGGTCATGCCACAAGCATGGCAGTGACATGTCCAATGTGTCATTTAATTTACATTCTTCTGTAGTAATTTTTGAAGTCCTTTTGTTCATTAACTTGTTGCTCAGGCCAAGCACCTCATTAAACCCACAAACCTGCCACAGCATCAAGCACACAACACTGGCAGCAGGGTTTAGCCCAATTTGCACTCTTACATCCAGCTTTTTATCTGCAGCTCGTTTATATTCAGTGTTGCAGCTGCACAGGCTCAGAGCCTGGGTCTAAACACAAGATCATACACACAGCAGCAGCCAACATTGCCCAACCCCATTTACACCTTTCTACTCAATTTGTATTCTGAACCTTTCAAAGTTACCTTTAGATACCTTATGTCAGGCTGACTTTTGCTACCTCTTACAAGGTTGCAAAGGACTGTGGTAACTTTAAAACACATGAATACACAGACACAATTTCCATTAACTCCTTCTGGTATCATAGGAAACACACCTGTGCATTCTGCTATCTACACACTGAGAATCTAGCAAAGGTACCCAGTGCACCTACTGCACCAGTCACAGAGCCTGCAGCATTGTGAGAGCGTTAACACCTCTGAAATACTGCGGATTTTGTGTATTCGTGGGAGATCAAAGGTGCTGAGAATCACGTGCTTTTGAACTGTGAACCAGATCTCGTCTCTTGATCCCATCCCTTATCAGCTGGTGATGTGGAAGTGCTCACTGAATAGGACTTCAATAATTTTCGTTTTACAGGTGGAGAAATGGGTGCATAGAGAGGTATGTTACTTTTTGGGGAGAGGATATAAAGTAGTCTTATTCAACACCCAGCTCAGTAAAGGGAAACCAACCCCAATCCCAAAACCTGCCCATTCCAGTCAGAGTAGAACATACTGATTTGGAACTTGGAGCCCCTATTTGGAGTTTGCTGGTAGAGTAAAATTAGCATATTTATAAGTGAATTGAATACAGCAGGACGAGGAATTTTTGGGTGGAGGCCTTACCCTGCCTCCATCCTTAGGACAGACGGAGAAAAAGCCTCCTTTCACAAAGCACTTTGGAGAAGATGAATGGCCCAGTTGTTCCAAGCTGTTGTCTGGGTGGGTTCCTTTCTCCAAGGACAAGGGAAAGAACTTAACCTACAGCTGGATGGCATCCAGAACAAGTGAGCATATGCTCTTGCTTAAATTATTGAGATGCTTTTGTCCAGTCCTTCACTCCAAACTATTTCATAACTTGTGTTAGGAATTGCATTCAGGTGTTCAGCTCTCAAATCAGTTCCATGTACATTTTTCTAGACACCATTTTGTTGCTGAGTATCCTTACACTAGGACTCAGCTGTAGGCTGGAAGTCAGGTGTACAAAGGAAGGGCTTACATGACTTTTGCTGAGGTAATTCAATATATTTCCAATTGCCATTTTATTTAGTATGATGACAACCAAAGTATATCAATATACTGATATGCTGAATTCTACTAATATTCAATCACATCATTAGTAAAAATAACATCGTATTTGCTGTTCTGAAAATGTACTGATTATCTTGTCCCCAACAATCCATCTTGTACTTGATTCCAGGAAATCCAGCATTAAGCGTCTGTCCCACTTTCCCTTACTCCAGATGAGCTTTCATTTCTATGAATACAGTCCCACAAGTATCTTGTAACAAGTCAGCTTTAAGTGAATGCCTCATCAGAAGAATATTTCAACAGATATCTGTAAAATCTTCAACGAACGTTGTTTACATAAAAGTTTAGTTCATGACTTTGTATTTCAAAGAGTCAAAACCAATCTAAGATATACTTTGAAATGCTGGAATTCAAGCAGTAGAGATAACATTAACTAAGTTGAAGTGTTCAACAGCTGAAAAAGTACTTACAGAAAACAAACTGATGTAGGTAAGAATGTTCTTATTTTAAATTCAAGGTAAATTTTCTTGTACAAAATACTGGAAGCAACTACCGGTGCCAACAAGTCCCCCTCTGTAAGAGTCCTCAGCTGCCACTGGAGATGGGTCTTTTTTTTAGAATTTTACTTTTATATACATTTGGTACTGACAGAGTATAAATACAACTGAAACATTTCACCTTCCAAAGTGATTCAAGCCTTTTAACTGTGTGTGCAGCACTTTCCAAGTTACACAGCCCAAGACCGCAAGTTATGCCCCCAGCACTTCTGCCATAACCATCTCGTGCTGAGCCTAGAATGGTGTGGTATTTTAGGAAGTTCCCATGATCACATATCAAAATTCTACATGAAAATATGAGAAAACATCCAGCTTCTCATCCAGTGAAAAAGAGAGCTTTTAATACATAAGTTTCAAACTTACAACTCCCGTAGCTACAGGGTAACCAGGCTCCTCCTAAGTAGAAAACAACTTTTGACAGCCCCAATATGGAGTGCTAATACATCCTTGTCATGAAAGGAATCAATAAAAAATAAATGTGTTAATGAATTTCAAATTCAAATGATTTCCAGCACTTCAATAGAATAGGTCTGAGATTCCCTCAGGTGGTTCAGTCTTTGTAACTCCCGCAAACTTCCCTCAATCTTGTTGAGTTCCGAGTAGAACCGTACCTGGAAAGAAGAAAAGAGACATTTATAGTAAAATACATTTTCATTCCTTTTGTACATCATCATACTGTGGAACTATCTGTGGTTCTGCATGGTTTAAGATCTTTAAACCAAACAAACAAAGCAGCTTTTGAAATCCAAATGAGACAGAGGCAACTGCAATTCATGCTCAGGAAGGAGCATACAGAGGAGGATACACATTATCTGATTCACTATATAATTTGTTGTTGTCTGTCTCCCCTTTCTCAACACCCGTATTCCAAATCCAACTGAAAATTAAATAATTATCCCAGAAGACGCAACTTACTTGAGCTCTCACAAACTTATGCAGGTTTGAAAGCAACTCCTTTGCTTCTGGCAGCATCACCATGACAGTGAAGTGAGCATCAAGCAACAGGCACATCCAATCCATGATCTGAAGACAAACGAGAAAAGTACACTTACGCTGTGTCTGGAAATGCCACACATTTGGCTTTAAAAAGCTGAACTCAGACATTAAATTCTCATGCAAAATGGATGGGTTCAAATCTTCAGGCATAATTTAATTATAATTTAAGGTATATTTAAGGTATATTTGGATTTAGATTGTTAAAGTGTTACACCGGACTTCATACAGGTTACACTGACAGACAACACTTTGTAGAATAGATGTAGATGTCAGTTGATTTTAGATATTCCCAGCTACTCACCAACACACCCCAGAAAGGGAAGGAAGCACAGCTCTTAGAATGAGCTGCTTACCTGATTTATCGTGGGAGAGCGTATTCCAGGAAGAGTGGTGTTAACCTTTTCACTGCATTTCACATACAGGTAATATAAATACCTGAGAAATAGCTGAAAGCAGAAAAATCATAACATTTTTAAAGGACAAACATTTAATAGACCAAGGGGTTTTGTCCTGCACATGGTAATATACAAAAGGGTTTTTTTAAATCTATTTTTTATTTTTTAATGCAACATAGATGCCTGTATACTACACATGAAAACACGTTTTATGGTTCTTTTACACCACCCATAGCTGGATGTTGGAAAATTCCCAGCAATATTCAGTGTAAATTACATTCAGGGGTAATCACTCTTCCAGGAGATGTGTCAGAGCTGAGATCAGCTTGTTCTGATGTGTGGGTTTTTTCCGAAATCACTGAAAAAATCACACATACGCTCAGGTCAACACAGTTCTTGAAATTCTAGTTCAGATTTTGAGAAATGGGGGAGTTTGGTGGGGTTTTTCCTGAGCTGAGAGGATCTAGAATTGTATTACATATGGGATTATACAGAGTGGACAGTTTATTTCTCCTGTTTTCTAAACTTCTGTTTCTGACTGAACTGACTAAATTACCATGTCTTTTTCCCCTTCCTAAAGAGCATCTAAATCAAGCAAAGGCATTATTACTTGCTAACAGAATATGAACATTTTCCAGGCAGGCTGGGTCTAAAGAGGGTTTACTTACATGTTCCAAAATAAGCAAGGACTACAAAAATTAGGAAAATTTCCTTAAGTATGTGGAAAACCATGATATTACTTAATATTAAATCTTATTAAGCATCCTAATTTCATTTTCATGCATTATTTTGTTATTCAGACTGCTGAAAGAACGGTGAGTTTCTCATATGCAATAGAAAAAGTCTCTTCCCTTTCCCTCACCACAAATCCTAAGGGTTTTTAAACCTTTTAATGTTAAAATACTCACAATAGCTTGTTGAGCTGGAAGGTTTTTCAGGTGAGGCAAAAGAAATGTTTCAGTGTAAGCTGAATGGAGAACAGCATTTCTGTGCAGTGCTATTAAGGGAATACCAACGCAGGAAAAACACCAGTTTCTACAAACCAGAGTGAATTCTAAATAAAATATTTCTCCAGGTTCTTGAGACAGATCCTATTTGAATCTTATGTCCATCATGAAATATCTACAGCAACTGAACCACCACGACAGAGTTAACTTGAACAGCCCTGTCCACTGCAAGGGTGAAACTGCCTGATGTGTTTTAACAGGCAACTATCCAAAGCACCAACATCTTTTCTCCTAAGTAGAGAAAGATTATTGCAGACGTGTAATAAAACTAAGTTTAAATGTGTGTAGATACATTCTAAAAGCTAAATGTTTCTATTTAAAACAGTTTTCCTACTGAGTAGGAACCGCTCTTACGAGAACTCAGAAACTTTCAGCAATAACAGAGGATGTGCCTTTTGGCAATACCAAATACAACATCAACAGCACTTGCAATGCTCTGGCTTCCCTTCACCATGCAGAGGATACAACAATGCTGCCTTCTGAAGCCCAACAGGGCAGGATTGACCATGGCTCCTGGACTGGCTTTCCTTTGGGATTTTGGTATCACACATGTCCTGGTCCATCTCTGCACTGAAACCATTTTCCACAATTTCAGTCTTGACTTCTTTATCGTCACATTCAACATCAATGTAACAGATCACAGAATCTAGATCCACATCTATATTTTGAAGATGGGCTTCACTCATGCTGTGGAAGAAAATTTCAGACATTTAATACTTTTAATTATTACCTTTAAAATCAGCAATGCTATCAACACATATAATGAACTCTTTGAAGCTTATTATGAAAGCAAAAACTTAAAAGACTAAAATTTGGTAAAGAAAAAAAGAACAGACTCATTTCAAGTTACCTTAAAAATGTTTTCAGGCAAGCATAAGTAATTTCTTCAGGAATATCTGGAAACCGTTCTAGGCAGATTTGTAAGAGATGCATATCTTTTTTCTCCAAAGCAACAGCCATTAAATCTGGACATAAACTATAAGAATATGAAATTAAGAGGTTGCACAGTCTACACTCACTGACAACTACACTGACAACTAAGGTAATAGTACTAATCTTCCTCCCCAGGACTTTTATGTAAAACACCAGCTTCATCAGAAAATAAGGACCTTTGGTATTAAATTCTGATAATTCAAGAGCAGCCTATGAAGAACTTTACTTCTACTTTTTAAAATTTTAATTGTAAAGACTACTCCTTAGACTTTAAAAAACACAGAGTCACTACCTGTAGGACAAGTCCCGAGTTTCGACGATCTGCTGCAGGAAATTTTGAGGGTAGTACTTTGGGTTTCTTTTACATCTGTCTGTAAGGGCAGTGACCACACAGCCAATGGTGGCTTGCAGATCTGGGGTTGGTGCTTTTGCCATCAGTTGTTTCAATTCCGTTTCCAACGCGTAATTAGAAGCATCCTGGAAAATACTGTGCAACTCAGAAGTGCAAGGCACAGGTCTGAGAACTGCCCTGGCATTACTTAGACCAAGTAGAAGCAGATCTATTTTGGAATTCAAGTTACAAAACTCTACAAAAATCCCTCACCACTCTGTGTTTTGATAGGATAGTTCCTCTCAAGCATGAAAGAGCAAAATGAGTTAATTCCTCACTCTGAACTCAGGTAAGCAGTATCTGCTCATGGATTAATCACCTGTTGCTTCAGTAACAATACCAAGGTGTCCGGCCACAGGTGAACTGTAGATAAGTTTCCCTTCCTGTGTGACCTATCACAGCACTTGCAGCAAGTTCTAGATAGGAACTGAAGAGCTTACTGCTGTATTTGCAGTGGAATTCCTAACAATTCCTCTGACTTCCTACAGCCAAAATACCTTCAACAAAATTAAAGCCATAAATAAGAACCTAAACAAGCAAAGTTCAGATGAAATATTCTCCCGTATTTACTGTAAGAGACTGTCATTAAAAATGAACAAATTTGTGCAAGTTTTCAGAACTCAGCTGTTATAAGCCCTGTATTGTACAGTTCTCAAAATACACTTCTATGACAAAACTTAATTTCACCATGCCCAAATGCTGTTTTTGCACAATAATGATAATAACAATATCCTTCACCTCATCTGTTCAAGGCAGCTTGGTCAACCTGGTACGTGCAAGAGGACATGGAAAGAGGTAACAGCTTAAGAGACACCCAGAATATTCTGAGTGTCTAAACACCACTTGAGGATATTTGAGTTACTTACTTTGAGTTTTAGTAAGAGCTGCCCAACTGATAAGGTCTCTGGCTGTCCTTTAGCAGCACTGCTCCTTCTTGACCTTAACTGTGGTAAAGAAAAACACAGTTATTATTCAGCTCCAAAATATTTAAGGATTTCAAACAAGATAACTGGGTACTCCATGTGTCAACTTGCTGTCCAGACTATGATTACTAACTCCAATTCCAGAACCAGTGTTAGAAGCAATCAGTAACAGATAAAGTGAAATTTCTTTCTGCTGCAACACCCAAAAGCAGCAGCATGGGGAAGAGACAAGACAAACAGCAACCTCACACGACCCTAATGCTAACTTACAATCATTTGGGACTCTGCTTTGGGAGCTACAGACTCCTGGGACTGGAAGGAAACCACCAGCTCTTCATCTTCCAGGGTGTTCCAGTTCACAAATGACGACACATCTGGGAACACACAAATGAAACTACATGAAGATAATACTTACAGCACATTTATTGAAGTATGAATATTGCATCAACTTCTGATGCTAATAGATACTTTCTAAGCTATAATCCAAGTGATTTTATGCCAAGAAAGTTGCCAGTTTTATATCAGCAGCAGGTAGTTTTATGACCTTTTTTTATATCGTTTCTCCATGTTGCCTCTGGGAGCGAGAGAAGTAAGTTATTACACAATTTATCCTGAGCATTACTTGCAACATTTTACCAATGCAATGTTTAATTAAAACCACTATGACAGTACAGTTTCAAACTGAAGTTGGACATTGCCCTATCCAATCACAAACTCTTTGAAAATAGTTTTCAGGAAACAGCACTTCACTTTGTTTTCAGTATTCATCATCAGCATTCCTGTGTTTTCAGTAATTCCAGGTTAAATTAATTACAACCCAGGTTAAGTGAAGCCACAATAAATTCAGACATTTGTGTGCTTCAGTGTTCCCAGCACCGGTCAATTTAACAGCCAGGAACACAGTACAGTGTAAAGTTGCTTCAAGCTGTTGAGATTCAATTCATTTTACAGGACTGTGTTAAAATAACTTTTATACAATTTCAGACATCTTCCTTTTACAAGAGGTTTTCACTGTAATTAGAAAAAAAAAAAATCTTACCAGGGGTTTGACTGTCCTTGAGCTTTCCCACAGCAGCTGCCAAGGATGATGTTTCACATTTGTACATAATTACAGTCAGCACTTTCCCATGAATTAGAAAAAATTTTTCCTCGTAACACCACAACTGCAAAATATTAAAATGTATCATTAATGAGATGAGCAGAGAAGGGAGTTCCTGCATTGATGTGTGACTCCTTACTGTAAACTTCAACTAGAAGCCAGTGATCAGACTATTTTTAATGAATTTTGGTAGGTTTAATGTTTGTCAGCAGACCTTTATTAACTGCTGATTTTAAATACAGAAATCAGAAGTATTGAGTATTTTTCCAGGGATGTCCTAAAGTACAGTGGCTGCTCCAAGGTATTAAGTCCGCTGAAAATTTCACTTTTGAAGTTTCCTCTTGTGTAATTTTAAGACAAAAGCAGCCAGCTGTTCTGGTTCACTAGTGCATTTATTCCTTAGGTGTCATTTTATCTATTTGACTCTTGAAAAGCTGGAAATGCTCTTCAGGTGTTCATAGAATCATTTAGGCCTTCAACTGCAAATTGCCTGAACAGAACAGACTCTGCTAGGTTTTGTGTTCAGTGATTTTATTCACACCAAACAATCAAGACCATGAAAAGTGACAAAGTACTAAATTATCACAGAAATCCCACAGGCCACCATTCTCCCAATGAATATTCTGACAGAAATTGCTCATCAACTGCTCAGTATTAATTTTGCTGCAGAGGTTGCATTCACTGCTCCACCAGCAGCAGCAGAGCTCTGCAGCCCAACATTCTCTTCCCTGCTGTCAAATGCACAAAGTTCAAGGACTCCAAACCCATGACTGAGCTTTACCTGGCCGCTGGTCCCCAGGGGCAGCTCCTTTGAGGTTTGCAACGTCTGAAATTTTGTATTCCATATGGTCAGACACTCTGAGGAAGTAAGAGATAGATGAGAGCCCAAAAAGCAACATAAATGCTACATTTGCCTTTGCTACTTTCAGTTACAAATGCTGGAAGAAACAGAAATAACTGTTTCAAAACAGCTCAGAGAGTATGGAATTACATCACTCAGGTTAAATCTCTATTTAAAGATGAGCTGGTTTTCCAGTTAAGAGCTTTAACCCAGAAGGTGGGACAAGGAGGGACACCACAACATTCCTGTCTTGTGCTTTGCCCAAGGAAATCTTAGAGCTTACAACATCTTAATATGATTTTCCAAGTTACCTCTGGGTTCTTTCCCAGGTGCAGCCAGACTGCCCAACACTGCAACGTGGTCTTTGTCCAGGACAACTAAAGATGTTCCTTTCAGAACAGTTCCAGATACTGAAAGGTTCAGTAGTAGTGACTTGGACAAAATTTCTTCTTCTTCCTCTTCTTCTTCAGTATCTTCCTGCAGAGGTATCAGAACCTGGTACACAGAGTCATTGGAATCTGTCAAAAAAAATTAAAAAATCACTCTTTTACAATTGGTTTTTGTGGAAAAAACCTGTTTGATATCATATGGCAAAAGGACATCCAAAAAGAACAATATCCAGCGAATGCTGAAAGGATGAATGCAAGATACCTACAGGATTCACTATGATCCAAAGCAGCAAAATAAAGGTATAGTGAGATCTGCAAGGTACAGGTGATCACAGGTAGGAACAGTTGGCCTTTGCAGCCATTAAAGTATCAGGAATCTTTAATTACTACTTGTAGCTGTTTTTAGGAATATAAAGAGCTAAAAATATTAAACAGCAATTCATAAATATCAACACTATATGTCCTTTCATGCAATTCTTTTCGTCATTATCCCATCCCATTAGCAAATAGAACTTACACAAACACAGAAGTGTGACAGTTTGGTTTGTCATATGTGCTGTAAAACACAGTGGCTTGGCTGATTCCTGTTGTTCAAGCTTGTATTTGTGTAGACTATTCAGCTTAGGTTTATGTACATAGACAAAAAAATCCCCATCCTAAAACAAAAGACAAAAGAAAGTTTTTCCTTTAATTTACAGAAAGAAGATGTAACAGAAATACCAGTACTGTTTAACTTTGGATGTTGTGCAAAATTAGGAAATAGGCTGTATGTCCTATAAAAACCACTAATTCAGAGAAGTCTGCAGACTCTAACAAGTAAAGAAAATTCTTATTTGATGCAACAAATGGACTCACAGGAAGAAGTATTTGCATAAAGACAGATTCATATATAATTCCTTTTTTAAAAATATACATCCTATTGAATAGGTCTTCACAATGAGCAATGAATAGTCCCACAATGTCTGCTGTATTTCACCTTACTAATGGTTCTCTGCAGTTCTGAGAGCCTGGCTTCTCAGCCCTGAAAGCAGCACAACTCCCATTTTACTGCTGTATTGATTAAATCACGATAATGATTCCGCTAAAAGCTCTTAAAATCGGATGAAACAGGTGATGGATTTTGAAAAAAGCACTCAGGTCTCCTGCTATGAAAGTTTTTAAAATAAAAAGTATTTAACTCACTTTCTCAGTAGTGAAAATTAAGACAGGTTGTTGGCCTTCCATAAAAGCTCCACTCCACCTAAAACCAGAAAGCTGGATGAACATCTTCCAAATTCCAGGTTTATACATAAAGTCACATCACTATTCCTTAGGCATCTTCTAGTTTTTAGGAAATCTGCATAAATAACTCTAAGATTTTAAAAACAATGTGTTGGAACAAAACATTCAACCCCACGATCTTGGTCTTTGATTTCCCTCATCTCCTCAAAACAGGGAACAACTTTCATCATCACAGTCAATTCCTCCAAGCAAGACTCATCATGAAGTGGCATCACTTACCTGATGACTTCATCTGAGATGACATCTTCAATCTCCTGCTGAGGGGCTTCCAAAAGCACATCCAGCGTTCGAATCCCCCCTCCCCTGAACAGCACCAAGGGCCCCCCATGGGGCAGGGAGTGGATCCTGTACACATCTGCTGAGAGCTGCAACAACAAAAATAATCTCTGGTCTCTGCCACACTACCCCAAAAACTGAGCACTTTATTCATGATTCCAACTTTTTCCAATAAACTTTAAACAGAAAGATGATGAACTGTTAACATTCTTAATAATGTAGATCTAGTAGCTGCTAATTTGCTGAAATGCCACAAATAATGCAAATCACTACCCAACAAAAAGCCAGGAAAATGTCATGATGAGCATCACATTCCTGAATCACATCAGAAAAACCGTAGCAGGGTCAGGAGGTCACACAACTGCTCTACAGCAACAAAGTTTAACTGTGTGTTGTGTTTAACACATCAACCTGCAGAACACAAACATCTGTAACTGAACACAATTCATCATCTTCAGCGAGTCCTCAGAAATGCTGGCCTTGGCATAGCAGTCATTTCAAGAGAAATACTCTGATTTTAAAGCCAGTGCAAGTGAATTCCTTGCAAAATTCCAGAACAATATGAAGCACAAGTTAAGCTAAAACGTAATGTGGCCAATACTATGAAAATTAGAGCATTTGTTTCCTCCACCACAATCCAAAACACATAGAAGACATGAAGGAGACTTACTGTTGCTTTAAAGGCTTTGTCCAAGTTAATGTCTTCATTCTTCCATATTCTTAAAACCTTTAAGAGAAGCATCATTTTTAGGCAAAACAGTAACACACAGACTTCTCAGCACCCAAAACAGCAGCCACTGCAACAGGAGGGAAACACACAGGGAATATTCACAGTGACCTGAGTGAGAACTGCCCCAGGGGGGAGCAGAAACAGCAGGAATAGCAACCAAGCTCAGAAATCCTGGAAAGAAAGGACAGGAAAGAGTAAGGAAAAAGACACATCAGAACTCTGAATGAAAGTAGATCACAGTGATGGAGACAGGTGAGATACAGATGGCCTGATTTTCACAAGCAATGAAAGGCCAGGAGTGATATTTCATCAACAATGAAAAGCCAAAGACTCAGCATGATCTAAGCAAATGCTACAGATACACAGAGAAACTTTGTGAAACAATAGCAGAAAATCAAGGATGGAGGTGTGAATTATTGTAACCATTCCAGTACCATGATCATGCAGCTGCAAATGTCACTCAGGCTGCAACAGGAGAAATAACTCATCTTCAGGGAGTGCATGCACGAGGCACTGAGAATCTCCTGTGTCAGAAGGGCTGCCAGACCGTGGTGCTCAACACAGAAGATGCCCATGTCACCAATGTGCTGAGGGCCCCCAACACTCACATTCACACTGCTGCTTGTCCCCCACCTACACTCCCTAAGAAGGACCCACCACATCCTTTCTCCCCACTAAAGAAGTAGGAAGGCTCTCACCTTGTCATCATGAACTGCAATGTACTCGTGGGTTTCAAAGTTGCACACGACAGGGCAGGTGAGAATCTGCCCATGTTTAACTGACCAACAGCCCAGGGGCTTCTGATCTGAAATCTACAGAGGCAGAACAAAGACACTGAAATTAAAATATAACATACGAAAGATCACTCTGGGAACTTCTCTCATGACAGAAAGGAAATGTGAGGCAGCCACATCTAATCTGAATTAGAATATTAAAATATGGAAACTGCTATACTCAGAAATTCCTCTTGAGCATTCCTGTTTCCACCTCTAACACCAACAATTTCAGAGTAACAGGAGACAACTCTATAATAATTAGATTTCTTTTCATGTAAGAAATAACTTTGACTTGTAACAGTCTGAAGGGCTTATGCCATGAAGCACAGGCACAGCTTTTTCAAAGGGCAGATACTAATTTTTATGATCAGTGTAATTTGTTTTTAATGACTAATACAATCATACACAGACTTGTGCTTTTTCTCTTCCTATTTCAAGGTGAGTTATAGACACCAAGAGCAGTGGATTTTGCTGTTTGCACACCCGACTGCTCTGAGGGCACTCAACCCCCTCTCCTCACTCCAGAGCACTCTGGGCATATTTACAACACAGGTGTGTTCTCATATAAGGTCTCGGCAGGGGGAATAAACAACGCAAAGGAGGCTGTGCCATCAACCCACTAAGGTCATGGAATGGTCTGGGTTGGAAAGGACCAAGTCCCGACCCACACCACGGGCAGGTACACCTTCCACTGTCCCAGGTTCCTCCAAGCCCCACTGTCCAACCTGGCCTTGGGCACTGCCAGGGATCCAGGGGCAGCCACAGCTTCTCTGGGCACCCTGTGCCAGGGCCTCACCTCCCTCACAGGGAACAATTTCTTACCGATGTCTAAACTAAACCTACTCCGTGTCAATTTAACCCCATTCCTGCTTGTCCTGTCACTACAATCTCCAACCGCATGGATGTGAAAGTCAGCTAAAAGCAAATATTTGCCTCAAGTTTCTCATTACGGTCTACTGAATAACAGAGACCAGAACACATTTTCAGTTTCAGGTGCTGCGAACTAAAATCTTCCGTGCTGCTGCCAGCAGTAAGGCAGCTGACACTGAGCTGACAGCCCAGGGCCTGGCACTGCAGGGAACACGTGCCTGTGGCCTCGGGGAAGTATTTTTAGGGACGGGGAATGGACAGAGAGCATCAGCAAAAGGAGAAATACGCGAACAAGCGCCCGAGTCAGCCCGTGCTGCCGGGCAGAGGGAGCGGGGGCAGCGGGGAGCGCAGGGGGCAGAGCATGGCCGGGCCGGGCCGGAGCCGCACCCGGGCCGGGGCCGTACCCCGCCCTGCCTCCCGCCGGGGATGGCAGCCGGGGACAGCGGGGCCCGGGGACAGCGGGGCCCGGCCCGGACAGGCCGGGAGAGAGCGAATCCGGGAGGCAGCGCGGCCCCGGCCCTGGCCGAGACACCCCCCCAGGCCGGGGCTGCCCAGGGCGGCGCTGCCGCCTCCCGAGGACGCGGGGCCGTACCTTGAAGAGCGTGGCGGCCCGGCCGCGCTCGGTGAGCAGCACGAGGTCGCGGCCCGGGCCCGGCTCCAGGCACAGCCCGGGGCCGCCGCCGCCGGGGCCCGGCCCGCGCAGCGTGAAGCTCTCGCACAGCGCCGCCATCTTGGCCAGGCCCGGCTCTCGCGAGAGCTCGCGCGGCACGCGCGCCCCCGCGTGACCCGGGGCGGGGCGGGGCCGGGCGGGCTCGGGACGGGCCCGGCGCTGTGGCGACAGGAGCGCGCGCCGCTGTCGTGAGGCCGCGCCCGGCCGGGCCTCGCCTTCCCCGGGCGCGCGGGGTCACGAATGTGTCAGGCATTGTCAGTACGGTAAAAGCTGAGGAAAGGCGGTGATGATTGTCCCCGGGACTGCGCCACAGGGCGGGACAGGCGGGGGCCCCTGGGCACTTCCCCGCTGCACTTCCCGCACGGAGCCCGGCGCGGCCACCGCGCTTCCCACGGCTCCTCCGACACGGTGGGGCGGGTGCTAATGAGGGGTCAGGTTTATGCTAATGAGGGGTCACGTGCACGCCAATGAGACGGGTCACGTCTATGTTAATGAAGGTCACGTGTGTGCTAATGAGGGGCTGGCGTGTGCGCTGATTTGCACGGGACAGGAGCGAGAGGCTGCCCTGGCTTCAATGTGCGCACGGGGCCCGCTGCGTGTGGGGCTGTCCCGGGCCGCGGCCCTGCCCTGAGCGGCACAGCGTGGGGGATTGTCCCCTCAGCAAAGGCACAGGGTGGGGAATTGTCCCCTCGGCAGCGGCACAAGCAGGGATTTGTCCCCTCAGCACCGGCACAGGGTGGGGGATTGTCCCCTCGGCAGCGGCACACCCCGGCCCCGCCGGCCGCGCAGCCCGAGGGTCCCATTCGGGTTTTCAGCGCTTTATCTTTTCCTGTGTAGGGTTTTGAGTGTGTGCAGATTTCAGTGCAGCCCTACCCAATAATAGGAGCCCAAGCTGTAAAAGTCGTAAAATCAAACCAACAGCCAACAGCGCCAGGCCAGGGGGGTCACTGGGGTCCCTTTGGGGCTGGGCACTGCCCCACCTGCTCGGCCAGCCCTGGCTCTGTGCAGGGCCGGGCACTGACCCAGCGGCGCTGCCGAGGTGTCCCCGGACTGCGCGGGCTCTGTGCCCTTTGCGCCGCGCTATTTCCAATGTAAAACATTTCCAGTCCCCTCTTTGTTCCCCCTGCCCTGTCCCACGCTGCTCTGAAGCCTTTCCTTCCTGAATGAGCGCTGCCGTTCCTCTGGAGCAGGGAAAGCTTCGTTTCTATGGAGAAAGTCTCTGTGTAAAAGCTTATAAAGAATCGTTGTACAGGGGAAATTTCTGTTGACTAGATTAACTGACTTGGAGTCAAGCCTGAGAGGATTTGAGTGGTCTCTTTTCCAGTATTTTCCAGTTATTTGATACAACGCTGAGCTGCCAAACCCTGCCTAAAGAATTAGATTCCCCACTGAAAACCTTCCTTGTCAACCAAATGGTCATTTACAAGTGAATGGGCTAATGCCAGACTGATGGGGCACCTGCCCCGGTAAAACCTTTACAGAGCTGGGGCACAACAGAACCCAGGAGAGGCTGTAAGCGCTTTAAATTTTCCTCACAAAGCTAATTCTTTGTGCTATTTAATTTTGAGGAAGTGACTTGCAGAGCTGGGGTAGAAATGTCAATGGTACATGTTAATGAGAAGGTTCCTGCCTTCAGGAGATCCAGTAAGAGAAAACAGCCACCGTTGTAAAGAATAGTTGTTGGTAGTTTATTTACAACAAAATGCAAGGAAAAATACAATATTAAAAATAATAAATAACTTGGAAAAACCAGAAGCTAAGTGATATGAGAAAAATGACAGTCAAATTCTCCTGCTGAGCCTTGCACTATTTAACGTGCAGAGCAAATCAAGACTTGGTCCTTCTTTGATGGTGGTGATGTATTGCCTGATGTTGCCATCAGTGCTCTAAATAAAAGAAATTAATTACTGGACATACAGAATCACGTGGAATTATCACAAAAATGAAATAAACCAATAAAACCTGTTTTAGTGACACCACAAAACTACAGGAGATTGTAATTCAATGACCATGCTGTTCATTTAAAGCAAAACATTGTTAGACTTATTTAGCAATTTTAACTTACACATAGAAAACCAAGTCCAAACAATGGCAACAGAAAATCTCCTATTGACAAGATCTTGAATTCTCTCTTACTGCACTCACTAATTCATAAAAAGCATATACATTTGGCTTATTTCAAAGGATAACACATTGTTTTGAAGTTATAGTGCAGCAAGCTTCAAAGCAGTTTTAACAAAGTATAGCAGTCTTGTTACAAACTGAAATCCAAGGAACAAATATTTCAGTTTCAAAGTCCCTACAGCAGCAATTAATGCAAATTGGCTACTAGATGTCACAAAATCACCTTCCAGAATAATCAAAAAAGCCAAAGAACAAGGTCAAATAGCTTCCTTCCATAGGATTTATCCAGTCCTTTACAAAATTAACCATTACATTCATAAGAAATCCCGTTAAGTACGTGTTTCAGGAATGTGCTGCTCCTCACAACTTTTATGGATCCCTCCCTTTTTAGTTTTTTAGGAGATGGACCCTTCTGAAGCTGCACTGAATTGCCAGTTGTTTTGTAATGATTGTTCTATCCAAAATACACAAAAGTACAAGCAAAGCCCGGAGGTTTTCACAGAAACCTGAACAAACTCATCACAGTTTTTGCTCTGAACTGTATTCTCCTTGATAAAAAATTCCTTGCCAAGTCCTAGCAGAGCTGCATCACAGATTTCCTGTCACTTTGGCAGAGGAGAGGAACACGGCTCTGGTGCCTGCTCAGCTTTGCTGCCTGAAGCTTTCTTTGCTCCCAGCTCTGAAGCTGTACTCAGTAAATAACCACAGTGTTTATTTTTGCAAACCAAGTGAGGAACACCTGCAAAACTCCCCATTTTAATCCTAATAAACGTGTCTGAAAATACAACAGAAAGAGAAAAATCAGTACTGAAAGCAACCCCTTCTCCTCAAGGTGTTACACTGAAATACTCAGACCTTCCTCCTCATTTCGTTTCATGTGTGCTTGCTGGGAATATTCTAGAAAAAGCTATCTTGCTCTAAATAGCAACCAACCTAACAGAAAAAGGCGTTTAAAGATCATATTGACCAGATGGGTGACGGCTGGTGGGGAAAGCAAGGCAGAACTCAGCACTGGGAACTTCCACAGGCAGTGAAAACCTTCTTATCCAAAGCAGGAACACATCACAGATCTTTTAATTTGCCTTGACTGGGCAGCAGCACGGGGGCAGTGGCTGTCCCTGACCCTGCCTGTGGTGAATCCAGTGTGGGAACACTAAAGCTGGGCACAGCAGGGACTGTCCTGTCACTCTGACACCCCAGGATTGGTGTCTCTCTCCTTCATCTCTGCCAGGCAGATATTCAAATCTGTCCTCTTTAGGTAAGCTAATGATTTCCACAAATCTTATCCCCAAACCAACTTAATATCATGAAATCAATGTATCCACCCAGGATTGGAAAGCAATCAGTTAAACATGAGTAAAGGTGGGACTGCTGTGGTCTAATAATCTGTGTCTAACCCAGATTCCAAAATGTGAATAGAAACAGTCACGTGTGAGCACAAGGACACCGTGAATAGAGCTGAGCAAATTTGTCTTGGACAAATTAAAAATCCATTGAAACAGACTTTCAGGTGGAGCAGACCTGAACTATTTCTGTATGGGCCAAAGCCAGGCAGCAACAAAACAACCAAACTAAGCTTTATGTTTTCAAAGGCTTCCCTTTGCTGCCAATGTTACAATCTTGATACTACATCAAAATACCAATAAAAAGTGATCCTATGATTCTATAATGTGTACCCCTCTTAAGATGAAATCATAAACCAAGGTAGGAAAGTTTTGATTTCAGTATTACAGCGGCTTCTTTTTAAACCAAGCCGCATCACCCATCAGGTCACTGATCACTGGGAATTACCAGAGGAAAAGCAAAGCCAAGCATGGAGAGGACATGGGAGAATGCAGGAAGTCAGACCACAGCATACCTACAGAGAGCTCCTGGGTTTTGCTGGCTGCAAACTGTCACTATCAGACAAATAAACACTTGTTTCAGTCAGGTTGGCAGTGGAATTACTTCTACTCCTAAAGCTTCCCCCTAAATACCACACATTCCATAAAACTTGCACTGTAGCTGCAGCCAGTGACGAGCTCAGTGCATTTCAGCCACTGTGCCCCAGGTTTGGGCATCCCCAAACTGAGTGTTCAATATTCAGTGATAGCTCAGCTCTGGGGAAGTCTCTTTTTCTCTCAATCCATGAACCATGTCAGTGGTGGTACAAAGTGTCACCCGTTGGGATCATGATTCAGGTAGGAGCTGTCATTCCCTGGGAATTGAACAGTGGCTCATTGAATGTCACCAAGAGACAGGAACTGCAGCAGCCACGGAACAGCAGCTTGAGGGGAAGAGAGCAAAGTGCCCCAAAGCAGGGTCAGCAGGGAAAGGGTCTCACCCAGTTCATGCTTTGAAGAGAAAGGAAGGAAGAGACCACTCCTGCATTTATTTCTCTCCTTCCACCATCTACACTTCCCTCTGGGAAACATCCTTGTCTACAATGGAATTCCTGAGATTGAAGAGTTATTTCACACACAGACCAGGAAGAGCACTTCTGGTTCCTCAACATCACCCACGATTTGTTTGCTTTTTGAAGTGACTGATTTTGTCCCCCTTCCCCAGACGAGGCAGTGCCTGGGCCCAGCTCTCTGTCAGATTGTTCTGTTTGCCAAAGATGTGAGCCAGGAAAGAAAAAGGAGCCTCCTGTTTCCTTGCCTTTGCATTCAAGGTCTCACAGCCTGACTACCACTCTTCTTCCAGCGAGGAAAAACTAGAATTCATTGCTTTTGCTTCTCAACTGGCACAGTTCAGATGCTTTTTTCCAATGTCACAGAACACCACTGATGAACATCAACACTCTGAGCTCACAAAAGGACAGGGGGGAACTAGTAAAATACATTATCTACAAGAAATAGGTGGTTCCTTTTACAAATTCTGTGCAAGGTAGAAATAGTTAAATGGCCTCAAAGTCAGTATAATTAATTACAATTGGGGCTTTGATACAGTGATATTTTAGGTTTGAAAAGATTTGTATTTTGTGTTTTAGGCCCCAAATCCTGAGTCATATTAAGCGAAATGTGGATCTGTTGGTGTTCAAGTACAATGAGTTACAGGTTTATGAACACACAGGAGAAGCCTGAGAGTGGGAAAGATTTTAAAATTGGTTATAAAAGAAGAAAATGGGAGAGTTTTCTTCTGTTAACCCTGCATTCTAGTTGGCACTAATTTGCCTCAGAAGTCCTTGGCAGATTTATTTAATGCCTACTCCTAATTATAAATGCTGTGACCTAGATGAGGGTTTGCAGGCAGACTACTGCTACAGAAAGATTGATTTTCGTTTATAGCATCCCCTCAGACTGTTCCATTGATGTCAGTAAGATGCACCATATGGCTTGAGACACTACTTTAGGAATATATAAACTACTTTCTCTTGCATGCACTTTTCAGAAGGTTTTAAGGATCAAGTCTGAGCAAAGAAGTCATCTTTCCACACCGGAAAGATTATTTGAAGAAAAAAAAAAACAAAACCAAAAAACGAAACAAAAAAACAACCAACAAACCACCACGACCTTTGTAGCAATTGAGTTATGTCACTCTTGCTGCGGCAGACATGGCTTATCAGGAGGAAACATGCAGGGTTAATTTAAAAGTTTTTTTTCGATGGATCTGGAAGAGTGAGAGTTTCTGGAGCAGACTTTTTCCGAGGCCGATCTTTGGGAACTGTTAGGAAATCAGGAGCATCTGTGGAGAGAGGAGTTGATGGAGCACTAGATGGAGCACTGCGGGTTGAGGAAGGCATGGAAATGTTAGAGATAGATATTGCCGGTGGGAAAATCCCGATCTTCTTGTTGGTAGCTTCCTGAGTGGCTCGTTCAAACTCCCGGACTTCATCCATTGTCATGTCTTCAACGAGAAGGAATGAAAGACAAAGGCATGTTAGAATAATTTCAAATAATCATTTCATTAACTCAGTTAAACTACTTCCATCCAAATCCTAAATCAGGGAATGATTGCTTATCATGCATCTCATTAAGTGATTCTCCACATGAATGCCTCCCCATTGTAAGGCGCTGACTGGAGCACAATGAGCACAATGTAAAGGAAACAAAGTTTTAAGTACATTAATCACGTACTAATGGTTCTTCTACCTGGGTCTGAGCTGAATAAAGATTGCTGCCTCTGTAATTGCTGGGAAAATCCAGCTATTCCACAGGCAATAAAGAGAACACAGTCAGCAGAACTGAATTTTTCAGAACTTCAAACAAACTACAACTGAAAGGGGTTTTAAATTTTTCATTTAGATTGTGAGCCCAAGTGGGTAAAGGGTTGTCATGGTTTGTTCATCTGCTATAATTGTCAAGGGATGAAAAATTCCTTCCATTGACTTGTAGCTGCAGCTTCATGCACCGAGCCTGTTTGGCTTTTCCGCTAATAAAGCCCAAAGAATTCCCTCTCACTTGACAAAGCCACAACATTCAAAGCCAACTTTCCATCCAGAAACTGCACTTAAACCCCAGCGGGCAAGTGACAAATCCACTGCTCAATTCCCTGTAAAGCGTAGGCAGAATGAGATGAGATGAGATTAAAGCCACTTCGGAGTGGAAAGTCGGGTGGCCGGGCCGTGTCCCGAGGTACGGAGGTGTCCCGGTGCTGCCGAGCCCCACAAGAGGGCAGCGCGATCCCGGCCTGGACGGGCTCTGCCGGAGCCGAACCGTGCAGAGCTCCCGATCCAACCCCAAGGGAATGGCATCTGCTACAAACTGGGAAGTTGAGCAGAAAATCAGCAAGGCTCTTCTGGAACCTGCTGCTCCATGTCTGCAGTGCCTGCACGACGCCCACCGAGCCAACTGAAGGCAATGTTAAGATTTTTGCTGAATGTCAAGTTAAATTCATAAATTTGAAGTATTTCATTAGACCATTTATAGATTCTTTGAGCCACGAAAGCTCGAAAACCTAGAAATAAAACCAGTACTCTTCAATCAATTAAGAAATCTCACATATTTGAGTGTCTGAGGCACAGGACTGGCAGTGGGGATTACCAAATGTGTGACAAAATCCTGTCCTTCCAGGGCACTGCTGATTTTTACCCCTACCCAGCTGCAGAAATGTGCAACCTTGGCTGTTGCAGCAGCTTTCTGTTGTGTTCCAACATCATATTAAAAAAACAAAAGTGTGCACAGTGCCAGCTCCCTGTGCTCTCCCCTGCACCACATTCCAGGGACCTTTCCAGCCCACACTGCCACTTATGAGGAGTGAGAACGAGCCTGTTTCAGCTCTGACAGAAGTGGTGGCAATAAGCAGATGGTTCCAGGGGAACTGTACCTACTCGTGTTGGAGGGAGGTTTGAACCCGTTTTGCTGGTTTACATTTCATTTCACACCCTCTAACAGTGGGTGAGTGTTTCTGCACTCAGAGTGTCCCAAATCCCCCTGAAATCACAGGGATTTTGATTGAGGAATTCTGTACAATGTGAACCAAAAGCTGTCTTGGACAAGTGAAGGGGACAGGAAGGTTTCCCAGAGCACTGTCCTTTGAAGTGAAGTCTTGCTGAGTGGAGCCTCCAAGACTCTTCATTTTCAATTCAGACATTAAACACTTCAATTGACTTTTGCTTTTTAGCTTATATTTGCTTTCATTTCCTTCTGCTCTGATATTCAGTCATGTAAAACAGTCCTTACACTGAGCTAGGAAGACTCAGATTCACTTGGTTTTTTTCATTAATAACAACTTCTGTTCCGACCTCAATGACAGTTTTTCCACGTGAAAACTACAGGTGGCAGACTTCATTCAGAACCAAATCCTGAAGCGTAGAGCCAAAATCTGAACTAATTCTCTACTAAGGAGTAACCTTGATGTCAGTGGAGGTGCTGTGTCACAAACACAAGAATCACCTTCCCAGGGACTATGCAGACAGCATCTCCTCAGGCTGGTGACAGCTGGCACTGAGCAAGAACCAAGGAAAGCCTTGGAGCCCTTCAGGCCTTGCCCCACACTGGTTACATGGCTGAACCCAGCTCTGAGTTCCACAGCACCATTAGCAGAAATGAAGGAATAATGACATTTCAGGAGCAAAGGCATCTTCTCTATCTGCAGAGAGTATCAACCTCTAAATTTAGGCCTCTACTTGTGGGGCCCAAATTAAGTAATTAAATACTTAATGAAATCTCCAGACTTTGAATCAGAAAACCTACACAGAAACCTGCCCTTTTCCACAAACCACTGTTACATACTTCTGAAAATACTTCCCACCTTGTTGGTAGCTAATCAATGATGGTGACATTAAAATTACCTTGAAAAGAGTGAATAATTAATTAGATTTTGTTTTTCCTGGTGAAACAAAGAATTTTGTGAGTCCCACAGAAGTTTTCCACTCCCCATGTTCTTGGCTTTTTGACTGGACCACTGTGAACTCCTGCATTTTTTAACTATTCAAAGAATAGAAAATAAATCCTCTTTAACTTCCTCTTGATGCATCCAACTGAAATTTGAGCATTGTGCTTTCCTGGAAGCCAGGGAGCTGTATATGAGCCCAACCCCTCCCTCCCTTACGTAACTGGCAGGGTTACAGTGCAAACCAAAGGCAGGATTGCACTTCACGGAGAAAGATTCTGTTCTTACTGAAGCAAAACCCCCCAAAATTCCATGGACTGATCAGCAATTGGGTGCTCTTCTCTGGTCTGTGCAGGTCTATTGGCTGAGGATGGGCAATATGTTTTAAAAATTGACATACTCTTGCTTTGGCATGGCTCTCTATTTCATCCACAGTAGATGAATGTTGGTTGCAAACTTTAATGTTGGTTTTTTCATGCATATTTTTCTCGTATTCTCGAACATCATCCATAGTCATATCTGTAAAAAGTTCAAAATTGTTGGCATTTTCCATTGGTTCAGTGCAAACTTCATTTTTTTTTCCTAAGGAGAAGGTTCTAGGAACACAAAATCTTTCAGCAGAAGCCAACAAAGGATTTTTTAAAAAGCAAGGAGCAACTAGCTTTATGAAAATTGCCTCATAAAGGTAGTTATGTCAGCCAAGGAAGGTGCGAGGTTAAGTCAAAGGGAGTCAGAGAACAGGAAGGAGTGGAAATTGTTTAGGAGTATCTGTGTAATGTAAGGTAGGCAGGAAGTACAGAAGTGCAGGCCTTGGTGAAGGCCAAGATCTTCTAAAGAGATTTTAGAAGATCCTTTGGAATAAAGGATAGATACAGAAATATTATAAATATTTACTTACCTTTCCAGCACTTGTAAAAAGAGTTTTATGTTAACTTTGCATTGTACATCTCATAACCAGCAAAACTCTTAGTGTTAGAGCCCACACCAGCTTAGATTCCAGAAAATAACACTTAAATTGGTAAATGAATTAGTAGTGACTATGTTAATGGTTGTGTAGCCTCAAGCAATCGAATGAATGCTAAGAATTAGAAATACCCCAGAGATCAGACTGATGGCAGCAGCAGGATCACTGACACTGCCCAGCCTGGCTGGGGGTGCCCACCCAGCACAGCCTGACAGGTGCTGTGGAACACCAGCAATGGTTACACCTTTAACAGGATTTGGGATCAACCACAACTCCAGCAAAAGCATAAAGAATCCAATCATTGACTTGTGGCCCTGCTCTTCTGAGCATTCCCATGCTTTCCATAAATCCACTGGGGACTGAGGAGTCAGAACAGGAGCAGTGTCAGAGTTTGGTCTGTTCTTTATGGTGCTTTGGTAACTTCAGAGCCTCGTAAAAACAGCCATCAACTTTTTACTCAAAACACTTAAAGAGCATTTTATTAGCACAATCTGCTTGCAAATGGGTGCCCCTTTGGTCATGCACTGTGATCTGCTCTTGAGGCTCCCATTTTTCTCCAGTTTATGATGTGCCACTGGGATTTGGGAATTCTTGTATCACACCACTCCTTGTTCTGTGCTATGAGGCTCCTGCTGCATTTTACGAGGCAGCTTTTATGGCAAGATACAACTTCAGCTGTTATAGTGGCAGCACAATGTCATAACTCATCAGTAAAAAGAAATGCAGTCTAAAATTTTGATGAAAAGGAAACATGGAATACCCCTAACTCATACTCTTTCAGTCTTTTTCTGTTATGTGGAATGAGAAACAAGCTCAGAAGCCGTGTCAGTAACATGCTGGGATGCACTTTGCCAAGCAGAGAACATGCTCTTTATTAGTAGGTAACACTGAGAAAACAGAATTTCTTAATAATGAAGCTAAAATAGTTTAGTAAATTAAATGCCAAAACACACTCATACTTACAGGGTCAGTAACAGGAACCAGTCATTAACAGAACACATTGTTTATTACACTGATTATTTGATTCAGTTTAGCTGACTACC
The DNA here is from genome assembly GCA_034509425.1 of Eopsaltria australis. Classification (NCBI taxonomy): domain Eukaryota; kingdom Metazoa; phylum Chordata; class Aves; order Passeriformes; family Petroicidae; genus Eopsaltria; species Eopsaltria australis. The sequence continues at coordinate 1,195,799 of JAVTVJ010000489.1, forward strand.
ATCATCTCCAGGTCTTTCTCAAACTTTCATTTTAAAAGGTGTTAATAGACACTTAAAATGATATTTTTGATGCTATATATTCAGTTTTTATTCAGGTCTATTTTATTAAGCCCAGATTTTTTAGGTTTTGTACTTAGGCTGATAATTAAGCTCTTAAAAGTACACTCTATTAGTAAGAAGTTTCACTCTGACAGGAAAAATCCACAGGATAATTGTGTATCACAATGTTTCATTTGTGAAGAGTATTTTTGACAGGGTGATTTCAGACTTGGGAAAATCTGTAGTGAAATGTTTTTGAGCTAAACCTATTTGGTATGTTTAACTTCATGGCTATTCATTTGTCATCATTAGCAGTAACTTTGCTAAAGTGCAGCTGACATGTTGCTCCTCAGTAACATTCTCCATCTCTCACTGTATAGATATTTTGGGTAGACTGGGAGCAAATTTATGGGCTCAATTTTTATGTGAAGTCAGGCTGTTTTATTTAAAGTTACCACTTTCCCTGGCCTGGTACAGGAAAAAGAATGGATTGCTCTATTTCAGGTAAAAAAAGAAATAAATCTAAAATTCAAAAAAATAGCTCTGAAGAACTCTCTCACACTGGATATAAAATTCTCTTACTAGTTTACAGCTATCCCAATAGAAGAGATATTTTTAGCAGTTTCAGTATTTTTATGACCATTGCAGCACAAGATTTTCATGCAGTATTAAATTTATAAGAACACTGTGATTTCAAAAGCAATTTTTTCTCTATTTCCAAACAATGAGCCCACTGAGTTCGTGGTTAAATTCCAGTGCAGGGCTGTGACACCTCTGAGATGTGTTTGCAACAGGGATCGTTCCTGAGCAATGCACAGGGCTCTGAGCTCTGGTGAGAGAGGTGTCCCTCACCCATGAAATGCCCAAATTGCTGTTTCCTGAAGCTTGAGGAGGGTCTAAAAAGCATTCTAAATATATTGCCAAATTCCCATTACGTGTTACGGGACTGTCTCAGAACCTGTTGTAAGAGTAGCTGTGAGTATGGATGTGTCTTACAGAAAATACATGTAAAAGGTACAAACCCAGTGAGCTCATTTTAGACAATGATTGGCTGGTTTGATATTCAGATTGCTTGGTCCTGCTGGAAGTGCCCCCATTCCCACAGCTGCTCATGGATTCCCAACACTTTTTGCATGCAGCTGCTGCTGAATCAGACCCTGCAGGATTTATGCTTATGTACATCTTTTCTCAGAAAAGCTCCATCTTCTCTTTGTTGCAATCCATATCAATAGTTCAAAGCCTTCCTAAAAAGCTGGAAATGTGTTGGATCAGAGGCCTTAGGAGTCTGCAGTATGAAAATGGCTGCAAGTTAAGGCAACCTTAAGAGGAAACTTTATTCAAACCTGCATGTTCTCCATACAGATGACTCCTACCTGCAGTGCAGGGTGAGGGCACTGGTGCAGGTACCCTGACATGCTGGGATGGAAAGGCATCCCTGGGTGCTGCCTACTGTCTAAATCCAGCATCCCTGGGAATGTCCAAGGCCAGGCTGGATGGGGCTCGGAGCAACCTGGTCTAGTGGAAGATGTCCCTGCCCATGGAAGGGGGTGGAAGGAGATGATCTTTAACATGGTTCCATCTCCTTCATGAACAATTCACACTAGGACCTGATGATCCATGAAAGCAAATGGAAACCTGCTGTTAATTGTCCTTGGAAAGGGGCTGGCTCTGGAGGACACTTACCATACCACTCATCCACCCAGGCAAATGCCTGCCGGTGACCGATCAGGAGGATGTCTCTGACCACCTGCAGACAAGGAAAGGGTTAAAGGCCTCAGCAGCAACAAAACATCTCATCTGTGTCTTTCAACAGGATTGAAAGTGAGAAACCCTCTGACAGTTCTGTGTCTAAAAAGTCATGCTGGCTCTGAAGGGCTCCTAGTCCAGCTTCCCACTGGAAGTGGATCTGTTGCCAACACCTAATTGTGGCTTTGACCAGCATGGGAATCCATTTGGGAATGTGTACAGAATCCACTAATCTTTGGCCAATTCGACATTCTGGATCTCTTCTTTTCCCTTCTCAGTTTTTCAAACATGTAGAAGGTCAACACTATGAAAAATTTCAGCACTTGGCAGTTACGCTATTCATTAATTGATTCTTTAGTAGATTGATTAGAAAACTTTCCCACCATCTGTTTCTAAGGAATTCTGTACCTCACTGCAACGTGTATGGGACCCCTGTGTACTCAGAAATACTTCAGCTCATGTATTGGTCACAGCACTGAAAATGTTATTGGTAGCTTTTCTCAGCCTTAGGCCTGAGCAGCTTGGGGCTTTGTCAGGTTTGTACCCAGAGTGAAGTCCTGGGCTCTGCTCCAGACCTTTCAGCCCTTGTCAGAGTCTGAGCAGACTGGGCCGAGCTCCCAGGCTTCTGCACAGCCATAGCCACATTCCTGTGAGTGCTCGAGTTCTGCTTATGGGAAGGATAAGGAACAGCTCCTGTTTCACTGACCTTGTGTACAAATTGCTCTACTCTGGTTTGAAGTCCCCAGACTTCAAATTTCACTGTCACAAGTTTGTAGGAACACATGATTGGCTGATGGGTCTCTCTCCAGCCTTCTTTCAATTGGCCTCTCCCAGTTTTCTGTGACTTGAAATATTTGGGATCCTGCAAAATAAAGAAAACATTTAGGGAAATGCAGGAGGGGAAGTCGTGTTTGTCAGTTTGCTAAAGTCAAAGTTTTGATAAGATACAAAACATGCTAATAAATATTATGAAAAAGTGATAGGAAATTGACTTTTAACATGTACTAGGATATCCTAAAATCCAAGCCTGGCAGTGAATCAATGGCAGCATGTTCTTGGAGATGCATTGACAATCACATCATCCAGGACTTTTTCTGCTATAAGAAAATCTGTTCTTGCAAGTCATGACAGTGCAGTGCACTCTGAGGGTTATTTATGGCCTTTGGAAAAAAATCCTTCAGAGCCTGCTCTTCCACTGCCCCTCAGTGTGAACTGCTTGTATTTTCTATCTGTGTCTGTCTCCTAAAATTGTGTCCAGTTAGAGTTTTGACACTTCAGCACTGACTCTGACAATGCCATTTTCAGTTTTAAGTGACTTTGTACATCCTAAGCTAAGTAGGACACTCCTCCTATTTAGCCATCTCTGGTTATAACTGAGTTATGAGCAAACACTGAGTAGTTTACTTTCATCTGTACAAGATACAGTTTTATCTATGAAAGTGTTATTTTCCATATTGGTATAATTCTATTTCCCTTTATGTCCAATCCTGCTAATTATATCTTGTAAATAGAAATAATTTATGGTTAAGCACTGATTGTCAGAACTTGAAAATTATGTAATTTCAGAAAATTCATAGTGGAGCTTCTAAAATGTGTCCTGAAGAGTAACCAGCAGTGCTCAGCTGTGTTTCTTCCCCAGTGCTGAGGTCTGGGAAGATCCTTTTTTATAAAAGCAGTTAAAAATGTACTTAAATAGTGCTTAAAGTATGCATTAAATGGATGACAACCAGGAGAAAAAACACAAAAATTTGATAACTACTCTGATCTTAATTTTGTTTCCTTCAGTGTGAGCTTATGTCTCATCCAGCATTCCTGTTTCCTACTGTTTAGTTATCTCTTGACTTCTGGTTTTATCATAAACTGAAGCTGTGCCATTAAAGCTTCTCCACGAAGCTCTAATGAGGTGATACTCTTTCCTCCCTGTGAAAGTAACTGCTTTTATTGCTGACACAGGCTTTGCAAAGGGGAGACTTTGAGCTCACAGTATAATAAGGTTTCAATGTTAAATCACCATAAAAACAATTCAGCATCATCATTTATCAGAGCAACTCCCCCCTGTACAGCACAGCTCATGGTCACAGGCTGCTGCCAATCTTCTCACCCAGCAAAGCTCAACCACAGATGGATCTACACATTTTCTTGTTGAAAGAGTTGTTTAATAATTGATCACTGCCTGAAGCAATCAATAAAATAACAATACTAATAAAAAGAAAAAGGGGAAGAAGATAAAATATTCAGAAAGATGTAACGTTCTAGTAGGAGGTTCCTTGAAAAGAGAAATAATTACAGAAAATATGATTTCAAATATGCCTGTAAAATATTTCAGTGTGAAATAAGAATTTCTAAAAAGAAAAATAGTTTCCTGTAAGTCAGAGTCTGCTATTTCTTACACACACACAGTGCTGGTGTGATGGAGC